>UIDE01000003.1:495000-1695000 GCA_900497715.1 Magnusiomyces ingens NRRL Y-17630
GAAATAATAATGCACTTTATTTATATTTAAATAAATATGAAATATAATTTAGAGAGCTTTGTTTTTATACAATTAACGCCTTAGGGCTTGAAGAGAAAGGATGTAGAGAAGTGAAGGCGCCTTAAGAGCTACACTGACGATATGATTGTGATGATTTTTATTTCTCTTTTTCAAGGAGAACGACATAAAAAAAAGTCATTATGAGAACCCAAGGTTCTCGCAGTTACAAGACTTTTAAACGTATATATACAATCAACGGGTATTCACACGGTATCAAAAAAAATAATCACCAGATGCTTAAGAAATCAGGTTTACTACGTTACCGCTAATCAAAATGCAGCGATTTTTAAACGACCTGATAGTTACAAACCAACATTTGTGATAATCCGTTCCTACATGAAAAAAAACTGGACGGAACAATATCCCAACTTCTGCAATTTTGATCATGTGGCTAAGCCATGTTTAAAGCTTTTGACCAAGACTGTAGTCAAGAAAAACCAAGTCACCTCCAAGACTGATATACATCCAAATTTAAACTACAATTAAAACTATAAACTAAAGTTACAAATATATATTTTTTTCCTCACCTCGTTTCTCCATCGTTATCACTACTACTGGTAACTATCGCTTTGGATCAGCTAGCCTGAAAATTTTAACATGCTCCTTGTTGGAAAGTTCAGTCATAGGATTAGGCGTAATGAATATCGTTTGGCCCTTGGATAAATCTCCTTCATTGATGGCGTCAATCATAAGTCGCATACTAACGGAGCGAGTGACTTCATCCATAAAGACATCAAACTCATCCAGACCACGAATAAGACACGACATGGCACTCCAAACCGCAAGAAGAAGAGCTATTTGCGAGAAGGATTTTTCACCACCCGAAAGCCCCTTGATATCCTTATCTTTAACGGACTTGGAGTCCTGGCTCTTGCGGCTACTGTGAACAATCATGGTCTCCTCTTCATGGTTGATTTGCAGCTCTCCAACAAAATCACGCTGCTTCAAAATACTCCGGAATTTGCTTTGAATAGTCCCGGTAATTTGCTTCAAAAATTCATGGTATTTGGCGTCACGGCGCGCTTGCATCTTATCGATACTCGAGTTGACAAATTTCGCTCCCTTGTATTCAGCCTTCGCTCTTTTGAATTCTTTGGAACAGCTCAGTAGCTCTTCCGCAACAACCTCAAGGCTGCGAGATTTATTATGCAATTGACTGGCTTTAAGTGCGGTGCCCGTTTTAGTATATTCATGTTGAAGATCTTCCAAACTCTGAGACACTACCAGACGCTCAGGAGAACTTTCAGAGGCCTGATCAGTAAGCTCTTTAAGAACTTCAGCCTCACTTTCCAGAGACTTTTGTTGATTCTGTGCTTCTAGTTTCATTTTTTGCATATCGTGTACTGTCCTTGAACTCTCCATCTTGAAACTCATTTTTTTGTCTCTGGTTTCCATCATCTCAAGTTTGATTGACTTTTGGATATCCCGTACCTCATTTACCTTCTTTTGGTACGTGTTTAAAAGCTCTTTATGATCATTAACATCTGCCTTTATATTTTCGTATTCTTCCTTGGCTTTTTCAAGCTGCTTTTCATAAGTCTCGAAATCGTTGGTTGTATTTTCAATCATCTTCTCAATAGCCCCACGTTGAGACATATCGATTTCTTCACTGAGCTTATCATCAATAATATTTATTTGTTGTTTTAGCTTTTTTGAAGAATTCATAAGAAGCGAAATTTTGTCGTCCACCTGTGATATTTCTTTTTCTTTTTGGCGCTTTTGGTTAGTCAAAGCCCCTAATTCTTTAGTTAAATCTCGAGATTTAGCATATAAATCATTAAGCGTCACCTTCAAAGAATCAAGCTGACTAGAGTCATTCTCGGCAATACGCATCAGATACGGTGGAGGTTGCCCAAATATTGGAGTAGATGAAGAACCTCCCCGTGTACCACCTCCAATGGAAAAGCCATTCAGCTTGTTTTGAATCGAAAAACATTTAGATACGTTACGAGGGTTATTAAACATAATCGACTCCGCCTCTGCTCGGTTAGGAACAAGTATAATTTTTTCAATTCCGTGCTGATCGATTATCACACGTTTTATGTGCTCATTCGAAAACTCAAGAATGTCATAAAGTGTCGTGTATTTAGAGCGATCAGGCATCTGGTTTTCAAACTTGAACAAATCAGGCTTTGACACAATTGTGGGGAAAGAGTCAATTTTAAGACGTCTCACAATCTCCAGGAAAATAGCACGATCGTTATGATTTTGAAAAACAAAAGCCCTTAAGGATCTTTTAAGATAAGAAGCAACAATAGGAGCCCATTCTTTTTCTTTGATAGTGATGTATCTGCCAATAGGACCCAATGGAGGATGCGAAAATCTTGAAATGTTTTTATCAATTGCCATCAAAAGAATCTCTATTTTTTTGCCAAAAACGTTTTCAAACCGCGAGCTGGCAGCTTCGGTGGATTCAATATCTGACTTAATGCTTGCAATATTATCGCGGTTTTCCTGTACCAACTTTTGAACTCGGCGAGATTCGTTATCAATATTCAACAACTCTTTTTCTAAAGAATCGGTATTGCCAAGCTCTTCAATTTGTTCATTGTTAGATTTCAGCTTTTCCAGATACTTTTGCTTTTTGATTCTCATTTCTTCTTGTTCTCGCCGTAGACCACCACCCTCAATTCGTTCGATTTCGCGCTTAAGTTTAGCATTAAGTGTATTAAGACGAGCTAAACTGTCATTAATTGACTTTTTGGCTGTTCGAACGTTATCTGAAGAGATTCCAAGTTCAGCTTCAAACTTGTCTAGTTCACGTAATTGGCGATTAAAATCTTCATCGGCTTCTTTACCTTTCATCATCGCAGCAGATAGCTCCAAGTTCTTATCATCCTCTATTTTGTCTAATTCCTTCAAAACTTCTTCGTTGTGTTTGCACTCTCTTTCAAGTTCATCATGACGGGCTTCATATTGAGCAATCTTTTCTCTATACTTTTCCATCTCTTTCTCTTTGTTTTCTACAGCTTTCCAGCGAATTTTTTTGACTAACTGAGCTAACCGATGCCCAATTTCTTTTTGTTCCTTAAGGTCTTTAAATTCCTTTCGAAGCCTTTCCTCCTTATCTTTAATTTTATTCATAGATTCCTTTAGAGTTGAATATGATTGAGAAGTTTCTTTCACAGTTGAAGATGTGAGACCGTTAGCCTTTTTCCAAGTTTCGTGATTGATACCTTTAGAAAAAAACATGTACAGAGAATGAGGATTAGAAGAAGTTAAAAAAGACCGGGCTGCATCTTGAGACAAAATTGCAAGAGGATTGTCGATAATAATTTGAAAATAATCGAGAATTCGATTGAGTTCATCTCGGGTAGTAAATTTAGTTTCACCAAATTGGTTTTTAATCTTGTAGTTACTACTTTTATGGTCAAAAGAACGGCAAATGACAATTTTATTTCCATAGACGTTTGGATTGTATGGGTTTTTGGAGCTATTATCAATTGTGATTGTGATAGTAGCTTTATTAGTTCCATTTCGAATCAACCCTTTTAAACTACCGGCACGTTGCGTGCTGGAGGCCTTGCCACCCAAACAGATGGCCAATGCAGTAAGGATAGCGCTCTTTCCACTCCCGTTGTGACCAACGATAAAGTTAACCTTTCGGCCAAGTTCAATCTCCAAATTTTCATGACACTAGAGAGACAAAAAATTAGTGATTAAGAAAAAAAAAAAGAATAATTAACCTACCATAAAGTTTTGAAGATGGACCTTGGTGATTGCACCAGACTTTGGCTCATTATCATCCTCCGCCTAAACTGTTAGAACGTGCAAAGAACCACAAAAAGAAATACTCACTTCAACATCTTCGTCATAATATATGCTTTCGGGATCTTTCAAGTTCCAGACAGCTTTTGCTTCTTGTATTTTTTGACTTGAGAGTCCTCTTGTTGAGTCATAAGCGATCTCTTGCTCTTGATCATCTATGTCAATATCGTCCTATTTATGGGGTTAGCTCTGCAGAATAGCAAAAAAAAAAAACCAGTTATCATTAAGCGACATACATCAAGCTGATCTTCTTCAATAACCTGCTGGTCGTTTTCCTTAATATATGCAGCGCTGTCTTGTGAGGTATAGTTTTCATTTTCTGGTAGTTCTGAGTAATCATCACTAGGAAAATCGGCATCTTCTCTGGAGCGTTTACTCCCAGCAGGATGGTAATATTCCTGGGAAGTATTTCCTTGATAATAGTGTATATCACTACTATTCATATTCATATTTATGATACAGATATATTGGTTTGCATGGGAAATTTAAGACTGGGGGCGAAATAAAACACCAAAAAACAAACAAACAACCCTAGTAAACAAATTTCTCTTCTTGGTATTAATTGACGATAAACACACAAGGAAGTAACGCGTTGGTTGGTTGGTGGGTGTCGTCGCGCGAGCTTTTCAAATGTCAATGTAACACAGTTGTAACAAATCTTAAGTTATAATTACATAAATATAACCTAAACAAAATAAATTTGTATGTAATATTTACTAATAGCTTAGTAAAATTTAATTCCAAATACTGTAAAGACCCGATAGACATGGGGTCCGGTGTCAAGATTAAAAGGCTTATCTTTTAAAAAAATAAAATTTAAACTACAGTCTTTCTAAATCAGAAAGCTTCAAGCCGTAGTCTAACACAGATCTTGTAACGTCACATTGCATCATAGATCACTTTAAGTAGCCGGCCTCTGTCACGCACACGCTGTAGTCGAGCAATAACAAAGAAGAATTAGCTGATTTAAGTTTGTCTGGCATGAATTTAATTCAGTTAGATAAAAATAGGAAAGCGCTGTATTTTTTCACGGTTGGCGCTGTAAAAAGCAGATTGCTCAAGTGCAAACCGGCTGGCCTGGTATTGAGACGTTCAGCTGAATTCTTTGCACTGCCATAGTATTGTGTTCTACCATGAGACCAGCAAAGGTGGCGTGGAGTCAAAAAAAGAAAGATGACACCCAAGTCTGGGGCTTGGAAATCAAAGCCTTGCAGCGTGGAAAGCCGTGAATTGTCAATGCCATGGATGCGGCTTTGACTCACATTCAGCTACTAGGCTTAGCTTCAATGCACACTTTAGCGACTTTAAATCCAAATATATATATATATCAACGCTGGTAACCAAGTTTAAATTTTTTTTTCTCCAAAATACAAATCTTTTAAATTAAATTAAAATTTATAATTAAGTGATAAAAAATGAGCTACAATAACAACGGTTATCAACAACAACAGGGCTATGGCCAGGGAGGAGGTTACAATCAGCAACAAGGCTATCCTCAGCAGGGTTATGGTCAGGGCGGAGGTTACAACCAGCAACAAGGCTATCCTCAGCAAGGTTATCCTCCTCAAGGCTATCAACAAGGAAACAACCAGGGTAATTATGGTGGTTACAATCAAGGAGGTCCTGGAGGTTATAATGGACCTCCACCAGGACCTCCTCCACCAGGCCCTCCTGGCGGTTACAACAGACCTCCACAAGGACCTCCTCCACCGGGACCCCCTCCACCAGGACCTCCTGGTGGATACAACAGACCTCCACAGGGGCCTCCAGGCGGTCCAAACACTCAGGATCGCGGATACGGAGGTGGCTACAACGGCGGTCCCAACTACTACATGCTTTTGAAGCAAGCTGTTCAGCAAAATGAGCTGGGTGCATTCTACGGTGACCAGCAACTGCAACAAATTGCACAGTCCTTACCACCAAAGATCCAGCAGGTTGCCCAACGCTGGAAAATTCCCATGTCAATTGCAAACGATCTAGCGCGACTAGCTCTTTACGATATTGTTTTATACTTAGATGATAGCGGGTCGATGAAATTCGACGAGGGTGGCGAGCGTATCGAGGATCTTAAGGTGATTGTGTCGCGCACAGCTTTTGTAGGTAGTCTATTTGACCACAACGGCATCCAAGTACGTTTCATGAATAGTGACTACAAGGCCGATGGAATCCGAGATGATCGACAAGTGCTGCAGATGATTAGCAAAATCAAGTTTGACGGAATTACTCCACTAGGAAGCGCTCTTAAGTCAAAGGTTTTAGATCCTCTGGTGCTAGGACCTGCCAAACGCAACGCTTTGTTGAAGCCCGTTTTAGTTATTACAGTTACCGATGGTGAGCCCACTGGCGAGAGTGCTCACAAGGTTTTCAAGGTCATTGAATCTACAAAGAAGGAGTTTTTAAAGTCTCGTTATCGCCCAGGTGCTTGTTCATTCCAATTTGCCCAAGTTGGTAATGATATGAAAGCAAGAGCGTTTTTGGAAAAGCTGGATACAGATCCTACGGTAGGGAAACTTGTGGACTGCACAAGTAACTTTGAAATTGAACAACAGGAAATGGCCCGAGCAGGCGTTCAGCTTGACCCAGCAACGTGGCTTGTTAAGATGCTTTTGGGATCTATTGATCCTAGTTATGACACAAAGGATGAAAAGCGACGGTAAAAGGAAAATACTAATTGGGAATATATATAGTTAAAATTTACAACTTAATCGTATTAAATGTCAAAAGAAATAAAAAAAAAGTGGCAAAAGAAGATTACAGTGTGCTTTCCCCGCCTTTCAGCAGATTTCATTAATCTCCCGATTTAAAAAAAAAAAATCACGTCTATTCTGATGAAGAATTTAGAAACTCAGCTGCTAAAATGTAAAAATGTAAACCATTGGGCCCAAAAGGTATGGTTGCGAAGCAAATTCAATGTAGCTGAATCGTGCATGTTGATAACACAAAAAATATGGAAGTGCCTTGGTACGTGCACTTAAGGGTAAGAGGCTCTCGCTCAAAATCATTGGTCTAACTTAGACTCAGTGGCTTCAAAGTGTATATTTATATCTTCATATATTTATAAATAAATATAAAAAATATATATATACCCAATAAAAAATGCCCATTTTTTACTTTCTTTTTTTTTTCTTCTCTTATTATTTCTTATACTTAAACACAGAAAAATTCCAAATTTTTATTTTATAAAAAGCTCCAACATACTAAAACAAAACATTTTATTTTTAATTTTCAATAATGGGTCTTGCTAGTAAACTTAAGGCTGCACAGGCTGCAGAAAAAGCACAAGGAGGCTATCCTCAACAAGGCTATGGCGGCGCTCCTCAAGGAGGCAACCCTCAACAGGGCTATGGCCAACCTGCTGCTCAAGAAAATAGACAGATCCCTCAAGGTGGTTACCCCCAACAAGCTCCTCCTCAACGCCAATCGTACAGCGGCTCTGCCTACTTCAACTTGCTTCGTCAAACAGTTCAAGAAAATCAATTGAATGCGTTTTACAGCGACCAACAGCTGCAACAGATTGCCCAGACATTGCCACCTAAAATCCAACAGGTCTCTCAACGCTGGAAGATCCCCATGGAGATTGCCAATGATCTGAGCAAGCTTGCCCTTTACGACATTATCTTGTACCTGGATGACAGTGGATCGATGAGATTCGATGAGGATGGTGAGCGTATTGAGGATCTTAAGCTGATTGTGACTCGTACTGCATACATCTGTGGCTTGTTTGATCACAATGGTATTAGTGTGCGATTCATGAACAACAACTACAAGGGGGAGAACCTCCGGGATGAACAGCAGGTGATTGATATGATCAATCGAATCAAATTCGAAGGCATCACACCACTGGGAAGCAACTTGGAGTCGCGTGTGATTGAGCCCTTTTTGCTGGCGCCGCTTCGCCGTCAAGCGCTGCTTAAGCCTCTTTTGGTCATCACAATTACTGATGGTGAACCTACAGGAGAGAGCACCAAGAAAGTCTTCAAGGTTGTCGAAAGCGTGAAGAAAGATCTCTTGAACTCCAAGTACCGTCCTGGCGCATGCGCATTCCAGTTTGCCCAGGTTGGCAATGATCTCAAGGCTCGTGAGTTCTTGGGCAAGCTTGATACCGACCCTGTTGTTGGTAGACTAGTGGACTGCACAAGCAACTACGAGTTTGAGCAAGATGAGATGTCCAAACAGGGTGTTAGTTTGGACCCATCGACATGGCTTGTCAAGATGCTTCTTGGAGCAATTGACCCCAGCTACGACACTCAGGACGAAAGTCGCCGTTAGGATATAGGGATATAGGATTTTTTTTTTTTCAGCCAAGATATTTGCACATCATTAGGGCACTTAAACTCGTACCGGCATCCGGATTTGTGGAGAAGACACGTAATCCTCAATGCGGCTCAAGTTGGTTGGACGTTTCCCTCTACACGTTTCCAAGTGGCTGAGGCAGAGACCATCATGAGATTGTGCGTGCTAAAATAAATTAGGGCTGTGTACTTGGTGAGTAAAAAAAGTATAAAACCTTTCATTTGCACTTAATTTCCCTCAATTGGACTTTTCCTTCTTCCCCTTTTTTTTTATTCCTTATATATTAGAATCTGGTTACTTGTCCAGTTTTTACCTTTCCTTCTCTTCCGTTTATTCAATAAACTCAATTCTCTTTCTTCTCTAATAATCGTCGTTATAAAAAATGGGTCTTGCTAGTAAACTTGCTGCTGCTCAAGCCGCTCAAAACAACGCCGGTGCTCCTCCTGCTGGTGCTCCTCCTGCCGGTGCTCCTCCTGCCGGTGCTCCTCCTGCCGGTGCTCCTCCTGCCACCGGTGCCCCCCAGAATCAACAGCAGTATGGGATACCTCAAACTCAGCCACTACAATTTGGAGCTCCTCAAGGCCAGCAAGGCCAACAAGGCCAACAAAGAGCTTCTGGCCAGCAGGGCTATGGTGCGGCTCCTTCTCAACAGAGCCCTTACCCTCCCACCCAATACGGTAATAACCAACTTCCCTCTCAACAGCAGCCTGGCGGTCAGAAGTATGGCTCTGCACCTGGTGCCTATGGCCAGCAACAGCAACAAGCCCCTGCTCCCGCCTACAACAACAAGCCTCCTCAACAGCAACAATACGGCCAGCAAGGCTCTGGAAATTATGGCCAACAGTCTCAACAATATGGACAGGCTCCATCTCAACAACAACGCCCCCCACAACAACAACAACAATATGGTCAACAACAATACGGCCAACAACAATATGGCCAACAGCCTCAGTATGGTCAACAGCAGGGCTCTGGAAATTACGGCCAGGCTCCCCAGCAGCAACAGCAGCAGTACGGGGCTCCCGGTGGAGCACCTGGAGGAGCCAATCGTTATCTGAGCTCCTTGCAAAACGCTGTTCGGGAAAATAACATCCAGGCTTTTTACAGCCCTGATCAGTTGGCGCGTATTTCCAGTACAATTGAGCCTAAGATCATTGATGCATGCAAGCAGTGGCGCATTCCCAGAGAGATTGGTGATGATTTGGCAAGATTAGCGCTCTACGACATTGTGATTTACGCCGATGACTCCGGATCTATGTCGTTTGAAGAAAATGGCGAGCGTATTGACGATCTCAAGTTGATTTTGTCTCGTGCAGCCTTTGTGGCATCTCTTTTTGATGAGGATGGTATTCAAGTGCGCTTTATGAACAACTCTGTCCAGGGCAACGGTCTGCGAACTGAGCAACAGGTCATGGACCTGGTGAGCCAGGTTCAGTTCCGTGGTTTGACGCCTCTTGGTACTAATCTCCAGAGCAAGGTCTTGGAGCCTCTTGTGGTTAACCCAGCTCGTTCGGGAGCCTTGCGCAAGCCAGTGCTCCTTTTGACTATCACTGATGGTTCCCCCGCCGGTGAGCCCGAAAAGGCCATTTTCGAGGTGATTGCACGCACCAAGCAGGTTCTTGGATCCACTCGCTACGGGGCTGGCGCAGTTGCGTTCCAGTTTGCCCAGGTTGGCAATGATCTCAAGGCTCGTGACTTTTTGTCGAAGCTGGACTCTGATCCTGTTGTTGGTCGCATGGTTGACTGCACCAGTAACTTTGAGGTTGAGCAGGATGAGATGGCCAAGCTGGGTGTCAATCTCGATCCCTCCACCTGGCTGGTTAAGTTGTTGCTTGGTGCCATTGATCCCAGTTACGATACCCAGGACGAGTCTAAATAAAAAAAAAAGATACGGAATTGGAAGTATTTGATAGGTTTTTTAAATCAAATGAAGTGAAAAAATAAAGAAAATGGCTCTGCCGGAGTGCTAAATGAGCTTTGCCGGAGTTGTCTAAGCTTGAAATGTCGTTTTTAGATTTACTCAAGTTATCTGGTAACTTATTTTTTTTGCCCACAGCTCCTCTCACCCCTCCCCTCCCCCCCTCCTTACCCCGTAAAATCAGCTAGCTCGTAACCAAGCGTTTCCGGAAGCAAGTGCGCCGGGGTAAGCGCGTCACATGACTACCCCTCTTTTGAAACACGTGATTTGCGACGGCCTTCGGCTAGCACACCGCCGTGGGCGGGTGACTTTGCTCGGCTGCACGCGGCTTTTCGCTCAACAGCCCCGCCTTTTGTCAGGGCCGCTTTATTCCGCGATAACCTGCCAAGTTACTCTGGGTAAGCAAATGAGAAAGGGCCACAGAGCAATATGTAGACACTACGGCCCATGGACAACCGCTCTTTTCGGGCGAGCAGCAGCAACGTTCTGTTTACAATAAAAAAAACCCGCCTTTAAAAACCAACTTCTCCCCACCACCACACAAACCTTCTCCATATCACCATTCTTCTACCTCCTCACCTCCCTTCCTCTCCAACACTCACCCTATCTTCACCCCCATCCCCCAACCCCCATTCAACAATGGCCACCGCTCTTCTCTACGCCCCAAGGGCCGCTTTTTCTCGCCCCGCTATCCGCTTAGCTTCTGCTACCAGGTACGTTTTTGTATCTACTTCCTCAATTGAGTCCCAGACCCCACTTGGCAATCTGCTAACTTTTTTTTGCTTATCTCCTCTTGCAGCCGCCTAGTGCCTACGCAGCCATTGGCATCCTCGTTCCAACACCATCACCAAATGTTGCTGCTGGCAGCCCGCACCTATGCTTCCAAATCATTCCCTCCACACACCATCATTGACATGCCTGCACTCTCGCCCACCATGACGGTCGGCAACGTGGGCGCATGGCAAAAGGCCATTGGCGACAAGCTTGCCCCTGGCGATATTCTCGTCGAAATTGAAACCGACAAGGCCCAGATGGACTTTGAGTTCCAGGAAGATGGCTATCTCGCCAAAATCCTCATTGAACAGGGCGCCAAGGACGTTCCTGTTGGAACTCCCATCGGTGTTTATGTCGAAGACGCCGCTGACGTCCCGGCCTTTGCAGACTTTACCGCCGCTGACGCAGGCCCAGCTCCTGCCGCTAGCAGTGCAGCAGCACCCGCTGCCGCACCGGAGGAAGCTTCCGCAGCTCTCGAACCCGCTAAATCGGCTGAGCCCGCCGCTCCCGCAGCAGCAGCAGCAACACCATCTACTACTTCCTCTGACAGAATTAAGGCCTCTCCTCTTGCCAAAATGATTGCCCTTGAAAAGGGTATTCCCCTTAAGGATATCAAGGGTACCGGTCCCGATGGTCGTATCATTAAGCGTGACGTTGAGAACTGGGTTCCCAAAGCTGCTCCCGCTGCTCCTGCGGCTGCCAGCACTGCTGCCGCTCCTTCCGCTGCCACTCCTGCTGCCGCCGCTCCCGTGGTCACCTCAACATCTCCTTATGAAGATATCCCCATTTCGCAAATGCGCAAGACAATTGCTTCCCGTCTCCAGCAGTCCAAGGTTACAGCCCCCCACTACACCGTCTCTTCCACCATCTCTGTTTCCAAGCTGCTTAAGATCCGTGCTGCTTTGAATGCTGCTGCTGAACCCGGCGAGTTCAAGCTTTCCGTCAACGACCTCCTTATCAAGGCCATTGGCGTGGCTAACCTCAAGGTGCCCACTGTCAACACTTCCTGGCTCGATGCCCAGGGTGTCTTGCGTCAGTACAAGAACGTGGACGTCTCTGTCGCTGTGGCCACTCCCTCTGGTCTCATTACTCCAGTAGTTAAGGCCGTCAACCTTAAGGGCCTTGCTGAGATTTCCAACGAAATCAAGGCTCTTGGAAAGCGCGCACGTGAGGGTAAGCTTCTTCCCGAAGAGTACCAAGGTGGAACCGTCACCATTTCCAATATGGGTATGAACCCGGCTGTTTCCAATTTCACGGCCATCATCAACCCACCCCAGAGTGCTATTTTGGCTGTGGGCACAACTGAGCGACGCGCTATTGAGGATCCTGAGGCTGAGTCAGGCATCTCTTTTGACTCCGTCATGACCGTCACCGCTTCCTTTGACCATCGTGTAGTCGATGGTGCTGTTGGTGCTGAATGGATCAAGGCTCTCAAGAAGGTCATTGAGAACCCTATTGAACTTATGCTGTGATGAAAATAAAAATAAAATATATCCACCCACCTCAATCACCCCACAAACAAAATTCAAAAATTCAAAAAGTTTTTTTTTAAAAAAATAAGAAGTACCTAGAGGCCAATTGCTTCTTTAATGTAAAAAAAAAATAACGATAATAAAAATTTCAGATTGTAAGCTTATATTTATCCAAATTATATTACATCAGTAGTGGTCATGGGCTCGTCTTCGTGGCCTCCGTCGGCCTGCTCCACTACTACCTTCCGACTTGACAAAAGACAGCCGATCGGCAAACGCCAATCCGGCCTCAGTTGCACCTGTACTTACCTCATCGTGTAAATCGTGCTCCCATACTCCATTTCCCTTGGGTCTTGTATCCGAAGCCAGGTCGTGCGTCCACCTATCATCATCACTGGCATTTGACCTTCGCGAGTCGCCGTCTCTTCTTGAGTTTCTCCGCCGGTCGTCGTCTCGGTTGCCTCGACGGTACGGGCGGTCATTCTCTCCCCGTCGTTGTCCGTCATATCGCCATCTGTCACTTCCACGACCGCCCCCACGGCCTCCTCTAAAGTCCGGTGACCGTGACCGCGAGCGCGAGCCTCCCAGCTGGTCCGGCGACCGTGACCGATGCGACCTGTGGTGCCTCGATGGTCCATCGCTGTCTCTGGGCCGCCCAATCCGGTTGAACAGGCTGTTGCTGTCGCCATGTCGATCTTTCGAAAAGGAGGAGCTCTCAACATCTTGCGGCCCGTCTTCTGAATCATTATTGTCTCCATCGCGAGTTTCTGGAACAGTTTCGTCAAGTTCCGAGCCGTCACCACGGTTTCCACGCGACTCAAGACGCTGTAGAACGCGTGACGGAAGAATTTCTCCATTGTTAGCATCAACCTCTTTGCCCAAAGCTTGAACAGTTTTTGCCATTTCCCTCCGCCGTTGTTCCTCTTCCAGCCTTTGCTGTTCGTCTTGGTCAAACCTTCGAATATTACCAAACGTAATCAGATCATCCTCTACACTTGGCTCGCCATGCACCAGGTAGTACCGAGACATTTGCCGCGCCCCGCGGACCTTTACATCTGAAATCGTCGCGTACCGCACTTTGAAAATGATATCGGCTAATTCACCAGGTTCGGGTTTTATTTGTTGTTCGGAAGTGTCTTCGGAGCCGGCTTTGGATTCTGTGATTGAACTTGCTGGGAAGGGAACTGCTTCACGTTCTTGTGAGAAAAACCGAGCCACATCACTAGCTGACCCGTCGTTAATTGTGGCTTTAAGATCGTACGCGTGGTTCACAAAGGCTGCGACAAGGGCTACTGAATGCACCAGGTTCTTATACTCGATTTCTTGCTGGTATAGAACATCTTCACTCAATGGATTGCCTTGCGCGTCAACAACAGGTGGAGGTGGAGGAACGGGAATTGGAGGCCCGCCATTTGCAGCATTCACTGCTGCAGCGGCTGCTGCTTGGGGGTCGGGCACAGGGGGCGATACGGCGAGCTGGCGCAGAGCCTCCAGAGCCATGTCGGGTCTAAAGAAGTTGATATTGACCGCGGTATCGTTGACCCATTCAAGTGTAAACCGACGGACCTTGGTCACAAGGCGGATGTATCGGCGGACTTGTTCGCTTGACAAGTTATCGACACCTGTAATATGAAGCGCGTCAAGTCGCAAATTTTTTAATGTTTCATCGTCTTGTTGGCTTCCCACAGCGGCTGATGTTTTGGGAGCTTCTCTGCCCGGGGATTCTGCCTTGACAGCTTCCACGTCAACCATGGCGTCATCATCGACCACGGGTGCATCGAGCACAATCTCAAAATTTTTCTCCTCGCTCATTAAACCAAAAATTTTTCTAAAAAAACAAATAAAATGGAAATTTAAATCTTGGGGAAGTTCCAAAGGGGGGAGAGGAAAAATGGGAGGATCTTAAAGAAAAAAAAACTAAAAACCAACTCTTCAGTTACAAATAAATGTTACAAAACCATCACTACGTGTAATTATTAAGCTTCTCTCGTTAAAGTGTAATATGGTATTGTGAATAACAAACTCAAACGCCTAATCCACGGTTGGACTCAAACGAGCGGTTTGGAAATAAATTCGGGCGGCGGAAGCACAAGAAATTAGCGAGTGAGTAAGCTTGCGATCGCATACTGGAACACCGTCTTCGTGGCAGCGCTCCCCTTCGGCAGGCTCATATTTTTTGTCTGTGCCAGTAAGCTCATGATAATTGCGCTGACCTTGTTCCGAGATGCGGAAAATCTCAAACGTCTGGAAGTACAATCCAGTCTCATTATTGCGCATGTAGCGGTTCATGTACTTGACCACACGAATGGCCTCGCGGCGGGTGCGATCCAGTACTTCCTGTGAAGCTCGCTGCCCAATGTACAGGTGCAGATCCGCAAATCCCTCAGCCAGCAGCTGATAAAAGTAAAGACTGTCACGGTAAAAGCGTGCGTCGTGGTTGGGTGTATCACGGTCAAAAATTGTAGTGTTTGTATCTGTGACTGCCAAAGCAAGCTGTTCGGCCTTTTCCTTAAACCAGTCTTGGCCAGTTTTGCAGTAAAGCATTGACGTCAGTGTCAATGGAGTGCCCTGGTTGTAAGTCCACTTCATGCCGTCAATGCGATAGCCGTTACCACACTCATTATTTTGTTTGTCCGGGACATACCCATCACGAATTAGTTTGTCGTCGGGATCCTGCATGCGGTCAAAAACCCAGCGTGCGCAATCGGACGCAAATGAAACAAGTGTGCGGGCATAGCTGTCATTGGGATCCATGTGTCGCTCTAGACGCAGGGCTGCAATTCCGCACTCTGCAGTTGTACATGTATTGGAGCCGTCCTTTTCAACGTGCCATCGAACGCCATAAGGCTCGCTGGTGTACCAACCGGTAAGAAGGAAGCGCACGACCTCGGCGCCCTTGTCAAGATAGTGACGATTGCCTGTAACCTCAAAGGCAGTCAGAAACGCCGAGGCTACCTGAGCATTGTCGTCGAAGTACACATCATTGTTACCATTAAAATTCTCAGAGGCACAGTAGGCACGGTACTTTGGTGAGTAGTAGCGATCAAACTCGCGGAAGACCGGCTCAACAAACTGGTGGGCATCGTTTGGGTAGATTCGCATGGCATCCACCACGGCCTGAGCCATCACGGATAAGGGCCAGACAGTGTATTTTCCGTCGTCCGTGTATGAGCCATCGGACTTGTTTCTATTACGAAACTGATGGCAATGGCGATCCCAGAAAGTGTCCCATGTGCGACGAAGGGTTTCCAGGCCTTGTTGGTTGAGGTCGATAGTCATTTTGCAGAAACCAATTAATGTGGTTAGTAGTTGTTAATGTGGTTTTGTGTAGAAAAAAAGTATAATAACGAAAATAAAAATTAAAAAAATAAAAATTGAAATTGGAGAAACAGTTTTGTGCAGTTCTTAAATTATTTATATACGGCGTTTTAAGGTTGCTAAGCAATCAACTTGCGAGAAATAAAAATGTTCTCGGGATAAGACAAAAAAAGCAAACTATGCACTGTTCAAAGATTCATGGCAATCAAGTGGTTGCGGTCAAGCAGTACCAGATATCCAGATGCCGCTGTTCTTAACAATAAAGCACACAGCCTCTCAGTTCATGTCAATATCACCGGAGGCGCTATCCTCGGCCACCCATAGAACGTTGTTGCATCTAGTTAGTTAGAATGAAGAGTGTCTCCACAGATAAACAAGAATAGTGAACTCACCTAATCATAATCTCACCAAGCTGGCCCTTTTTGTCTCCATCAATGTACTCAACAGCGCTGTCCAGCTGGAGGTTCATGTACGAGTCCACCGACACGAGCCGACCGTGGTACTCCGTCTCGCCCCACTTTAAGCGTACAATGACGCCGCGGCCAGTCAGACCCTGTAAAAAGGGTTTTGGGTTGATAGGATCAAACTAGAAGGGGGTATTAGAGAATGTCCTGTGTATATAAATTATTGAGAATGTGCAAGAAATAAAAGGCAAATTCTTGGTTACTTACGGTGCCTCCCATGTTTGTGTAGATGTATGAGTGTGGTTGAAGAAGCAGGTAAATATTGTGTAGGTGAAATTTTTTTACTGGTGGTGGAACCCATTTTTATTTATTTTTGAGAATTTTTTATTTTAGATAGACTTTACATATATAGATATCACAAACATCACAATGACATCTGTGGCTAAAACCTCCAAAATTAGAGAGACGCAGCAAAAGGTAGCGCTTGGTTTTGTTTTTTTATCATAGCATCTAACATTTCCTAGGAAGATCTACAGGTTCTCAAGCAGATGCACGCCATGCTGGCCAAGGTAGAAAGCATTGTCGAGTCTATTCACGATGATATCGCCACAGCTATCGAAAACCACGAAACTGTTTTATCCGACACTCGCCAGTTAGATAAAATCATCCGCACCATATCTACCGATTGATAATATATTATTCACATCTATATTTTTTTTGTTATTATATTTGCGTAACACGAGGATTCTTCCCGCCATCATAAAGTAATCGGATCCCGACCCAAATGGTGTCAGTCAATGATAAACTTAATCCCAGTGCATAGACCAGGGTGATGGCATAAAAAAAGTTGGAATTGCCCGAACCTAGGTAAATCCATAGATGGTAAAACGTCGGGGCCAGCGCCGACGAGTATAATAGAGCGAGTGCAACTGCTTGACGGAAACGCAGCAGCACAAACACTGGCTTGAAAAGAGTGAGAAGAGTGAGATAAAACCCTAGGTCTGTAACTTCCGGATATGGCTTGAGAAGTGCCAAAATGCCTGAAACAATGGCAAGAGCGAAAAGAGGGTATGTGTAAAAGCGAATAGTTACTGGAATTGCAAAAGACGTAGCAAAAAGCTGGAACACACAGAGGAAAAATGGCCGGAAAAAGGTAAACATTTCCACAAAAAAGTACCACCATAGACCCATATTTGGTGTCAGGTCCTTGAGCATGAGGACCGTATAATAGGTAGACTCAACAAAGCTCCAGCTATAACCCGCAACGACGTACGACGTGTAAAGGAACAGTCCTGTGTATGCCAAAAAAAAAGTAATAAGGAGAGACCAGGCCTTGATGCTAGCGAGCCTGCTGCCATTTGATATCGGTGTTGGTACGTTTCTGACGGCTAAGGGATCAAGTGAAATAGCAGCTAATGCAGGTAAAAAACATAGGGGGTATATTGATAAAACAGACGCCAAAGCAAGTAATAGCATGGCAATGAGCGGTCGTCGAGCGACAAGGCCAGATGCAATGGCAGCAAGCACCAGGGTATTTGTCAGGACGTTTGTTGAATGTGCCAAGGTCGCCAGAAGCGAGAATGGATTGAACAGATAAACTGCAACAACTGCGGCAGGCGAAAATGCACTAGGCAATGGCCACTGTTCCGAGGTACTCGTTTTTTTGGGGGTTTCCGTAGCCTGCTTTTGAGAACGGGCTAACAGGGTTGACGCAATTGCATAGAGACAAATGGAGCCAATAATGTCGGCAATTGTGAAAGGTAAATGCAGGGGCAGACCGTGTTCCTTAATGAAGGAAAAAAAGGCGACGAGTAGAGGCGAATGATGGCAGACTCCACCCTCATAGATCGACGATCCGGTCGCCGAAATGGACGACGAAGAGTACAGAAATAGGCCCTCTTTCAGTCGCTTAAAAGATGATACGGGCGTGGTGATCTCTACCCGGCCGTCAAGCACGGGCTGAAGCGATGGCACCAGCAATGGAAGAGCTGTGCGAAGAGCTGTTGCTATCCCAAATACGGCTATTGCAGATGTATCAATGGTCATTACAAAAAAAAAAGCAGGTGTTTCGTTGGTGGTGCTCAGGAAATCCTGGATCTCGAGTGACTCTGATGGTATTTTTGGAGGTGGTTAGTTGGGCTGGGTGATTTTGAGCAGGGCAGGGATGACATAAGCTGTGACTCAGCGGATCAGAAGTGTCCAACAGGCAGGAGCGAAAAGTGATCAAAACGATGAAAAGTCGCAAGAAGACGAACAATTGGGAGTTTCTCACTAATCTGAGATATGATAAGCTAGAAGTCTCTTATCCTGTATCCATCCACAATGTGCTAGTTGGTGTTTGCCGATGCTTTTATTTTTTTGGTTGATATTTTTCACTGTTGTTGTTTTGTTTTTGTTTTTGTCAGCGCACCCACCAACCCGCCTCACCGCAAAGGCTACGTGGTGTTTAAGTTCTCCACCAAACCTCCTTTTTCAGACCACCTCACCAACTTTCTTTCCTTCACTCTTTTTTTTTTTTTCCCTTTCCTCCATACCCTCTTCTCAGCAACTCTTCTCACCTAGCCAAAATATCTCGCTTCAACCACAATGCAGGCCGAATTCGAGAACGCCGAGGAGATCGATGGAGTCCGATTTTCCTGGAACTCCTTCCCTAACACCAAGATTGAGGCCTCGCGCACAGTCATCCCTATCGCCTCGCTTTATACACCTTTGCGCGAAAAACCCGACCTCCCCATCCTCCAGTATGACCCTATCATCTGCAAAAGTCCCTGTCGCGCAGTCCTCAACCCCTACTGCCAACTCGATCTTCGCTCTCGTGTTTGGGTTTGTCCTTTCTGTCTCAGCCGAAACCCGCTACCCCCTCACTATAAGGAAATCTCACAGGCTTCTCTTCCGCATGAATTGCTCCCCACAAGCACCACTATTGAATACGTGCTTTCGCGCCCGGCTGCCGTCCCTCCAATCTTTTTGTTTGTAGTCGACACTTGCCAGGACAATGAGAACCTTCAGGCCTTGAAGGATACCCTCATTGTTTCTCTCTCCCTCATCCCTCCCAATGCTTTGGTTGGTCTTATCACTTTTGGCTCTATGGTCTTTCTCCATGAGGTCGGCTACACTGAATGCAGTAAACTCCATGTCTTTCGCGGCGACAAGGAAGTCACACCCAAGGACCTTCAGACAAAACTTGGCCTTAACCCTCACCCAACCTCTATGGCTCCTGGCAACCATGCCCAGAACCCTGCTGCCGCCATGCTTCAGCAGGGCTACTCCCGCTTTCTCCAGCCTGTCCAGGAATGCGAGTTTCAGCTCACAAGCATCATTGAAAAGATCCAAAAGGATATGTGGCTTGTTCCCAACGACAAGCGTCACACCCGTTGCACTGGTTCGGCGCTTTCTGTCGCAATCAGTCTTCTCGAGCACAACTTCCCTGGAACCGGTGCTCGCGTCATGCTTTTTGCTGCTGGCCCTCCCACTAAAGGTCCCGGCTTGGTTGTTTCTGCTGATCTGAAGGAGCGTCTTCGTTCTCACCACAACATTGCCAACCAATCAGCACCTCATTTTGATAAGGCTGTCAAGTTTTATGAAGGCCTTGCCAAACGTGCCTCTTCTAACGGCCATGCAGTTGATTTGTGCGTCGGCTGTTACGATCAAGTTGGTCTGCAAGAAATGAGTTCTCTAGCAAACTCTACGGGCGGTGTCATGATTTTATCTGATGCCTTCACCACATCCATCTTCAAGCAGAGTGTCCAACGCATTTTTGCCAAAGACTCCAATGGATTCTTGCAAATGGGCTTTAATGCTTCCATGGATGTTCATACCACAAAGGAACTCAAAATCACCGGTTTTATTGGCCATGGTGTATCCCTTAATAAGCGCTCACCTTGCGTTTCTGATACCGAAATCGGCATTGGACGAACTTCTGCTTGGAAGATGAGCTCCATCACTCCAGCCCACACATATGCTACTTACTTTGAGATTGTCTCTCAAGGAGGTACCAACAATTCTACCCAACACAAGAGCAACCAGCGTGCCCTTATCCAATATATCACTCATTACCAACACTCTAGTGGCACTCTACGTCTCAGAGTTACAACACTTGCCCGTGCTCTTGTTGCTGGTGGGTCGCCAGATGTTGCTCTTTCTTTTGATCAAGAAGCTGCAGCTGTCATTATGGCTCGGATAGCAGTCTACAAGGCTGAGATGGAGGGTTCCCCAGATATCTTACGCTGGATTGATCGCACTCTTATTAATCTGTGTCAAAAGTTTGCGGACTACCGCAAGGGCGACCCATCAACATTCTGTCTTTTGGGTAACTTCAGCTTATATCCACAGTTTATGTACCACTTGCGACGGTCGCAATTCTTGCAAGTGTTTAACAACTCACCAGATGAGACTGCTTTTTACAGACACTGCTTAAACAGAGAGGATTTGACCAATTCTTTAATCATGATTCAACCTACTCTGATTTCATTTACATTTGGCCGCCCACCAGAGCCTGTCCTTTTGGATTCGGTTTCTATAAAACCCGATGCCATTTTGTTACTCGACACATTTTTCCACATTTTGATTTTCCATGGTGAAAACATTGCTCAATGGCGCAAGGCCGGCTTCCAGGACCAGGAGAATCATGCTAACTTTAGGGAACTTCTTGCAGCACCACGCAAGGAAGCCTCCGAGCTTCTCATTGATAGATTCCCACTTCCCCGCTTCATTGATACTGATGCTGGTGGTTCACAGGCTCGTTTCTTGCTGTCAAGACTTAATCCATCTGCCACTCCCAAGAATGCTGAAACTTATGGTGGTTTCAGTGCAGGCACCACAGTTGTTTTGACCGATGATGTTTCCCTACAGACTTTTATGGAGCATCTGCAGCAGACTGTTGTTATGGCTAGTTAGATAGGAGGGTTCATCGGTAGTCCATGTGTTTGGAGGATACATTTTTTTCTTGTAAGTTTAAGAATTACATAGTAATAATAATAGTTCAAAAAAAATTTTTTTTGCATGTCGTGTGTTGCTGGGTCTATCAGTAAAAAAATTAATAAGATATGGCTATTAAAGGAAACTCAAATGTTGGGATATTTTACACACAAGCGTCACAAACAAATTAACGATATTCCGGGCTTATGTTATTGATAATTGAAAGAGGTATAGCATTTAATATTCAATAAATTCACTCAATCCTTCGCCTTGTTATCCTTCGTTCTCTGTTCCTCAAAAATTATTTTTTTCTTTAAATATTGCTTCTTTCCTCCCAAGTCTCATTTTTTTAATCCCTAGCTCTTTGAAATTAACAATATAAATGTCTAACATTTTTTCAGGAAGTGAAAACTTAGAATCTTTGACAGACTTAAATTTGATTTCTGACAATTCTTTCTCGCTTATTTATCTTAATACGCTTCTTGGTCCAGTGAGAAATGAAGTGGGCTTAGAGCAGAGTGATGTGATTATCGTCGGAAGACAACAATCGCCCAAATCCTTTGAGCAAGATGGACTTTTTTGTCAACCCTCCTTAGGTCTAGGATTGCAATCTGATGGCTCCAATAATACTGAGAGCAACAGTTATCAACACAGTGTCATTTATGAGAACGAAACCCCTGGTAATGCTTCGGTTTTTGAAGGAGAGAGCAATTCAAGTTTTTTGCCTCAAGTAGAAGAAAACTTTCAGCTTGGTAGTTTGGAGGAAACCTATTTCACTCCTATTCCCCAAGTTGAAAATGCTCCTAAAAATACTAACAATGAACATTTGGGCATTTCTCAATCTTGCCATGAATTTCCGGATCCAAAGCCAACGCTGCAGTTTTCAGAAGACCCCGAGCGTATCCAAAAAATTCGTCAGCGCAATAAAATCAACCAAAGAAAAAGACGGTTACGTCTCAAGGAAGAAGAGAAACAAAGAGACCAGATTTTAAACAATACTACTAATGAAATTGCCGAATTAAAACAGCAGATTGAAAAACTTGAATATAAAGTTATGCAATTAATTTTTCAGCTCAGAATTTTGAGTGAAGGGCAACTCGCACACTGAAATTTGAAATGCCTAGTTTTCGTTTCCCTGCTCCCCCTATAAATTCTTAAGCGTGTTTATTTATCATTTATTTTTATAAAAAATAGAATGTTATAATAACCATAGATTACTGAAAGGGCTCACACTTTAGCTTTAATATATGTGAAAAGTTGCTTTAAGCGAGTGTATAAACGGGTCCCGTGCTGGATACACCGTCAAAAATAAGCAGGTTTTGTAATGGTTGTTGCTTTCTGGAAATGGCGTTTAGAATCTGCTGTGCAACGACACCACCGACAACTGCTGCCACGGGAGAAATCTCAGCTCCCTTAGTGTTCAAAAAAGTCTCCACAACATTGTCTGTTAAAATTTCTGTAGGTAGCTTAAGGATGCGTGCATATTCTAAAGCAGCTGCTTTGATCGTATCTGCGGTCAACCCCTTTTTGCTTTCTTCTAAGTGGAAAACTGCCAACACCACTAATAACAGAGTGCTTACTTTAAGGGCGCGACGTCTAGTTTCAAAAAGAGGACCAAGAGAAATTGGTATGGGTGCCTCCGGGCTCACCACAAGACGAGATATAGGAACATACTTCTCCGACTTGAGAATTGTATCGGTAATAACACTACCTTCCTTAGAAGTGGCGGGAGTCACTGACACTATGGAACGCGTGCGGCTTTCGGGGCCCGGACTTGGCAGGCCTGTGGTGGCACGCTCTTGTTGGATGGTGAAGTTGTAGCTGTCGCCTAAGTCGGCAAAGCAGAATCCATAAAAGCCAGTAATGGATGCGGCATAAAACAAACGGTGGGAGCTGTCTGAAGAAGTAGAGCGCGATGTGTGCGTGTTGATGTACTCTATCTCAGGGTATGTGAGCTGAGTCCCAAGAGTGACGTCAAACTGGGCGAACCAGTCAGCATCTTTGTCGAAAAGAGCCCCCGTGTCGGCTGTGACTGTCACGCGAGGGTTGAGTTTTTGGATCGCTGGCAGGGCTGCTTCAGCACGCTATCAATGATGGTTAGTGTTGATATATAAACAGACAATTGCCACTTACGTTTTTGCCAACGCAGTCGTCATTAATGAAGAACTGAGCACCTAAGTCTGAAGCGGTGACAGTGTGTGGATCAAGAACGGTCAGAGAGCCGATGCCCGCTAGAACAATGTTTTTTATTATTTCGTTGGCGAGTGCACCGACATTGACCACAAGCACGCGAGAGTTGCGCATACGCGTCTGGGCCTCCATGCCCCAGAGTCGGATCTGGCGATCATAGAGGGCAACCTCCTCTGAAAATGCGTTAAAAAGATAGTAAAGATGACATCTAGTGTCCAAGCATACCAGATGAGATTGCCTTTTGGTTGGATGCTGCCTCTTCTGTTGTCATTTTCGTGTATGGATATTTTCTTGGTTGGTTTAGGTTTGTGTTTGTGTGGCCTGTAAGCTTAATTTTTTTTATTTTAATTTAATTTTTTCAGGTTTGTAAACAAAAACGGTTTGGCGGTTTTTTTTTTCTCCAGCCGCCCAAAGTTTAAAAAAACCTCCATTCCCATTTTTTATCCCTCCCACATATACCCGATAAGCCCGGTTGGCACCCTTTTTTTTTTTTACTGAAATTTCATCATCCCACAAAACCACCTGGTTTCATCTCCACACAACCTGTCCATCACCCCCTACTCTGTATAACTATGGACCTTGGCAGAATTCTCGACGGAACTCCAGAGCCGCCAGCCATTGTGCCTTCTCTGGAGTTTTTTTCTGGAGGCAAGCGTGCCCCAGCAGATAAAAACTCGGCATTGGATTACGTTTTACCAGTGCCGATGACACCCTTTCAAAAACAGCTCACTGACGACGTCGTGTCTTTGCACTACTCGGACATCTTGCGGTTTTTTGAATGTGGCTCTCTTGATAACCAAGTGCTTCATGATTCTCTTGCAAGTCTTTATGCAAACACCCAGCTTGTCGCGACCCATCCGTATCTTTTGGTCCAGCATTATCTTCCACCTAACCTGCTACTTAAGGACGTCCCTAACCGGCTCACAAATTCCTCTGGCAAGTTTGCTGTTCTTGTTAAACTTATAGACATGCTACGCGATAAAAAAGTCGACGTGGCTCTTGTCTCACGAGCGGGAAAATCTTTCGATCTCATCGAGGCCCTTCTTCTCGGGCGCGCAGTCAACTACCGTCGCTACTCGGGCTCATATCTGCGTCAGTCTACTAAATCCTTCAAGAAAGCTTCTACAATCCATCTTTTTCCTTCTTCGCACCTTGCGTCAACTTACATTGGCTCCGAACGATTCCATCTAATTATTGCTTTCGATCTTACTTTCAATCCCGAAGATGCACATATAACTGCCATTCGTACCCAGAGTCGTGGAGCCAATGACCCTCCGGCACCCATTATCCGTCTCATTCCTTATTACTCGGCAGAACATATTGTCTACAAGTTCCAAAACATAAAACTGGATGATGAGACCCTCTATATGAAGCGTGTGGTTGCTGCCATTGTTGTTTTGCGTGGTCGAGCGGGCTCAGTCCCCGTGGACTTACGGCCTCATTATGCCTCTGGTTTAAAATTCCTGGCTCCATGGCTTGAAGACCCGGTGGCTCATTCCTGGACATTACCAAAAACACCAGATATCGAAATATACTCGGCTCAAGATGTAGAAAAGTCGCTGCTAACCGAAGTCAATGTTGACGCAAAACACCCAATCGATCCTGAGAGCTCGACAAATTTTTACTCAACCTCCATTAGTAGCAACCAGCATGACAGTAACTCCAATAACCAAGCAAACGGCCATTCCCATCACTCATCAAACTCTTCTTCTTCTACTTCTCAGCCATACAACTATTCACTGGCCAACGGTGTTCCAAAACAATTTACAAAATCTGGCCGCGACTTGTCTCACTCAAATATCCACCGTTATCACCCTGCAGATGAAAATGAAAATGATGAGTATTATAATGCAAAACGCCGTAAGCGTGAGCGCTATTCCCCCGGAGCCCCGGAAACCGCCACGTCATTTTTGGCTCCGCCAGGTGGGGGACTGTATCAACAACAGTCGGACCGCCAGATTCTAACACATAAGATTCTGCGGCGACTGGATAATGCTACACGCGACCTAGCTTTGCGCCAGGCTGAGGTAACTTCACTGCGTTCTCAAGCATCGGTACGTCAATCCATGTATGAGGATCTGAGCACCGAGGCAGGAAAACTGGTGACTGAAATTTCTACGCTTAAAGAGCAGCTGCAAGTCCAAGAGCGCAAATCCGAACGCTCCGATGCTGAGGTGGAAAAACTTACCAATAAACTCGGTCAACAAACAAAGGATCTTGAGGAGGCACGTGAGATGCTGGCTAATGGCCCACCCGACCTTGCAACCCTCGAAAAGCAACGCGCGCGCATTGCTGAGCTGGAAGACCTGGTGAAAAAGGCTGATGAGCGTGCCGATCTCCGTACCACGGAAAACGATTATATGCGTTCCGAGTACCAAAAGGCTTCCACAGCTGCTACAGATGCGCTTGAAGAGGTAAAGACTCTCAAGGCTGCTAAAAATGCCCTCGAAGTTCGTTTGGAATCCCGCGCAATTGAACTCCAACAGCTTACTTTCGATGAGGAACGTAAGACTAAGGATGAACGCATTGCCGAGTTAGAAACAAAAACCGGGAACCTTGAAGAGCATCTCAAACGTCTTCAAGAAGCCGAGCGTCATCAGCCTACTCGTTCGCGCTATGGCATGCGCAACTCTAGTGCTAATAGTAGGCGAAACAACTCGCCTTCTGTGTCAGGTGGGTCTGGAGGTAATAGTGGAAACGGACGCAGGGGATCTCCTGCAATAAGTTAAGACAACAATATATTAATACTCCACCCATACTATATATCTATATATAAATATTCTTTTTTTTTTTTTACATATCAATATCTTCATCGTCATCTTCTTTTGTCCATAGCTTAACGGTTCTGTCCCAACCACTACTGGCAATGTATGTCTGCTTGTTGGGTCCGACACAACCTATTACATCTGCTGACATGACCTTATCAGAATGGCCTCCCAGAGTCGAGATGTGAGTCCAAGTATCGGCATTCCAAATTTTGACGGTACGATCATAAGAGCTTGATATAAGATATGTCCCACTCTCTGAAAGATACTTCTTCAGCCCTGCAACGTTGTCTTCATTAACTTCAGGGAGGGCTGCATTGTCGGGAAAGCTTTCTGAAAACACACGCGGCACAGCATCTGCCGAGGAATAAAACTTAACGTCCGACACTATATTTGTATGCGCCGGAATATCAAATATCTGTTGTTGTTGTCGCAGGTCCCACACCTTGATCGTTCCATCTGCACTTCCTGTTACAACATGGTAACCATTCGGAGAAATGTCCAGCCCATAGATGGGCCGCGCATGGCCTACGAGTGACAATATTCCTCGACCAGTACGTAAATCCCATAGCCGAGCAACGCAGTCCAGGCCGGCCGTCCCGCACAATGAGCCATCAGGATGAAATTTGAGAGTAAATACCTCCTTCGCATGACCTTCTTGCATCAAAAGCTCTTGGCTGGTTCCGGCATCCCATAAGCGCCATGTCATGTCATACGAAGCTGACCCAAGATACTTTCCAGTTGGATGAAACGCAACACGTGCAATCCGTTGTTCATGGCCTTTGAACTGTGCAATCGGTTGACGTACATTGATGTTGCCGTTTGCAGCATCACTTAAGGCCGGAGTAAGGTTATATAATCCAATATTCCCGTCAGAGCCTCCTGCCGCTAAGAGTGACGAACTAGAACTGGGTCCCCAAGCTATCGATGGTTTATCAGATTCAAGTTGAATTGTTCCTACGCTTTCAATTTCGTTAAGATTAGGAACCCCATATATTTTAATTTCGCCAGCCCATGACGAAACAGCTAAATGTTTTCCTGTTGGTGCAAAACGAACCATTGATGCGGGCCTTTCAGAAACAAATTGACTGCCTAAAATATCAATTTTTTGTAAATCCAGTATAATTTGTCTTCGGTATGGAATAATCGTAGACATAGGAAAAGAAGAAATCAGCTTTTGATATCTCAGCCGCTGTTTTGCCGCCTTTGTGGAGCTTAAGTATATATCGCGTCTGGTTGTTAAGAGCTCAAACCCACCAGGCGTGTAAAACTCATCGTCTTCCTCTCCTCCGTTCTCGTCGCCCTCTTCGTCACTTTGAACTTCTATGTCAATATTATCTCCTATAGGACGACCGCTCTGGTAACGCTCCAGCATTACTGCACGCAGACGTTCACGACGATCGGCCTTGTCTTCTCCAAAAAGTGTGATAGGCTCGCCAAACATGCGCAACCGAGTGCGCACATCCATATCATTGGTTGGTACTGCAAATGATTTGGCCACATTTCGAAGTGTCTGTGATTCAACATAATCACGGGCTTTTGAAGAAGACACTGTATTATTTGCAAGAGCTATAATCAAACGAGATTTTTCGTGTTAGGCACTGGCCAGGTCAATAAATTTTTGTGTTTAAAAAAAAAAACAAGTGACTTACGAACTTGGCTCAAAGATATCGTTCCATTCTGTTTATTTTGGTTAGTTTTTAGTGACTATTATAAAACAAATTAATTAAAGAAACATACTAAATCTTTTTCCGTATCTAATAATGCTTTTCTGGAAGGATGTACGCTCATTTTTGGTATGTTCGAAAATTTAGTTGAATCAGAACTTTTGACAGTAAAAGAAGCACGATAGTTTTTGGAAATTTTAAAATATTACATAATTAATTTATCAGCAAAAAAGCCAGGCTTGAGCCCATGTTTATTTTCTCTCTAAAAAAGCGTTCATCATAACAAAAAATTAAAAATACACATTAAAAGTAAATAACCGCTATAGTTTAAAATCTTATCTAAAATCACAAACTAACAAACATCTGTCTGTAGAGTTTAGAGATGTATCCTGTTTTTGGAGCACTTCCAAAATGATCATTTCGTCATCAAACGTTAAGAATCCACCAGTTTGCTTATTGTCAGAAAAGTACGTGGTTTCATTTTGTTTGTTTCTTTTGCGAATTTCCTGTAGCAGATTTTGATCTGCATGAGGGGGATCTTGGGGAATATTTCTAGTTTGACACAATGGTGGAAGAATATGTGCTACTGGTTGATTTTTTCGACGTTCTTTTTCTTTTTTTTGTTGCTCTTTGGCCAGTATTGACGAGTCTTTTTTAAGAGCATCTATTATTTCATTGCGTGTTCGGGGCTGGTCTAGTCTATCATTTGCCCCTTGAGATTTATCGGATTCCAATTCGACTCGAGATTCGTCATCTTCCTGGTAGTCCGATTTAAGGTCTTTTTGTAACTCCTCAAGCTCTGCTTGATTTTTTGATTGTTGTGGATTTAAGTTGTCATGTGGTATATATATCAATGTCGAATCGTCATTATCTTCAAGCTGCCACCATCTGATTTCGGGAAAACCTGAAGAAACCGAAACTGCAACACCGCCAGGTTTTACAGAGACATGCTTGATTCCCTTCATGTGACCCCATAAGCGTTTTTTGGGCTGGATTTCAAGACAGCATTCTGCACTTCTTACGTGATAATAAGAGAGAGTATTGTCTTCAAATCCAGCTAATAGATATGGGTGATTATATGAAATAGATGTAGGGGGTAATACCCCGTGCACAATAGGTGTACTGAAAACATTTGTAGCTGAAGAGCATGTGGACATTCTGGTATTAACTATGCTCCCGTCTGGGGCACATATAATTTCTTGAATATAGGGAATCCAATCACCATTCAAGGCACGTCGGCAGTAAGCTACCGAAATGCAAAAAAGAAGACGTTGATAATGGAAAGATCTTATAGAAAATGATACTGCTTGGGTCGGATCGATGTAGGATTTAAGTACTGATACTGTCTTCGTATCACCGTCTGCAATAGAATATAAAAGGATATTGGACCTGTCAGTATATACCGCAATTATATTTTGTCGATGAACTATATTTCGAATAGCACCGTACTGTGTATGGTCTATGACGGCAATATGCTTCATCTCAAGACGAACCGGCTCTCCTTTGTCTCTATCTCCTGGTTTAATACCTTCTAATGAAAAAATAGCAAACGATCCTGTCGTGAAACCGACAGAAATTCGAAAAGATCCAAGCTGACTAATTACTAAGGTGGATGGCGTCCCGATTAGTTCTGAAAATGCTGGCTGAATGTAATCCTTGATGTTGACATCGAGGGACATTGTTTCTTCGCAGTTTTTGACAACTAATTTGCAGTCACTGCCTATTGTTGCAATAAGCTGGTTTCTTGCTGCGACAAGTAAATCTAATGAACTTGGATATATTTGTTTGATTATGTTGGTTTGTTGGCCCTCTTCGCTCTCTTCGTCACTACCATCGTCAGAATCGCTAGTGTTATCGGAAAGCTCTGAGCTCAATATAGATTCATGCAACGCATTTTGATCGCGCTCTGAAATTTGAGATAGTTTTAGGTACTTGATATGAGAAGAGCCATGTTTCCAATTGTATTTAATTTTGAATATCTTCTTCCAGTCAAATGATATGTTGCTTGAAATGGATTGATTGGCTAGTGTTAAATTGGACCTAAAAATTGTTTTCCGTGAAAATTCGGAGGTATATAAATCTCTCCAAATCTAATACTGTTAAAACATGTCTTTTTATAGCCTTAATTTTTGATTTAAGTTAATAACTTACCTTATTATCATTAGCCACTCTGTTCCATCGTTTACTCACGAGAAGACAGTTTTTGATGCTTTTAAAGGAAAGCCATGAAAAGATATTCAGCAATAATTCATCGGTTAAAACACTTGCTGGAGATGGCTTATTAGGGCGGCATGATTGGCTAATGTCTTTTTTTGAAGTTAACAAAGTGTCTTCAGGTTGATCTTTTGATTTTTCTGACCGGATTTTCCGGCTAGGAATCTGGGCATCATCGTCCGCATCTTCTGAAATAAGCGAAATTTTTCGCTTACGGTTCATTTGCACAATTATTCTGCTGTTGAGTGTTCAAAATTATATGAATGGGTTCTAGGAACCACTTTCGAATGGGGAAAAATATTATTAATTTATCAGATAAAAAAGAAAATAAAAAGAAACCCAAATTCCAGCAATTCAAGTATAAATGTGCCCAAAGGTATTTTTCTATGGGATTTCTAAAGATCTGATTAACTTGAAAAGAAAGAAAAATTAATTTTAATTTTTTTCAGAAATTACATAATCTATTTCCACCTTGTGTCTACTGTACTACAAAATATATTACTCAAACCCGTTGCTTTTGTAATTTATTAGGCCAACTGTGAAGGCCAGTATATAAGTGATTTTTCTTATTTTGTGCCTAGTCCGTCAGGGCTTGGTCAATATAGGTTTTCAGTCATAAAGGAAATCTCTGTGGAAATTTGGCACCAAAAAAACATAAGTTGATTGTAAAGTCTGGCAATCCAAACGACTTTAGAGATTATTTCAAACAAAGCTTTACTGATCGAAGATCTCTAAATATGAATTCATAAAACAAACTTTTTGCGTCTATGTGTTAAGAAGTCTCTGTATCTGTTCCATATCGTGGGAGTTTGCCATGGATGACGTCTTTATTTTTCACACGCTCTACAATATACTTGAAGAATATGCCATGCTCATAGTGTCATTGAATTGTAACTTGATGTTGTCGATTTAAACTTGGTCATCTAGACAAGTCCTATTTTTTTGAGATCAAGGGGTGCTGTTGGCTTTCCTGTGTTTAGTTTGTTACAATAAAAGGCAACAAGCCTTAAGCAGGAAGGTGGACATATTTCAGATCATTTAATCTAGATTACGCAGTCACGGTTGTCTATTATCATTTTGACTTCATATGCAATTTTTTCAATAAAAAGGCTTACTCTTTTTGGGGGGTTAATTATCCGGGTTCTTTTGAAAACATGGAGTCTATGTCGCTTTGTGGGGTAGATGCTCAAGCTTGGTGTGTAGGATGTAGATAGTGGTGGTGCAAAAAATCACCTTGAATCCTTAGCAGAGCTAGTGTTTTGTATCGGTTAAAGGGAGCTGCCCATTCTTTTAATAGTGTTGGGTTTGTGACTTCATATAAACTCTGTAGGCAACTATGGGGAATATACGTGATTTGTGGAGCGATGTGTGAGCGGAGCTGCTAGGTGCATTTTGTGTCACTCCTAGCAAGGCGATGAAGCTGATGTCTCGAATGGCTTTCTTTTCATTGATTAAATTGATGGGTGACTACAACAGGAAAAGAATGTCACGTGAAGAAATCTATTTTTTTTAAGAAAATTTTTATCAGATTTTAAAAGTTAATCAGATATAAATAATCAGCATCAGTATCTTAATACACAACATAACCTCTTTTCAAAAACCATCAAATGTTTTTATAGTCATTAAAACCACCTTTGTTAAATTTTATGATGTTGCTTTTTTCATAATTAACAACTAGATTTATTAATTTTCAGGTCTCTTTGTTTTAATACCAATCTACCAATCAAAAGCCTGTGGGATATTCCAAATATTTATGTTAAAAAATGTAACAATAATTTTTGTAACATGTTATAATTGGGCAAGGGTTAATTTTGTTACTTAATTTTGTAACATTATTTTGAAAAGTCCACGTATCGTCCATAATTGATGCCAGGTTCCCCTTAACAAAGCTGCCACCACCATTATTATTACCTTGCCATCACCACATTTTTTCAAGTCCTTTTCCACATCTTTTGTTTACACCCCCCTCTTCCTCTAACTTGTCATCTTTAAAACATTTTCAAAATGCAGATGCTGACAAAGGTATGCTTTTTATTTCGTGAAATCTGTTATTTATTTTGAATTTTTTATCTATTTGAACTAAATGCTATGTTTTATTACCTGGAGCTTTACTAACCATGAATATCATTAGTTTGAGTCAAAATCATCCCGGGCAAAGGGTGTTGCCTTTCATCCAAAAAGGTACGTATTAATTGAACTGTATTCATATTTTTTTATCTAACTCTGTAGACCATGGATTCTTGTTTCTCTTCACTCATCCACAATTCAACTATGGGATTACAGAATGGGTACCCTTATCGACCGTTTCGAAGGTCATGATGGCCCTGTTAGAGGCATTGACTTTCATAAGACCCAACCGCTTTTTGTTTCTTGTGGTGACGATTACACTGTCAAGGTGTGGTCTCTTCAAACCCGCAAACTTTTGTTTACTCTGAACGGTCATCTCGATTATGTTCGTACCGTGTTCTTTCACAACGATCTTCCATGGATCATTTCGGCATCTGATGATCAAACTATTCGTATTTGGAATTGGCAAAACCGTCAAGAGATTGCCTGTTTAACTGGACATAATCACTATGTTCTTTGTGCTCAATTCCATCCTAGCGAAGATCTTATTGTGTCTGCTTCCCTTGATCAAACAGTCCGCGTATGGGATATTTCAGGTCTTCGTAAGAAGCATTCCGCTCCAACTCAGATCACTACTTCCTTTGAAGACCAGCTTGCCCGTGCAAATTCGAGTCAGCAAGATATATTTGGAAATACTGACGCTATTGTGAAATTTGTTTTGGAAGGTCATGATCGCGGAGTCAATTGGGTTGCGTTCCATCCTACACTTCCTCTTATTGTTTCAGGTGGTGATGACCGTCTTGTCAAGGTGTGGCGCATGAGCGAAAGCAGAGCATGGCAGGTGGATAGTTGTGTTGGCCACACTCATAATGTTCTTTGCTGTGTTTTCCATCCTTTCCAGGATCTCATCATTTCTGTTAGTGAAGACAAAACTATCAGAGTTTGGGATCTTAACAAACGAACATTAATTCAACAATTTAAGCGCGACAATGACAAATTCTGGTATATTGCTGCCCACTCAACCATTAACCTTTTCGCTGCTGCTCATGACAGTGGTGTTATGGTTTTCAAGCTCGAGCGTGAACGCCCTGCAAGTGTTCTAAACGATAACACACTTTTCTACGTCACAAAAGACAAACTTGTGAAATCTTTTGATTTCACAACCGATACAGAATCCAATCCTCTTGTGTCTCTCAAGAAGATTGGTGATCCTTGGGCTCCTTTCAGAACTATTTCATATAACCCTTCTGAAAAGTTCGTTCTTGTCACAATAAAGGCGGATAATGAAAACATTTATGAACTGCAGCAACTTTCGGGGAATAGCCCTTCAATTCACTCCAATATCTCTGGCTCTCAGTTAGGTGGCCGTGGAGATGCTGCACTTTTCATCAATAGACAGCGTTTTGCTGTGTTCAACAAGTCTTCTCAAACTATTCAAATCTATGATATGAATAATAACGTTACCAGAGTTGTCAAGGTTGGAAGCAACCCAATTAAGGATATGGTCCCTGGTGGACCAAGTCTTGGTCTTGTCCTTTTGTTAGGAGCTTCTTCGGTCACATTGTTTGATCTTCAGCAAGAAAAGGTCATTGCTAAGGCTCCTGTCAATGGTGTCAAATATACCTCTTGGTCGAAGGATGGAAAATATGTCGCCTTAATTGGTAAGCATCAAATAACAATTGCTAATCGTGACCTTAAGGTTCTTGCTTCCCTTCATGAAACCATCCGCATCAAGAGTGCTGTATGGGATGACAATGGAGTTCTTCTATACTCTACCCTTAATCATCTGAAGTACAGTTTACTTAACGGTGATCATGGCATTCTCAAGACTCTTGAGAACACAGTCTATCTCATTAAGATTAAGGACAATCTGGTTTACGTTCTTACTCGCAACGGAAATATTGAAATTATTGAGATCGATCCCACTGAATACCGTTTCAAGCGTGCTCTTTTGAACAAAAATTTCAATGAAGTTCTTCGTCTGATCAAAACCTCTAACCTTGTTGGTCAGAATATTATTGGTTATCTCCAACAAAAGGGTTACTCAGAAATTGCTCTTCAATTTGTTCAAGATCCTCAAACCAGATTTGGTCTTGCAATCGAGTGTGGAAATCTTAATGTTGCTCTTGAGCAAGCTAATGAGCTCAAGAAGCCTGCTGTTTGGAGTATATTGGGCAAGGAGGCTCTCGATCAAGGTAACCACGAAATTGCCGAGCTTGCTTATCAAAAGCAAAGTCAATTTGACAAGCTTTCTTTCCTTTATCTCACAACTGGCAATTATGCCAAACTTGAGAAAATGGGTGCTATTGCCAGTCACCGCGGCGATGTTAATGCCCAGTTTACTAATGACCTTTATCTTGGTAACGTCATTAGTCGAATTGAAATTTTGAAGGCTGCTGGTCATGATGCTCTTGCTTATTCTCTGGCTAAAAGTAACGGCTTAACTGATGTTGCTCAACAGATTCTTGAAGAGTCAGGTGTTGAAGAAAGCAACATCAATGTTTCAATCACTGACAGAACCTCGTTACCTCAGGCTCCTCCAGTTCTCAACCCACTTGCTGGATTTAACTGGCCTTTAAAGAACACTTCACTATCGTTCTTTGAACAGGCCATTTTAGGCCAGGTTGATAATCTTTCTCTTGAAGAACCTGATACACAAGACAATGTTGATGCAATTGCTGACATTGATGCTTATGATGCATATGAGGACGATGAAGTTCAAGATGATGCTTGGGGTTTGGAAGAAGATGAAATTGCAGTTGAGGAACAATCTCACGATACTTCTGCTCACGCTGGCGTATCTGAAATTGAGCTGTGGACTCAGAACTCACCTCTGGCCGCCGATCATATCGCTGCTGGCTCCTTTGAGTCTGCTGTTCAAATACTTCATAGACAGCTGGGTATTACAGCCATTGCACCCCTTAAGTCTAGATTTTTGGAAATTTATCAGGCTTCCAAAGTGTATCTGCCAGCCACTGAGATTTTACCTTCTCTCCCAGTTTTTGTCAGACGAAATCCTACCGAGACTAATCCTCTTAAATCCTTGCCCATTATTCCTGGTTATGATCAACTCAAACCTACTCTGCAAGAGGCTTTTAAGGCTGTTATGCAAAACAAGCCTGAATTGGCAATTTCGTTATTCAGAAAGATTCTTTATATTATTGCCACACTTGCGGTTACTACTCAAAGTGAAGTCGAGGAATGCGAGAAGCTTATTAAAATTAGCAAAGAATACATTCTTGCGTTTTCTATTGAATTAGAAAGAAGATCTCTTCCTCCCACTGAAATTAAGAGACGCCTTGAGCTTGCTGTTTACTTCACTAAGCCTACTCTTGAGCCTCAACATGCATTCATTCCATTGCGTGTTGCCATGGTTGAATCATTTAACCATAAGAACTTTGGCTCTGCTTCTGCTTTTGCTGGTAAGCTGTTAAAGATTATCGGAAACAACAATAAAATTTCCGAGAGAGCTCGCACCATTAAGGAAAAGGCAGATAAGTCACCGCGCGACAATGTTGATATTGATTACGATCATTTTGCCGATTTCGACATTTGCCCTGCCACTCTTACTCCTGTTTATAGCGGTACTGCTTCAGTGACGGACCCTTATACTGGTGCTGTTTATCATGAAAGTGCTAAGGGAACACTTTGTAAGATTACAGGTATCACCACGGTTGGTGCATCTGCTACTGGCCTTAGACTGAAAATTTGAGTTAATTTTTTAAGAAGGATATTTACTTTGAACGAAACAAAATGCCAATATAGGAATTCAATTGTAAAAACTGAGCATAATTTACTATTAATATAAAACTGGATAAAAAAAATACACTTAGCTCACTTAGTTCTTTTAATGATTTAGTTTTGTTTTCTTAACCAATTAGTGCATTATGTAATAATGAATTAAAGTTACCCTGTCTAAATGAAAATTTCGGGGTTTACGAAAAACACCTCCTCTACCACCCAAAAAAAAATTTTATTGGAGAATCGGTGTTCATAGCCAGTGTTCAGGCATATTTATTCTCGACCCCGACGTTAAGAGATATATCATTAAATATCTGAAATGTTTCCTGTTACCAAATCTTTCAAAACTACTCTTCAGAGAACTGGATTTTCTGCAAGATTTTTTTCATCGACTATTGTTGGTTTAAACCAGGCCAGCCAGCCTAAATCTCCTAAAGAAACTGAGAGTAAGTGAATTAGTATACTATTAAAAGTGCTTCATGATGTATTTTTCTGAATATACAAATGTTTCATTTTTTTATAAATTAACTGGTTTTAATTTCTAGAGGGTAAAGATAAGAAGACTTTTAAATCCAGATCAACCTCTCGACGCTCTGACTCGGAAACACTTAAAACATCGATTGCTTATACGCAAAAAATTGACGGTTCCAACTCTGCTTCCCCTGTTTTTGAAATCGATCCTCTTCTCTATCCTCGTTTTGAGAGTACTCAGACCTATGACCCTTTCGACTTTTCGCTGACGAGTGTCAAGATGAAGCTCCAAGCTTCTTACAATGGACCGGTTAATGAAAGATCTTTCGGTAATATCAAGGATCCTCTTGACCTTTGGAAGCGTCCTGATATTCTTAATGAATTTGTCACTTCCAACGGAAAAATTGTTCAAGGTGTAGTCGTTGGTAACAAGGGCAAAACTCATAAGAGAATAAGCAAAGCTATTAGAAGATCTCGTGCTGCAGGCTTGATGCCATACTTTCATAAGTCAAGCTTGTTCCAATAAATTGGAATTGAAATATACGGGATTTGGTTTTGTATTATTTTATTATTATCTCGCATTGATGTAATTACACTTTCTTTCACTTCATATCTACTGTAAATAAATTATGTGTTTTTTTTAATCAATTTAGCTAAATCAAAAACTTGATCAAAGTAGCTTATGGAATTTGTGAACTTAATTATTACATCTATTATGGTTTTACCTTTAAAGATGACAAAAAAGCTGTGTTGAGCATTGCTATTAAAAAGCTGGAACAAGCAACTACGTTGTTACAAAAAAATTAGGCTAGTACAAACTGTTTGTATCACAGACGTTTGATTTATTTATTTATTTATTTTTCCTTCCTTGTACAATAAACAAAATCAAAAAAAAAAAAAAAGCTTAAGATCAATAATAACGCTAATAAGGTAGAACTTATGTATATAGTTGTTTGTTTAAATACTAGTTTTTATTATTCTATATAAATGAGTTCTGCTTTTTTGTTTTATTCACTGATTGAGTTAACACAGAGTTTATTATTTTGATCAGAGTGTCAAATGCAATCATTACAAAGCTTACAACATGATACAGTTGACTGTGAAGGGCTCGAAAGCCATGTTTCTACCTCTGATTACGAAGAATATATCAGCTTGCCACTATCATCACTTAACATTTCTAATTCGCAGAGTGATTTCTTTGAAAATCCACCCTGGGGGTCATTGTTGAAACAAAGTAGTATAGAGGTATGTATCCAAATGGTCGAACGCGTTTTTTTCGTGTACTTGGAATAATGGCTAATGCCCAAATCAGAAAAAAAATTCGCTAGCACAACTTAAAGATAATAATCTTTCAAAACTTAATGATGATGAGCCATTGGAACGCGTTCCTCAAAGTCCTTCTTCCCAAGTTACTGAAACAGACAACTTTGGCTCATTCATTAGTGAAACGCCACAACCAAACAGTCCTCTTTCTATACCACAGGTAGTATTGAACAGCCAAGGTAATAGCACTCTCTTAAATAAATCACGAGATCTGGATAGCTTATCACCAACTTTACATCCTTCTCATTCTCTTTCGAATAATGATACAGTGCCTACTGCTCGCATTATTAACAAGTCGATAGAGAATTCTCATGTAACAAATGAACTATCAACGGATAATATGGGTACATCAGTAATCGAATCGAGCAGTGTTTTGCAACCTTTTACTTCCAATGAAATGGCTGCTGAAACGCCACCCATGATTCACTTTGATGGACTGAATATTACACTAGATCGAGCGGGAGAACTATTTAACAAGCCCAGACTTCGTCAAAGAAATTCGGATCAAATCAGACCTTATACGGTGTTTCAAAAAAACTGGAATCGTATGGTACAGCAAAATCCAGACTTAGCTGAGTCTGACGAAGAGGATGATTATAATTATGGCGACGATGATGAGGATGAAATTGAAAATGAAAATGAGAATGAAGAGGCAGAGGCAGAGGCAGAGGCAGATGAAATGGAATTTGATTTAAAAGAACCCAGACAAAAAGGTGATTACATTTATTTTGATGGTAATAGCAAACGAAGTAGAAAGCACTTTGATCATTCAACCCATGTTGAAGAAGAGTTTGAAAGCAAAATTCATCAAAAACAGAAATTACCAATGGATACCACATCTGCTAACGTTGCAAGTTTTTCTAAATCTGGTCAAAACGAACTAGAGATCCTTAGTTCTGATGTCAGCACCGACACTAACTCTGACGATGATGACGGCATTCCAATTCACAGAAAACGACTTCGTCATCGAATTGCTATAGAAGATGAAAGTAGCCAAGAAAAGCAAAACAGCTCAGATCCTTTCGAAGGAATACCAGCTTATGATCAACGAATATTAAAGAGAGCAATTCGAAAAGCAAGAGGTTCTATGCCGGCCTCCCATTTTATTCAAGATTATTGGAAACAAAAAGAGTCCGAAACGCTTGGAATTGGATCAAACAATTCTAAATTGCATAACTTACATTCCAACAATAACCCAAAAAGCACCAAGGGGATTGCTATGATTAAAAAAGGTACACTTCGAGTTCAAAATTCAACCTTAAAGAATTTTATTGATGATAGTTCTCAGCCAAACAATAATGTAGAACCATATCAAGTGTTAGAGCATGAAAATTTAAATACCCCACATGGCTCTCAGTTTTCTTCTCGGTGTTCTTCTGATTCAGATGTTGATCTTTTTGATAATCAAAACTTTTGGAGATCAAATAATTTTATTGGTCAAAACGACCCCAATGAAACCCATCAATCTTATTCTAAAACTAATTTGCAAAACTCCAAGTTAGCGTCAACCCCTAGGAATGATAATTTTGGTCAACCCTCGTCAGTTCTGTTAAACTTGGAACCCTCTAAAATTAATAAGAGTCCGTCGTTTCCCCAGCTTGATCCAAATATTTCACATGATAGACCTATAATATCATCAGAACAACAAGTTGAATCTCCAGTTATAATTGGTTTGGGAAAATCAAAATACTTAGATTTAAATGAAAGTCGAAAAGAGAACCCATTAATACTGGAAACAGGAACTCTTAATCATCCGAATCTGTCAACCTCTAGTCATCATTCGGATAGATTTAATGACGACTCAAATAATGTTTCACAACTGGAAATATTAGGTGTGCATAATAACTCGCTAGTGCCTCAGCGTGAAGCATTGGAATATGATGTGTTAGTCACAAAAGTTAATAAGCATAGAAAAAGGCTCAACCCTGAACTACGTCATTCTTCAAAGAAAAGAGTGAGACAACTTGCACATTCTGAAGATCAGGGTCTTTGGAAACGGAAAAAAAGATTGAAAGGGGCTTTACCACCATCATATCTTTTAGCAGAAGATAAGAATATTGCGAAAGAAAATAGAGTACCAAATCAAAGACCTAAATTTCAAACAAAACTGAATGGTACACTTGAATCAACTAACCAACATCTTCAAATCGATTCGGAAGAGGAAACTTTTTTGTCTTCAAATGATAACGAATTTTATAACAATTTCATTGATGTTGACAATGATAACATTAATGGATTTGTTACTACAGATCAGCCAAGAGAATCTGTTGATATTGGGGCATTCTTCCGTACGAGAGATAAACCTAAAGATAAACCTGAAATTGACTATCTTCTTTCAGAATCCTTAAGAAGGTCGGGTGAAACACCACAGGTGTCAAAATTTGGAAATCGCGTTTCTCATCCCAATTCTAATAAAGTAATTCGTCGTTCTCCATTGCATCAAAATCAGAGATCCGTTTTGGTTTCTACGACGTCTCAGGCCAAACCTAAGAAACGATTAAGACCTAAGATTGACCCTCGAATCTTTGGGCGGGTATATGCTTTTCCATCAAATCCAAGAAATATTCATATTAAAAAAAACACAGGGTTTTTAAATGCTAAAGACAAAAGAGTCAACAAACTCGTTAATGATCACAGTTTTTTAAACTACCAGAGTCATGGAGCTAGGGATAGAAAAGTAACAAAATCTAATCATCACGCAATACACACCCTCAGCAAGGAAAGAGAAGAAACCATTCAGCAAGGAAAGAATGCACTGATTAAAGACTGGATTTATAACCTGCCGTCAGATTTTGAAGACCCTTTTACGGGAGAGACTTTATCTTATCCTTTACAAGATTACGAAAAGATCCAATCTATGAATTTGGATCAAAACAATGGTTTAAATAAAGCAGAAAAATTGGTTGCTCCCGATAATAAGGCAGACTCTAAAGCTTTAGAGCCTAATAATTTGAGTAATCCTGGTGTCTCAATTCTACCAAAAGTTACTAAAATCTTGGGCCATGTTTCAAAAACTAAGCCCCATCAAAAAAAAAATTATTGTTCTGACTATTCAAATGTCTTTCCCATATCCCCAGACTTAACTTTCGAAAAAGATTCGTTTGTGGAATCGGGTGTTCTTCAAGCTATTGTTAATGGTATTGACTCGAATCCACCAAACGTTTGGGCAGAAATTTTTGATGGTCCTTTGGATGTTGTAAATTTTTCGGCAATCAATCCAGTGTTTTTCTCTCATTTGGAAAAATTTTATAACCTATTTTTGACATGGTGCAGAACTCCGGAGTCAGTGACGCTCACCGAATACCAGATTACTTATAAATTTTTGACACTCACCTGTAGGTTTGTGGCTTCTAATGTATCTGGGTTTAATGAAATCAATTCGGAAAGATTTCTGCGTGAACTACGAACTTTTATGGATAATTGTTTGTCGCTAGGCTTGACTGAAAATTCAAATGAGACAATTAAAAAAATTGCCATTACATCATTAACTTTTTCCATTGCATTAGTGTTACCCTTATTCTCTTCTTTAACTTCGATACGATCAGATATTGTGAAGCCTATTTTTTATAGGTTCAGCACTCAAGTGTTGAGATATTTTGAAAAATTCAATATATTAAGCATTATCCAACATACCAAACATGCCGAAAAACTAAGAAGTGATCAGTATTATATTTTGGAGCTAGCTGTTGTTATTGTCAATCTTCATAATAAAGCGTTTCAGATTCAGACGGAAACTAGTTTATCGAAGCCAGCTCTCTCTGGATCTTTGCATATATTTGGATTGTTGGATACACTTCATAACTCGACAACACTTGATGAATTAGAGTCTACATGGAAGTCATTTTACACTTTCATTCCGTTATTAAGTTTCAAATCTTTTGTTTCTGTGGATTCAGACCTATACTGGGAGATGATTGTCACTTTGCTGGAAAAAACCATAAAGTTCATTAACAATAATGATTTAACTACCGAAATTATCATTAAAGGCTCTTTACGTTTTCCCAAATATTTAAGTGATAAACACGTTTTTTATCTTCATGCTGTGCTTTCTAGGATTTACAATCTCCTTGTTAATTGGAAATGGAATGGTAACAAGCAAGTTGTCAAATTGTTATTTGACTTTTTTTTTAATAGAGATTTTTACAATGTCGAAAAGTGGCGTGTAAAAAGTCCATTAGAGCTTACAGTGCTTGATGAGTATAAGCTTGAAAATAGAGATTCTTGTTTTGTCCAATTTCTCAAATTATATGCAACTACAGTGGAGTATTTCATTCAACATAACAACTCATTGTCAATCATCCATGAAATAAATATTGTTAAAGTTTTCAGCTACCATCGTGAAGATCCTTTGGAAGAAACAGACCTTGAAGCTCTTGATAATATGTATGCATTTTTGCTTCTACGACACAAACTTGCACCTTTAAAGCTTAGATTGTCTCGCAGTCAGTTATCGGAGTTTGTTAATCCACGTGCTATACATGCCAGTGCTCGTTATTCTGTTTTAAAGGCTTGGGATTCATTTATGGATATTCAACTTCATCGAAAAGGTACACGTCTGTTGATTGCAAAAGATTGGTTTTATAATATACTCGGCTGGACAATCAAAGAGTACCTGTTACTTTTAGAGTACTTCAAAGACAAACCGAATCTTTTAAAGTTTAATACTGTTCCATATATTCGCTTTCTTGTTTCGGCTTTCACTGAGTTGAAACACTGGTTATCAATTGAATACGTCTCACACAAAGACTGGAAAATACTTTTATCGTCCTGTAAGTATCAAGCTTTTTCTTCAATATTTTTTTATCAACTAACTTTTTTCAGTTTTTGCAAAGTCTATTTTCACGGATGGTCATGTCCCCGAGGGTATTTTTGAGCTTTATTTTTCTGTGCTTGAATCATATGTTGATACAGCATCTCAATTGGCATCACCGGATTTTTCAAATTCAGGGTTTCAACCTCCACGAACTAAAGAGACCGCTTTAAAAGAAATTGCAGAATGGTTTGCGGACCCTGAGATTTTCACATTTAAAAAGTTTATTTCAATAGCATTTCGAAAAAACGATGCATCTGATTTTTCGGATAGTTTTATTCATAAAGCTATTAATACCTACACCTTGTGCGCTGAATTTTTAATTAAAAACAAAAGTTACAGTCTGGATAATTTCATCGCGGACTACTCTGAAGCCTCTAGTGATATTTCAAAATCCAACATTTACTTTCCACTCTTTCTTGCCCAGGTTTTGGACCAGTTTTCGAAAGAACAATTTACACTTTCGGAGAAGATGTTCCTTTCAAAATGGATGGGTTTTTTGGTTACTGAAGAAATCAACTATGAGCCTGAATATGCTAAAGCTCTTTTAAAGAAATCACCAAGTATTTTTACTTCTGAAGAATTAGAATCTTTAAGCATCTTTGTTGAGTCATATTCTTGGAATAGGTCATCGATAATCAAGATTGTTATTTCGTCTATTAAACGTCTTATGGAGAGTAACGACTGGAACGAAGTAAACCTTGGAAAAAATATTTTATCTTCATTAACATCAGTTCTCATATCATTTGTATCTATTCAAAACAGTAAAGAAGACTTTCATCTTTTGTGTCTAGATTCTATTCAAAGAATAAGAGAGACTTTTCCAGATATTATGCAGGATGAGATTTTGGCTGTTCTTAACAAGTATGAGTCCAAAACGGAAAAGATTATTTCAAATCTTAAAAATAAGTTAACCAGCAAGGCGTTTATTCGATCGTCCCATCATCAGCATATTCTTAATTTTATCACTAAAAAGCGAGATGATTACATAGAAATTTTTTTAAAAACCCTTTCTTCGTCGTTTAAAGATGGTGTTTTCGTTGAAGATTCAACATTGAGGGCTGGTAGAGAGTTGTTTTTGAAATACACATTGGCCCCATACTTTCTTATTTGTCGGAAAGGAGTTTATAATCATCTAATTTTTTTACCACCATTATGTGATTTAGCTCTCAAGCTTGTTGAATTCCAAGCTAGCAGTGTGCTTTATTATCCTCGTTCGGCGGTGACTTTTCTCATCGCATCAATGGCAGACTATCTTGCTGTTTCTCCTTTACTGACGACATCTTCATTGCAAGAAAGAATTTTTTTGGAAATTTCTTGGAAGGTGTTTCGTACTGTTTTGAAACTTGCCCGTTTGCAGCTTTTTTGGATAAAAGATTTGCTGTTATGCCTAGAAGAAAAAGCAATTTTTGTTCATGTTCTTGAAATGTGCGTAATTATTTACGGAAGGCATGCTACTAATATGGCTGGATTGGAGCTTTCAGTGTCTAGTGTCCTAAAGGAGTATGAGAGGTCGGATATCCTTAAAGGATTTTTTGGCTCAACCTCGGAAACTAACAGCTTTAAGTATGATCAAGTTAAGCATTCTTGGGTTCTTAATGCAAGTAATCCACCAAAAGGATATACTCCGGATCCAATTAACTTGGTCGAATATAAGCGATTAGCTTTAGATGAAGTCTACAGGCTTTTCCGGGAGATCTATCATATGAATAATCCACTCCTAACCAGTCAACTGACGGGACACTTTCTTCATCTTATTGAATCCATATGTGAAAAAGATGATGCTTTAAGCTTTTTATTGGCGATCATTTCACAATCGAATGTTGAAAATAGCCAGCTTACCGGGAATTTTTTTATTGATTCATTGGCTTAAAAAATTTAATGACTTAACGATTTATGACTTACGAATTGTATAGATTTTTAACCTCTAATTTTATTATAATGTAATTGCAAAGTTATTTCTTCCTCCACCAGGGTTAACCTCTTTTTTAGAAAAGAGTTTTTTAGCATGTTTCTCAAGTGTATCATTGCTCGGGGCTCCGTTGAAAGATTGATTTTTCATAATATTTAACTCTTTTTGAACATAAGGTGACATTCTGAAGGGTTCATCTGTTTGATCTAAGGGGTCTCCAAATTTCCAAAGCCAGTATGCTAATTTATTGGAAACCTTGTGCTTTAGAAGTTTTGTGTATCCGATAGAATTCATTATATTGGTAAGATGTTCCTCGGTAAGATATCGCGAGTTGGTGACACAGGGTGCTGGAAGAACAAAAAATAAACAGGGGAATATTTCCTTATATCTGGGTTCTTTTTTCTGGCCTTCGCCAGTAGATTCAGTAGATATGTCTCCTGTATCATTGAATTTTATATGGCTTTTGCTTTGGAAAGCATTTCCATTTTTCCGAGAGACTGTTTGTTTTTTTAAAAACTCTGTGGATCTAAGAAGCATTCTACCTCTGGTCTGGGGATCTGACACATAGTTCACCACTAGCGAAAGAGAAATCAAATCAAACACTTCAGGTTCCGTGGTATTTTCTTGCGCTAATGCGGATTTTTTGGGTAATGGACGCTGCATAAAATCCTGTTCCTTGATATATTTGGGGTCTTGAGAGTTGAGATCTATCCGTTCAATATAATCAAAAACGCCGGATATCGAGCAAGCATTTTTCGAGGATAAAGAGCCAACTTCTAGCAAAGATAGTTTAGGTTTGTTCTCTGTTTCGCTCGATTTCTTTTTAAGCGTCTTCTGCCCTGAAATTCCTAGCTCTTGAAGCCATTCAATCAAAATCTTAGAAGTATCTCCCCCTCGGCTGCTGTCCTGGCCCGATATCGATGCTTTTTGGTAGACCTCGATGCCTCCATTTTCTTCAATTTGCTTATGGATGGACTCCAAAGAATTTTGTAGCTCTGTTAGTTTTTCACTTGTTATAGTTTGTTCTTCTGAAACATGTTTATTATTTTTCCCACTACTCAGATTATTCCTTTTAATCTGAGCAACCTCCTTTTCGATATCTTTCTGGATGATTGCCTGCTGTTTAAGAAGCGTATGGTGTGTGCGGATGATTCTTCGAGTTTGCTTCGAGGGAAGCATGCCGGCCGGTGAAGCCGCCAAAGAGCCCTGACCCTTGGTTATTTTGGCATTTCCAAATGTCGACTTGCCAGTGATGGAGACTGATTTGGATTTTAAAGATAATAATGGTGTTTTCTTTTTCTTTGCCATAATGGATCGGATTATAGATATTATAAGTGGATCCTTCTAGCTATCCCAAAAAGAAAAAAAAAAATTTGTCTATGCTTGAAGAGTCTCATTTTTATGAACGCTAAATCTTAAGCATATGCAAACAACCCATGGGTGTATTTGACGTGATACCGATGAGCATGGGATCCGTTCAAACCAACTGTCATCAGAGTTTAAACAGAATCAATAAAATAACAAACCTTAATGGATCTGAGATCAAAAACAGTGGCAATAACAATCCATTTCTTACTTTCTTAGAATTTCGCTGTCATTTACTTAATTTCATAATTTCCTTCCCTATTTCTCCTATATCGTTATATATGCATGAAATTTCCCAGAATCTCGTTTGGTCATATCCAGTTTGTTTTGTGCATTATTTCCTCCCTTACACTTCTCAGCTCACCTTATAATCGCCCCTCCTAAAAACCCATTTTCTTACTTTTTTTTTTGCCGTCCAATTTTAACTACAACCACATATCTCAATCAATCTATAACATGAGCACAAATACAGAAACCGTTTTCGTTACGGCTAATGCTGGAAGCAGCTCCAGTGCCGGTGCATGGGCCGACTCCGGGGCTAGTGCACCCCTAGGATTTAGAGCCACCAAGTTTCTCGAATCCTTGGGAGTGGACCCAGAAAAGTCCAAGATATACCTCACCGTTATTGTTCTGCTGTTGTTTCAGCTGGGCCGCCATTTCTTTTTGCCAGCAAGACACCGCCGACGCCGCCCTGACAATAACCCGCAGCCACAGCAGCAGCCGCGTGGCGACTCCGACAACAAAGATAACGTGCACCCCCTGATTGTGACCAAGGACCAGAACGTGCCGACCTACCAGCGGTTGACTCCTAAAGAGCTTTCTGCGTATGATGGCTTGGCCAAAGGCAAACCGTTGCTGATGGCCGTGAAGGGCGATGTATTTGACGTTAGTCGAGGCGCTTCGTTTTATGGTCCGGAGGGCCCATACCATAACTTTGCGGGCCGTGATGCCTCGCGAGGACTAGCCAAAAACTCGTTTGAAGAGGACGTTCTGACGCCTTTGGACGAGCCGATTGATACATTAGCTGATTTGGATGAGGAGGAGCGCAAGACTTTAGACGACTGGTATAATATGTTTAAGGGCAAGTATACTCACGTTGGGTTTTTGGTCGATCCGTTGGCGACCAAGAGTGCATCTGCAGTGACAGCCACAGAGACTGAGGGGTCATCGCTAGAAAAGACTTCAGAAGTCGCTCCATCGGAACCTCTACCTGCTACTCAAGCAAAACCAAATGAGCTCTATGATGGCGACGACGATGATGATGATGATGATGACGATGGTTTTGAAAAGGTGGAGGCTATTCGATCTAGTGAAGATGAATCTTGAAAATAAGAGCTTGTCAATCAAGTAAACCTTTTATATGCATTCAAGTCTTATTTGAAGGAGCTTGCAGTTATGTCAAATGACAGCTTCTCATACTATAAGGTTTATAATCCACAGTTAACGTTAAGTATTTCCATATCAAACGTTCATACTGAGAATAACTACATTACAGCTATTTGCTGATTCGATTATATTTAAATAGATAGACTATTCATTAAAATTTATCAACTCATATAATTAAAGATTTTTTTTTTAAAAAAGTAACAAAACTATCTTTTTTTTTTCTGCATTTCCTTTTTTCTCTTTATATTTTTTTCACGTTATCCTTGTCATGCTTTTTTTTTTTTAGACTACATCTCCATTCATGTAGGAAAAGCCTCTAAACTTCTCTTGCATCTCTGGCGTCAGAATGCTATTAACAGGAGTGAGCGCAGGAACTTCACTGGTAAACTCCTGGTCAAAGTTTCGCACATCTGTGGGAGAATCAATCTGGGGCACAAATGGCGGGGGGACACGGCAATTGTAAATATCATCAAAATTGATATTCTTGAAGTAGGAGTGCTCCATAATCTCTTCAGCATCGCGTGGACCAGATCCCAAACGCTTTGTAGGTTCACGAGTAAGGAGGCCTTGCAAAATTGACACTGAATCACGAGGCATATGAATGGGGTAGAGAGGCTCGTCGCACAAAATAGCATCAAAGACCTCATCGTCATCATCACCACGGAAAGGAGACTGACCAAGAAGCATTTGGTAGATAAGAACACCAAAAGCCCACCAGTCGACGCTGCGACCATATTTTTGCTCGAGGAGAATCTCTGGAGCCATAAACTCCGGTGTACCGCAGAATGTACCAGTAGTTTTTCCATACCACATTTCTTCTTTACACAAGCCATAATCGGCAATCTTGATGTGACCAGAGAGAGTAAGCAGAATGTTATCGAGCTTCAGGTCACGATAAATGACACCATTCTCATGGAAATATTTGAGAGCTAACAAAACCTCAGCGGCATAAAACTGGGCACGACGAGAAGTGAAGGGGGTTTGCTGAATATGCCACATAAGATCGCCACCGCTAATGTATTCCATGACAAAGTAGACTCTGTTTTCTGTCTGGAAACACGAGTGGAGATTAAGCAAAAAGGGGTGACGCTCGCGGTTGGCAACAAGGAAGACTCGCTTTTCGGAGCGGGTGCTCTCTACTTCGTCATTCTCAATTATGAAGTCTTTCTTAAGAACTTTAATGGCGTAAAGATTTTTGTTTGCCCGAGATTCGGCAAGCATTACTTTACCGAAATTACCTTTACCCAAAACAGCCAAAAAGTTGAAGTCATCCAAGCCAACTTTTCTTCTAGGGCGTCGAGGTGATTTCTGATGCATTTGGTGGATTTGGTGTAGTTGCTGAAGTTGCTCAGGAGACAATTGAGCAGAATTCCGGTTACCGGGAGTTCCCATTGTCGGAGCCAGAGAGCCAGTTGTTGATGGGGTGTTAGGGGTAGTACCAGCGTATTGTTCTTGGTAAGGGGATTGAGGAGAATGCGGTTGTTGCTGTTGTTGCTGTTGCTGCTGTTGAATGGGCTGATACTGAAACTGTGCACTGCTTGGTTGCTTTTGGTGTTGGGCTTTTTGTTGGGCTTGTTGCTGAGCCTGTTGAGCCTGTTGCTGAGCACGTTCTTGAATTTCTTTCTGAGCTTGTCTTTGAGAGCGCTCTTGAGCCTCCTGCTGAGCTTGTTGTTGAGCTCTCTCTTGAGCCTCTTTCTGGGCTTGAATTTGAACCTGTTGAGCTCTTTCTTGAGCCTCCTGCTGCGCTTGCTTTTGAGCCCTCTCCTGAGCCTCTTGCTGAGCCAGAAGTTGCTGAGCATGCTGTTGTTCCTGGAGAGTATGGGAAGAATCTGAATGCAATGTATTCATTGCTGAAGAGGAAGCTGAAACACCCGGAAGAGTTGTAGAAGATGTATAGCTTTTGGAGGTTTGCAATTCAGCTGAGGAGACGGACTTTGAAGGAGAAGAAGAAACCATAGGAGCTGAAGGCGAGATAGCAGGGAATGATGGGGATGGTGTTCTTGTTGGACTGACATCCTTTCTTTTCACAGGAACGCGTTGACCTGGGGGTGGAGAAGGTGACTGTTGAGGGGGAGATGACAGAACATCTGGAGGTTGCTGAGGGGAAGCAGTTTGATAACCTGAAGGAAATTGCTGTTGAGGAGCAAATTGAGGTTGTTGCTGCTGTGACAAATATGGTGATTGTGTAGGGAATTGTGGCTGCTGCTGCTGATATGGATTTTGTTGTTGTTGCTGAGATGATGATGAGGAAGAGGAAATAGGACGACCATATGTAGGAGAGATAGGTGCCGGTGCTCCTTGGCCATAATGTTGGGTAGCCTGTTGTTGCTGGGGCTGGGGCATCACTTGTGACTGTTTTTGGACCCTTACAGGAGAGGAAGATGGAGGAATGGAACCAACACTAGAGGCTGACTTGGAGTGTTGGTAAGCCTTGCGATTCTTTGTAGACTTAATTTCGGAAAGAATCTGTTCAGCCATTTCCATCGACATACCACAAAAGTCGGGAATCAAGTGCACACACTGAGAGTGAGCCATAAGACCACACTCGGAGCATTTGCGGACATTCTTTTTGCCCAAAGGAAGCATGTAACCACAGTGGCAGCACCAGTTTGCGCTCATGTTTGTTACAGGCTCAAAGCGATGAGGGATGCGGTGATTAAGCTTCTCCTCATCTGGATCAGTCTCAGTACTAGCTTTGGAGATACACTTGGTAACAACCTTGGGGTAGCACCTCTTATGGCAAGTGTACTTGCAGTCAAGACACTGGTAGCCACCAGAGTATTTCAAAAAATCACCACACAAAGCACAGCGCATAATATTGTAAAAGTTCTGCTGAACAAACTTATGGCCATACATTTCGTGGATCTCCTCCTTCTTTTGGCGAATAGCGCCCTGTCTTCCAAGACCACCATTATTATCGTGTCTGGGGCCTCTGTTTGTCTTTTCGAAACCTAAGGTAAGATGGATTCTACCCACAGGTTCCAAGACAAACCAGCCATCAATAGTGAGGGAGCCGGAGTTGAGATTGCCAGAAGTAGAGCTGAAGCCAGAGTTGGCACTATGTGTGGTACCACCAGAGGTGGAACCAGCTCCGCCAGCTCCGCCTCCACTTGCGGCAGAACGAGCAGCACTGTGGTCACCACTAGAAAAGCCGCCCATGCTAGACTGGACTTTGGAAGCACTAACCCAACCTGGCGAAAGCTCCTGTTCGACTTTTTTGCGGCGAATGGCCTCTGCGATATCCGATATTCTGAGCCATAAAACGCAAATGGGGATATCGCGGTCCATTGAACGATCATAGAGAACGATTTCAATTTCATTTGCCTTGTCCACATTGAAGTTAAATTCTTCGTTCCAGTTGTCATTGCGAGAGAGGCGAGTGCGTGCGCGAGTTTGGTCTTCAACCTTGACTGTGATAAAGGATTCGGGGGACTTTGCTGGGCGACCAGTGGAATAGTGATCAACATCTCTGACAGCACGGCAGGCAATAAAAAGTTTACCGGTAAGGGGCCGCCTAAGATTTGCATGAATAAGAGACTCATCTTCGCCAAAGTCTTCCTCAAAGTCAATATGCATATCCGAGTAGCGCTTGAGAGATTTTGTGAGGAGTTGAATTTTTTGGCTACTCTCAAGTCTCTTTCCTTCGGCCTCGGCCTTACTTCGTTTGTCACCTTCCATCTGGTAGAGATGGATCATTTTTTCAATGCCCTCTTTGTACTGCTTTTCAACACTGAGTTTAAATTCTAGTTGCTGAAGCATTAATTGAATACGAGGTCCAAGATATGGTGTATCGTACTTGATGAGATCCAGGCGAGTGAAGTTAGGTCTTACTGTTGGGGATGAGCCATAATTCGAAGCATCTAAAAAATGTTAGCAACAAAAAAGGGACAGAGTCAAAACCACTATATCATACAAGGATGAAGTGAGAGTGATTGTGGTGGTAATAGGAGGGGGGAGGGAAAACAAAATATACATACTATTGGCAGAAGAAGCTGTAGAATTCTGATACATGGACGATTGGTTATTTGGAGAATTAGGGCCATTGATAGAAGAGGGATTCCCGGAATATAAGGAAGAGGAGGAGGTTGATTCAGAAGAAGGGATAGCACTGACAGAGTTTCGTTTTCTGATTTGCAATTGACGTAGACGTTCTTCAAGATATTCTATATTTTTCTGTGCCTCACGAATATTTGCATCGCACTTTTGTTTAACACTAGTATTGTAGGTCGACGACTTGAGTTGCATGGCGCCATGGACAATTCCCTTTTCACGGTTGATTTTCTTTTGAATATCCTGCATGACACGCTCATCTTGTGGAAGATTTGCGGACGGGTCTGGAGACTTGTAATTATTATAGTTGCTCATGGTGGAGGGGGGGTGAGGGGGCGAATTTGCGATAAGAGCATAAACAATGAGAGTTGGAGGGAGGGGTTCAAAATAGAAAAGGAGGAGGTGAGGATTTTTTTAATAAAAAAAAGGATGCGATGGATTATTTATATCGAATAGCGACCCAGATAGCAACTTGTTTCAAAGCCGCTATATGTATTGATGAAAATTGACACACACGCGCCCAAGAGGGGAAAACGAGTGTTTTCAGAACGGGGGATATTGGCACTTAAGACAAAAGAAAAAGGGCGAGTAAGGAAAAGAAGATAAAAAAAAAGGAGTTGCAGACAAGTGGTCTTTAATATATATTTAAAGGACCTGAAAGATGTAAAAAAAAAAACAAAAAGTTAGAAAGGAATGAGAAAAAAGAGATGTGTAGGGTAGAAATAATAATGTGGAGGTGGTGGTGTTGTTATTTAATTTTTTTTAAGTAGTGATTGAAGGGTGGAAAGGTTTTTATGGGAGGCTTAGCCAGGTCAGCAAAACAACAAGAGGCTTTTTGGGTGACACACAAACTGAGTGTGTTGACCACCCAGCACGTCTAACCACGCGTGTCTCTTCAGCGTCTTCTCGCAGTGTCCAAACCCTCCCCTAACCCTTAGACCTTTGGGTGGGTCTGCACTGCTCCCTCGTGAGCTGCTTTGGAGGCCGACATCGCTCTCTCTGGCTTCTCTGAAGAACTATCACCAGCTCAATTCAAAAAAAAAAAAACCAGGACGTTTAGTAGTCGAGCGGTAAACTCATCTTGGAGCTGTTTCATGAAGAAAACTACGTTTCAAATAACCCACCAGGGGCGTACTTCCAAGCCAAGCTGCTTCGCAAGGACAATTGCCACGATCAGATGTCAATGCCAACTGGAATGATGGGAGACTGCTCTCACATGCAGCTCCATGCTGAAAAAAACATCTGTTTCATCATAGAAGCTGCTGCGGGCGTTGGCTTTGGATGGGGTTCCAAATCTACAAAATGTGTATCTACACAGTCTCCTCCATTCCTCAATCTCTCGTTAAAGCCATCACTTTTTTTTCTATCATCACTGTGTATAAACTTACATTAACATTGTAAGAATCCGATATTGCTAAACTTAATCATCCTTAATGCCCTTTACCTTACCTCCTCTAAACTAATAATAACCAAAGCAGGATTTGCGTATTTTCAATAAAAATTGAAAAGAACACGTATTTTTTTTAAAAAAATGGCCGGCTTTAAAAACCCAAGACAAGCTGTCAAGAGCTCGGACAGATTATAAAAGTTGGATGATCCGTAAGCCGGATACGCTCTCCTCGTGCCCCTCTCTTTTACTTATTTGCTTTTTTTTCTCAAATACCATGTAATCAATTATATAAATGTACTATAAAGCTGCATGAAATCGCCACCGCCTGTCATCAGTGTTGAAGCTCATCTATGCCCTAAAGCAAGACATATTTGGTACTAAAAAAGATCGGCGAAAAGACAACCCTGGGCTTATTTCTTTCACTGTTGTTTTTAATTAAACTTTCAAAAGTAAATTTCTATCAAGTTCCCATAAAAAGAGCTACTTAGAACTTCTCAAGTCATTATGGAAAACGTAAAAAAACGGACTTTTTTCAGCAATCTCTCCCCCGCAATTTCAGATTTGGTCCTTTGAGAATGAAAAATCTCAGTTTGTGTCATACAATAAACTATTGTAACAAAAATGTAACACAACTCCATCGACATGTAACGAAGCTCACGTCACCATACTTTTTTGATTTCCCTAGTATGCCCCGTAAAAAATACACGACCCATAAAAACTAACCTTCCAGAAAAATATAACATCACTTTTTCAATATATTTTTTTGTATAATCATTAATATAATTTAATATACATTATTTACCAACCCACTAACTATGAGAGGAGTTTTCAAACCTCTTCTTGCTGCGGCTTCCGCAGCTTGGTCGGTCTGTGCATCCGCCGCAGACACCTCTGGCCTAGATCTTCCAAAAGATATTAATATCGACTTGAAGGCCGAATGGGACGCTGTCCCATTTCAATTGGAACTTGTGTATGCTTAAATCACCTCTTATTAAGACGCTCTTTTCTTTTTTTCTAACAATTAATAGTGAAGCAATTGCTTCCGAAAACTCGACAATCTATCACCCACTTCTGTTAGAGCTGTCTACTAACGAACAAATTGAAGATACCGCCAACCCCAGCGACAAACTTCTCTATGATACGGCAATCAAGTTCGCTCTAGACAATGGCTATATTTCCGAGTCAGCGGTCCCATTTATTGATTTAGCATTGGGATTACACAAACATTCGGCTAAAATCCAAGCATTCTACCAGTACCATGACTCGGTAGCTTCTAGCCCTTCCTCTGAAAAATGCCCCGTTTGGATCAGCTATAACAAGAAAACCTCCTGTGACTCTGATACCGTATTTGCTCTCGAAACAAAATCTAATGGAATCTCCGACAACTCTCTTATTCTTCCCCACGACAGAGTCTTTGGCTCTAGACGTGACGCTCCAGTTGCAATCCTCTATGCCGACATCACTCACAAGTCTTTCCCTGTGTTCCACAAACATCTATACCACTCGGCTGAAAACGGGAAAATCAGATATATCCTTCGATATCGGAAATCCGTCTTTGATGAAAATGACCCACAAACCAGCGCTCCGGAAAAACAGCCTCTTGCTGGTTATGGTGTCGAGCTTTATGTCAAACGCACAGATTACCTAGTTATTGACGACCGAGATGTTAAAACCGAAAACAATGAAAACGAAGACACCACTTCCAACGATCATGAGTCTAAGAAAATTGAGCTTAAAGCTGCTGACGAAGGCGCAACCATCAAAAAGCAAAATATCCCTCTTATTGGTGTCAAGGCTGTCGGCTTTATCATGAACAACGAAAACAAATTTGACTCTCTCGTCAACGTCTCCCTTGATTTCCCCCGCTATTCCCATTCTATTTCTGAGCTTCCTGTTGACCGCGATCTTAAACTAGAGCTTGCTAAAACAAGAATCACCCCTGGTGCAAATATCATTTACATCAATGGCGCTCCTGTTACCCAACCTAACGATGATATATTTACCATCACCAATGCAATCCAGCGTGAACGAGGATTTTTCTCCCTTTTTAATGAGCTTGGAATTAAATCTGAAGATGCCATTAAACTCATCACTTTTGCTGACTCTCCCGAACAAGACATTTTAAAAAGTAACGACAATTTTGAGAAAAAAAACGATGCGGAAAAAGAAGAAGATGATGAAGAAGAAGAAGAAGATGGTGATGAGGAAGAAAAGGAGTACTCTAAGCTTAAAGATTCTGAATATACACGATTTGATTACCGCTCTTCTTCTCTTCTTTGGATTAACGACATTGTCAAAGACTCCCAGTATCGCCGCTGGAGCCCTTCAATTAGTCAGTTCCGTAATACGGGACAGTCTCATTTCCTTCCCATTAGACATAATGCCCACACTCTAATTTACGCTTTTGATCCTTCTAACGAACATCATATGCGATCTCTCTATGATATCATGCTCATTTGGCAACGTAATGTTCCGATTCAGGTTGCCCTCTTACCATTGCCCCACGACAGATTGGGTGAGCAGATTACTTATGAGATGTACGCCATTTACGAAAATGGCAAAAACAGAAGGGGCCTCACTCAATATCTCTCAAAACTTCTTTCTGGTGTCAACCACATCACTGCAGCTAACAGCTTTTATAACACTAAAAAATACGAATCATACAGATCCATTTTCGATGACAAGAAAATTGCCACAGCACTTGAAGAAGCAAAAGCCACTGCTCGCCGTCTTGATATCCAAGTTTTCGATACTCATCTTCCTACAATCATTGTCAATGGTGTTTTTATCACCCCCGATCCTAACTGGTTTTACGAAATGTCCCAGATTGTGAAATCAGATAGTTTCATCATCAAGGGCTTAATTGAAGAAGGCGAGATTGATGATGATGATAGCGATATCGTTCTCAAAGACATCCTTCTCCAGGAGTCCTTTACTCGCCGTAATCGCATCATTTCAAGTGATGCCTCAAACATTGTTTACAACAGTGTAGACGAGCTTTATGACACTCTTTGGCCAAATCACCAACAGAACTCCTTAAGCGATAACGTGGCTTCCTTTGTTCGCGAAAGAATTGCCGAAAACACCGAGGACCCTGATTTCGTTTCCACATATTGGATTTTTGGCAAGTCTCACACAAAAAGCTTCCTCAATCAAGTTATCCAGGGCCTTACATTTTTGTCCCAAAGCAAAGACACGTTCCGTCTTAATGTCGTTCCCATTATTGATCCTCAAGCTTCTCGTTCAAAACAGCAAACTGCAAACATTGTCAACACTATTCTGTACCTTTTGACATCTCAAAAAGCCGACCTTGCTTACTCGAAGGAGGCTATTGAGAACATATACACTGCGTTGTATGGAACTTACAGCGAAAAGCGAGAATCTCCTTCTCTTGAGGAGATTAAGAACAAAATCACACCCGAAGACTCTTTTTCGACAACCCAAACTCATTATGACCTAACCTACCACTTGATTTCTCAATTAAAGACTCCTGAGTACAAGAATATTGTTAACTCTGATCTAACCATTGTTTCTGCTGGTAGAGTCATCACTCTTCCAGACGGAGTCTTCTTGGAACACGAGGACTTGGGTCTTTTGCAAGAGTATGAGTTTAAGACTCGCATCAAGGGGCTGATTAATATTTCTAAAATTCTCAACCTGTTTGATTCTATTAAAGCCAGCTCTAAGGAAACAGGTAATTATCGCCATGTTTCTTTTGCATTCGTCGATAAGCTTGTGTCTCTTGTATCCAAAGTCAAGTTTAACTATGTTGCCAAGAGCAGCATTTACAATGTTCAATACACTCGTTTGGACGTTGAACATTGGAACCTTCCCAAAACCTCCTTTGAAGTTGGTAATAAGGAAACCGCTTTAATTCATTTGACTGCTGTAATTGATCCTCTTAGTGAAAAGGGCCAGGTTTATATCAGCTATCTCCAATCTCTCTCTCAGATCCCTAATATTTCCATCAAGGTTATTTTGAACCCCAAGGCCAAGATTGATAGCATTCCGCTAAAGCGATTTTATAGAGCAAGCTTGCCAATTGCCCCCAAGTTCGACAGTGATGGAGCCATTATCAAGACCTCGGGAGACGTTGTTTTGTCAAATATGCCTCAGTCTACTCTGCTGTACATTGATCTTGATGTTCCTCCTGCTTGGATTGTCATGCCTAAGAAGAGTATTTATGATCTGGACAATATTATCTTAGATAAGGTTGAGCCTGAGGGGGATGGAAACACTGCTCTCAAGGGCACATATGAACTCAAGCATGTTTTAATTGAAGGACACGCCAGTGATGTTACTCGTATGGAAGCTCCCCGTGGCGTTGCCCTTAATCTCAGTCCTCTTGACGGCCCCTTTTTCACTGACACCATCATTATGGAAAACTTGGGGTACCTGCAACTTAAAGCCACACCTGGCTTGTGGCAAATCTCTCTCAAGGAAGGACCATCGGCCGAAATTTTTGAAATTGAAAGCACCGCGCTTACTGATGGCTCAGAGCTTGCCAACCCAGACCAAATCTGGGTCACTGAATTCACCGGTATCACCATTATTCCCAGACTTAGACGCAAGCGAGGTATGGAAGGCAAGGACGTTTTGGAACAAGACACCGAGACTACGAGCGATGAACAAGAGACCGGCGACTCTATGAAAAAGGCTTTTGAAGATGCTGGTAAAAAGCTTGCTCGCTCTTTTTCAGGGCTTTTTAAGAAAGACACCGCGACTCAGCACAAGGCCCAAACTGCTCTTTCGGCACCCAAAAAGAATGCGGAGATCAACATATTTTCGGTTGCTAGTGGTCATTTGTATGAGCGCTTTTTGAGTATCATGACCTATAGTGTAACTGCTCATACCAACCATACCGTTAAATTTTGGATCATTGAGAATTTCCTTTCTCCCAAGTTTAAGGACTTCTTGCCCTACCTGGCCAAAGAACGAGGATTTGAATACGAGCTTGTCACTTACAAGTGGCCCCATTGGCTCCGTCACCAAACCGAAAAGCAGCGCACCATTTGGGGCTACAAGATTTTGTTTTTGGACGTCCTGTTCCCACAGTCACTAGATAAAATTATTTTTGTTGATGCAGATCAGATTGTGCGCACGGACATGCACGATCTCGTCGAATTGGATCTCCACGGTGCCCCCTATGGCTTCACGCCCATGTGCGACTCTCGCGAGGAAATCGAGGGTTTCCGCTTTTGGAAACAGGGCTACTGGAAACGGTACCTGGGCGAACTCAAATACCACATTTCGGCGCTTTATGTGGTGGACCTTGTTCGGTTCCGTGAACTTGCCGCAGGTGACATGCTGCGCCAACACTACCAAATGCTGAGTGCGGACCCTGGGTCTTTATCCAATTTGGACCAGGACCTGCCTAACCACTTGCAGCGCCAGCTCCCGATTTTCTCGCTGCCCCAGGACTGGCTCTGGTGCGAGACATGGTGCTCAGACGAGAGTTTACTGACCGCCAAGACTATTGATCTGTGTAATAATCCAATGACCAAGGAGCCCAAGCTTGATCGTGCTAGGCGCCAGGTTCCCGAGTGGACGAAATACGACGATCAAGTGGCTGCCTTGGATAAGAAGGTCACCAAATATCTCCAGGAAGCCGAAGCGATCCAAGACGTTCCAGATCTTATCCCGGATTTGGGCGATAGTGATGATGAAAGCGATGACGACGAGGAGATCCTAAAGGGCGCTCAAAAGGCCAAAGAGGAGGATCATGAAATTGACTACGAAGCCCAGCTTGGGGAAGAAGAAAACCCTCATGATGAGTTATAATGTAAATGAAAAAATATATATATATAAGGAAAAAAAATTGTATAAAGAACTAATAGATTTTTTTTTAAGGTTATTATATAAAACTAAGCTATTTGACAAAATGAATTCATGCTAATTGATACTCTATATTATTAAGGAGAAATTTTATAAAAGACTGCCTTATGTGTGTTTCTTTACAAAACGTGAAAGTCAGTGTCACGGTTCCGATTATAGTTGCGTCGTCGGTTGTTATTGTTGCGCGATCCACCCCGGAAGTTATTGTTATTGTTATTGTTATTATAATTATAACTATGGTTATGATTATTATTTCCATTGTGACCATTGTTATTATTATAATTATTATAATTATTGTTATTAGTAGTAGCATTGGGAGTGGAGTTATTGAACCCTCCATTGTTAAAGTTCGTACCAGGTAGAAATGGTGATGGCATACCAGGCATCATTGGAGGCATTGGGGGCATTCCAGCAGGCATACCGGGAGGCATCATTCCCATGAACGGCATCATAGGGGGCATGCCAGGCATCATCATAGGCATGGGAGGCATTCCAGATATCATGCTGGGATTCCAGTTTAGTAATGCGTTGGGATCAGGCGTAGTAGACAATGGCACAGAGGCTGTATCCGGTGTTTTAGTGCTAACTTCCAAGACTTCTGGCTCGGCAGAGCCTGTTTTTTTCTTCTTCCGTTCTTCGCCCTCACCTTCGGCACCAGACTCAGGCTCACTACTTTCATCATCACGCTTGCGTTTGGTTGAACCAGGAGAGCCACTTGTTGCAAGCTGGGCTGGTGTTGCTGTAGGTGTGGCAGTGTTGCTTGTTGGTCCGCCATTTGCTTCTTCCTCCAAACGCTTTTGTTCCTTGGCCGCCTTGTATTCGCGCAGACGTTCAATCATTCTGTCATCGGGAACAAGTTGATCGAGAGAAACGTCCTGACCACATTTGGGGCAAACACCGCTATCAGAAAGCACCTGTTGGATCGTTTCTTCTGAATAAGTGGTACCACAGCATGGGGTCTTGACAGGCTTAACAAGAAGTTTATGAGAAATGGGATCTTCGAGCTCAGGATCATCAGGCTTGTCGTTAAGTAGCTGACTTTTCTTAGCTTTAGTTTGGAAATTTTTCCAAGAGTTTTCATCTGCTACAGCAACGACAACTTGTCCGTCACCGTTAACCATATAGGTTCCAGTGTCATTATCCTTAGGAGCATCAATTGTTTTTAAGAAACTTCTAGGGATACCGGTAGTTGGTTTATATCGTCTATCATTACCCATTGGACAATCGGATCTATAGTGGCCAGTCTTTCCACAGTTCTGACAAATGTATCTAGGTCCTGGAACACCCTTAGGCTGCGCAGGCTTGTTGTAAATGCGTTGAGCGGTGGCCATTCGTTCTTGGGTCTGTTCCCACTGCTCATCCTGAGTCTGAAACATGGCATTGATTTTGTCATCTTCAGTATCACCGCCAGGCGCCGATGACTTTTTCTTCGGGTCATCCTTTTTAGTATTAATTTGCTTTGACACATTGGTCATATTTCCAGTGACATAGTAAATGGCGGTACCTTTTCCGGGACGAGAAGCGGGAATTCGGCGCGCAGAAACAGACACAGATCTAGGGATTACTTCTGTATCATCGTCATATGCTATTTAAGTTAGTAAAATCAAGGGCATTTGAGATTGAGAAAAAAGACATACCTTCTTTAGTGTCAGGGTTTGAAATCTCTAAATCGAAATTATTTGCAGTATCTACCAGCTTATTCTCTAAGAGAATTTCCTTCTTCAAGTCAAAGACAGAAATGCCAGTTCCTTCGAAAAGGATACGAGACGGATCTTTTTGAGATTTGAACTTATAATAAACGACTGAAGCCATATTGGTATATTAATTGGAAAAAAAATTTAAAAGGACTTATATAAAAGTAGAAATGCTAATAAAAAAACACCAGCTTTAATAGATAAATTGAAATATTTACTTAAAAGCTAAAGATGCCAAAAAAACGTTTTTCTTGAAATGGAAATGTATATTAAAAAACCTATGCAATAACGTATATTATTTCCAACAAACAAGGATTTCTTGTTTAATCGAATGAAAATGCAGTTCTACACTTATAAGAGTATAATCGAAACAACCCTGAAAATACTAAGCTTTCAGCTGCGAGTTTAGCTCACTGTGGGAGAAAAAACTTTTCAAAGAAGTAAAGAGTTCTTATTTTTTTTGTTTTTTTTATAAAAAAAAATTATGCTCTTTATATATTTTTTTTTGAAATTTTTTTCTTAAAAAAGGGACGCCTTAATAGTTAAAAAAAAACAAGTTAGTGCCTTACAGTATTATCAAGTTCAAAAACTCCAAGAAAACGCCCAGAGAGTTTTATCAATAGAAATAGTATCGAATATGTCGCTGGTTTGTGTTGTTAAATTTTTTCTGGAAAAAAAAGTTAGAAGAAAAAAGTGGCGAGTAAATAGAAAAAAAAGAAGAAATTTATACGTTTTCTGCATCAGGTCACATGAATTTTAATCACCTGACCCCATTGTACAGTAGTACTTTATGGTCTGTAAGTAAATTTGAGACTGATAATATAAATACTTGAGCAAAGCGCTTGCTAATTTTTTCCCTCCCCCCCACTTTCTTCTCTTTTCAACATTCTACACCCTCGTTGGTTCTTTTACCTTTCAGCATTTACCTCACAAACCTCCCAGAAAAAAAATACTCCCAGGAAATAGGCATTTTTTTGTTAAAATTACCCAACCTTTCAGAGCTCCAAAAAAACTTATATCTGAAAAATTTGTTGGTAACAAATTGAGTCGTACATTTGCAGGTTTATCATTATTATCTGCGTAACGTTCTGTGTAAATATTTGTCATCATCTAAATACTCTGTATCATTTCACCCTCATTTTCAATATTTTCTTATTCATCCCATTAATTACATTCTTCTCAATAAACAATGAGCAGCACTCAATATTATGAACTTTACAGACGAAGCAGTGTTGGTACCGCATTAGAAGATACTCTTGACTATTTGATCTCGTAAGTGTTTTTTAATGAAGGGACTGAAAAAGAAATGGTTAGAGAGATATATTCATTTTATTTTAAAAAAACTCATAAATCAGCATATGATTTCCTCTTTTTGATAAAAAAATATAATCTAAGAAGCCAACTGAGAACAAAATGTTTCTAACTTGTAAAAACCAAACTGTTAATCTTTTTCTTTTATTTTTTATTTTTATTTTTTGATTTCTTTTACAGAAATGCGCTGATTGAGCCGCAGCTGGCAGTAAAGACCCTGACAAGATTCGATCAAGTTATTGCAGAACAAATCCACCATCAAGTTAAAGCACGATGCACAGTTCGAGGCCACCTTCACACATATCGCTGCTGTGACGACGTTTGGACATTTGTTGTCAAGAATGCTAACTTTAGAATGGAGGACGGAATTGTTGAGAACGCTGAAAAGATCAAGATTGTGGCCTGTAACTCTAAAAAGAGTGGCGAACAGTGAGTGGACCTTTTTTTTTTATGAAAAAAAGAGACAATAGTTTTGCTTTTAAACAAACATTCTGGGATTTATTATTATTATCGTTATTTTTTTTTAATTTTTTGGTCAGGATAATAGACCGAGTTGACAGCGGGGATCTAGAAGCATCAACCTCCCTGCTTTTGTTTTAGAGGGATTGAAGACAGGGTGAAAGAGTATATATATAAGTTAAATTGTTTTTATTTAAGGGTTATAGAAGTATATAACGTCAGTGTCATTGCTTTCTTCTTAATTTTTAACTAATTCTGTCGTAATTTTTTGTACCTTTTCATCATAAGTGTCAGTCTAGGTGTCTCGGACGACTTGTAGTATGTTGCCACTGATGCCAGTCTACGTCGACCAGTCGATTGATCCGAAACCCTTCCGATTATTTTCAATTATGTTTACGGAATCTCAGGCTTTTCTTACTATTCTCGGCCAAATATAGGGCTCTTAATCATCTGCATAACTAATTAGAGTGGAAAGTAGAATCAGCAATCTGGTAGCAAGCGGCCTTGCAAGTATATCGAGTTAAGGAGCAGAGACAAGCACAAAGTGCTTATCAGCACCAGACATAAGAGAGCGTAGTTGTAATGTAACATAAGTTTACCACTTGGATTATTTTGAGATTAACTGTTACAACTATGTTACATTCCTTACTCGAAACAACATGACGTGGCTATTATCGAAGGGCTAAAGTGGCTGCTTGCAACGTAGTTTTGTTTATTTTCACGATTTTTTTTTCAAATTCTCAATCTGAGTTTCAAAGGACCTCCTTTTTTTTCTTTACACCTGGTTTTAAATTCTTTACTTTTTCACCAACACATTACCAGACTCCATTTCTTTTTTCTACCCCCTTAGAAAATCACCGTTAATCATACACTACAAAAACATTTAAATCAAAATGGACAGCATATCAACTCGTTTGGCTTCTTTTCAAATCTCCGAATTTGTTGATCGATTGGGTCTGGAAAGACTGAGAGTATGTAAACACAGAAACTCATGGGCGGATCTTTTGTAAAAAAATATTTCCAGAATATGATCTGTTCATAAAAACAATATCCTTGAAAGTTGATACTAACCTTAAACCAAAATTGGTTTTTCTTTTCCAGACAGAAACTGGTGCTTTGCAAAGCCGATTCTCTAATCTTAAATCTGTGACTGATTTCTTTGATGTCAAGCGCATGTCCAAGCCCCAAGGATGGGTCGATGCTCAATCTCGTATCAACTACAATCTCGGCTACTTCTCTTCCAACTATGCCATTATTTTTGCTCTTCTTTCAGTTTACAGCTTGATCACAAATCCTCTACTTCTTTTTGTCATCATCTTCGTCATTGGAGGCATGTACGGTATCGGTATGCTTCAAGGCAATGATTTACACCTCGGAATCACCACCTTCACAACATCCCAGTTATATACTGGTCTTCTCATCATTGCTCTGCCTCTTGGTTTTATTGCTTCTCCTCTGTCCACTATTCTTTGGCTTATTGGTGCTTCAGGTGTCACCATTCTTGGTCATGCTGCCATCATGGAGAAACCTATTGAAAGCGCTTTCGCTGACGAGCAGGTTTAAGACAAATCAAGTAAAAAGAAAAAGAAATGTTTATCGGATCACCCCTCTACCTCTCCCCAATTTTTACGATTCCTTCTGTATTTTTAAAATTTAATAGAACTTTCATTTTAAAGAAATAAGATATAATCTGGAATCTGATAAGGTTCACAAGAAGTAAACAAGTTTTGATTTTGAGAACAAGTGTCCATTTTAAGCCAAAAAATTTATTAGGTCTACAGTTATATAAAATTACAAGGGATTAAAAGAGCAGTCTTAAATCTAAATAACCAGAATTAATGTTAGTAAATCGTATTGCTAGAAAACAAGTAATAAGATAAAACCTTGTGAAATTTGATCAGAGTCCACGCCTTGTCAAGGGCGAGAAAATCATCAACGCCAGTAATTTAGGCACAGTTGACCGTCGTGAGTTGTGGAAGAAACATCATTCGAAACTTCACAAGGTTGTATATCAGAATATTCAACATACCCAAAGTTTGTTCATCATCTAGCCAAAAAAAAAAAAAAAATCAAAAACAATGCTAGACTGCAGAATCAGAGAAAAGGTTATCCTCAAAAGAAATCAGACATATGCTTGTCAAAATTTAAAATGCTCATCATATTAAACAGCCATTTATTGTTTTTGATAATTCAAATAGGAGTTGAAGGTTTTTAAAAAAATCTAAAATACCAGTTAGATATATTTCTTAAATTTTTTAAACAGAAAATAAAAAAAAAATCTAGTTTCAGGAATGCATGAATGGAATATAAATGGTTGTATCGTCATCGGGAAGCCCGAATATGACTCGTCATCAAAAAATCATCACCAAGATTTAACAATTTGTTTTAAAAAAGTAAACTTACCAGTTATATTAGAAGCTATATGTAGATTTTACAAAAACTGTAGATAAATGTCAGTAAAAATCCAGCAATTGCTTCTAAAGATCGTCAAAAATGAATTTCAAAATTCACAATCTTACGCTCATTCGAAACCCAAAAATTTCTCAGAGTGCAATGCCTTCGATCTTCATCTGCATATTGAACTATAAGATCAAATAACTGAACAAAAAAACGAGTTAGAAAACATAAATAAATTGCAACGAAATAATAACAAATCTCTTTAATTGGTCTCAGGTTTAGGTTGTTGCAGCAAAATTTTTTTCTACAGAAGTATTCAGTAGGTAATTCCAGCTTTATTTGTTCTTTCATCATAAAAACCATTTTTTTAAAGAGATTTGAGTGAAAAAGGTGCTTACCTTTTACAATTTTAAGTAGTTCGATGAATTACACATTCATTGTCGATGAGATAACTACGAATCTAGCATTATTGTTAGCAAAATTGTAGATAAAAATTATAATATTAAAAACCACTTCATCCTCTTCCCAAAAGCTCGCAAACCAGTATTAAAATAGAATAAATCCCATTTCAAAAAAATCAGATTAAAGTTGTGAATCATTAACTTCATATACTCTAGTTTTTGGTTTTGTTTTAAATAGAGTCATCATATTCGTGGCTCTTGATAAAAGAGAAGAAGTAAAAAGATAATTAACCCCATGAGGTTTATGTATAGACATACCAATTAAATAGTGCGATGCACAAGTTGTGTGTAAAGAAAGAAGTGTAGAGAGAAAATTTTTAGCAAATTTATAGGTTAGGGGATATGGCGTCCACCTAATTGTTTAGCCAATGAAAAACCCTAACATTAAAGAGGTAGGGTAATGCTAGTCACGTGAATAAATCAATTAGTGTTTAAACATTATTTGGGTTTTTATGGGAATTAATAGAATGAGCTTGAACAGATTTCTTTGAACTAAGACATAAAAATTTGAAATTTCTCTTTTCATATAACCGTCACTAATACAATGCCCACTTTTTGCCAAACTAGGTCGTAATACAATCAAGCGTCAGACAATGATCAGCGAGATTGTCAATCTGGATAAACCCAGCATTATCATTACTCGCCAAGGGTAGAGGAAATCCGCCTTTACCTTCTAAATCAATGATGAGATTCATCCAAACGTCTTTTTTAGTTTGTTGAGCTTCATAGTCATCTTTCTTGGAAAAAAAATTGAACCATCGATTCGGGACATTGGGAACGACGTCAAGATCATAACAATTTGTTTGATTGTGCCAACTTATTTTTGTGTTTATGAAAATTTGTTTAAGGTGACTTTTGTGGCATATACTCATCAATCCTGGAGACACGTAATATCCATCATCCATTTTAATCTCTAGGTAATCAAGAAATTCACAGCTTTCAATAGCAAACATAATTGATTCCATCACACTGGCTTGATTGAACCAATGTGACTGTATGTTTAAAATATTGTCTAAGGTTTTGACTGCTGCAGAGACCCGGCTCACATTAGAAAACATGGCGACTAGACAAGCCAAGATGATGTTTCGTTCTAGTTCTGACATGACATAAATCATGGTCGAACCAGCATAAAAAACCTCAAAAAATGTTTGCCAAATTAAATCTTCTTTCGTCATAAAGTCACCATACCCATGTAACTCGTTGCTTTGTTTCTGACGAAAGGATAAAAGAAACGGGTATAAGAGCCTGTATAAGAAATCTTTGTCATGACGCGAATACACGTTCCCCCGAATACACAGACGCCTGAGCTGTTTCATAGTTGGCAAGAATCGCACTAAACTAGTGTTGATTTTATTTCTTTGGAAGTTGGACCAGATTTTCACATCCAATACTGTAAGAGCCTCGGAAAAAGTTCGTTGACCAATGGTCGAGTTCCATATCGTGTCATGCACAGCCAAACGGTACTCAGAGTTTTGCAACAATGCAACGTCTTGAATTATGGCGAAGTTTTTGAATTTTGCTACGTAAAGTGTTGTGACATGGGAGAGAGACAGGTATGGCGGTCTGTGGTCCACCAAAATGTTGATAATGTCATAAGCTTTAGGAGGAAAGCTGGTACCAACGGCACTAGCTAAAAACAAACTGCATCTAACAGATTCCGGGAGTTTTTTTAGATACCCTAAAGTTTCATCTTCAGAAATAGTACGGAGGTTTTCTATTTCCTCGTAATTAACGGCGTTGATGTATACGGAAAAGTTGCTGGAGTACAGTGATTTTTCCCCAGTAATGTGATCTAAAATAACTGAAAAGGTATTGTTGTCGATACCCTTTAAACGAATTTCTTTAAGAAGTTGAGTATCTTTGATGATAGACTTAAAACCTGTTATGTTTTTATACTCGAGGTCGATTTTCAAGTAGCTCAGCTTGGGGCATAGACGCTTGATTATGGCAAGTTGAGTTGAGAGGCTGGGGTTGTTTACTGTGTATCTGATTTGCACATTCACTTTATTTTGTTGTTGCAAAGATAAGAAAAAGGGGGATTTCCCCAGCCTGGAGCTTTCTCGGACGGGAACCCCAGCAAACAGAATAAGTTTTAATGCGGGGAATTGTGTTGGGTCAAACGTGACAGCTTGAATAAAATTACCTACCGGACATTCTAAGAAGATAATTTTCGTGATTTCTTTACTCGGGAACCAGCTATACCGGTGGTGATTGAAAAAGATTTTTTCTGGAATACAATGTGAAGCTTGAGAGGTGTTTTGATAAACGTCAATCGATGTATTGACTAAAGTACAAACATCCCATATTCTGCCAAAATATGCCGATCGGAGGGTTTGACAAGTCTGTGAAATTTGCTGTCTATCTGCCATGCAAAGGTACTGGCAAATGGAGTCATGAATTTCTAAAGGGAGCTTTTCTAGGCCCATTTTTTTAGATTGGCATGATTTCAGAAAAAGCATTTGTTGAAAGAAAAGTGCGAAATATTTACCGTTAAATGGATATCATAGAAAATATATATAAAAAATCAAGACTTATCTAGCCTCTATTTGATAACTGTGTAAACTTTAAAACCCCCCAATTTCTAGCCTCGCCTGGTGTTTAAACTCCACAAATGTGAAAAAAAACTTACACAAAGCCTAATTTGGTCTAGGAAGATTTTTTAGCTGTGGTAATAGTCAAACGTGCACAAATTTGGCGTGATTTACATTCTTATATAAATTAGATGACCCACTAAAAAAAAAGGAATCGCCATTTTTTTATTGTGGAGCCAATGACTTGCCCTTATTTTTATGTGTGCCGGCGTCACGTCTGGGGTGATGATGTCCGGATTTCTTATTAAGTTTATTATTGTTGCTACTGCTTGGACCAGCTTTCTTATCCATCGTTTCAAGACGATTGACCTCGCTGTTTGTAGACTCTTTAGATCCGTTTCCATTCCCCGTTTTGTTTCGAATATCGCCCCCACTATTGACACCTCCTCCAGTATTACCTTTATTATTGTTAGTGTGTTGGTTATGGTGTCCACGTTGGCTCTTTGCACTATTTAGGTCATTAGAACCAGTGTCTTGTCGGCTAACATCATTCGGGGGTGCAGCAACTGTAGTAGCTTTTTTATTTCTCCTGTTGCGATTTTTACCACTATTAACGCCACTATTACCTTTTGCAGATCCATTAGCAGCATTTTTGCCATTCTTATATTCAGAAGACGAAGCTGCTTCTTTCAATGCGTTAAGCTGGCGGCTTTCTCGGTCTTTTTCTTCACGTTGAACCCTTGCAGACTCCTCTGCCCACCATTTCGCAAACTCTTCTTCTTCCTGAATTTCTTTAAAGCTCTTTCGGCTTTGCTGAACCTTAATCTCAGTGAAAATCCGCTCTTGCTCAATAATATCTGCAAGTGTCGGTCCCGTAGCCATGGGCCCTGGCCGGGGGGTGTTTGAACTGTTATTTGCTGAAACATTTCTAGCAGGGTATTTCGTAATATTACCAAGTTCGGGCTTAGGGACCAAAGAGATAGCCTGAGAGCTGCTACCAGCACTACCAGAAGCACTTGTAACAAGGTTTGCACGTGCGTGTTTATGGCCTGCATTAACAGCATTGGTACCCACACTTGTTGAAGAATAAATGGAGAATGGCGTTTCCACAGATGTGACAGGTGCTGTGGAGGAATTGGTAATTTTCCATGGATTTGACGCAGGAGCTTCTTCAGGCAGCATAGAAGAGTTGCTCAAACTTTCTACTGCAGCCTTTCTGTCCTGCTCTTCTTCCAGCTTTTGTTTCTGCTCAAGTTTTTTCCGGTCCTTTTTGGACATTTTAGCCGGCTTGATAGTGAACATTCCCTCTGAAACAAATTGGCCTGAGTTCGAGGATGAAATACGAGTGGAAATTTTGGGCGTGATGTTAGAAAGCGACAATGAAGATGAAGAAGCTGATGACAATGACCCGGAAGAATAAACTCCAGGCGCTCCTCCTTCCAAAGTTAATGTGGCAGGTGATGCTGAACAACTAGAAGCGGTGCTCCCATTTTGGTGCAGTGCTTGTTGCAGTTTAGAAGGCTTCGAAAATCCAGAAATAGCCGATGCAGTACGGGTGTTTATAGTATCGATTGCAGGATTTGTGGTGGTACGTTTTTCCTTGGTTTGCCAGGATCCTAAACTTGGAAAGTTTGTTTCTTTGGTTCCTGCAGGCTGATCCAATATTATGCCTGCGCTCTGTTGTTTGTGCTGCTGGTGCCCGATTGGGCCTGTTACTGGGCTTGAGGATTTTGGTAACAATGGAACTTGGGATGGCTGATTATTTGCCCATTTATGCTTAGAAGCGGGAACAAGCACAGACTCAGGCTGACTCGAAAACGCCTCAGAGGCAGCTGCCCGAGAAGAAGCAGAAAACGAGGGCTTGCGAGATCCAACTACTTTCCATCCTGAAGATCCAACAGTTGATCCAGAAGTGGCGCTCGGACCTTCAGCACCTGTGGAAAAACTTACTCTTCTAGATGAGACAGTCGATGATCGATTAGATGAATTATTTTCCTCCATATCAAGACTAAAAAGCATATCAGATCCATCATCGGTAGATAACTTGTGGGATTTAACACCTGTCTTCACTCCATGATCCTTGTCTTTAGCTTGCTTCGCAGAAGATTTTGAATATTCAAATGGTGAATAATCTAATAACGATAAACTGGAAACCACTTCATTATGAGTTTCAATATCATTAATGAATCTGAACAATCTGCTGCCGTTAGAAGTATTGGGGATCCCAAGCCTGACCTTACAGTATTTTGTTAGATAATAGAATCCAGAAAAGGACAAGTCGGATAACAATCTATACTGTTAGTATTTTAATTTTTTAAGAAAACGTTCGACTTACCCATTTTCAAACATAAACTCTATATTCTCAAAAATATATTGCAGGCATGCAGCTTGAAGTTTAAATCCATCATATTCCAAGCAAAACTCTAGAGTTTCACAAACATTATCCAAATGAACTAAATCTAGTTAATACACGTTCAAACTTCCATTTGTTTAAAACAAGATCACTTACCAAATTCTTTAAGTACAGCTTGACAAATATCGCATAATCTGACTAAGGTTAAAAAGTTTGCACATTGCCAAACACGTTTAATAAACTTGACAAATTCTGAAGAGTCTTGGAACGACCCCCCTTTCAAGTTATTAAATATTTCAACTCCAAAATCACAGTAAATATATGTTATAATTACTTGGAACACAGGTAAAGACATGTCGGGGAAATAACACTTGAATGCTGAAGAGGTGAAACTGTCGGAATCATTGTACCAGCGCTGAGAAAAGCTGGCTGCAAAAAAGGGAGACCTTGCCGCAAGAACATAACTGTGAAGATATACATGGACATCGCCCTCTAAAGTAATGTCTACATCTGCACCAGATGTAAATGTAATATGGGAATCGTTTTGGGTACTTTCCGGTTTATGAAGATATGAATCATCCAAAACACTAAACAGGTCCTTACCGAGCGTGCTTTGCTTTTCAATATTGCTATTAAAAATAATAGACATAGAACCATGTCCGCCCTTCATGATTCCAAGAAGCTTGCAAATGCGATAGATCTCTAGTCTGATATCCTCCTTGTCAAATAGCTCTTCGTCATTATCTCCATTTTTCTGTTCAAAATCATTTTTCAAAAAGGGAGGACTAGGCAGACGATCGCGCCCAAAGAAAAAATCGTCAGTGTAGATGTAAGATATAATTGATTCGACAGTCGCTGCTTTGACGCCAGAAAATGTCAAATGGTGGTTTCCATGGGGGAACTTCTCAAAGACAACCTTAATATCGCTCTCTGTCGTTTGCAAGCTGACGCGGGATTTGTCACTGGCCAGTAGGGGTTTGAAAAAAGGCAAACGTGCCAACAAAAATAGGGAATGTGCGTTTCCCAGTTTTTTCAAGCCCGAGCCATCGGCCAAATACACGTCAACGTCGAAATGGCGCTCAATGTGATTTGGAAAGTAAGGACGAATAGAATCTCCAGGGAATGACATATAGAGGTAATTTTTACCAATGAGGGAAGATAAAAATGGACTGCGCTCGTTGGTAAAAAAAGTACGGTAATGAGCACCTGCCGCCGCCTTGGGATTATCTTCAAAGGAAACTTTGGGGAACATTGTATTAAAGTTTTGCTTGGGTAAAATGCTGCTGAAATATTCGTTCAAAGGATAAGTATCGCCTGCTTCAATTCGAGGTAAAAGGTGTGCATACTCTATCTTAGACAGAGAATAGTTAACGCCTAGAGCATCAGGAATGTATTCATCGTGCAACATTAGAAATGAAGAAAAAAGAGCGTCGCATGTAACCCTATATACACGATTAGCCAAAAAGACTTGCTCATAAACATAGCGTGTTCCACCAATTCCGGGAGTCATGGTTATGGTATTTGTAGAAGAGGCTTGATATTGTTTTGAGTTTGACAATTTACTTGTTTTATTGGAAAATGATTTCCAAACTATTCCTTCACGGGTGCTCAAAATTACCGAGCCGTCATCAGAAATGTCCGCATCAATAACTATCTGGGATGTAGTGGAGGGTATCCAAAGAATCTTGACTTTGATGTTTTTGGCGATTTGATGACCCTTAAGTGGATGTGTTTGAGATCCATCATAGCTTCCCTCATCCATGGATTCCATGATAGCTGGTGAGGTATAATGCGGACGAAGGTTGAATGAGTAAACAATACCAAGGCTATCAATGGCACAGACATATCCCATGCAACTTATTGATATTTTATCAATGAAGCTTACTGTGGGAGCTGGGCTATTGTAGGTGGAAAATGAGTAGTTTTGATTTTTTGTAAAACTGGGAAATTTTATGCGAAAGTTTTCGCCATTCATAAGTACCCAAACTGAATGGTCTTCTAAAAGATAAACGGTAGCAAACTCGCCGGCCACAACTTGAACTATAGGTCCCGAAATGCCCGTGTAGACGCGCGGTGTGGATTGGATGATACCACCGTCTTTGGGGTCAATCCCAGATGCCAGTAAACTTGTACTGTGGCCCACATTTGCTTGGCCACCATTGCCAACATTCGCTGACGAGCGGCGACGCCGGTTTTTGAGATTGAGTTTGCCCATATCGTAGCTTGTTTCCAAGGGAGTAAAGCCCATCTGGCCTACATTTTTCCCCCACATGAGCATATAATTTTGTGAGTATGCTACTGAGTGGACTTTAGACGCAGCCACGCCAATGATGCGTTCACCAGAAGACAGCATGGCCTCGGGGACAAGCTGGGGAGAGTGTTGTTCAGGGTATTGAGAGATGGGGTGAATGGGTGTTGGGTAACCTAGTTGTCCATACTCGTTTGAGCCGAAGGAGTAGACCAAACCTTCAGAGGTCAATACCACAGTGTGAAAGTGACCAAGGGCAACATCAACAACGGTTTTATTTGAAAAAAAGGGTACCTGGCAAAAAGTAAATTGAGTTGATGGGACTTTATTCATGCCGGGACTATCTTCAGAGGCAAGACCTAATCGACCGCAGCGAGTAGATCCTGTAAGAAACAAATTTCCCACATGGTCTGCGGACAAGACTGCGGAGTGGTATTTAGATATTTTAGCAGACGTAACCTTTAGTGGCAAAAACTTTGCCGTTGGAGAATCCATTGGGATTTTCAAAAGTTTGGAGTTTTGTTTATTTCTTTTTTTGATTTGAGCGTGGGCATCCAGCTCTGTTCCCGAATCAACGTCGGAATCGGATTCATCGCCATTTAGAGCGTCACCCGTATCATTTAGGAACCGGTCCATGACTGATGAATAGTGCATCTTGTAATGAGTAAAAATGTGTCGTGATAACGAGAGATCACGAACAATGGGCACTTGCTGGGGCGCAGCCTTGTCATCACCGTCCGGGAATCCAAGATTGTGATTGGTATTTGATCCATAGGCTAAAAGCATCGAGGCAGGTTTTTCTTGCTGAGAAAACAGCTCATCGGAATCAATGAACGAGTTTAGTGATTTGGGTATTTTGGTAAAGGAGCTTTTCCTAAACATCATGGATCGGAACAGATCCAGAGGCCGCTGATCGCACTTGTCGCGGATCGCAGCTGTCTCAGGTGACCGGGCCAAAATCATTTGAGCAATCTCCATGTTGCCAGAAGCGAGGGCGTAGTGGAGCGGCGTCCATCCACTTTCGTAGTCTGCAAGAGAAGCGTCAATGTGAGGGTTTGCCAACAAAGCTTCGGCCAAAGTGATTTTGGTGGTTGATTTTTCGTCTCTTGTAGAGGCGACAAGATGCAGAAGTGTTCTGCCAAAAATATCACGTCTGTTGACTGATGTTTTAGAAAGTGTGGATATATAGGCCGCTAGGTCCTCGGGTAGATCATCAGCCGACCATTGATGAATAATGTCAAAGTTTGGTGGGATGTCAGCTTTGTTTGAAACTGAAGAAGGTGACGAGAACCCCGAGCTATGTGACCTAAAGAAAGAAGGTCCTGATGGAGACGAAAGAGCGGCCGAGGTGGTGAGATTTGAAGAAGCACGACGTTGCTTAGCGGATCGCGGGGGGATTGGCTGGGGTCGATGATCTTTTGGGCTTAGCCGGCTTGCAGAAGCTGGGAGTGTGCTCTGCTGGGGTTTTAATGAGGATGTGGGAGACGGAGGTCGCCGGGATCCGAGAGAATTATTTTGGGGATAGTTATTATTGTGGTTTTGAAGACAGACATTGTTTGCAAGCGTGCTGTTAATTGACAGCTTGGACATATTCTAGTGATGAGACAAAAGTTTAAGATAAGGAGTGGAAAAAGAGATATAATAATAATAGATGTGGCGACTAAGTGATTTTCGACATAACTCTTGTATGATAAAAGTGAAAAATAAAGCGAATGGATCTGGGTAGAAGAAAAATCCGAGTTTTGCAGTGCGTTTTCAAAGATGTATGATTTGGTTAGGGTTGTGGAGAGAGAGAAGTTTGTAAGGGAAGCAAAAAAAAATTTTGGTGGTAGTGGCGGTTTGGTTGGTCACAGTGGCATCATGCAAGCTATAGTACTGCCAGACAAACTTCTTCTTCAATGGAATCCCAAACTTAGCCTTAGAAGCATATTCTAAAGTCGCCTTTGATTTTCACCGTTTTAATCTGTCAGAAGCATATTATTTGTTTATTATTGAGGTCTTTTTTCATCCATTCTTTTTTCCCTTTAAAAATGCTTTTAAACGACCAAGTCACTGCTTGATCCGGTGCCTGGCAAATCCAAAGGCAAGTCTCTTTGCACGTGAAAAAATCTGAGCAGCTTGATGGAGAAAGGTGGAAATGGAAGAAAAAAACAACCGTTTGAACCTGTTGCAAACCCAAATTTGGAATTTTTTTTCTTTTGAAATCTTTGAATCATTGAATTACTTGGCTTTTTTTTTTTGCCTCTGAGCTGAAGATTTTTCTATTCTATTTCATGCTACTTATTCGTTCATGCTAATTCTTTAACCCCTTACGCAATTTGTACCCAAATATGCTGGCACTCCTGTTGTCTGCGGCAAAATGATATATAATCAACTTAAATGGAGAGTTGGTGCGGCGGTCAGCATATGGAAAATTCAAGCAGGTCTCGACGGGCGGGTTTGGGATTGGTTTCTCGGAGCCTAAAACAGCAGGATCCAGGCCCTTGTACAATGGTTTGAAGATACGGTAGAAAATGCAGCCGAGTTCTTCAACCGCGAGATCGGATAGCGGTGCATCATTGAGGGTATGTAATAAAACGTTAAGCTCTAAAAATTAGTTTGTTAGAAGATCAAAGAGAAAAAACGGAAGATGATAATCAAATGAAAAGTGGAAGAAATACGGTAATGGATTAGACCGCCAGAAAGATACCGCTCAGGATATACCATGATTCCCTGACGAAGATTGCGCAGAGCTCCAAATTGAGCTGATGAGTGAATTATGGAGCGCGGTAGCCTTGTAGTAATGAGGGGTCCGCAAAAATCAATGTAACACGCAATGTGTTCAGTTATGGCTGCATAGTCGGTTGATTCGAACACCGGCTGGGGAAGATGCTTGCCGCTGGCAATATCAAAGATTATAGCTGGCGGGTTGATCATTTAACAGGACTTGATGTGATGGTAAGAGGAAACAAGAGTTGATGAGAAAACGGACATTTTTTTTTTTTAATTTTGGACCGAGAAAAAAATTAATATTAATTGATTAGACCTTATTTCTATATTTTAATGGTAATACGAGAAGAATCATAAGAGAATCTAATGATCCCATTCTACAAAATCGTGCTCAAACATGTCGTCATATTTGATCTGGTGGTTATTAACAATCACACACTCGTTGGACGAGTCCTTGGTATAGAAGCGGCCCAGGTCCCGCTGTTGTGCCAAATCATAAAGTACGTGAGCGCTGTTGGCAACACGGTTAAAGCACCGCAGCATTCCATAGCCTTGTGGAAGGCAGGCAAAGTCGGGGTCGATTCGCGGGTGCTTGGAAACCAAGGCGACGCGGACTTGCTGTAGTTTGTTTTTGGATGCTGATGTCGGGGAGTTTTGCTGAAGAAGAGCATGAAGACCTGGGGAAGTGGAGAAGGAGTCCGGATAGATGACGCACAAGTGAGTAAGTTCACGCAGCTGACACGCAATGCGAAACACGGTTTCGATGCCGCAGAGAGTTAACAGAAGGGCCCGTAAACAGTCGTCGGTTGCGAGCTTTTTGATGGCCCGAAATGCAGTTAGCGGGTCTGAGACAATGGCGGACAGAGCAGAGTGGAATTGGGACTGGGACTCGGCACTGCGCCAAGTAGGTGGCAGGGAGCGAGAAGAAGGAGTGGACTGTAAAGAGCACAGTTTGGCCAGGACCTGGCTAGCATAGGTGTTGAAAGTCGAGTACGAGAAGCGGTCGCGGACAACTGCGGCGTCAAAGAAGTGGCACTGCCAGACACGGAGATGGGGGAGTTGGGCGATGCTGGATAAGGTGCCTGCACTAGTGGCCAGCTTGCCGCCGATTTGGAGGTGGGTGAGGCCGTCGGCCATAAGGGCGAGGTTAGCGGCCAAGAGGAAGGGGGAGGGTTTGAAGAAAAGGCGCTGGAGGCGCGGGAAGTGGAGGTACTTTGCAAGGAGGTTGTAGCAGGTATCGTTTGCAAAGTCGAGCTCGGTGACGGCTGGGAGAGAGAATTGGGAGGAGACCGGGGTTGCTTCAGCGTCGTCGAGGTCGTAGTCGTAGAGAATCATGGGGGCCACGCGGCACCGGGCGACATGGGGCGAGATACGGGTGAGGGCGAGGATCTCGCGCGTCACAGCGACGGGGTAGCGGGCGGTTTGGACGGTCGAGACATGGATCTTGGGGCCGTGGACGGCCAGGTACCGGAGGTTGGGCAGGGAGTGGGTGTGTTGGGCGAGATATTCGAGCCAAGCATCGGCGTGGACTCCGAGGGAGGAGACAGAAACGGAGAGCTCTTGGAGGGAATGGGCCAAAACCGGGGCGAAAGCGGGCAAGGGCGGTGGAGGGAAGGCGGAGGTGGGCGACACTTGTAGCTTGTTTGCTACGGCGGCATAAGATCGGGGGTCATTTTCGAGGCTGGTACACTGGGAGACTTCGTAGAGAAGCATGGGCGCGAGGCGAGGCGAGGATTGTTGGTGGGGTATTGGTTGGTTCTGCTGTTGTCTCTCGGTTGCATCATTGGAGGGAATAGGCACACGGACTTCGATGGTTTGGCCGTACGTCACCTTTTGCAGAGCGGTGAAGTTGGAGCGATCGACCTCGTCGGGCAAGGGCTGTCTTGCGCGAATTGAGACGACGGCGTCTGGGGGGAACCAGGAGTAGTTTTGTGGATGGCAAAGCGCTTTAAGCGGGACCTTGCGCGACTGGAGATAAGGGTCTGCGATGCTAGGGTCGGCCTCATGAAGCAAGACCGAGGAGGAAAAGGAAGGTGGATGCGACGAGCTGGAGGAATCGTCGACGGTGCAGGTTCGCCAGGACTCGCGGTTGTAGATGGGCCGCAGCGACTGGCACGTTTGTGCAAGTCGTTTCCGATCATATGCGCAGAGGTATCGTGCGATGCAGATGTGAAGTTCTGGTGGGAGGTCTGTCAGGTGTATTATGTCTGAGGGTTGTATATACATTTTGGGGAGAAAGAGAGCAGGTGGTTTGGATTAACTGGCGATGGAGGGTGTTTTTATAAATAAAGAAGAAGAAGAAGAAAGGAAAGAAGGAATGAGAAAAAGATGAGAATTTAAAAAGAAAATTTTTCGGGAAAATCGGTCAACCCAGCACGGTATAAAGAACGGAAGAAGGGCTTTTTCAGGGAATTTGTTAGGTGGATGTTTTTATTATCGTACGACAAGATCATCCATCACCAGTGTGGTCTTATTTCAGGTTGAGAAATGAGGGCACTTTCAATTGACAGTGGCTAGTATGGAAACATTGATTTCAGTACATATCTAAACAGATTCCCGATATCTGTTGTTTCTTCAAGTCTTTATTTTTTTTTGCTTTTTCGTCCACCCGTTGGTTAAATAAGCGCATTTCTAATACTGACAAAACTTCTAAAACCCTAATAGACAAAAATCCGCATTAAACGATGATTTTAAACATTTTTGTAAATCCCTTTTCTTATCCCTTAGAATAGTGAAAAGCCGTTACTAAACACTTTTTCTGTCGGATAAACTCTCATTTACACATAATCTCAGGTCTTTTTGTCCCTCCCCTCTCTCTCAACGCACACATAAGCTATTAAACAAACGATGATTTTAAGTACTTTTGTTTTATTATCTTGGTTAAATGCACAATAAAAATACTTTTTTTTTACAAATGAAATCAAAATAGAAATTATTATTCCTTTTTTAAAAAAAATCTTTCCAAACACTCATAGATATATACATTTAACTTTTTTGAGTCATTTTCTTTGAAAAAACAAAAAAAACAAAAAAATTTTGACACCACAACAAACTACGACAGCCGTACAGCAATCAGCCGTAGGAGCTGCCAGTCACGTGGCATTTCTCCGTGGACCTTTCCGTGGCCACCATCCAAAGCCTCACACTCTATTCAAACTTTTTGTTCATAGACGCTATACAAAAATCTTAAATGTTGAAAATAATATCAAATGGTAATAGTATACATATATGTTTATATATATATTTTTATTATTATAAAAAAATAGACATCATCAAAAAAATATTATAAATTAATATCCGTAAGACGAATTGCGCAAATCACTGCCCGCAGGTACAATGAAACTCGACCCTTGCTGTTGATTTGAAGATTGCTGGCTAGGTGCAGAGCTGGAGTATCCAAGTGGAGTCCCCGCAGGAGGAACGCTGGTAGGTGGCGACTGGGGAACACTGGATTGCTGTTGTTGCGAGTGAGACTGGTTTGGTTGTTGAGAGTATGACGAACCCGACACAGGTTGAGGCTGAAGTGATGGAATAAACGAGCTAGTGCTACCAGTTGGCTGGGATTGTAATTGCTGTTGGTATCCGCCCTGGTTATTATAAGTATTTGGGGAGATAGTGCTGGTACTAGCCGTAGAATTAGTAGCAGGGGTGGTATTATTTCCAGAGTACCCACCAGTAGACTGGGCAGTTTGAAATGGTGCAGACTGTTGAGGGTTCTGGTAACCACTATTTAATGGTTGTGAGTTTTGGTAGGCATTAGGGATTTGTGAGTTTTGGTACCCAACCGTAGACTGTTGTTGATTAGTAGACTGGTACGACCCAGGCTGGGTCGACTGATACCCGGTAGACTGCGAAGTCAAGTAAGAAGGCTGTTGCTGTGGTTGAGTAGAAGATGGCTGGCTCTGTTTTTGAGAAGAAGGAGATGAAAGATTGTTATATGACCCAGTGGGCTGTGAGTTAATTGGTGCGGATGATCCGTAAAGAGGTTGCTGCTGCTGAGAAGGAGTCTGGAAGGGAAGTTGTTGTTGTTGCTGCTGTTGTTGCAGTGGCTGCTGAGCAAATGGTGCACCGGAAGAATAAGACAAGGGATTGGCGGGGATCTGCGAGAGGGAGGTTTCAATGAGATGGTCATAAGTTTTGCGTGCAGCTATGAACCGCTTGTCCAAGTCAATGAGATCGTCACGCTTTTGAGAGTACTTTTCAATAAGCTTGATCAGACGAGGACGTACGGCCTGCGTCGAGCGGTATAGTCGCTGCAGCTCCTCGTCTTCAGCTGCACCAGCACTTCCAGGTCCATCAATGCTGCTTAGAATGGCAAGCAGCTTTTCCACGTTGCGGGCCTCGGCAAAAACGTCGGCCTCATCTCGCGCTTCTTGCTCAAGCTCTTCAGGAGTGGGGTCAGGGATAGGTGTAACATAGTTGAGAGGGAAAATGCCCACGGTTCCCTTGAGCGAACCCTTCCACCAGTCACGATAAACACTTTCAATGACAGTGATGACATCGCCACGACGGAAAGAAAGTTCATTGGGATCTTCTGAAGTCAAATCATAGAGAGCACGGACACGGTTGACTGTGGCGGCTGTTTTTCCCTTTGCAGTTTCAGTTGGCTTTGGTTGCTGTTGTTGTTGTGGCTGCTTCTGCTGCTGTTGTGGCTGCGATTGAGATTGGTATTGATTTGTAGTTTGACTTTTAGACTGATATGAAGAATAACCTGAGGGAGTGGCATCTTGGAGAGACAATTTCAAGGCAAGCTGGAGATCGTCTTCTTCTTGTTGGCGCTCAGCTTCGGTAAGCTGGTGCTTTTGAGGGACGGCAGGTGGCGCAAGGTTGGGGTTTTGCTGCTTAACGATATTGAACGCGTCTTCCATTTGGCGCAAGGATGGGTCGCCACGGAATTCGCGAGACAAGGTTTCCATGACTTCCATGACACGCGCCTTAACAGCGTGATGGATGCGGTTCTCGGAAGCCATTTCCAGAAGATGGCCTGTGAAGCTGCGGGACGCCAGCTCGCGGTGCATCTTAGAGCCGCAGTTTTGGGCGAGTGCAGAGACCAGAGTCAACGAGTAGAGCTGGCGGTTTGCCACGTCTCCCTCAAGACGTTGCTGGATGATTGACACAGCCTGGGCCGAGCCGTTTTCTGGGTCATCATTGACGCGGTCGCACACGTCCATGATGTACTCCCAGTTTTCAGAGGTAAGATTGGGGTCGGTAGCCTTGTCTAAGAGGATTAAAAAAGAGCCATGTTAAAAAAAAATAGAGTCGAATAAACGAATGCGAGAAATAAGAAGCATACCGATGGCCTTTTCCAACTCGCTAGGAGCAGATGAGCTAAACATTTGGATTATTGAAGACGATTATATGTGAGGTGTTTAATTGTTATAGAGAGTGTGAGGATTACTGGATAGTAGAACAGAGGGGAAAGAGAGAGAATAAAAAAGAGGTTATTAAAAGGTGGTGAGTCGCAGTACAATGGAAGGCTTAGCTGCTTTGCCTTAGGGGCTCACGTAAGTCTTTTTTTTGTACAAACAAGAGGGTGTATGATAACGAAAGAAAAGAGCTATATTATTACAATTAGAGTTACAGTTACAATTACAAGTACATTACATCATCATTTTCAAAACTAGATAAAAAAACTTTTAAAGAATGCGACAACAAATCAAAAGGGTAAAAAAAATGGAGGCAGGTAGCAAAACAACCATTTAAATCGAAACCTTAAGAACAATCTTTCCCTTGTTCTTATGTGACTCCAGCTTCTTGATGGCAGATTTCCAATCATTCCAATCATAGACGGAATCAATCTTGACTGTGACGGTGCGCTCCAGCATAAGATCATAGGCCTTATCGAGCCAGTCACCAGGAGCCACCCACTCCACAATGTAGTTGATACCCGACATACCAGTGGAGCTCATAAACTTGCGGCCAACCATGGCTGTGTTGTAGAAGTAAGAGGTGGGGCCGCCAGCCTTGTCCGACAAGGTCTTGGAGTCGCCCACAATGGTGACAAAGGCAGATCCATCCTTGGCGGGAGTCAGCAGCTGGTAGGCCTTGTAGACAACGTCGGTTCCACCTGCGCAGTCGAAAATGAGCTGGAAGCGCTTACCGCCTGGTGGAGCAGCTTCCTCAGCAGGCTGGCTGGTGTAGGTAAAATCGTTTGATTCAACGCTCTTTTGGCCAAGAACGTACTGAAGCGAGTCGCCAATGTTGGCGGCGGCGCGGTAGTCGATAGTAACGTCCGCGCCGAGTTCCTTGCAGAGCTCGGAAGAGGCTGCAGAACAAGTGACAACCACCTTTTCCACGTTATAGTAGTTTTTAGCCAGCTGAATGGCACATTGGCCAACTGAGGTGGCGCCACCCAGAATGCAGACCCAGGAGTTTTTGTCGAGTTTGGCATGGGCCATGCTGCGCATGGCTGCACCGAGAACAAGGGGGAAGGCGGCAGCCTCCTCGTCGGAAAGATTGGGGGGGACCTTGATGATGCGATCCACGTCCGGGTTGATGTAGACGTGGTCTGAAACTGTGCCTTGGCCGTTGACATGGATGAACATGCCGCAGACCTTGTCGCCGACACGCCATTTTTCCTTGAGGTCTTTGCCGACGTCTTCAATGACGCCGCAAAAGTCGCGGCCAATGCCCTTGGGTTGGGAGGCCGTCATGCTGATGGGGGTATTCATGAGCTGGAGATCCACGGCGTTAAGAGAGGCCGTCAGAACCCGGATCATGAGCATGTTTGGTTTGATGGGGAGAGGGATTTCCTTGTATGTGAAGTTTGGGGTGGTGCCCTTGCCGATGTAGGTGAGCTGTTTGACTGAAAGGGTTTCATCGTAGATGGGAGGGATGAAGAGGATAGTTTCGAGTAAGCCCATGATGCCAGGAGTGGTATTATGTTATAAGAATCTAGATATCAATATGAATTTTTGGATGGAAATATAAAAAAAATGGATGGAAAGTTTTGAAAGTAAGACGTAAAAGAGGTGGAATAAAAAAAAGAGGAAGTGAAAAAAGGGGGGGAGGGAAGCTGTTAAGGGAAGGATATTTTTTATTCAGGATTAAATGGATGGTTGTTTATTATTGTTGTTGTTGTAGTTTTTTTTAAAGAGATTGTAATCTCAATGTTTTTTTTTTTCGCTCAACCGTACAAATCAGCCTTGCCATAAAAAAGAATGTTATCAGTGGACCAAAAGGGGGGCTGGAAAGAGGAGGACCTCCAAATATATCGGTCGCATCTCTTTTTGCCGAATAAAAAAATGCCGGGCCGTTTTTTTTTTGTGTTTTTAAGAAAGAAATTTCCATGGGTTAAGGGTTTAAATATTTGTGACAGTTACCTTGGCAACAGAAATGTGACATTTAATATTACACCTAGTTGTAATTGCAACAACTGTTGTCACAAATGTAGACGCGTTTTTTTTTTCAGGCTTCCGGCTAAATTTAGAAACAGAAATTCGGCAAAAGTTACGTAAGTCGCCATCCACGCGCGCGCTTTGTAGTTGGCGTGACTCGCGAACAATGGAAAGCCGCACAGCCGCACGCACTATAAGGCTTGCCGTTTTCCTCTATCAGCAGAGACATTAGTGATTGTGATAAAACTAGTACTAATAAAAAAGATTGAAAAAAAAACGCTTCTCTAAATAAATAGTCGTGAGAAAAAATATAATTCGTTAATTAACAAGCATTTGACCCAAGTGGCATTTAAAAGATGAGAAACTGATTAAGTTGTTCAGTGGATTTAAAGAAACTAGGCGGATTTGTGCGTAGGTGACCGTGTAACAAGCAGACCCAAGCCAGAATTTGGTCTAGACGTCTTCTGACGAAGAACAAAATAGGGCACTTTGTGGTGGGCAGCTGCCACTAAAAAAACACAACTTCTCGAAGACCGGAAATTTGCTGGTTGACATGTATGCACGCAAATCGCACGCGTAAATTAGGCAGCCACTGACTGTTAAAAAGGGGGGAGGAGGGGAGGTGAAAGGAAGAAGAGGTTTGTAAAAAAGGGAAAAAGTGTAAAGGTTTCCTAAGCAAGGGGAAACAAGAAGGGGTCTTTTTTTCTCAACAATAAGGACATCACAGGGAAAGACTTTTATATTTTAAAGGAATTTCTTTTTGATTTATATGGGGTCTTTATATGAACAAAAAGGAATTCTCGTTTTATTTCAATTTTGACTTTTTTCCCCTTTTTTTCATTCTTTTTGATCCACTCAATCATATCTCCCTTTTCCCCCCCTTTTTTTTTATCCTAGAGTGAGGGCTTAGATTTTGGAAAATGAAAGAAAGAAAATGGTTGTTTGTAATCGGATTGTGTTTTTATTTTTTTGCTCAATTGCGTTTATCCTTTCAAGTTTCAAGTTTCCTCCATTTTTGGTAGTTCAAGTTGTTATTTTTTTCTCTGTAAGTGGCGGTGTTTTTGACGTAATGAGCTCAACATCTTCCTCGTCATCGTCCTAGTCTTGATATGTAAACTACGCATTCATTTTTACGCAAGCTCTCTAACTGGAAAAAAAAGTTAGATTTTTTATTGCAAATAAATAAAGGGTTTCAATGTTTAGTTTGGAGTTTCCTTAAATCTAATAATAGGAAAGCAACAGAAGACAAAGTTTTGTGTTGTCTTCACTTATTTCGGTGGAATGAAAGGCTTGGGTGATCACCGTGATAATATAAGCCAAACTTTAAAACAAAAAGAGCACCTGTTTTGGAAAAAAAAAACGAAAGCAAATCTTTGACTGTGTTATTATTATGATCAAATTTGAGAAAAAAACTGATGAATAAATAAATAATGAACTCTTTGGAGTATATATATACCAATATAATACCTCTCAGCTAGTTCCATGGACTTATGTAAAAAAATCATTAGATATGGGCCATATATATTAGGATACCGTCGAAGGCCGTACCAAATATTAGTGGTGTGTTATTGATTTGTAGTATGTGTACGTCCCTGTGCACTTGTTAAAATATATATCTCTTTTTCATACAAAGGATTATTTAAACAACCGCCTTTCCCATCTTTTTTTTTCTTTTCCTTCCCTTTATATATAATTTACAATTTTTAATCAACCATATTTAATACATCACAATCTAATACCCACCCGACCTCCGTCTTTCATTCACAATGTCACTCGTGGAAAACCCAGATTTCCTCCGCAAGCTGGAACACGACATTGCCCGTGGGTGCGAGATGGACTGGCTACTGGCCCACTTTGCATATCCCACCGGCGTCAATCTCGACGAAACCCCAATCACCAACTTCCGCAACTATCGCTACAAGATTGTCGACATCTTCAACATGACATACAAGCAAGAAAAGGCCGTGCTGGACGCTGAAATCGCCACCCCTGACGTACTCCTCATTCTCGGCACATACGCAGAGTACAAGATCATGGGGCGCCTGCCCCACCTCAACCAAACCATCGCCAAAGGTGGCCACTCCTGGGCAAAACTCCTGGCTCTTTGCAAAAATGACGTCCGCATGCTCGTCAACACCGCCTTTGTCACAATGCACCTGTTTGCTGGCGACCTCGTGCCCCTCTCCGATAACGAAATAGTCTACTGCTACATCCTGGCTGCTGCTGTTGTCGCCTCTATCAACAAGAGTGCGCGCGTGGCCTTGTCCAAGGATATCCAACGACGTGGTCTCAAGCGACCCCAAGTCTCCATTTCCGAGCGCAATTCCTCGCGATTTTCCTCTTCATCCATTTCCTCCGTTTCATCATCTTCCTCGACATCCTCCTATACCTCCAGTTTGACGAGAACCTTTTCTTCCAAAGTGCCCAAGGATAACTCTGGGATTTCCGAATCATTATACATCAAGCGATACCAAGATGTGGTCAATATGGGATCTTCCTCCTCCTCCTCCTCTGCGTTAGGAACTATCGAAGAAAATTCGCGATTAGCACAGGAGGCTCCTGTTGATTCATTTTTAGGTGCGGCTCGGCGTTTGGGCGTGCGCAAGTCGTGCCTCCAGTCTTTGGCCAGTGTCGAAAAGGATTTGCCGCAGGTCGGCAGACTCCTACATTTAGGTCGCACTATATATTCATTTCAAAGCATCATTACTGTTTATTCAGCAAGCAATTTACAAGAAGACCAAGAGGGCGGAAAGCCCGCAAGTGTCTCGCCTACCGAGCCTCAACAATTAATATTTTACATTGGCAAGGAGAGTATAGCTACTCCAGCCTCGGATCTCGGGGACCAAAGATATAAGAAGCCCGGACTTAAAACCGTCTATTCTTCTAAAAACCTGCGAGCCGGTTGGTGATGAAAAATATATATATTTTTTTCTTTATGGATGAAATACATGAATGAAGAAATTTTTTTTACCACTGATATTTTTTTAATGTGTACATGATTTTTTTTTAATACAGCAAAATACAAAATACTAAGTAATTTAATATATACTAATTGTACATGGTTTCATAGATGTAACTGTTTGTGACAGTTGATGTTTGAGAAAATGATTGACAAACGCGTCTGAAAATGGTGATAACGTCAAAAAAAAAAAAAAAAAAAATATAAATAAAACGAAACGGAATTTGCGGGTATTTTTTAGAGAAAAAAAAAGGAACTAGAATGATATTTCAAGAGAGATCAAATGTTGGTTTTTTAATTGATGAGGGGGGGGAGTATGTTTTTATTTTAAATAATATTATTATTAGGGGCGTTTTATCAACATTCCAGAGGATATCGCGGGAAATAAATATTAGATAAAAAGAAAATAATAAATTAAGGAAGGGTTTTTGAGAAGGAGAAAGAATTCAATTTATTCTAGAAGAACCAGATTTGGGAGATGACGATAATTGAGAGAGTAATAAAGTTAGTTTAAATTAATGTATTTTGTTATATTTTGTTTGAAGTTAACTGATTTATAACAATAACCACAGTTAACTAACAAGGGGTTTTTAATCTAAAAAGAAACGAGATCTTTTTCAAGATCTATAGATTTAAGACCAAAAAAAAAAAAAACAGGGCACATTGTTCTTATTCTATCCTAAAAAAAAATTAAACTTATATATTGGCATTAAAATCGGTTGTTTTTTCATGCTTATCATGGAGAATAAAAAAAACATCGCTTCTAAAAAAGCAATCGCTTCCTTTTTTCTGGTATTTTTCTCGTGACAATCTTTAGAATTGAAATGTAGGCTAATTAAACGTTTTTCCTTTCAATAATAATAAGTTTAATATTCGTTTCCATATATTCATATATAAAGTTTGATTAAAGATAACTTTTTAGAAGTCTCCAGATCCGAAGCCATGAATATTCTTTTATCAATTATGTCTCTGGTTACTACCACTGCCTGGTTAAGACCAACCAATAATAAGCCCATATAAACCTGTCTACGTCCCTTCATAAAGATTTCCCTTAAACTCGTCTTTATCTTTCTCTTTTTCGCCTTCCTCCCCCTAAGCGAATTTTTTTTTTTTTTTCAAATTTCCTGGTTTGGCCAACTAGGCAACATGTCAATGTCTCTTTAGTTTCCAAGTTGGGACGAGCGTCACGAAATTAATTCTACAACTAGCAGTAGCCACCAACGTTTGCATCAGTCTGAAAAGACTCTTTCACTGAATAGAAAAAAAAAAAAGTAAACTGGAATTAAAAACCCTTTTGTTTATGAGTATCAACTCTCATTAAAAGAAACATGCCACCATATATATTTCCTACGGACATTAATAATAATTATAAAAAAAAACCTTTTAAAACCTCCCTTCCGGCCTAATCTCTCTTTTTTCTTCCTTTTTTCTTCCATCCTCTTCTTCTCCTCTAATCTCGTCCTATCATAATATAACCGCCCCTCCCTCTCGGTAACCATGTTTAAAGTCCCCGATTTGCCTTTCAAACCCGCTCTTCTTATCATTGATCTTCAGGAAGACTTTTTGCCTCCAGTATGTTTTTTATCGCTATCCTTATTCCTATGCCCCCTCTATCCGCACCTTACCCTAACCTCATCCTCCTCCATCCTCCCCACACATCTATGTTTTGGGCCCTCCTTTTTGTATAGAACGGCTCCCTTGCAGTCCCTGGCGGCCGCGATGTGATCCCTGTCATCGCCGAACTCATGACCCTGCCCTGGCACGCAATCATTGCTTCCAAAGACTGGCACCCCAAAAATCACTGCTCTTTTGCCGCAAACCACGTCGACGCTACCCCCTTCTCGCGCCTCCCCTTCAAGTCCCCCGCAGGCACCGGCCAGGTCAAGGACGAAATGGTCTGGCCCGTCCACTGCGTCCAGTCCTCACGCGGCGCAGAGTTCCCCGCTGAGTTTGCCGCTTCCCAAGAAAAAATTAACCACATTGTTCTCAAAGGCTACCTCGCAGATCGCGAATACTACTCCGCCTTCCAAGACGTCTGGGGACTTCACCACACGGAACTGGACTCGGTCCTTAGAAAACATGACATCACCGACGTCTACATCGTCGGACTCGCCTTTGACTACTGCGTATATAACACAGCCGTCGACTCAATGGCCCTCGGCTTCACAACCCACATTATTCGCCAGGCTACCATGCCCGTCGATCCCAACGCATGGGATCCCGTCACCGTCAAGCTCCAGTCCAAGGGCATCGAGGTCGTTAATATGAATGACGAGCTACTCGATCGTATTCGCAAGTGCAGCAGCCGCAGAAATAGTCTCACTGAAGATGACTTGTCTTCCATCACAACTCGTTCATCCGTGGTATCGTCACAGTCCTTCCATCCCATATCCAGCTGATTAAAAAAAAATTCCCAGGGTCTGTTTGAAACCAACGCCGCACCTGTCAATTTTCTAATCAACTGTTTTATATAAAAACTCACCAAAATCTCTTTTCAAGTCTCTTTTTTTTTTCTTTTTTTATTTTATTTTTATAATATTTCAATATAAGTGCTTTTTTTCATTGTTTAAAGACTCTCTCTTCTTTTTAAAAAAAACTTTCTCATCATCCCCTCCCTCTTTTTTTACATGGACCCTCTTCTAATGACCTCCCAAAACACACCCCCTGGTCCTCCGCTTAATGACCTTCTTTCAAAACTAGACGACTCCATCCAGTCCTTCTACACTGCTCCTCTCATCACTGCTCATCGCTGTGCCTCAACAATTGCCTCTATTTTCAACCATCTCAACCACTCCCCATCCCTCCTTTACGCTCATCTGTCCCATGATTTTGTGGCTCCTGCCTCGGTATCCTCTCGGGGATCTAACTCAGTCCATGAGCTTGTCAAGTTCCACACAAAACTGAGTCTTCTCAACTCAATCGCAACCTCCCCAGAAACTGCAAACATTCCTTCAATAACCTGCCCTGCTCGCTCCATATTTTATTCAATCACACTATGGCACATTGCCGCCAATCTCCTTGTTGCAAGCCCTTTGGAAAAACTCCAGCCCTGGGGGTATCTATGGCTTCTCTGCATTGCAAACAATGCCCATCATATTCCCAAATCAATCCTGGCCGTCTCTCCAAATATTTTCCCAGCTCTCCTCGAAGCTGCTTCTTCTTCTTCACTCCCCTCCTCTTCTGCACCTCATCTCCTGTCAGCAGTCTATCTGGCTCATATTTACACACCAGCCTTTCATCAACGTGCATATGAGTTTTTCAACGTGGACTCCCAACCTGCCACCACAACAGTACCTCCAAACCTCCTTGTTGACAGATGGAACTCTCTTTTTAAACCTTACACTAACCTTAAAAAATATTCTTCAAGCAGCATATTCCTCGTCCTTCGCCGTTTAATAGTAACTCTTGCAGACACTGAACATCTCATAAAGCTAATTGATAATAATAATAACGATGACACTGATGACGATGATGATGATAACGATTACAATAACAAAAACAAAAATCAACCTTCTGCATTCCTTCAACCCCGGTTAGCGGCTGTCTTTGCTGGTATAGATCTTGTTGACTTTTCTTCCGTGGCCCAATTATTTGTCTCTTCCAAAAATAAATGTGATGAGCTTTTTAAATTTCTTACTTTTGAGCCTCAAAATGTAAAAAACAACACTTTAGAGTCAATTCTCTTTGATATCACCAACGTGTGTTCTTCAAACAATATTTATCAAGACCTTACCGTTGCTCATTTCTGTGCCTCAGAGTCTCTCTTTAATCTCTTGCACAAGTCTCGCACTCACGCATCGACTTCTACAGCAAGAGATTATGCCTCGGAACTATATGGCCTTCTTGCCCGCAAAGCGCTTGTTAGCCAAGATGTCATGATCCCATTTGTTCTTCTAAAATCAGTTGCAGCCGTTCTTGGAGTCCCCGAAAATTACATCCGTGTTCCGGAGCCCCTCAAGTTCCCCTATCTTAGCATCATTTTTGAAACAATCGACAGCAAGGGTGACATTTTGAAAAACATTAACGAATCCCAACTCCTATGTCTGGCCGTCAAAAACCTTGAACGCGACGCAGAGTCGCCCATGTTCCTACAAAACATTGTGTATGAGCTTGCTACCCACGGAGCCTCCATGTCTCTTCTTGCTTTATTCAGCAACTTGCTATACCTCGTCTCTACACACCTCATGATGACTCTTTTCGGCACCCTACCCCCAACCCATATCAAGCGTCTCTTTGCCCATCCTGAAGTCCCACCCTTGCCTGAGCTGTCATTCCCGCAGCTTGCACCCATTGCCATTTCTCGTCAAGCCGTAGAAGCCCAACTTGAGTCTTGTAAAGATCTTTACCATTGCATTCCGCTTCTTGTTCGCCTTGTCAATCATAGTCTATCTTTGTCTCTGGCAAACTGTGGCCTGATTGAGGGCAAGACCAAGGACATTCTAATTCAAGGTGAAGCATACATGGTTCTAGGAGCCTACTCAATTGCATATGATTTAGCCAGATTGTTTAATGACACCCACTTGGAATCAACCGTCCAAGACTTTATGCAGGTCACAGTTTCCACACCCTATGGTGTATACGGACGCATCACCATTGTCGAGCTTCATAAAAAAATGGTTAATTGGAAGTCATTAGGTGATTTATACCAGCAAATTGAAGGTTTGGTAGTTTAAAAAATTTTGGAAATTAAAACAGTAAAATAAGAGAGAGCTCATTGATTGGTTTAATTAACTTTTTTTTTGGTAATTATTAATGTTTGGTATCAAGGTATAATTTTTTATAATTGAATGTATATGAATACACGGAACCCGAGTATTTTTTTGTTATTCACAATTAGACATAAAAGGCTTTTAAAAAAACTGTGAGAGTCAAATTAAAAGTCTCATGGTATTTGAAGAGTTTGAAGAAAATGATTTTCAAAGTGGCTGACATACAATGGATTTTTTCATATATATATAGTAATTATACTAATCTAAGATTAGTAACACTGCGAGTGTTAACATTTCCTACTTTAAACTTAACTCAATAAGCCCCTATATCGCTGGAATAAAAATTATATAATTTGAAGTTTTTAGCGCAGTCTCAACGATGTATAAAACATAATTAATTGCTTGTAGTACTTTTGTTCATTAATATATAAAAATTAACTGTGGTGTAAAAAAAAAGAAAAAAAAAGTGCCTTTCTTGTTTTTTCTTGGTTGAGTTAACGTGCTGATAATCTTGTACTGGTTTATTATCACGTATTGTGAAATTTATTTTTCAGCTGTGTTATGTGCTCAACTAATTAACGAAATTCAAGTATTTCTTTTACACTCCATTGTCAACTCTCCCTTTTATGTGAATATTTTTAGTAAAACATTTGTTTACTGAATTAAAAAAGAAAAAGGTTTATCACAAAAAGTCCTAAATTTATCTTTCTTCAAATTTAAAATCCCCATTATGCCCTAACCACCATGGAATAATATACCGATATCCATTTTTAAACGGCCCTCTTTCAGTGCAATATCTTTGACAAGCCGTTCTAATTTTGGCAAAAGCTGACAAAGAGCTTTTATTATGCCACCTCCTCTTCCAAGGAAAAAGTCTGTTATTAACAATTAAAAAGAAAAGACAATCTTTCGTAAAGAAATGATTTAGCATTTTTTTAAAAAAAATAATAAATTTATGATCTTATTTCTACCATAAATTGCTACACCTGCGATAATTAAAATGAAAAAAAATTATGCGAAGTTCATAAGACGAAATAGACTTGGAGCATGAATGACGATATCTACTCAAAATAAATGAATAAAAAAGATTTTTATTTTTGCTTACGTTCTCTTTCATATAACAGTGTCTTTTCTTTTTTTTGGTTTAAATGATACATAAATCAAAAAATTAAGAATTTTCCCTTAAAGGTATTGTGTAGGGTGCAATTGGTTCTTTTACTCTTTTTCTGTTTTGTTTCATTTCATTGCTCCCACCTTTACCAAGCCTAAGATATTTTTTTCTTTTTAAGGAGTTTCTTTTTGTCGTATACTGTAAATAAAGGGGAAAAAACCCGTCAATAAATCTACCTCTTGCTCCGTGGTACGCTTTCAAAGAGTTCAAACTGAAAAAAAAAACTTATAAAGATAATAATTTTTCTTTTTTTTACCTTTTCGATAGTTGTTAATTAGTTCAGAACTTGCTGTTCTGTGACACAAAAAAAACACCTAAGAAGAGTGCAGCTCGTGAAGTGGAATAATTGATTAACCTTTGCGTATCAAGCATACATACATGTGTGTATACAATAATATTTGCAGTCCTTTTTTCTCACTTTTAAATGAACAATAATCTTTAGCTGTGATTTTAATTCCACAGCTTTAGTATACATTATAAGCTTTTTTTTCTTTATCTTGTTAATCCCAATTTGGTAAATAATATTCCGGTAGTGTCGTATTTTCTTTTTGCTTAATAATTGGTCTTGTTTCTCAACATACATCCCTTAGATCAGCTCACTTAACCACTCATGTTCATTTACATGTACTCTGTTTTTATTGATCAAGTAAATCTACATCAGAGTTAATTAATCCCAGACGTAACTAATTCATTAATACATCCATAGTTCTTGTTTCTTATTTTTAGTCATGTTCAAGTGAATAAAAATTACAAAAAAATTACAAGGACCCTTAATTTAATTTTATCAAATTGTAATGAATCAATGGCTTTTCTATCAAAATCAAAAAATGAGCTAGTCTGGATACTAACCATCACATTTGTTTTCTTGTAATATTCAAAAATTAAAGGGGTTCATCATAACCCTCATTTCTATATCTGAGTAATACATTGCAATTAACATTATTAACAATTAAAGCTAGCATATTAGATGCTTAAAAGTATATAATAAAGCATTGTATTTACAATATCATTTTGAAAGAAAAAAAAAACAATACGCAAAATAGGTTTATTTCTAGAATTCCAGTAATAGCTCATGCATTTGATTTGCATAAATCCTCAGCGCTATTCCTGTTTTTTCAGGCGTCACAGTGAATAATTATTGTCGCGTCTTCATAATTAATTGAGCACTGTTATTTTTTTCATATCCTTATGTAGTTACTATTCACCAATAGTAATGTAAAAAAAAAAAACTGTTGTTCCGTGATACAACCACTTTCAATGTTTAGAAAACTTTTAATGCCAAATTAACAGCTTGGGCCTACTTGATCAATAGATAAGGATTAATTGGCTCATATCTATATTTCTTTTTATTGTTTAAAAAATCTTTTTTTGAGTTTTACTCATGAATTTTTATTGTATGTTTAACAAATCATTCCAAAAAATACAATTTAATTAGAATAAAAAATACAGCTTTGCTATTCTATCTCCATGGGATTATTCAGCTAATAAAATCCAAATTTGCATGGTCAATTGGTATGTATCAATTCCCCAAATTTCTTTATTTAAAAAAAAACTAATTTTCGATTCTTCAATACATAAGGTGAATTTTCAAATTTTCATTTTTTTTTTAAAAAAAGGTGGTTGAAATAAATCGACTGCGTAACCTCTGGATGCTTGAAATGGTGATTTTCAACTTTGTCTCTCCACATTACCCCTAACCCCATATTATATAGTCACGTGATATACAATAAACAATTTGTCACATGATTAGGTTGTAGGGTTTCAGTGCGGCGCAATTTTTTTCAAATTTTTTTTTTTAAACAAAAAAATCTTTAAACATTTTTTCAATACCATTCAATACATCTAAACCACCCAAAAAATATAGATATAGATAAAAGCCACCCATTTATATAAATGTCTGGTCTTCATAAAACAACAATCGGCGCGCAAAACGTCGCAGTTTACCAAGTCGCCGGAACTAATACCTCGCGATCTCTTCCAGACTGGATTGCGCGGCGGCGCAAGAGATCACTGAAAAACGATGTCGACTATGCAAATCGTGTAGAGCTGATCCAGGAGTTTGGCTTTGACGAGGCCGCGCTACGACTTAAAGTTACGCGTGATGGACAGTTCTGCATGGCCACGGGTACTTACAAGCCCCAGATCCGCGTATACGAGCTAGCACAAGCCGGCTTGAAGTTTGAGCGTCACACAGATGCCGAGAATGTGGACTTTGAGATTCTATCACAAGACTGGACCAAGTCTGTCCACCTACAAAACGACCGTACCATTGAGTTTCAAGCTCAAGGAGGCATACATGCCAAAACGCGCATTCCCAAGTTTGGTCGTGCGTTGGCTTACAACCCAAACAACTGCGACATTATTGTCGCTGCCACAGGAAACCAAGTGTATCGTCTCAACGCCGATCAGGGCCGGTTTTTGGCTCCATACGAAATGGACTTTGAGCAAGGTCCTGCTGGCTCCAAATCCGAGGGTGGCGTCAACTGTGTGGCCGTTAACCCCGTGCACTCGCTGCTTGGGTTCGGTCTTGAAAATGGTACTGCAGAGTTTTGGGACCCCCGTAGCAGGCGACGAGTGGCGCAGCTGTCCATTGGTGGAAACGGCCATGGCGTTGGGTCAGGGGTAACTGCTCTCAGTTTCCGCAACGATGGTCTGAATGTCGGGTTCGGTACATATGAGGGCAACACTTTACTGTTTGATATGCGTGCATCAGAGCCATATGTACAAAAAGATCAAGGTTACGATCTGCCCATTAAGAAAATCGGCTGGATTGAAAGTGACAATTTTGGAGGCTCTGGTTCGAAAGTGTTTACTGCAGACAAAAAGATTGTCAAGATCTGGGACCGCGTGGATGGTAAACCATACACTGCAATGGAGCCTGCTGTTGATATCAACGATGTGGTGTATATTGAGGATTCTGGAATGTTCCTTATGGCCAATGAGGGCAGACACATGCATGCATACTATATTCCATCTATTGGTCCTGCTCCGGGCTGGTGCTCATACCTGGAAAACATTACGGAAGAGCTGGAGTCGACCAACGGCGGCCAGTCGTCAGTGTACGAGAACTTCCGGTTTGTGGAGAAGGATGTCCTCAAGTCTCTGCATCTGGATCAATACATTGGCACAAATGTTGTTCGCAGTTATATGCACGGTTACTTTATCCACCAGGACCTGTACGATCAAGCTAGGTCGATTGCCAATCCTTACGCATACCAGGAACACCGCGAACGGGAGATTCGCAAGCGCATCGAAAAGGAGCGCGAGTCACGTATTCGCTCGTCGGCCAATGTGCCCAAGGTCAAGGCCAACAAGGCACTTGCACAACGCCTGCGCACAGAGAAGGACAGCACAGAACCCAATCTTGCAGCGGACGATCGTTTCAAGGTGCTGTTCGAGGATCCAGATTTCGAGGTGGACGAGACGTCAAAGGAGTTCCGCGGGGCTGCGGGGGGCAGGTCGGATGCAACTGTACGCAAATCTGCGGAAGAGCGGGAGCGGATGCGAGCCCTCACGGCTGCGGAGATTTCGGACGAAGAGCGCGAGACACAGATATCCAAACGCAAGACTGCACGCGATCCCTTCGACAGCGACGACGAGCACATCGAGGAAGAGAGCTCCGACGAAGAGGACAACGAAAAGAGAAAACAAAAGGTGGTCAAGAAACAGCAAAAGAAGAACGCGATGCCGGAAATGCGTGCAGTGGACGAGTTTGCAAGCGGCAGGCGGCGCAATGGGCAGGGCTCAGAAGACCAAGACGGCGACGCCGCGTTTGAGGACTTTTACGAAGAAACCAACCGCGAAGAAAAGGAGCGCGAACACATGCGCGACAACGTTCATCAAACACGTCTGGGCGAGCTTGAGTATACTTTTGTTCCCGAGAAGAAAGAGCCCAAGCCACGTAAGCGTGTGGAGCAGCCAGAAGACGAAGGCCAAGCCGGAGACAACTCCAAAGGTGACCGAGGACGTACCAAGCAACGGTTTGAAGGTCGTCGGCGTGCAAGCAAAAATGCCTTCCGCGGTATGTAAAAAGCGACATAGACTTATACAGATATTATTATTATGAATATTACATTAAAAAAAATTAATACGCAAAGAGAGTTTTGTATTGTAATGCTCTGTTGCCCAACATATCCCAATCGTGAGCGCTGACCCAGCACTCGCTCACAATCTTAAGTTTGGCAAAAACGCCGCCTCCCTTCCATGTGAGGACCTGGGGATCCATTTCACGAGGAGCAGGCATGACTGCGATTTCGCCAGGAATGGGCTTGCCAGCATGGGAGAGCCACATTCCTATGCGGTCCGTAAGAAGAGTATTGAAGCCAGGCAGTTTTGCGGCGGCGCCGCCCACTACCAAGAGGTTTTCGTAAAAGGCCCGCTCGGCATTTCCGAGGTTTGTCATGACGACTTGCGGATCAGGGAGATTGTGGTGGTTCGTATTGGCTGAAGACGCGGAAGCGGCAGCCGAAGTGGATGTTGTTCCATTTGCGCCTGCCCCTCCTCCCACGGCCCCACTTGCAGGAGCAGCAGTGGCCAGTGCCGCACCTGTTGTCCCCGACGCCTGAGTCCGAGCTCCAGTCACGCTACTGGGTCCAAGAGTAACACCTGGAAGTTGACCAGCGGCCTGCATCTTGGACAGCGCAGCTTGAGTGATGCTTTCTATAATGGCGTGATCAAGGCCAGTCAATGCGTAGAGCAGGGGGTCGTCAGGGAGGTCAGGTTCATCAGAAAGAGAGTTTGATAAATCATGATTAGGTCCAGAGGTAGCAGATGAATTTTCTGCATCTGGTACTACCGGAGTGCTTCGGGGTGTAGAAGCGGCAGTAGCCGTGCCATTTGTAGTATTAGGGCTGGTAGTACCTAAAGGCATATTGTTGACGGTAAGTCTAGAGCATGCAATTGCGACCTGAGCAGCACTTTCTGGGTCATTGGGGGACATGTCGTAAATGTCGAGAGAGGAAGAAAAGAGGGATCCGTGGGCTGGTATAGTTTCGTATTTTTGGGGCGAAATTCGCCGCTGTTTTGAGCACCACTGCTGTTGTTTGTGTTTTTGGTCAAACATGTCCGGATAAAAGAAGCCCAGGGGAGCAAGCATGACTTCTTCAAAGACTTTGAACTGGAACTTTTTGGCTGGTTTCCCCGGTTCACGCTTAATAAAGTCGTAGAGCTGGACTGTAATGTCAGCATCATTAGTAGTGGCGTAGCGGTATTTGAGGTCCTCGACAAGAGTAAAGTCGTAAGCTCTGGCCAGATTAAGCTCCTGAAAGGGGAACGAGCTCATGAGTAAGAGTTTAGTAAGAGCGATGGTGACGTCCTCTCCGCCAAACTTGAGGTTGACACGAGAATCGGGAATAATCATGCCTTCTTCAACACAGGCAACGCTTGCAGTTTGCGCGCCAATATCAACGACGCAAGCAGTACTTACGCCGGCTCCAAAAGTGGCTGCCATGCTTTCTTGGATGATGGCGACATTGCTGAGGCCCATTTGGAGAAGGAGTGCAACCATGTTGTCGACGTAACTGCGGACATAAAGGTCGGGGATAATAAAGATGGTATTGTATTCGTGGTAGTTTTTGAAAGTGATTCCCAGCTCACGCTCCAAAGCGTCCACTAGAATGAGGGAGATGTCTCCCAAGAGCTCTTGAGTACTGTCGTAGTCAGTTTCGTTGAAGAGTCCGTGACGGATCGGCCACTTGAGCTCATAAGTGTGAGGGTATTTTGGGTCATTGGCGGTATTATCAGAGAGAGTTTGAGAGAGCTGAGGAACGATTCTCAAGGCCCGGTGGCCGGTGATAGTTCGTGGCCATCGTTCCTGGTCGGGAGCCACCCACTCGATACGGCCCGGGTCGTTATGGTCGGGGATGAGTTCAGGTTTTGAGCGGGAGCGCTGGTTGAAGCCGACGACGAGGTCATGTGAGTTTGGGACGACGCGACGTTTGTAGAAGCGCATTCGCTCGCGGAAGTCGCGGTAGACAGTGGCATGTGCCTTTTTAAAGTCGCTTCCAAACATGAGGTAGGAGTCGGGTTCCGAGGGGGGTTTAGTGGAGCTTAGGCCGGTTTCGTAGGCATGCTCTGCATCAAGCATGGCTTGATACTCGGGAGAGGTTTGTGGGATTTGCTTTGTTTTGAAAGACACAGGGTAGTCTTGTTGGTTTTGGCGCGTTGATCTGCGATGGGCAATGACGTTAGGGTAGACCTTGGGGTAGGCGTGGCTGGCGAGTCCCACGCGGATGTTTTGGGAGCCCATGTGGATCACAATTGTTTTTGCACCTGCCGGGAGGTCTTGCTGGTCGTCCTTGTGGGAGTCCACATTGAACACTTCGGGCTGTTGTTTGGCCTTTACGGACTCTTCCTTTTGACGTTTCTGGCTCTCGTTCCACTCGCGGTAGTACATGATTTGGTCGTCGCGACGCAGATAATCGGTGTAGTAGTTTTTCTGGTTAATCTGAGTGGTGCTTGAAAATAGAGTGGGCTTGAGGTTGTTGTCGACACGCGCGATTCCGCTCACTTTAAGAATTGGCTTGGACCCGCCGCGCTTGGGCTTCACAATGGCTGGCACGGCGGCCGCCCCGCCTGCTCCACCGCCTGCTCCTGCTCCTGCAGCTCCCTCGGCTGTTGCCGAGCCTGAGGCAGAATCGGATGCGGGGAGGTCGGGCTCGAGAGGTGCACCGGCCGCGCCAACAGCAGCTGCAGCAGACGCAGCGCCGGCCGAGACCGCGCTGGAGGAGGCTACTGGTTTTGGTTTTGCACGTGAGCGCGAGGACGGATGAGATGGGGCTGGTGTTGAAGAGACGGCAGGAGCCGGGTCGTCGACGTCCATTGCGTCTGGGTCGTTGGGGGTTGTTTTAGAAGCGGCCGAGTCTTCAGTCATGAATGTGGTGGTGGTGGTGGTGGTGTTTGTTATGGAGGGAGAGGAGGGGGGAAATTTAGACTTGATGATTTGTGGGTGCAGATGGTTGACATTTTTTACTTTATTTTTTTTAAATCAGGTTTTACCCACTAAAAAAATTTTAGGACATTTCTCGTGCAAAAAAAAACCCCGACTTTTAGCTCTGCAAGCTTTTCTGATTAGGACTTTAAAATACAAGAAACAGAAAAATGCTGAGTGCAAAAAGAGCTCTTTTTGCAGGAGTGCGAGCATATCTTCAAAGCCAGCGATTAGTGATAGAGAGTAATGTCAGCAAGCCATTGCGCATGAGAGCTGGGATTGGTGCTCGATACCCATTCACAAGTAGCGCAACACAGATGCGCCACCGACACCGAGAGTTTGAGGTGGACGGGCCTTTCCAGGAAGAACTGGACGATCTTCGAGAGGAGGAGTATGAGGGGGATGAGGAGCTGATTGAAGCGGAGAATGAGGAGCAGTTGAGCCCTGAGGACCTGGAGGCCGAGATTCCCTACGACGAGTATCTGTACAGCACGGAGGGTCGGCGGTTGAAGAAGGAGAGCGAGGCAGAGCTACGGGCCAACAAGACACGAGGCCACGGGAGTACACGTGGCGCACATAAACGGGAGGAGGTTGAGAATAACCTGATCTACTACGAGGGCTCGCCGACGGGGATGGAGCGGCTCAAAGATCTTTCAGAGGAAGACATGAAGTACGTTGGTCCAGACGGAGCCTTGATTCTGGAAAAGCTTGGAGAGTCAGGGGGCGAGCGGGATGAGCCGATCATCCCAGTGCGGGAGATGGCATACCGGGTGCCGTATTCGGTGGAGGGGTACCGGAACCGGCAGCGGGTGTTTGAGGGGTTTGATCCCGACGCGGCCAACCCCTCGTCGCAGTTCACGGACGTGAAGATCGTGCGGCTGGAGGCGGGCAAGGGCGGAGACGGCAAGGTGTCGTTTTTCCGGGATGCGGGGCGGTCGAAGGGGCCTCCCGACGGGGGAGACGGAGGCGAAGGAGGGTCGGTTTACATCCAAGCGGTGGAGGGAGAGACGTCGCTGCACAAGATCCGGTACCATTACAAGGCGGAAGATGGCAAGGGGGGGTCGATGGCGCAGCTTAACGGGCGGTCGGGGAAGGATTTGCTGTTGCAGGTGCCAGTGGGGACGGTGGTGCATTGGATTCCAGATCCGAAGGAGACGTACGAGCGGTGGAAGACGCACCAAGTTGAGCGTGCGTATGAGGCCAAGGCAGAGAAAATGAAGCGGAGCGGAGAGGGGGACGAGGAGGAGGTGGATGGAGAGGTTGTTGATGGGTTGTTTAAGAGCGAGGAGGACAAGAAGAACGGGGTGTGGTTGGACAACCAGCTGTATGTGAAGGTACCCGTTGTGCAGGAGAAGTACGATCCAGTCCCACTGGGGATCAAGCTGGAGCGGCGGGTGTACAAGGACGGTGAGGGGTGGTTGTTCAAGGACAAGGGCGAGGCGTATCATTTTGAGCGGGAGTACTTTTTAGCGCTGAGGGCACGCGTTGCTCGGTTTGATCGCGGAGTGCGCGCGCAGGAGGAGGGGGAGGACTACTTCCCGCTGGATGGGCTTGATTTGAGCAAGCCGACGCCGCCGATTTTGCTGCTGCGTGGGGGCCGCGGGGGGCTCGGAAACATGCACTTTTTGACGCAGATGATTCGCAACCCGCGGTTCGCCAAGCGGGGGCGGGCGGGGACCGGAGGCTTCTTCCTGCTGGAGCTGAAGCTGCTTGCGGACCTGGGGCTGGTGGGGCTGCCGAACGCGGGCAAGTCGACGCTGCTGCGGGCTATCTCGCGGGCGCGGCCGCGGGTGGGGCACTGGGAGTTCACGACGCTGCGGCCGACGATTGGGACGGTGGGGCGCGGGCTTGCGCAGCCGGCGTTCACAGTGGCGGATATTCCTGGGATTGTGCGGGGCGCGCGGCGGGAGAACCGCGGGATGGGGCTGGATTTCCTGCGGCATGTGGAGCGGTCTGGGGGGCTTGTGTTTGTGATCTCGCTGGAGGCCAAGGGGGAGCAGAAGCGGTTGCAGGAGGAGGCCGGAGGGGCTGCGGAAGAAGGCTTACCCGAGGGAGGGGCGGAGTCGAGCGTGAGAGACCTGGAGCTGCTGGTGGACGAGGTGGGGGAGCGGCGGATGCGCGGAAAGAAGGTGCTTGTTGTTGCGACCAAGGCGGACCTGGAGGGGAGCGAGGCCCGGTTCCGGGCGCTGGCTGGGTACTGCGGGGAGCGGGGATGGCGGGTGGTGCCGTGTAGCGGGAAGCGCCGCGAGAATGTTGAGCGGGTGATTGAGGCGATGGCCGGGATAATTGCGGCGTGAGGTGGATATTTTAATAGCCATTACATGTAAATAATAATAAAACAGCAGCAAGGTTAAGGCATGGAACGACATGTTTGGAGGAGGACGGAGCAGCACAAGGCTCGTTAGAGACGGAAACGACAAGTGCAGATTTGTTAAATCTCGGAGAATATTTTGGGTTTTGCAAAGGACAATGAAGGGTCCTGTTGGGTTTATTTTTCCCACAATTCTCCAGAGCATTAATCCCAAAAAAGGAAAAATAGGACGTAGGAAAAAAAAATTTTAAATTAACCAGCACACAACAATACTCGTTCCACACCGAAATAATACCCTCCATGCTGGCAAGTGATACCGGAGAAAGGGAGGGGGAGGGAGGCCAGGAGGAGCATGGGCAAGGAAAGCCGAGAGAGAGGAAGAGTCCAAGGGAACGGAGGTTTTTCCCCATCAAGATTTTGGCTGTCTGGATTTGAATAGACCTGCGTCTAGAGCAGTCGATAGAATTTTATTTTTGGCGAGGGAAGAGGAAGGGAAAGAGCTCGGAGGAAACCATTGGATCTAGGGATGGCTGTTTTGAAAAAACATCGACCTGGGGAAAGAAACCTTCGATAAGAACAGAGTCAACATTTTGAACGAACTGACCTCGGATGTTTTGGTGAAACGGAGTTTTTCAGTACCTGTGAGAAAAAAAAAAAGTTGAAGAGGCCCGTGAGTTCTTCTTCATCTTGGATTATTTTTTCTTCAGTGTCACGCCATATGACCCAGCTCTTCAAGGCTTGAGGAGTAACGGGTGAACATGCCGAGGAGCATTGTTGATGGAGATATTATTTGGGAGCTTTGTGAAGATTATTATAATATGATGGCAACATTTCCTCCTCCTCAACTTTTTTCAAGCTTCTATAGCAACTCGCTCCTAAAAAATATCCCGCCGAGATTCACAGCTCATTATCAGAGCCTGGATTTAATACTTGTCAAGTTTTCTTCCATCCTTGTTCCACATGCCTCCCCCCCCCCCCCTTTTAACACCCACCTGCCTCGAGGTCCCGGCTACACATATGCAACGTCTTGTCTACGACCCCCGCAGACTATCTCTAACCCAAAAAGTAACCAATTGTGAATGTACAGTCAGCGTCGTCAATGTAATAATAATATAATAATAATAAGATGCACGGCCTTTCGTCACTCCTTCCAATCCTCATGGCTTTAAAAATTCAGTGCCTCGGAAAATACCTTCCCAAATAGTTGTACTTGCGCTCTCAAAAAAAAGAAACTTGTCAGATACCGTCATTGACAATTGGAAATAGCTCCCTAAACTAAGACAATCTTTCTAAGCAGCGTCTCGCCTCTCACCGGTTCAAGCCTCCAAACTCTCCTCCAAGTCGCTTCTCCTCCAAGTCTCACTTCTGAAATCATAAAAAATCATTATTGTTATACATATATATAAAAAAGTCTATTACAGGCGAGTCCCATAGAAGTAGAATCTGAGTATTAATATTCAATGACCCACTCTGGTTTTCTTTTGGGGGGGCTCCCATTGTCCCCTCTCTTCCCTTTTCTTTTTTTTAAAAAAGGAAATGAGAGAGAAAAAATGGTTTAAACAGCAACAGAATGATGCCGGTGATGACTGCTTTTGCTAGAAACATTATTGCTACTGCTGCTGCTACTGCTGCTGTTTCCTTTGCTACTCCGACTGCTTCGACTGCTGCTAGAGCTCTTGCTAGACCCACTACTTCCACTTTTGCTGCTGCTGCTGCTGCTACCACTGCTACTCTTACTGCTAGTACCACTACTACTGCCACTCTTACTACTTCGACTGCTACTAGACCCATGGCTGGATCGCAACCGTCGAGACCCACTCTCCCCATGCTTCCTCATACTCGCTTCCAAGTCTGGTTGCTGTTCTTGAAAGTTGCCCATGCTAGAACTGTGTTTGACCTGTGCAGCAGATGTGCGCGACACATGAACCATGCGGGCCTGCGCATAGTAGTAGTCAATTGCAGGATCGAGCGTTGGCGACAACGACGACTGTTTAGCTTCCGAAAACTGGGATGAGTTTAAAAGCATGCTGGTGGGAGTCATTTTTGGCAGCCCAGTCGAGTGGTGGTCCAGGTGGTACCCACTCCCATGGCTGGACGTCTCAAGAAACTGCGCCGGGCGGTGCTTGGAAGTCTTGTTGTACATGGGGAGAGCAGGTGAGAGCTCCTCAAAGTGGGTAGTTTTGTTGGAGGCCGAGGACAAGGCCGATGCAAATGAAGATGTGTTTCGGAGCCGCTTGTGCTTTTGTTGGCTCTGGTAGTACTGTTGCTGTTGTAACTGCTGCTGTTGCTGCTGCAACTGCTGTTGCTGCTGCAAATGCTGTTGTTGCTGTAGAGTCTGTTGTTGTTGCAAAAGCATCTGCTGATGTTGTTGCTCCTCACGCTGTTGCTGCATTTTGATGTAGTAAGCTTCTTGGGCCTCTGCTCGCAATTGGTCGCGGATGGGCTTTAAGAAGGGTGCAAAGCTGGCGAGCAGATCGCTTTCCTTAACCCGCAAGTCCCAGTTGAGCAGATACAGGAGCTGTTTCTCCATGAGATTGACCTCGGCCACGGAAAAGAGCCCCATTGAGAAGCGGGCCCAGTGCTTGTTTTTGGGAGAGGAGTCGTTCAGGTTCTTGGCAGACATGATGAGACATGCGAGGAAAATGCGGTGTCGTGTGCAACGCATGCCACGGGCCAGCGGTGGCAGCCGGCTGCGCAACCGTGACAGATACACCAGGGTGGTCATGAGGGTAGAAGTTTGGACGTTGGATTTGCGGACCAGGTGATGGATGAACTCTGTCAGGGGAGGCAAGGCAGTTGTAGATCCTACCGAGTCTTGCTGGGGGGGCTGTGACGATGGTTGATGCGAAGAGGATGTGTTGTCAGTGATTTTTAGGGGAGATGCTGGTGGGGAAGGGTACATGATTTGGTTTGCAGCGTCGAGTTGGACTGCAGAGAGACCTTGGCTGGAGGTGTAAGTGGTGGCGGATGGAGTATCGGAAGGGGCCGGGCCATCGCAGCGTATGACAGATGAGGTTGTGGAGGCCAGGTATGCAATCATGGCATTTGAGATTGGCGAAGTAACGAAGATTTCCAAGGCTGCTTTTTCAGACATTTTGAATGGATGGTTGTATGAGCTGAAGATGTGAAGGTTGGAGAATAGTGACTGGGATTAGGCAATGTTTATGGAAGGGTTATATATACATGGAGATATATATACACGAATATATATATGGATTATATATATATTTTTGATAAAAAAGGTATAAATTTAAATATGTATATATATATATATATATGTTAAAGAGAGAGAGATATGGAAAATAAAATATATATATATAGTCTAAAAAAATTAGAAAGAAAAAAAAGTTTTTAAAAAAAATGGGGGATTGGGAGGAATATATATAATAAACAAACCCAATAATCCAAAAGTTTAGGTTATAGCTTATGTAGTTGCGGAGGAGGGGGATGTTGTATGTTAATTGTTGTTGGTAGTGGTGGTGATAATCATAAAAGCTGTGAATGAAATATTTTAAACGGTGGAGTCTTATTTAAGGAATTATTAATAGGCCACAGTTATCGTTTTTATATTTTCTGCGACTTTGCAGAGCTGCAGCATCTTAGAGCTGCAGCACGCGCACTTGTCGGTCAGTCGTCGTGTATTTTTTTTTCTCAGCGCTCTTTCTTAAGAAATACAAAACCACATTAATACACAACATTTATTAATAGCCAAGGTCTATTTCCTGCCCAGCCCCAACATATCGCCACCACCTTTTTTTTTCCTCATAGTCTTTACAGTGACCACTACAGCCATCGTCCTCACAGATTGCTTTTTTTAAACCCCTCCCTCCCTCATTTTCGGCTACCTCTTTAAACCAGGGATCCCCCCAAAAAAAGAGCCACAAATTAACACCCTTGTTCTTGTTTTTGCTCAGTCTCCTCCCATTGTCATCGTCATCATCAAACAATCTCCTACATCCACAGTACACACAACCCCTCGCCTGTTTTTGGCAGCGCTAAACTTGTCTGGATTACCCCGCCTTGTTCGGCACTAATGCTTGGTTGCTTTTTTTGCCCGTTTTGGGGCAAGGCAAACTCCAATGGGTTCTGATATTATCTGCGATACGTCCTTACATATGAGGACCGACAGGGGTCTCTCTGGGTGTCTCTCTTGAAGATAATTGCACTAAACTTGCACACACATCTTGAGAAAATAAAAATTGCTCTTTTTATTTTGGGGGGGTTTTCTGTGGCCGTAACAGTGGCTTCCGTAGTAGCAACAAGCGGTAGCAGCAGCACCTTAATGCTTGGAGAAAGAGGCTTTTTATTATTATAAATCTATTATTATCCACCTCTCTCCCACTATCTCTCTTAAGCTTATTCCTAGTGCTCCCAAGGCCCTCCATGAATCCTTCTCGTCACTATGCTCAACACCCAGTTGTTTCTCGCTTTCCACGGCTTTTTTATATACTCTTATTATTAACTTGAACTCTATGCCAATCCTATTCTTAATACATCACGGTTTTTCAAGAAATCATCAAATTGGAACACTGTCATCATTTTCTAACAATTGTTGGAGCGGAAAAGATATGCAGCTGTCCCGCCGTTGTTTGTGTGTGGACGTTTGGCGGATATACCGTCGGGGGCGTACATGCCTGGCTACTACTGTTCCAAATACTACTACTGTTATAACTGCTATAACTGTGACATATACACACATCACTAGCAACCACACTGGGCTCTTTGATGCCTTGCAATCAATACTGATTCCATCGTTTATTTTCACAAAAAAAAGATATAGAATCAAATATAGATAAAAAATCAAGTTATTAATCAAAGTATTTTAAGATTTTTTTTTGTTTATAAAAAAATAACCTTTTTACACTGTTATGGCTGGGTAAAAGATAAATGGCGAAGCTTAAAAGGCTGGACTTTTAAAACCACCTGAAATATTGCGGCGGTCATAAATAAAAAGCGTTTCACAATAAACTTTTCGTTTTTTTCCTTCCATGCAAAACGTCAATATTCTTCTTTAAATGTTTTTTTATTTGTGTAGCGTTTCTCTTTTTTCATCATCTCTTCTTTTTTTTCTCTCATCTTGCAGCTGTCACGGTTGAATAACTTATTCCATGTACAAGCCCAGCTTCTCTATAATTACAACAACTACAGCTCAAGGATGTAACATGCAGTCGTGTAACAAATTCTGTCACAAGCTGTTGATAAATTTTCAACCAAACCTTCCATTAATCTACAAATTTTTTTTAAAGATTTTTATTTTCAAACACTAAACTTTATTAATTTGTCTTCTACATATATATATCCCTCAATACACGAAACCTTCAAGCTACTAATTAAAGAAAACCCTAAAAGTTAGTAACGATGTACATATAAATAAAAACCGACTCTCTCTCTTATTAAAAGGCTTTTAAAAGCATCAGAAATTTGGGTATATTTGAGACCACATGTAAACCGAAAAAAAGGTTAATGAAATCCGGCTTCGGACTGGTGCACAGCAATTCTATCGTCATATGAAAAGACCTTTTATAGAGATTGAAAGAGTTTGCAAAGGGGTTTATAAACATACCAATTAAATGAGAATCATATAATGGAGCTCCATTTTAGACATAAATGGGGCATCAATAGAGTGGGTATTATGAAGAATGAAAAAAATAAAATTTAGTTTAAAATTTCATATTCTAGGAAATTTGAATCATGTAAGGGTTAAAGGGATAAGAAATTAATAAAAGAGTTTAGGAGAAGAAAAAGTTTCGAAATTTAAATCCTTGGGAGGTGAAAAAAAATTTATTAAAACAATATTTTCACGTGATCTCTAGGGCTAAACCCTAATGATCACGTGATTTATTAAATTTTTAAAAAATATATATATATCTTTCATTTAACGTTCATAAAAAATCTGTTACCTTTTCCTTCCCCCCTCCTCCCTCCCACACAAAGCTCCAAGCTCTCCACTCTCCTCCTCCTCCCCCCCCCCTTGCCGTGTGCCTTTGTTCTTGTTCTTTTTGGGTCCACCATACCTTTTAAGCAATGCCACAAAAAGGTACTCTTGCATGCGCATCGCTCTAGTCGAGCCAAGCACTGAGCTTGTTGGCATGTAGTAGAAAAATATCTTTAAAACTTCATATTTAAGTCTCATGATAGTCACCAAAGTGTAGGCTTGTATATTTTTAAGAGCTGGATTTGAACTCAGATCACAGTGCCTCTGAAGCTTTGAGGGGTTCTGTCTTTTCTTTTGGAACTGTTATCTTGAAAAAAAAAACTAATCAATGCTGGGCAATTTCTGAAGCTCATGCTAAATGACAACCTTTCATTCCAAATAATGGGCCATCATCGTTTTTCAGGTTCAAAGGTAAATATATATCACGCACTTTTTGTTTTTAAAAAAAGCCAAAAATCAAATAATGGGCCTGTGTTTAGAGGATTTGTGATCTTCTCTAAAAAAAAGAAAAATCCACAAGTCCATTTCTTTTAAAAAATGATAACTCAATGCGATGAAGGTGATATTTTTTTATATAATAAATACAAATACGTCATAAACTATTCTCGAGTTTTTGTTTGATCTGCCTTCAATTGTCTTTTTTGTTTTTATCTGGATCTTCATTTGTTTTTTTTTTGTTTTTGCTACATACTAACTTAGTATAGTATATATTTACTGAACAACACCGCCACAGCCAACATCAACAACAAGTCTAAGTTGATATTACTTACACTAATACCTGTAGCTAAGCGAGATAAAGAACCTCCTCCCCTCCAAAAAAAAAAATAGAAACTCTACTTAGCCTTTTCGATACATTCTGGCTGCTGCCTCCATTTTGCGCGTGATTTTGATTCCGTCCACCTGAGAAACCAACCCATCTTCCATTAGTCTGATAATTGTAACAAAACATCAACTAACCAAAAGCAACAAGTGAATATGTGCTTATATGTAGATATAAAGACTTTAAGGCTTTTGGATCTAGATGTATCTAGATGATGGCTAGCGAAAAAATCTTACCCCGTAACCTTGGTTGGACTAGCAGTAACTTAACATTTGGGGTTAGATTTTTTAAACATTTTAGTTTGAAGAACTTGGGATCCACCATTACCATCATCACCATCGTCATCGTCATCATCATCTCTTTTTTTTCTTTCTTTTTTTTTTCCTGGGTGCGATGACTACCTTTGAAAAGATTCCATTGAGTCCCACTTTAAGCGGTCTCTACACACTCTATGGCCCCTTTTACTTGTAAATACCCCCTCGTCCGTATCAAGAAAAAAAAAGCTTACATTACACGCCAGTAAAAGGGTGGTAAGTTCCTACATGGATATATATATTTTTAATTTTTTTCAAAACAGAACTTGTTGTGAAGAAGTAACCCCTCTCCACAAGTCGAGGATCCCGGTAATATTAGAACAGAGAGAAGGTAACTGTTTGTCGTATTGGAGGAAAACGAGAACCGCACATTCACCAAATAATCCAATTGAAACCGATTTCCAGGGATTTCTATTTTCTCTTTTGTGCCTAGCCATACTGCATTAAGCAAGATCTTACACATCCTTCTGAATAACCAAGAAAAAGATGAAAAACTTACACGAGATATCTAACTGCCCTGGTCAATAGGAAACATTTTAATGTATTCTATGGTTGATTTTTTTTAAAAGGAGTCAATATCATAATCATCTTAAGTTTAGGAAATGCTTAGAAAAAAAATGCAAGGTTGAGCAACATTCGTTTCATGTAGCATTCAAAAAAAACATTATGAAAATTTAAATTATATTTGCTACACTATTGTCACGGATTTTAATATTAAATCTCCTTCAAAGGTACCTCTAACAATATATGGTTGTCGTTTATGAATGTAATTCTCTAAAGAAAGAGAAGAAAGAAAAGGAAAGCGCCTTTCCACTGTATATCGACTCATCAATGTAAGATTGCAATCTAAAAAAAGAAAGAAACTTTAGTCTGGAATGCTAAAAAGGACTCCAGCCTCGAGCTAGAAGCGTGGACTAGAATAACTTGAAAAAGCGGATCCGCCACTAAAAGCAGATGGTCCTCCGAGCTATCTTGAACATTAGCGAGATCCCAATCCAGCCAAAACGCTGGCTCCCTTATTGGGACGCAAACCCTGTCATACTCTCTACCATATTTTCGGACAAGGGATTCCTGTAGCCCAGGCCTTTTGTGCGTGGTATGTACAGGTCCCAATGCTATTCGGCCCTTTCTCTTTTTTTTTTCTTTCAAATTTCATACTTGGTCTTTTTTAACAGCGGATTGCGTTGATGATTGCTCATACAAAAAGCCTTAAACGGTTGCTACTAAAAGCCGTTCAAAAACAATGGAGAACAAAAAAAATGGATCTGCCCCTTTTTTTTAGAAAAAAGCAAAATGAAATAAAGATCTTATAATATTCTAGCAATTAGCAAACATAAAAATATATTTTTTAGCTACTTAATTTTTTTTAAAAAAACTAATCCATTCCATTTCTTTTTTTGTTTGCCAAAATCCACGTCTCTTTTTCTAAAGTCCCGCGGTCCAGATTATGCAGACCCCCATTTCTACTTAAAGGTTCAGGGTTTGGTACAATGTTACCTTTAATTTTTTACTAGTATCTGTGCTTCATGTCGTCTGCTCAGATTATCCAAAAACTTGGTTGTTGATCACCAACGCTTGAATTTGATGGAGAGATTGAGATAGAATGGAAAAAATCCACGTATGGAAATATCTCTCATCGTTTAAATTATATCTTCCATCTCAGATTTTTTTCAGTTAAAAGGGATATTTTTACATACTCGTTAGTAACCCGCCAATGAGACTAGTGCCCTGTCAACTCGCTTCTGGGTCCTGAACTTTTTGAACAAATAGCGTGGCTAAAATATTTAACCATTGACCAAGGCTTTTTCTTTTGTTTAAACGATCGGGAATTACAAAGGTTTTTTGCCTCTTAGTATCCGGGCATTTGAAAAAATGCGAGGTTGTTAATGGCTAATGCAGAGATACATGTTATAAGATAATCTTCTAAACCAAAGGGTCTAAGATCCAGTTTTTAAAAGCACCTATTTGGGTGAATTGTATGGGAGCTGGGGTTAATTGAAATGTCCATGAGATGGGAGTTTTTTTTAAACCCTATAAGAAGCTGAAAGTTGGCATTACCTTTGGCTAATAATATTATTATATTCAACATTTAAACGATTTTTCTCAAATACCTAAAAAGTTTTCACCCTTTGGATCAATTTACACTTTGTGAAATGAGGAGGTCCCTATTTTCTCATGGGTGAATCCATAGGTATGTTGCGAAAATATCATCACCAGTGATACAAAGATTCTTCATATTCCTTTTTTTTTGACAATCCAAACTATTTAACTTTCCATTTTCTCTTTATTCAACCATACTGACCAGGATTGATTCAAAATTGTGGCTCGGAGCTTTATAAACCCCGACATTGGGAGCACAGGTCAACTTTTGAAAGAGCTGCAGTTGTAATGGTGTACAAACGCCGTGATATATAATCATTTTCGTTTTTTGTTTTTGGCTATAAGGATTTTTTAACTGTTGAACCTACTAATCTCTCTACCATTTTAATAATAATTTTTTTACAATTGAAATATATAATTTTTTTTTGAGAAATTATAATATCAAATGATTTTTCAAAAATATTTCTGGGTTTCTAAGGTGAAGAATAAAAACTGAAGCCATTTCACGTAAATAAAAATTTTTTCCTCCTCCATTTTTTTCCAAATTAATTGGATGAAAGAATTTACTGGAGAAAAAGAGACTGGAAGAAGGAAGAATTCAGTGAACAGAGCTCCACTCTTGAAATGGTCCACCCAATCAACAGAGTGTGGAAAATAATTTGACAGAAAAGAAGCGGAGTTATTTCTTTTTTTCAAAGCCTATTGTTTGGAGAATCAACCCTCTTTTTCATGCTCGTGGATAATAATAAGACCCAGCATTTAAGCTGTCATTTTATATTTTCCCGGCAATTATCAGGCCACCTTTAGTATTTGCCCATGAGGAGGAAGAAGAGCTTTTAAAAATTAGTCCCATTATTCCAAAATAATTTTTCACAATGGCATTTAAAATGCTGATAATATTTTTCATCAAGAAGCCCGGAGAGGAACGAAAAACCCGACATTTCATTTTTTAACTTGGTTAAAGTAATCAAATAGAAAAACAAACCATTGTTAACTCAACAAAAGCTCCCTCCACAAAAAACTCGCCACGGCGGTCCTCTGCACCGTCGTTTTCAAGGGCGCGTTGGGTAGCAAATTCCAGTCGGTACTTGCAACATAACGAGGCATCTTGGCACGGTACACACATGTGCACTTAAACCCAAAGCCATGGTAAAACCTTACTTCACACCCACGTGGATTTACCCGCGCCTTATATAGCCGATGATCTGCCACAAAAAAAAAGAAGGGAATGGAAGAGGGCCACACATAAGCAGTTGCACTTGTTTTCCAAGCCAAAGGAGTCTCGTATGTAAAATAATAGAGGAGCTCGCAGTGTTATGGCGTTTGTGTCTCTTTTAGAAGCTTGGCTTTGTGCGTAGACTTATCGATAAGTGCGGGTTTAAAGAGCACCTCTTCTTTGGAGGACGAATAGAGAGGAAAGCCCTCCTTTAGCAAACTCGCAGCGACAAAGGACAAAAAGACGCTTTGACTGTTTTTAACGAGAAAAAAAAACAGCTGTTATTATTGAGATTCTGGGTACATAGCAATCTTAAAGTTTTATTTTTAAGAGCCCAAATCTTACCATTATATTTATAATAGATGAAAAACCCGGTAGCTCTTTATATGTTACAACAAAAAATACCTCGAATCAAACAAAAGCTGCTTTAAAGAAAAACTGCAGATTCATAGGTCCGTCGAGCGTATACCACACACGTAGACGCTTTTTAAATGCCCTTGTGGCCTTCTCTTACAGCCCAAGAAGTGTTGATTTGGACGCGACAAAAAACCTCCGCTTTATCTAGAGATTTTCCAAAGTAAGCAATTGTTATGATTCTTTATATAATAATTTAATTGATGGACATGTATTATAATATATATATTATTCTACTATAATCCTAACATGCACAAACCTCCATTTGAAAGTAGTAATGATAAAAAAGAAATAGTAGGCATTTACGTATGGACAAAATGCTACTTTCTCAGTTGCTAGGAAGAGACTCGTCCAGAGAAACAGAGGGTTAAACGTCAAGTTGAATGATTAGATGGTTTTAAAAAAAATCTCTTATAGAAGGAAAAAAAAAAACATAGCAAACCACTGCTAACATACCAAGATCAAATCTTGGGTCTCTCTTATTTCCCAAATAAACCACTCCCAGAACAAGGTTAGATCGTTATCTTTATTAAATAAGGCTGAATATATATACAAAGAGAAGTCAAGCAATTCCTGGAGAAATCCCCAAAGAAAAAGGGGTTCACGCGCGCGGATATATTTGTCAAATTCCAGCTTTGTTATTATATATATTTTTTAAATTCCATCATTATCACACTAAAAGTTCCTTGTGTAAGCTTAACAAACAAAATAATAAAATTAGGGGCCCTTAAAAACTGTCTCATTTTTTGTTAGATCGTCATTTAGGATATAATCAATTATCAAGCTCTTTTCCGGGCTTTTAATTTAAATCAAAAGATATCTAGGGGAAAAAAAGAAACTTACATTATCATCTTTTTGTTCTGTACAATCGTACCAAAAAAAAAAAAATCAGTTCACTTCTTGCAGATAACCACTAAAAATTAGCGGAATCTGATCCAGTTCGATTAGGGCTAAACGTATTCCATTAAAGCCAAACGTATTCAAGGCTATTCCTATTCGAACTGTACCAGAACAATGAGATGGAGCCACTATTTTAAGCGTTAAAGATGGATTCTGGCAGAATCATTGTAACTCATAGATCAGGGGGAGCAGGCAGGGAAGAAATAAAGCTTTAGCTTGACTCTTGACTTTTTATGATTCATTGGACCCTTAGATATCTCTCTCTTTTTAACCGTCCACGTTATTTGGGGGATGCCTCGTTTCTGATGCCATTTTCTTAATAAGGAAATACCTTAAAACCCGCGTTTTTTGTCGACAAAACGCGTTCAGCAAAATAAGACTACACGCGTATGGATGATACAAAAACCAAAGAATCTCACCATTTGTTCAATCTAAGGCTCTGCTTAAATCTAAGCGACTTCCTAGGCTTTTGAAACTGCCTCTTCTCATCTAACCTCCCTCCACTGTAAGACACACCCACCAAGCCGGATAAGCTATTTAGCAGAATGAAAAGTCATGTGAAATGCCATCATCTGTCGACCAAATGCAGCAGCGGCACCAGTCGCCAGCCCTTTGAAATCTTCAAATATAAACAAAAAACCCATCTCCCAGCAAGATGAAAAAAGTTGTAAACCAATTCCAATGACTTAGTCCTAATTAGACATAAATCCCGAATTTTTTAAATAATTAAATATATTATCTTTTTTTTCAATTTTGATCTCGTGCGTAATAACCGAATATTACACAATTAAATAAAGAAAAAAAGGGTCCAAAATGCTACCTTTTCCCTTTTGGGGATATGCCGAATCTCTTGCAAGAAAATAGTTATTTAACAAACTAAACTTTTGTTAAAATATCAAATCTCTTCAGGTTTAACTCCAAATAAAAAAAACCTGCATTGGCCTTTATTTGTAGCTGTCTCAGACGGATCAAACCCTCCAAAAAAAACCCTTGAACGTAAAAGCCAAACCCAGTCCATCTTCATCTGCTTTGGTTAATACTAGACAACATAAAAAATTTACTCCCCTTATTGTGCTTTTAGAATATAAGCCAGAGCTTCAATTATATACTCTACCAGGCATTTCTGGAATCCCCCACCTACTCCCCTCTAAAAAAGTTCCTATTTTAACTAAATTAGCAAAAAAATGGTCCCTATTTTTGCTTCCTTCTACACATTCCTCTTTTTTCTTGGACCAGAGTTACCAACAGATGGAGAAAAAAATAATCCTAAGCTTATAATATCATGTCGTGATGACCTCAAGTCTGGTGATTTTCTATCCTCTTGAAGGACTTCTTACCCAACCTATGGAAAAACCTAACAGTATCCTGGGAAAAAAACCGTTCATTTCCTCTTTCCTTTCGTTCTCCTTTTTTCCCTCATCCCTCTTGAAAAAATTAGAGAACAAGAACAGGGGCGAAATATAAACGGCGATGAGCTGCTTCTTCCAAATACGTATTGTCAAACTTCAAGTGGTGTTACTTCACAAAAGCCCACCCCATTCGTAATATGTGAATATTTTAAATATTTTTAGAGAGAAGTGGATCCTCTTATTACACCAATTAAAAATAATGTAACTAAATGGTGCCTAAATAATACGCTAATAGAGGCATTTTCGCTTTAAAATTATTTATTTACCTTCTCCTCTCTTCCCATAGATTTGAACAGAAAAAAAACAATGTACTTTTCTATATATTTTAGAATCCTCCTCCCCCCAAAAAGAAAAACATAATAACAAATGTAAAATCACATCCCGTGTAACTCGGATTCCTGGTATTTGGAATCCATGACCGATGAGCATCGATGGGTCAACGGAATCTTGGGACCTGGATATGAAAAATTTTTTTTTTTTCAAATCATCATTGTTAATCAATAACTTAAAACTGAAAAAAAAAAAACCTTTTGCGTATTTTCTACCAAAGCCTTCAACGAACCTTATTCTCGCTTAATCGCATTACAGACATTGGTGAATGATTTATTACTGATTTTCTAATCAGAAAATGTATATATTGAGAGCGTCTGAAGATGACGATGAAAGTTAAAATCCTGATTTATAATTATTGATATCTAATCTTAGAGTTATCTTTTTTAGTTCTCTAACAATTGACTCTCGAGGAGTTTTTCATCATCCAAATCCAAGTTAACATCATTTCAAAGCTCTTTATCTCTCTAACATTACTTTTTTAAATACTTCTCAACTGTTTAATATTTTCAATAACATAACATCATTATTATTACCAAGCCGACAAGATATTATAATTATGTATTTTTATATAAGAGGCACCAGAACCATGGATCGAAACTAAAAGACTATTTTTCTCTTCATTGCGCTACTAAGACTTATCCTAATATGGCTACAAAAATGATTCATTATTAAGGGATAGTTTCATTTCCTATTTTTGACCTTAAACTAGTCTACTTTTTTTTAAAAAAAAGTTCATGTTTTTTTTTGTTTTCTTATATGTTTCTTCATCCAACAAATCCAGCGTTACTTTAGATACAATTTTTTTCACTTAATACTGCTTTTTCCCAAAATATTTTCTACTTAATACCAGGTAGGAATATGAATTATCGGACGCCTGTATTTGGGTGGGAGAGAGAGCGGGAAGACCAAATCTAAAACAAATTCGACCCTCGCCATCCCAAAAGTTCTCAAAATGCTCTTTATGGTCAACTTCACATGGTGTTACTAACCTTGTCCAAACAAGCAGTTCGGAGAGCGATTTTTTTTGGTGACGCAGGAATGAAGACTACTAGGACTTAAAAAAAAAAGAAAAGAGCGTTGTAGTTTGTAAGCCGTTTAAAGCTAAGAGCCGTTTCTCGTTATGTGGAATCATATCTATCTCTCTATTTATATATATATATATTTCTACAGAAACTAATGCCATTTGAACTTCCTTTCATGATTGTTTGGAAAAAAAATTCTTTGCCATGTCCTTGCAAGGCTGGTTAACTTTAGGCGTACAATTTTTTTTTAAAACCAAAAAAAGCTCATTCAGCTATTTTGGGTCGTTCCTAGATGGAGAGATTTTAAATCTGGAAATGTCAGGTGATTGCTATATTTTAATTTTTAATAAATATTTTAATATCCACCTCCTCCTCTATCAAAGCTCTTCCAAACACTCAGTAAAATCTCTAAAACGGCCTCATTGAGCGTAATGCCAAATGTTATATTGGGATAATTGGGAGAAAAACAGAAGATGGAAGGGCATCCGTAGTACCTAGCTTTCTTCTCTTGCTTCTCTCTCATGCTTAATATTTTCCATAGAAAATACCATAAAAATTATCCTTATTTTACCCAGAATCATTAAAAAATCAGCTGGTTTGACAACTAACAGTCTTGAAGCGGATAGATCTTTTGGATATAACAGGATTCTAATGGATCCATCTTTGGGCATTCTCTCCTCTCCCGTCTTCTTTTGATCAATCAGGAAATTTGGCAGAACGTTTACTTCTTCTACCTTTCGGTAGCTACTTCAATCACCTTAACTATATATATACATACACTTTTCTCGCTTCCTTATCGAAAAAATACATATATTTTTTAATTCCACTTTTTTTTTTATGTTGCGTGTTAACTCTACCTTCTAATGATACATTTCCATTTTCCTTTGTTTTCAAAAAAAAAATACTGCTACAATCATTAGCAACTCAACAGGTGACCTTTACTAGTTATCTTCCTCTATTAGCCGGGCGGAATCTAAGCAGGTAGCTTCCATCCACCACTTACAACCCATATTCTTCATCCTACAACCCATTGGCTTCTTTACCGTACAAGGTTTTTGGCGGGCTCGCTAAACATTCTTCAAATGGGCTTTTTCTACAAAATTCACACTCCTATGTAGCATTGTGGAAATAAGGTTGAGTTCACATTGTGTAACCTAAAAAAATTTATAAAGCTCCTAAATAGCTCATCTCCTCATTCCTAGCGAGCCTCTCTCTGACATACCTAAATGAACTTCGATCTTTTGATGAGGATAGTGGAGCTTCTTGTTCTTTTCTAACCGAGATATGTTGAAAAAAAGAAGAAACTACTTCTAATTCGTAACAAAGCATGAACCTCTCTATTCCAGAAACTGAAAAAAAGCTCTAGAGCTAATTCCATTTTCTTTTTCCTCTCCCCCCTCTTTTCATTTCATTTCATAATCCTTTTTTTAAAAAAAAGAAATAAAGAAAAAAAAGATAAGGTGACTTGACCTCGCTTGAAATTAGTTTTTAATAGAATTTCATAAGCTTATTACTTTATTTATAAAAAAATTATAATATTTCTTAAAATCGACTTCCTTAACAAAGACATCAAAATCAAGTATACTTTGGAACCATCAATGAATAACATCGACAAACGTACTCTTATAAGATTGTCATTTGGAAAAGCTTTTATTAAAAAATCTATATATAAAATTGGACCTTAGGTATAGATATATCCTTCAAAGTTTCTTTCATCTTTCCAACGTCACCAGCTGCTGAAGAATAAATGATACAGGCATGCCCAATTACCTTCAAACCACTTGAACAAAGAGGCTCGCTCGATATTTTTTCTAATTGGCACCACTTATTATTATATTGGACTGCTACATATAAATATTTTTATGACGCAGATGTCTGCAGGAGTAGTTATTGTGACGAGACTCACCTTGCTCCGGTAAGAGTTTCCAACACAAAACTATCCAGAAACTGTAACTACGTGGTGACTCTCTCACTCTTTTTCTTAGATCTTTTAATAAATTAAGGTACGTGAGTGAAGATACGGTAACATAAAAATTTTTTTTCTAAAAAAACAAAAATATAGTTGATATTATCCTCACTATCTTGGCCGGAATCTGATAATATCAACCCAATTCTAAATGAACTCGGAAGATGGAGGTTGTGGAGTTCACAAGTCGAAAGGTGTTGTATTCTCTGCCTCAACTTTAATTTTTTTCAACAATAACCAAAACCATCAATCAAAAGCCTTTTATAATTTATTTTTTTTCTTTTCGGCTGCTTAATATTTGATTGCAGTGACTTCTTTTTTTTTTTTAACAAAGTCTTTTACTAAGGCACTTGTACAAAATGCATTCATGCGCTAGCCTTCGGTCCCATATTTTAATTCATCTTCATCTTTGTGCTTTAAGATTAGCTCATGTTATTTATTTTTTTTTGCACTGCAGACAAAATAATATGATATATATATGATCGGCATGCTTATTGGGACTTGTTTGTTTGTCCATCTACTTTGTTGTCAATCGCTAAAAAAATTCATCATTTACTTGACCAGAGTCAATTGCATAGATATTCTCAAATTTCATCGACATTTATACTGAATAAGGAAATTTAAGCTAACATTTCCCTATTTGAAGGCGGGTTGATGAATTGTCTTTCGGTTAACTTCACCAAACTCGTCTACTTTTAGATTTAAAAACTGTAAAAAGTAAGCATATAAACTAACAAAAAAATCTTCAAAGAAAAACTCAAATTGAATATTTGAGCTGAGACAAACATTACAAAAATGAATCTCCTTGTTATCTTTTTGTACTTCAAAAAAGTTTCGAATTAGTACGTTATATAATAATTTGACCGTGAATATATATAAATACTAAAAAAAACTTAACACAGTGCACGTCATTTATAAAACAAAACATTTAAAGAACAAAAAAAGAGGGATTTCAGTTTTTCTTTCTTTTTTTATTTCCCTGTCTTTAAATGGCCGTAGATCAATGTTTTATACAGTTTAGCTTGCGACAAACACCTAGCCGCATCATCGTATGCAGTTCAGCGATTTTTGAGCGCTACCGACGAGCGCAACTGGTTTACAAAAATACGTTCAACTCAAATATTAATAATTATGACTAATGCTTATTAATAATTTATAATACTTTACTCACACTCATGGATGATTGGTTAATGCGACTAGTCACGGGGTACCACAAAATAGCGTGATAGCCGGACTGGTTGCTATCTGCCCAACTGACTGCTACTAGTGTGCCACCTCTCCCAAAAATTTTTAGCGGTTTTAATTCGTTGGTGGCTCTCGTCTCCACCACACATATCTTTCTACCCCTTCTCTCACATCCCTTCATATCTTACCCTCTCCAACCTCTTTTACTCCTAATACCTCTTTTATTTTTTTAATCATCCCCAATCCAATTCTATACCTACCCAAAAATGTTGTCCCGTGCCATCTCCCGCCGCTCCGTCCAGTCTTCCATCTCCGCCGTCCGCTTCTACACTGAGGGCGCCACCGGTGCTCCCCGTCCTGCCGGAACCTCCGACAGCTTCAACGTAAGTCAATTGCTATGAGGAACTCTTGCACTACAACCTTATTTATCCCTCCCCTGATATATCCCATACTTACAATTTTTTTTTAAATGTACTATAGAAGAGAGAGAAGGCTGTTGAGGACTTGTACGTCCGCCAGCTCGAGAAGGAAAAGCTTGCCGCTTTGAGAGCTTCCCTCAAGAAACAGAAGGAGAGCCTTGCTGAGGTTGAGAAGCACCTGTAAGTATAATTCCCCTTTGTATTCCCATCCCATCAATTGATGGAACTATTTGATATATGCGTGATACTTGATGATATGGAATTGCTTGTTAGCAAGCTTAAAAACAGGAATATGGTGGCTTGATACGACAACTTAGAAGCATGCATCATATTCTTAATAACTGCAATTGGAGGACTTACTCCAATTGGAGCTTTTTCTTTGTTTTTGATTTTTTAAATCACGCTTCCTCATGACACTTATGAGATTCCTCATAACAGATGTTATAACTTGCTTTGTTTTTTAGTGAACAAATTTCAGAGAATATTGATGGCGAAAAGAAGTAAATTCCTTTTCTACCTGCTTTTTTAATTCGTGTCGAGCCCCAAATTATCCAGTCTTGCTTTCATTCATTTCGAAATATCCACAAGCTTACATTGCCCATCATTACTCCACAAAATGCTTCAATTCGTGTTTATGATATTAATTCTTTATTATTTAGTGACGAGCTCGAGAAGGCCTAAATGCTAAAAAAATACTCAAAAAAAACAAAAAGGCATATATTTAACGATTTTATATTTTAATAAACTCATTTAGTTTTTAAAAATTCACTCGTACACTTGTATATATTGATATCTTTTATTTAAATTCTTAAAAAAATAATACACCATTTTTTTTTCTCTCTAAAATTATTATTCCATAGCGTCCTCATCCTGAGTAGAAGCATTGGCAGCTCCAACAACTGCAAGAGCTTCCTTCTCGCTGGCTGGTTGCACTGTTCTGACAGGAATACCAAAGCGGCTATCTTGAACAAGCTCCAAGAGCTTCAAAATATCGGTATCTTCAATCTGGTACTTGCTATGTACATAAGCAGGCTGTCCAGTCACAGACCCACCAGTCAATCGTAACACTTCTCCATGGCCCTCAGGATGGATGGAAGCAGGCACCAGAACAACAGTAGACATCTCTCTAGCAACTGGTAAACTGTCATCCTTGGCTCCCTTGGAAGAAAAAATGCTCAGCGAAGCAGGCTCCCAAACAGCAACAGATATAGGATGAGGAACAAACATGTGGTGGTTCACAAGCTCCTTAACACCAAGCTTAGCAGCCCGAAGCTCTGCAGGAATGCTCTTAACAACATTCGAGTTTTCAGCCGCCGAGGATTTTGCCGGTGTCAAAACAACCTGTGATAAAGTAAAGGGGAAAACAGAAGCATTCGAATTGACTTGACCAAGAAGCCCTCTTGCATTGGCCAAGCGCAAATCGTACTTGACGGACACATCCCGAGAGTAGATGGTGGGAGGGGGGATAATCCCACTCTCATCATATCCTTGGAACGTGCGCCGCACAATGCGGCCCTTGGGTGACTGTGGACCACCGGCCATTTGAATGTCAACAAGCCAGACCTCACCTGGCAAAACTCTAACTGCGTCATCCTTCATGTCTCTGCTCTCAATAAACGCCCGGTACTTAGACTCTATACTCTTTTGTTCCTCGGACTTTTCTGTCACAGCAGAGGCTGCAGCGGCCGTAACCTCGAGCTCTTGCTCCAGCTCCTGGTTATCCTCATCCCACTCAATGCTCTTGCGATCAAGATCCTGCTCCACAACAATGTTATCCTGTCCCGCAAGGAAGCGGCGGATTCGGCGAACCCGACTCCCTGGAACAACCTGAACCTTAAATGCCTTGGCCACCGTCTCCACAAGCTTTCGGATGTGTCGCCCAGTCACCTCGCCTGCTCCACCAAGAAGCGATTGAGAATCTGTGCCATTAGCTGAAACAGTCAAACCGAGAAGTGCAATGAGTGCCTCGGTAGCTAAGTAGGCGGCGCACACAGCGTCTGCCGAACGGCCCTGCACGGGCAACTCCTGTTGCTTGTCTCCCTGGGTGCATTTGTATTTCGCGTAATCCTTCACAACAACTGTGTGTGCTACTTCAGCTGTATATCCATCAATGTGAACACCAATGACAATCTTGACAATATCATCATCATTAAGAAACCCGCCCTGAAACGAATCACCGTGGTCTGGTGCAACTCCATCGACAAACCCGGACTTTTCTATTCTGACTGGGTGAGCAAGACCTCTCTCTTCACCCTCCTCCTTCTTTTGAATGCTACTGATGCCTTGAATTAAACTCTGCAAAAATCTTGTTCCGGCTCTGCTGATTTCACCAACTGACATGCCGCTATTCGTATTGGAATCAATATCATCATTCAAGCTTTCCAGAAGCAGCGACTCGACATATGCAAGACCAGTCTGTGCGAGCTGGCCAGCAAGGTTGTATTTTCGCAGGACATCCTCTGAAAGAATGTTTTTTTGACCAAGAAGAATCTGTTGCTCCTCGGTCCATTCGTTGGATTGCTGTGCAATCAGCTGCTGTTGCTGTTGGTTTGCAGATACCAAATCCATTATTTCTATTAGTTTTGAAAAGGTAGAGATTTAGAAATGAAAAAGAAACGATTAAAGAAAGTACTGTTTTTGTTTTCTCTTGCAAATCCGAGTTTCTAGAGTGCTGGAAAGAGTGTTATACTTTTTTTCTTTTGCTCAAGATCAAATGTATAAAAAAACCTGTGAAAACAGAAGTCGTCCACTTGGGAAAATTTTTTTTCTCTTCTGTTGTGAATGGCACTAAAAATTTTTTTATGTTCAGCCGTACCCCGTCAACTATTTTTTCAGCAAAATTAAAAATTAATTGTCAAACATTTGGGTTCGAACTTGAGTTTAACATTTTAAAAATATATAGTAGAGCAAATCATGTTGAGATTTCCTTGAAAAATGCCTTTTTTTTTCAAGACATTTAAACTAACAAAAGAACTTTCTAATCGCTGCAATACATACATCATCCCTTGTTTAGTTATTACTGCTCATAAAAACTCTCTTACAAATTATACATTTTCTCGATATTAAGATCTTTACGTTTGAATGTTGGTAATCACCAACGTAATTTTCAATAAAACAAGATAAATCCTCCTTTCACTTGGAAATAACTTTTCATTCAAATAATTTGCAGATATTCAATAGCGGAAAACAGGTATTTCCTCATTAAACTTCATTTTAACATTTATCATCTCAAGCCCCTTCTTTTTACTAAAAAGGAGGCTTCTTTTCGTGCGTACTATCGTTTTCAAAACTAACCCTTGTTTTAAAAAAAGCAATTCATTTTTAAATACACTTTATCTACTGGCAGATGTTGTGATTTAAGATAATCTTATTTTTTTCTTTATTTTTTTAAGATTTTTTTTCTTCAAAAAGAGTTTTTTTACTGACTTGAAAAGATTTCTTGTCGATAAAAATTTGACAGGCTTAAATTTCCATGCAAAGTTATTTTACAGCAATAACTGAATCAGTCGCGGAAAGCGTTTGCAGGTGTTTTATCCCATCCCAAGGGAAGTCTATTTTTATGTGAATCAAAAAACCACTATGACTACCAAAAACTGCCAAAGTTTAAGGCAGAGATGCCAAAAAGAGATATGACAGTGGAGTCGTGAATGTTAGACCCTCAAAGAATTGCTTGGGTCAATGAAACAATTCTAATAGCTTTCTGTAGGCTGATTGCATCAGCTTCTAATGTCTATGGTAAGCGAATTGTTTTTGCGCAAACTAAGTTTTCATATCCTCTAAGTTTTTTGAAAAAAAATAGATGCACATGCAGTGGCTCAAAACGATTTCCGAGAGCTGTCCAGCTATCCTAATTCAAGTCATCTCTATATTCATAAAAACCAGATATAACTAAAGGATTCTTTTTTTAGTTGAATTATAGCTCTTTTAATAATCACAAGATGTTTGAATAATATAAAGTTCCGACCTCTTATGTATGTCTTGAAGTTTTAAGAGCACATGGATCTCAGACTTTCAGCAGATTGCGCAAGTTATCGCTTCACTGTAAAAAAAACTTGGTGATCAGAGCTGTTTAAAATTTTAAACGTACTTTAAAAAATAAAACATTTATCCAAAGATACAATGCGACTTTACCCTATCTTTATATATTGAGTCAACCTTGCTTTTCTTTTCGAAAGCATTTAAAGTATGTAAAAAAGTTTTATTCCATGGCGTTTTTAGTGTACAGCTCAAAGTTAGATTTTCATTCTTTAGTTCCAGAGGGAGTCGGCAGGTGATAATCGCTTATGCATTGCTGTATAACGTGTTTTATGGTATCAAAGAACCCGACGCTGTTTTGTAACTAAAAACTGTAGAAAGCAGCAGTAAGAAAACTTTGGAAAGTTACATGATCTGCAAACTATTGCATACAAAACTATTATTATAAAACAAAACATCAATAATCGTTTCATATCATGTTGAAATAGAAATAAAAAAAAAGCATGAACAAATGCCGATAAGATTTCATTATTTTACCAGTACGAGTGTTTTTTTTATTTTATTTTAGATCAAATGCAAGTGGAGCATTTTTACAAACCACACACCCATTTCAGGTATAAAAATTATCTCAGAGTGTTAAGTTCTATTGATACCTTTTGACAATTTAACCAAACAAAAGTTGTCAAAATACCATTATAGCTTTCATTTTGACTAAAAAATAATTGGACTCATTTTTTTCTGAAAAAAACATAAAGCAGATTTGAGTTGAAATTAATTTACTAAAATGCGCCTTAAAGCCCTTGAAGTTTTTTTTTAAATACATACATACACACTTACATATTATATTAAAGTTTTTATTTTTTCAGCTGGCGCCCTCAGGCTTTTCTAATTAATTATCCCAAGCAAATTTAACCAAAATTGTAAGGTATCTAGAGGTCGGTAAGTGGTTAGGAACTTTATGGCATTTCAATGTTTTTTTTAACAATTTGGCTCAAAATAGACCTTCGCCAGACACATACAGGTCTAAAACTATAACATGCCCTATTAATAAAAAGTCTATGAAATTTTGTTAAAAAGACATAATAAATAGCATTGTATCTAACTAGGGGCTCTATTTATCAAGGGATGGTGTCACTTTGACCTGCATACCTTTCGATAAGATGATTTCCATCCCTCTCTTAATCTGAATATTTGTTTATAAGATTAAAAATTAATTTTGTTATATATATACATTACTTTTTCTTTAGACTACTAAAGGCTTGGGTAGGGATATCGAAAGGCAATATAATGGGGCTTTCATTTTTAGGTAATTCTTCAGAACCTTTTCCTAGACAGTTGTAAATTGGTCGAGCAGTGCCTTTAGCTTCCCCTATGAAGATAGTCACCAAATTAAGAGATATCAAAAGCATCAAAGTCTTCTCTGTGATTTCTTCGTTGTAAACACTTTTCATAAAGGAATCAAGAGTATCCGCAGGTTTTGTCTTGACAAGTTTTTCGTATGCCTTCACGCATTGAAAAAAAGTTTGGTAACTTTTCCCTGATGGGGGTGCCTCAATAATGCTTAAAAGATCAGTGCATCGGGAGGTAACATCAAGTTGGATATTTTGATATGTTCCTTCATTTTTGCAATTGATGCATGTTTTATGACACAGTCTTTCATCAAAAATTTCGTTGAAGTACTGAAGAACAAACTTGCGAAGACACTGAGAACGGGTTTCGCAATAATCAGAAACACATTTCAACAGTAAAAGTTGACTTAAAACTTTTTGGTGATTATCCTGCTTATTGTTAGACAAAATCACAGAGGCCAGATAATTAAAATCATTGCGAGAATACATCAAAATACTGTCTGCCGGTTTACCATCACGGCCCGCTCTACCACTTTCTTGATAAAACCCATCAAGAGTTAGAGGCAGCGTCCGGTGAATTATGAACCGGACATTGGCTTTGTCTATACCCATTCCAAAGGCAACAGTGGCGCACAGAACCAAAACTTCATTTTGCTGCCACATTTTCTGGAGGTTCACTTTTTGATGATGATGCAGGTCAGCATGATAGAAACTGGCCTTTATACCATTATTTGAAAGATCTTTGCTCAACTCTTCACAGTCTTTTTTTGAAAAGCAGTAAACAATTCCAGATTTTCCAAGGTATTTGGATGTTATGATATCAACAATAGCTTTGTTTTTGGTTTTTGCATTGCCATTCTCATATTCCACCAAATATGAAATATTGGGTCTATTAAAACTGGTAGAATACGTGTGAAAATGGCAATCTTGAACGGAAGATTTAAAAAAAATCTCTGCTATATCTTGTTGAGTTTTTTTGTTGGCAGTGGCAGTCAATGCCATCATGGGTATCTTGGGAAAGTATGAAGAAAGATCCTTGAGATTTTGATAACTTTTGCGAAAATCATGGCCCCATATACTAATACAATGAGCCTCATCAACAACAATACGAGCCAGTAGACCATTTTCTTTGAGATTTGACATAATTTCAAAAATGGCATTAGATTTGTCAATCATTTCTGGAGAAAGATAAAAAAGATCGTACTCAGCATTTTCTAGATTTTTGATGATATTTTTCTTGTTGAATTTATCCCCAGATATATACTCAGCGTTGATTCCTAGGCCTTGTAAATACTGAACTTGGTCTTCCATGAGAGAAATCAATGGCGAAATAACAAAGGTAACCCCTTTAGTGACTCCAGATTTAACCAAGGCTGGTAATTGGTAACACAAAGATTTCCCGCCGCCAGTAGGCATTAACACAAAGACATTTTCACCTTTTAAAGTAGAGTTGATAATGTTAAGCTGGTTTTCTCTAAATTTATCAAGTTTGAAAACAAAGCGCAAAATACTGTGAATCTCATCTGTCCAAGGATACTGGGTTCCAACAGTATCACAGATACCAGGTCGATGACTTGATAAACTGATACTTGATGAACCGGAAAGGATTTCGTAATCAGAAAAAGAGCTAAGTGGCCTTCTTAAAAAAATCTTTTTTGCGCAAAACGCTGGCTTATTTATAGGTGAAGATTCTTCTATGATAATAGGAGTTGATTGACAAGTAGGAGGTCGCATTACAGCATGCTTTAGAATTGAGTCAGATCCATCAATTTGAGTATCGTCAATCTGCGTTACATTTACAAAGTGAGTTGTTTTGGGGGGGTTATCTTTTTGTCGAATTTCACGAGATAAAGTCAAAAGGGAGTCAGTTAATAAATCGAGATTATTGCAGAATGTTGGGTCTAAATATTTATCAGTTTCCAGATACTGAAGCGCGTTATTTGAAAATGAAATGACTTGGTGTAATAAACTACGCGCTTTAGATATGTCCGGACTCAATCTTTTTTCGTTTTCGTCAGTCACTGTAAGATCAATTTGATCTTCCTTTTTCGAGCCGTCTTCAGCCGAAGACAGAACAATTGATGAAGAAATTGAAACATGAGACTTATTTGAGTGTTTTTGAGATATATTAAGCCCAAATTCTCGATTGTGTGTGATATCAGAGTTATTTTGGTTTTTATTATGGTGGACTGGGATACCGACATTTTCAAAGTACTGAGTTTGAAGAAAATCTATTGGACTGTCTTCGGAATCTAATGGTAAACTAACCTTAGGCCTATTATTTAAAGGCTTTAAAGATTGATTGTTTTTGGATTGGTTCTCAAAGCGTTTTTTTAGTCGTTTGTCAACTGTTTGAATAACTTCAGTAGGTCTTTTTGTCCCCAAAATTGAGGGTATGTGTGTATCATCATGAGAGTCAACTTCTTTTAATAGCACTTGAACCGGTATGTCAGGTCCATGGTTCCTTAATTCCTGAATCGTGGTCTTAGTTGTATGGTTTAAGCTAACAGCATATGGTGTTGATGAAGCATTGGGTATATCTCTTGGTGTAATGTTTGGCGGAGAAGGACTGAAGGAAAAAACTCGTTGAGAATATAAGTTTGCATTATTTGAAATATTTTTTTGCTGGGCGCAAGATCCGGTAGATGTGTTAGAATTTTTATATGTTCCTGTTCGTTGCGCACTCTTTAATCGTGCAGATGTTTCTTCATCAATTTCAGCATAACCTGTATTATACAGATACCCCGGTGGAATCGGCAAGGTGTTTTTTTCCTTCCCCTTTTCTTTTTCCTTTTCCTTTTGTTTATTCTTTAAACGTATACTTTGATACAAAGATTCATGTTGTTTTATTAAAAGATGCTCGGTGAGCGTTTCTTCCGACATATCAGGATCTACTGAATGAATCGGCTTTAAAGAGTGCAGTAGTTCAGATCCCTGTTTTTCAAAAGGTTTCTCCAATTGGGCGTCTAGAGTTTTCTGGTGCAGGTTTGACTCGGTGTTGCTGGTCGATGGCGCGTTTTTTGACCCGAGTGGTTCGTGGCAATTAGATGGTGCTTTTCGAAATTCATAGTTTCTTTCATTGTTTGGAACTTCAAAGCCTGAAATACAACTAAAAGGGGAAAATGTTCGTGTGACAGGTACAGTGGTCGGTCTGTGAGGAGCTTGGTTTAAGTTTTGACCGAGACGTGGGTCTGGGTTGTCTTGTTGTGTCGGTGATTCTTGTGATGTTAAATCAATTGGGTGATTATTCTGATCACAAGAAGATAATAATGATATTACTGCAGGAGTCTTTGTGACAGTGGAGTGTATAAAAGTTGTCGGTGCCTGAGTGTTTGAAGTATAATCTTCAGATGAAATATTGATAACAGAAGGATCACGAACTTTAACCGACCTTTTTTATCAGTCTTTGGAATATTAAGAAGTTGAGCTCCAGCAGGAGCTATATCGACAATAGATAGAGAATCCTGTGAATCAGTGGACAATGACTCTATGGTAACATAGGCTTCTCTGTTGAAAGCGCACGCTGCTTGTGCTGCTTTGTCATCTTTGATTTTGTTAATACTAGACGAAGGGTCTTCGTTAATACTTCTGGAGTCACGAGAATCATTTAAGCGACTCATAACCCCAGCTCAGAAAAAGATTTATTCGTGATAATGTTATATGGGGTTGGCGAATACATGAAAATATTGAAAATCAAGTTTATTATTACAACTATGTTTTCGTGGGTCGACTGCTTTAGTGGGTAGGTATTAGAATTAACAAATAAAGAGAATTTAATATAAAATTATGTAATTACTTGGTAATATTTAATAATATTTAATAATATAAATAATGTTGTAACAAATACAAACGGCTGATAATTACAAGTTATATCTATTTTTACTATCTCTTTGGTTTTTGTCATCATTAAACAGTGGGCAAAAAAACTAGATTTTTTAAACATTTTTATTTCCGAATGAAAAAACCTCAAGTCCAACGTTTTTATTATTTAACATATATTAAGAGAGTTATATTCAAACTCTGATAAACAAGCTTATTCATAAGTATTTTCGCCTTTCAGATTTTTTTTTGCGTACTTTTCTCTAAACTGCAGCAACCTTTATCAAGTTTTTAATTTAGCCACTTTAAATACGTAGTTATGAATTAAAATACAGGCTTGTTGAAAGAGCTTTCACAATAGATTTAGCCCGAAAACGAAATACGTTCAGGGTTGGGGCACAGTTTGTCAGTTTTTGTTGTCGTGCATAGGATCTTGAACGAGTAATTCGACTCCATTAAAAAGAAAGTGATATGTGAAATAATATTGCAATGATTTGCTTTAAATTCTCATATATTTGAAAGGACCCCCTGGCCTTTTCAGACCCAGCAATTGAAATAAAAAGGGTTAGGGTTGAGATTTAAATTTAGGTTTTCTTTGTTAACAAAAAGTATGCAGGGATTCATACCCCCTGTTAATTTTATGAGAATTCCTTAAGGGTAAGGGCAAAAAAGTAAATTTAAGTTTTCTTTGTTAACAAAATTGGTATTAGTTCTTCTATCCTCTACTTAATTTTTAAAGATTACGCAAGGGTAGGGGTTTATTTTTATTGATGATCATTTAAAGTTTTAACTTCTCGTATTTTTTTTTAGTACCAAAGGTCTAGTGATAATTAAGAATTTTTTTTGTAGCATTTTAAAACGACTGATCTTTGCTAAATTTAAAAATAATTCATAGTTGATATTTTAACCAGTTGTAATATTGACAGAGTCTTGAAGCGATATTTCAATGGTTTTGAATGAAGTTTAATTAAAATGAAAAATAAAAAAAAATAAAAAAACACGAGAAGTTAAAACTTTAAATAATCATCAATAAAAATAAACCCCTACCCTTGCGTAATCTTTAAAAGTTAAGCAGGGGTCGGGAATCCAATACGAAAAACAAGGAAAACTATTACGCTTTAGGTAAAAGCCCAAACCCTTAGTGGATTAATATTTTTTAAAAAAACATGATTATCAAATATATTTCACCCATAAAAAGTTCATGCCTTGCTCAATCTTAGATTTAACTCAAAAAAAAAAAAAAAAAAGATAACTACCCCATGATTTATACAAATAAGTTTACCAAGAAATCTTGATTGAATCTAAAAAAAAAACTGGTGGCTAAAATGAATAGATTCAGTTCGTCATATTCTTTATGTTGAACCGTTTCCCGTGATCTTGCTGTAAGTAAAAGTTATTTGTAAAAAGATTGAAGCTTCTCTTGAATTGAAGAATCTTTAATGTGTACTCATAGAGCAGAGGGGTCATGATTATTTGGGATGATACTTTGATTTTTTTTAAATTAAAATTAAATAATTTATATATATCTTTTTCATTGCCTCAATGTTGTATTTTTGAGGGAATGGAAGCTGTGTCGTTAAAGTGTTTCACGAGCTTATTAAATTGCAGCTTTAAATTGTTGGTTTAGATTTTATAATAAGCGAGGCTCATGTTACACTAGTTTTGGCAAGATATGGTTCCCGCTAGTAAGATTGCTTTTGGACTCAGTAAAAGCGGTGTGAATTCATTTCATAGCAACCATAGAAATACTTTTTAAATAAACTTACAAATTCTAAATAGGTTTTTCTCGGTTTTAATTTATTTAATTACAAAGTAGATTTCAAACCATAAAGACAAGGATATATAATATTATAAAGACCCATATATTGAGCATATCACTTGGGAGAAGTGGGCAAACCAAGAAAAAAAAATTAAAACAATCTTGACCTTAAAATATGCAAGTATTTCATTAAAAATTTTGAATAAAATCCAATTAAAGCTTCAAACCTTTTGGCGCGTCTTATTGTTTGTTTTTATTCAAGGGTTACAAAAATATATAGCATCAGCGTCAACTTTATCCTTCTTGTTTTACTTATATAAGTTTTGGCATGTCTTAGAATACCAAGGTGTTTGAAATAAAAAAGGAAGACATTAAGCTTGAAAACCCAGAGGAATTAACAAATACAAGTTGCAGCTGCAATTTAGCCCTTCACTATGTTAACACAGTTGATGTTACATTGCTAATCCTACTTAGGAAGTTGGAAAATAATATTTTTTCAACAGATTAAAATTGTACACAATTGAAAGAGAAAATATAAATATTTTATCCTGAATTACTGTAAAGTTAAGGGTTAGGGATACTTTAAAATGCTTTTTTGGTAACTTGCATTGAACACGACAGTAGTGTTGGGATACGAGTTAACAGGTTAGGGTTTAAGAAATAAATATTAATTACAAGAAAATTTCATGTGCTTATTTCATTCCTTACCATTGATTGTTGCTTCGGTGTAATCATATACAGCTTCCTACTCTTATTCAAGTATAAAAGCTGACCAAGTAATTCAATTTAGAGTTCAACACAAATCCTGAAAGATTAAGAGTCTCGTAGTTCTTAGATCGTTAGTGAGTGTAACAGGGAGTTATCGTCCCAAATGAAAAAAAATAAGTGCAGACTAAGTGGTATTATATCATTAGTTTGATTGCAGTTGATTATAAGTCTGAAAGAATGTCTTCAACAACAGTGAAAGAATATGTCCCTGGAGACAAAGTAGGGGTGTTATAACAATTAAAGAAGATTCATTGAAAGGTATTTACAAATACAACAAAAAGTTCAATGTGAATGTCTACAAGGGAGGCTGAGTGGAGTTTGATCATGAGACTGGAAAGATAACTATCTTGCCTAGTGAACAGACCCCAGAAGGAAAAAATGTTATTAATGCTGTAAGAAGACATAATGTGCGTTCTAAAGGTTCTGATCGCATGAGTAGTTTGAATGATATAACCAAAAAAGTTCAGAGTCTATTGTGAATTGATATGAAAAGCAATTTCTTTGATAATCACAACACTGTGAAACGGCTCATGTAGCTAGATTTAAGCTATTTATGGCTAATTTCAGATGAAGAGGGCAGTGATTATCGTAGTGAAATCTATGAAAAATTGAAAATGATATCATACAAGATGCCCGTCATAGATAATTCAAAGGATAAGAAAAAAGGAAATCAATCAATAATAGTGGAGAAAGCAAAAGAACTAAAGATTCAAATTAAAAGTATAAAGGATAAAGTGCTGGATAGGATTGCAGAAACCTCTGGAATTGAAACCTCAGAAGAAACAGCAGCTTTATTTATATACACAGTTTCTAGAATGTGGGAATTGTGTCAGATTGGAACATTACTAATCAGTAAATTGCTTGGAATATCTCCTATGGATATACCTTGGACACCACAACAAAGTTTTTCCCAGATCATTGATAACATGAAGGCTTGTATCAAATATAAAGTATCAATCAGTTCAATTGCTTTAGTTGCTAAAAATAATGGAGCAGCGTTTTGCGCCGACTATTCAAAATCTTACAAGCAGTTATTTACCAAAACTGATGATTTCATAGAATGGAGAAAGATACTTGGCTCTCTTAAACAGGAAAGTAATCGAATCAAGTCTGTTTTCAGAGACTAGGCAGCTGGTTTCAAGGATTTACAGGTAATGGTGCGTTGATATGTTCAACACTTGTCGGAACCACACTTGGCATTCACAATCGGCCCAAATGTTAATCAAGAATGCACAGAAAAGCATGAGTTCTATTCATCAACCCTAAATTTTAACATGTTCTATGAACAAGTCCATCCTAAATTTGTGGAATTCATAGAAAAAGGAGGTAAACCAGATATGTTTCCAAGTCAACTTAAAGAGTATATTGATTGACTGCTTGAAAAGGGAAAAAGATTTAATGTTTTTGGCAAAACTACATTGATGAAATCAGCACATCCACTCTATCAAAAAGAAGACACTGAAAGATTATTAATTGCGGTTGAGAATGATAAGTATATTGGAACAAATCAAGGAGCGTCAGTAAACCAGAAGGCAATTTTACCAACAGCTGTGGCAAAACAAGAAAATTTTTCTCAAGGCCCAAGAGTGCAAAAGGAGTATATACCAAAGAAACCAATTAGTCAAACTAAGGTACAAACTGTTACTGCATACTATCAAGTTCCTGCAGGAGACAAAATCAATGAAAAAAATAATTTTAATGAGGTTTATGGAAAACTTTCTACGGACCTCAGAAGATGGTCAGATGAGCAAAAGGTATTGGGCTTAAGCAAATTAATGGAAGCCTCTCCTACTGATCAAAATTTTTATTTTCCTCTTTGATTCCCCCCAGAGAGAATTTATTTTAAGGAACCTTGACTCTGACAATAATGTTATTAAAGAGTTGAAATCAATCATAAAGGATGGCAACTATACTATGACAGCTGGTAAATGCTATCATCAACTCAAACAAGCTCTGGGTGAGTCAAAGGTCAAGTTTGGTAAATCAACGTTTAAAAATAATTTTTGGAGAAAGCTTAAACCAGACTTAACCAAGGTATCCAAAAAGGTGGTGACCCCTGGCATTTCATCTGGAGAAGTTCTGTTTGCAAACTTCATGGATGATTGTCTAGCTTCTGAATTTAATCCTCCTACACCTACTGTTACTGAAATTAATGTGACTATGCAAGATCTCAGGGTCTTGTACTTAATACTGGTTCTATGCCAAAGAGTGTATGCTTGACCAGAGGGACTGCTGGTAATGGGAAAGATTCGGCTAATGTGTGGAAAATCCGAAAAAAGTCTATGTCTGATTGACTCTGGAGCTGTAAGACATACATGTGGTGACAAGAATCTTTTGATTGAAGGATCTCAAAAACCGGTAAACTATGATGTTGCAGCTAGACGTCGGTATTTCGACTCAAGACCAGGCCTTGCAAGTTGTCATTGGTTTCAATACTAAACCATTGGGAATTTCTCAAGTTACTAAGAATTGCTTAAATAAAAACCCTCTACTTTTTTATTATAATTTTTAACAAATAAACTCCCCTCACTGATTTTTTTTTCTTTACAAAAGTAATCTTTAATCATATGAACTTCGTGTATTCATTAAAAAAATAAATGCATTTTAAATCATAATTTTTTTTTTCTCTTGAAATTATAAATTCCTCTTGAAAACTAGAGATATCCCAAATATTTATCACTGGAGTTGTGACCTTCTTGTTCTCTTTTCATTAACTCCTTTCGTCACTAGTGGAGAAACTAAAATATAATTTATGCAAGGTCAATAAAAATATCATTGAATTGAAAGGTTATCCCTGTTCTTTTTAACCGGGACTTAAGATTCCTCAAGGGCTAGGGTAACCTTAATTGACTTATTTCTTTTTGTGGCAAAGGGAAGGGAGAGGTCGGTAGGGAATAGAAATCAAGGCAGTTTGTCTGGTCAAGGTCGACAACAAACTCGAGAATAATATATATATTTATTTATTTCAAAAGCATAATAACTTATTTTTTCATTTGTTTTAGATGTTAAAGGTTATTGACAAAAGAATATCCCTAACCACTTTGGCGTGTTATGCTAAGTTCCAGACTTCATATATCTTTGGTTTCACAGCAAGCTAATTGACATGGAACCATTACTAAACTGGTGTAGGAAATAAAAGGTCATATAAGACAGTTTTAAACAAATCATAGTTATTTTAAAAAAAAAACGAATCAAAATTTATTATCATGTCTGAATATCATAAAATTCATTGGCTATCAAGACATGAGAAACAAAGAATAACTATTTAAAACTTTTATTTTAGACTCTCGCCAAATATTTAACGACTCGGGAAACTCATTTAAATATTTCATAAAAAGGTTAAATATTGGTAAAATATAAACTTATTGTACATATATGTGTATTGCTACCAGAAAAAAAAATTATGTAACTTCAAGTGATTCAAGTGATAGCATTTGATAGCGAAATAGTCTTTTAAGTGAGATAACGTCGTAATAAACCTTGTTTACATGAAGATGATGAATGATAACTGTAATTTTTAGGCAGGTTTGAAATGGAGTGCAAAAACAAGTGTTTGGGAGTGCAAGGCACTAGTTAAATAGTAACGTTTATTGAGTTGCTTTTCCTGTTTTTTGGAAGAAAAAGAATTTAAAATATCCAGATGTTTTGTGCTTATGTTGTTAATAATAGAAGCCTTAACCTTTACTACTAGCTAATAAGGCGTTTAGACTTAAGGGTTTATTAAAAGCTATCATCGGGTTTACAGAAAAAAGCGACTCGATATGGATATCTTGTCCGTGGAAGTTTCGGGGAATTGCCTTGTCAAAGTGCTGTCTTTGAAAAATTATCTCCGGAAAATGGATTTTAATGTAGCAGACAGCAGTGGTTAGGGCTTTTTTTGAAATAAGCTTCTGGGGCCTTTCAGTTGAAGTGCCAATTTGAGTAGCATTAATTTGATTCCACCTATGGTACACACCCTTTGTTACACCTTTTCTCTGACATGTGAAAAGCCTCGGGTAAATCTGCTTGTGATGTTCAAAAATACATTTTACTGTTTAAAGCCCTCAAGAAGTAGTTTGTCAATAGTATTTGGAAATGAACTGTCGCCCTTTAGAAGATCTACAGATTGAAATTCATAGTATGATTTCGGGTTTAGATATATGAATAACAAAGAAGTAAAAACGTGCATCATCTTTAGTTGAGAAGGTTTTATTACTGTTAAAATGTCCTGAAAAGTAACAAACATGAGAAAATTAATAATCATCAATGATAAATGATTATATAATTAAGAAGATTTAGATTTTTACACGTTTAAGGCTGTAAGCTTCAAAAAAATTATTTGTATGAAAATGTTAGGGAAATACTAGAGCGTCTAAGCGTAAAGAGCATCATTAAAAGCTGACAGAAAAGCTTCTTTTAGACGGGCTACTGAAGAAGGTGAGTTTGCAGTAATAATTAAGGAGTAAGTCGCATAGCATTAATAGCACAACCAAGATTTTGGATCTTGGAAGCGGCTATTACAATGGATAAAAAAGTTTGACTGAATAAACTATAACCAGACGCAATAAGTTAGATATGAAAAGAAGGCAGCTGAAAGATAAAAATCTTGTGTAATCTAGTAGAAGACTGTGTAAGAAAAGCAGCAAGCTCATTTCTGGTATATTTATAGATATTTGGTAAAAAGCCTTATTCATATTTGCCTTCATCAACTACAAAGATTTTTCTGCTTTTCAATTAGTCACGGCTTTGCGCTTCGAGCAACGTGGTATTGTGGCTGATCCCATTGAGACACTCAATTTGTCTCTTGGCTACGAGATGCCCATGAAGACTGTTTAAATGTCAGGTCGCTCAACGATGTAAGCAAGAAGCTTGAGGTAGAAATCGCATCGTTCGCTAATGATAGAAACTTAGTCTTTAACATAGTTGAGATACTCGCTTTACTTTTTTTTCTTGATAACTATCATCGGAGCTTCTCTAACATAATGATCAATTTTAAGTGAGATAGCACTGCATGAAGGCTCTATTGAGTATGGCGACAGTGTTTGCTTGTATATTTTGCATTACTAGATAGCGTGTAGGGCCGGCGACAATACCTAAAAAAAGCTAGTAATTGTCAAGCCCTTACCCTTGTGGAATATACCTCTGTTGAACAGATTTTTAAAATCGTTTTCCCAGAATCTTACTCTTTTCGATACCTTACATGAATTTTGCATGGAGACGCTACAATTTCCATAGTAACATACAAGTTTATTCCCAAAGGAGCCAATATCCTTTGAAAAACATTCAAAAATCTGTGCCACCTCTATGCTCCCACCCTCTCTCACCTTTCAACCTATACCCCTACCCTACTCCGTTTTTTATTCCTTTTATGTTTAAGCCCCTACCCTTGTGGAATCTGCTTCTGCTGAACAGATTTTTAAAATTGTTTTACCAGATTATTACTTTTTGGATATATCTGAGTTGAAAGCTTCACGGCTACACTACTGCTTTCATAGTAAAAAGCAAACAAATTCCTAAATCAGCAAGTATCTTATGAAAAACAACCAAAAAATCTGTGCCACGGTCATATCCCTATCTTCTCCCCAAGTTTTATTAGTTCACCCTTAGCCCAGTCTTTCTATCGATTAGTGACCAAGCCCTTACCCTTGTGGGATTTACCTCTGTTGAACGGATTTTTAAAGCTGCTTTCCCAGAATCTTACTCTTTTTGATACTTTACATGAAAGTTGCATGGTTACACTAAAGTTTCCATGGTGAAATGCAAATTTATTCCCAAAAAGTCAAGAATCTCTTGAAAAACATTCAAAAATCTGTGCCACGTCCATACCCCAAACCTTTTATTCAGTTTCATCAGTAACCCCTACCCTACTGTTTGTTATTAACTAGCCCTTACCCTTGTGGGATTTACTTCTGCTGAACAAATTGAGGGAGGTATTATAACAAATGTTTACCCTTTTGAATATTTTACATAAATTTTGCACGGCTACATCACAGTTTCCATGGTGAAATATAAATAAACTTCCAAAAAAGTAAATATCTTTCAAAAAACATTTAAAAATCTGTGCCACCTCTATGCCCTAGCCCTTTCACACTAGTCTATCAATACGCCTACCCTACACCTCTTAAACAAGTTTAAAACCCTTACCCTTGTGAACAGAATTCTGGCTCAAGACATTCATATCTAAACTTTATATATATTCAAAGTTCCTTAATTTATTAAAACTTTTCGTCGTCCTTTCTTGTTCATCATGTTCTCTCATTTCCTCCCGAATACATTTTGCCAGAATTGGGGTAGAGATTTGGTAATCAACGTTTTAACTTTCTGCACTCACATTCAGAGGCACCCATAAAAACTTTGTTTGTTTTAAGCTGATTTTAATTATGGTAGCTAAATTAAAGTCCTATGTCTTTTGGACATAGTTTTTTTATTCTGTAAAGTGAAATCTAAAAGGTACAGCATATTTATAGAGCTGGATCCCATTAGGGGTTAGGGGAAATAAATGAACCAGGGTCAAGAAGCTTAGTCAGAAAACAAAAAAGTTTTTTCTGTAATGTACAAGGGTGTATCTACAAAGCTTGATTCCGTTGGGGTTAGGGGAGTATGGCTGACCCTGGGAAAATGGGTACATGTAAAAGGGTTCAACTGCTGGATTAGCTTTTTTTCAAAGGTACAAGAAATAAAGAGGTAGTTTTTGTCAAAAGTCTAAGAATAATTTGTCATTCGAGGAATATTTATGAGTAGAGTTAAAATTTTAGGTGAGTAAAATGAGTTACCACAGTTTCTCAACTTTTTGATAACTTTAAATGATGAGAAAATAAAAACCAACAATTAACATGCTAATACAAATCAACCAGAATAGTAATACTGTTCAATTTTAAAGTTAAATGCCCAAAAGTCACAGTAACAGTAATAATAATAGTAAAAATTTAGGCTTGCTGTACTTGAAGCTTAGGCAAAAGGAAGATTTCCATACTTCTTGTCGAATGATTGTATTTGAAAATTGTTTAAGTATTGAAACTATACTGCGTCATGCTTGAGAACATAATTACTTTTTTTTTGTTTAAAAAAGCTTGATGGAAAAGCCCATGCATTATGATTTTTAAAGTTGTGGATTCAACCAAGCAATAATTAGGAGCTACCAAACCGCTTTTCTTTTTCAGAAAAGGAAAGTGAAATGGTAAAACCAAAATTTTAAATATAATGCTTTTTGAAAACTTGGAATTCAAGATAAAGTAATTATTGGTTGGTTCATGGAATAATATGTGCGCTTAAGTTTACGTAGAATTATTTAGGGTCCTTTGCAGTGGGACAGGTAGATAAATTTGAGACTACAGATTTTTTTTCTTTAAAAATAGGAAAAAAAACAAAAACAAAAAGTCTCTGATCAAAACAAATAGTAGAATTGGGTAGAACATCTAGTTGAAACTTAATAGTGTTTTTTGTGACTGTAATTACAAAAAGACGCTATTCTTTATAATTTTTTTTTGAAAAATACCTTACTATGATAATAAGAGGCCTAATACTTATTATTTCAGCTGGACCACAGGAACAATAATGCAATAAATGGAGCGTGTGAAATGAGTGGATTTGCATTTACAATACCAATATCTAAGGTGTTGTCGTTTAATTGGGTAAAAAAAATAGGAAACCAAAATTTTATACCAAATGAAAGGTCTTATTGGGGACGTCTTAGAAGGTGCCATATTCATGTCTGTAATTCCCCAGCAAACAAGCATAGCAATGTAAAGGATTTGTTTAAAAACAGCACTTTTTCTTTTTTTTTATTGAAGATGGATAGTTAGAATGTATTAAATGATAAAATAATCACGAGGGTACTAACCAAGTGCCATAGTAACGTAGGGTGCATCACGATTGGCCTCGGATAAATGTGCAATTTTTGTGAAAGGTTAAGGGTTACTGGCCCCAAACAAGCTTTGCGTTCTCTTCTCAAATGTGACATGAAATGTCTCTCTGGTATCAAATAGCACTCTTTGAAAGCGGTTCAGCCATGTATACATTGAGACATTGCTTTAAAGGGGAATAATTGGTGCTGGTGTTGCTGTGGACGCCTGTTGCTCATCTCAATGTAGTAGGTAGTAGTTTTTTGGGCGGATCACATTCTTGCATGAGTGTTTTTGGTGAGCAAAAGTGTGGCGGGTTAAAACCTCTACCCTTTGCATGGATATATATATCGGAAGAAGAAAAAAGGGCCTTTTGGGCGAAATTGAAAGCGGGTTAGGGTGGCCGGAGCTGAATAAGGTATGCGTACGGTAAATAAATGCTACGTGGGTGTGACATTTTCTTTCAAAGCGTCCTGAGTGAAACGCCCCCAGCCGTGTGGCCGACAAACTTTGACGGGGTGTTTTTTGACGTGCGCGGACAACCGTACGATCCGGTGTTTCTTTTTCTCTTTTCGATTTAACTTTCGCAGGCATCACAGAGGAAACCGAAAAGAGGAAAATGACACGTAGGGCAAGGGGTTCTGGAGGCAAATAAGCTCTCGGTTTGCAAACAAAAAGGCACCTATGAGCGACATTGGCTGTCAATTGGCAGAGTTTGAAAGCCAGAGAAAAAATTTCTGTACGCTTATGGAAGAAGTTTAATTACGTTCTTTTTTTACAGTTTTTTTGAATGGAATGAACAATATAAGTGTGATATATAAACTTATGAGTTAATAAATGTTTGAAAGCTGAGCAAAAGGTTTTCTTGTGTATTGTAGAACATATATTCAAAGAAGGGTTTATTTAGTTAGTGCCTCGGTTAAAAAAACAAAGCTAGATTCATGTGTCTTTTACAGTTGGTGATTTTTTTTTTATTTTCTTCTCTCTCTCATAAACAGACGGAACCCAGATGAAGAAGTCAACCGGGAGGACATTGCAAAGGGTTAGGGAGCATTTGCAGAAATAAACTCTGGGAACACGAGCAAAGTGCTACCTTTTTATCATGGCTTGTGTCAAATGATAATGTTTGAAAGCCTCTGCTAGCCTCACTCTGCCCCTCTGATGGGTTTCTTTTTATTTTTTCCCAGAAAGGAAGACTTTTTGCATGAACAAAAGGCACGACACAAAAGCAGCAACAGAAGAAGGCTTCATCGCGGTTTAAATCGAGTCAAAGAAGCATGGATATAACTCCAAGTTATTAGAATGAAACTAGCATTTAGGGCCGATTTTTGGTTTTTCTTTAAGAGTATTTTTTGGTTTGTGGTGGTAGCTAATCAACTTACACTTGAAAAAGTTATCGACAGTATCTGGTGCTATTTTTCTTTTTCATTTCTTTTATTCCAGGCGATGATTTGAAGCCAAACGTCCGTTTAAAAAGGTCAACTTTTCTAAGGCGAAAACCCTCCAAATAAGGGGAAAAAAGAGTTTTCCCAGCCAAGGGTAAATTAAAACGGGTCTTTTAAAAAGAAAAGGGGGAAAAAAATCAACTCTTTGTTTAACCAAAAATATCCAGCAAAGGCAAAAGTGCATGTGAGGGCTGCTGGACCCTGAAAAGTCTTGCTCAGCGTCTGGGACCCATTTTAGGTAAAGCCCAAAAAAGCCTTGGACTTAGGGCACTGCAAAAAGTTTCCTCTAAACTTTTTTCTTGTTTGCCACTTATTTTTTTGAAATTTAATCTCTGGCCCTTTTTTTGGATGGAATGGAAGGTTGAATTAACATTGCTATGTGGCAACCTCCAATAAAAAACTCTAAATCCCTTTATTGCTTTTAAATGACTGGACAAATAAAATTCATCTTGCAAAACCTTTTGTTCTGGTTGAATACTCAGGGTTTTAGTTCAAGTATCCTTTATTTTAAAGATTTTTTTTCTTAGGATTAACCAGCAACAATGAATCTGACAACGTCGCAGAACATCACGTAGTCAAAAGAAGAAAACAAGTTTCATCAAACTATGGCTTTTCTTGCTTGGTACCTGTGAATGAAAGAAGTACAGCAAAGACCATCAGATTAAATGAATTCACGGCCTAAAAACAATCAAGCGGCTTAAATATGCTTCTCTTTTGTTCATTAATTTGCCTTAATACTGCGCTTATTCACTGACTCAGTTTGTACCCCATTCAATAAGATGTAGCTCCGGGTATTCTCCCAATGTCTTCTTTAAGCCTTTGCCATTAGTATTTCTACTGCTACATTTTATTCAAGACGTAAATTCTGGCTCTCTTTAGCCGCTTCTCGATCCTCTAATTTCTATCATTTAAATGATTTAACTAACTGCTTTTAGTTATTCAATAGATAAGCTTAATTAAGTGCTAGATACCAGCTTGCTTAATCTCCATAAGAAAAAGTTAAATCATTTCAATCTGCCACTTTTTATTTTTTTTTTTACTTTTTAACCAAAAATCGTAAAACAGTACAAATTTATTAAAGTATTTATTGATGAAAAACTTTTATTTCCATCCATAGTAAATAAAAACTACAATCTTGTGTTTGTTCAAAAATAACAAATTTACCTTGCAGTTTTTGAAAATCTTTTTTTTCGCCCCCCTTTCAACATTGGTTCCATCAATATGCTTACATAATATAATGGAGGTTTTGTTTGCTTTTACAACCAAATTCCAATTGGTATTTAATCCCTTGAAAAAAAAAAAGGGCAACCCTGTGAATTAGGACCCTTAATATCCTTCTTGTTTTATCACCATACACACTTTCAAATTATTCAAAGAGAAATAAGATTAGATTAGAATTATTTATTAACTTATAAATTAAAGAAATGGATGTTTAATTTTTTAGTTAATCACTGAAACAAACAAATATTAACAAAAGACGAAAAAAAAAATAATAGAGCGTCCTACTATAAATACACAACATTAACAAAAAAAAAAAAAAGAACTCGTCAAAATATCATGTCCAATCAGCTCTAATAGACAGTGCTGTTGAGACCGGTATTCCCCAACTTAGGTTCCTTGGGGTGCAAGACTTTGTTGTTATAGTTGCTAACGAAGTTCAGAGTTAAGCAAGCAAGCAGACCGACAGAAATAACAATGGGACCAACGGGACTGTCAAGATGCATCTCGGAGCGGTTACGAATGTGCTTAAGGCGGTAAAGGTAGTTACCATATCCCCAAAGACACGAGAAGATGGTGATGCCAAACAAAATGTAAGCAACCAGTGTGGCAGTGGCCTCGTCACGGGCCTTGCCAACTGAGCTGTAAAGGGTAAAAGTAAGCGCAGAGAAAAGCACACCAACATGGAGCCAACGGTTAAAGGTACGCTCATTGGCAAGCCAAACCTTGGCCTCGACATTCACGGGGCCACTCTGGCGCAGAAGAATATTGGGCTTGACGACGCCGGGGGGAAGAACGATTTCCTCATCCTCAGAGTCACCCTCAAGACGGGGGCCAGACGAGGGCCAAAAGGCCAGACGCTGGAGCAACTTCTTGCCACGGGCTCTGCGCGAAAGGTGCTGGAGATCAGCCTCATCTTCTAAATCAGAGTCGTCATCATCAAGATCCGAGTCATCGTCATACTCGTCGGTCTGCTTCTTCGAAGCGTCTTCGTCTGTGGGTGCAACCTCGGTGGTCTCTGAGACTGGGGTGCTAGTAGTAGCGGCAGTTCCAGACGAGGTGGGAGCCGACGAGGGGCCAGCAGCGGCAACCTTGGGAGATGAAACCGGCTCAACGCGAGGAGATGAGCGGGAAGTGAGAAGACGGAGCTTGTCCGATTCAATAGAAGCTTGCTTGGACTCCTGGATACGGCGGCGCTGCTCTTCCCATGCTTGCTTGGGGTCTTGGCGAATGTCATGCTCCAAAAGGTGAAGCCAGAAGGGCAAAAGGTCTAGGCGGTCGTCTTCTGCGAAAAGAGAGGCGATACCTTGAATGAACTTGGAGAACTTGGGGACCTCCTTAACAAGATGAGACTTGGTGAGCTCCGAGATCCACTTGCCATGGCGCTTGGTGGGGACCAAGGCAGAAATGGACTTGACGCTGGTGCCAGGAGTGGTGGCGAGGTTGGAAGCGGTGGGGCCGCCCTTGTTCAAAACACGAATCTCCAGGACGGCGAAGGGGAACTTGACGTATTCACCCTTGCGGAGAATAGAAAAGGGGTTCTCAACGCCAGGGACGTCAATGTCGGAACGGTGCCAGTTCTCGGGGTCTCTGACGGGTCTGTCCTTGTCAAACGAGTCTTCACGGATGAAGACAATGTCGCTATCGAGAATAGCGCGGACGCGGTTGTCGCCGGGGATTTGGAAAGCGGAGCGGGTATAAACAGTACGCAGAACGGGCTGAAGGTCATGCTTGGCGATAAAGTCCTGGAGATCAGTGACAGTCTTTTGGTACTCGTCAATTTCATGCTGAGAAGAGCCGCGGGCCTTCATCTTTTGGACGGTTTTTTCCATGTGGTACTTGCCAGTGATGAATTGCTGGATGTACTTTTCCTTAATTTCGACGCGCTCGTCGGGGATGTAGTCACCAGAGGAGGAGTGGTCAATGACCTTCTTTTCAATGGTAATGTCGGGCTTGTCGGTGAGCTTACCAGACCATCTAATTCTCAAAGATGGGGAAACGTCGTTCTTCTGGAGCTTAGCCTCGTAGAGTTCAAAGCTGGGGTTATCAAAGTAGAGAGAGGTGATGGTGGGGTCGTGCTGGGGTTGGGCCTCAGCATCGTCTGTTTCACCATGGGTTTTGGAGCCGTAAACAAGGAGGGGGAGATGACGGAGAATGCGAGTCTTGACCTCCATGACATTGTCAGGGTGGACCCAGAACTTGTAGGTTGTGTAGTCCGAGTTTTCCGAGTTGGTAACGGAGGAGAGCTTAGCTGAAGCTGAGGCAGCGGTGGAGTCGGCGCCGGTCATGTTTTCAGAGAGGAAAGAGTAAATGACCGAAATGCGGTAGAGGAGAGGAGAGTAGTCTTCTGAGTGGAAGGGGAGGGCATTGAGGCGGACCTGGAGAAGAGGCTTGACCTGGTACTGGGAGTGAAGACGGTCGTGTTTCTTGACAATCTTGGTGAAGCCAGTAAAGTTGAGACGCGAGAAACGGTCGAGCTGCTTGGCTTCTTCGAGGATTTCTTCGAGGTCCGACTCGAGGGCCTTTCCGTCTCCCTCGGTGAACTGGTGGGACTCGACCGAGTTGTTGATGCTCTTCTCGATGGTGGCTAGTCGCTCGGAGAGGGACTCGTAAGTATTTGCCTGGAACGAGTAAACCTTCTCGAGCTCCTTATCAAGGGCCTCGACAAACTTGGTTTCGTCATCGGGAGTCCACGACTCCTCAGTGACAGGAATGACGTTTTCCTTGAGAAGCTTCTTGAGGGTTTCGTACTGGACGTAGTCGTCGCGCCATGGCGGGTAGATTTCGTTAGCAAGACGGACACCAAAGAGCATTGCAAAAGTGGGTGGTAGTGGCGGGTGTGTGGTGGTGGCTGTAGGTTGTGACGATAAGTTGTATACTTTTTAACTATGGAGCGAAAAGCTTGGCTTTTTTGTTCCAATAGAGAGAGAGGTTGACGAACAGAGTTCAAGAGGTACTAAGAGAGAAGAGGGAAAAAAGAAGAAGAGAAGAAGATTGAAGCCTTTTCAACAAAGGTTTTTTATTAAATTTTTTTACAAATTTTTTCAATATATTTTTAAAGGTCTGCTCGTTGTACAAAATACAGCCAGACCAGATCGGAAGGAGCAGCACAGCCAAATTCAGCTCACAGCACCCAACCAGCCAGCCAGCCAGCTCGCGCAGCGGCCGCGCGTGTGCAGCCAGCGAGGCAGCCGGGCGGCCCAAAACAGCAGCAGCAGCCGTCCTTTTCCCAGCGGGACAGCAAAAAAAAATACAGCAGCGCAGCAACCAACCAGTGGATTCACCCACGTGCGGCCCATCGCCCAAAGCAAAAAAAGCAGCACTCTCGAAGCAACGAGCAGCACCACCACGTTGCAGAGTGCAGCCACCGGTTACACTGGCTTGTAACTTGTCACGTGAACACAACAGGTTACCCGGAAACAGAAACCTTTATCTAATATCTTATGTAACGCTGTTCACCTGCTCAAGCCGTGCGCTCCCCTCTTCCGCCACTGCCGTCCCCCCAAACCGTCCCCCTCGTCCCGCGTCCCGATCGTCTTTCCCACACTGCCCTCTAAAGCTACTCAGCAATGCCCGCCGGGAAGCTAATTGCACTTCTCCAAGCACACCAGTCCACCTCCCCCAATGACCCCTTCAATTATCTCCAGCCCTCCGCGGACCCCGGCCTAACCGCAATCTTCCACGACCTTTCTCTCGTCCTCGTCGCCCATGAACGCAACGACGAATCCGCCCACTACACCTATCGCTGCACGTCATCCCCAGCCAGCGCCGAAACGAAACAGAGTCCGCCTCCTACCCTCCCGGAAGCCTACTGCGAGTTCATGCTCACCATTGTTCTCCAAGACTCTGCAACCGATGACGATCGTGGCACCGCAGAACCTACCATGACCTCTTTTACCGTAAAGGTTCTGGCCCCACTCTCCCAAACAGCCCCCGATTCAATGCTGGCGCGTTTCTTCGACTCTTGTATCGGAGAAAAGTCTTCGCCTTATCCTTCGGTGGCCCCCCACAATGATCTCGTCTCAGCGCTCCACGGGGCCGCTTCTTTTGCTCGTCTAACGGCCTCTCGCGCCGCCATTCTCGCCGAGTTAACTTCCAGATACGGCGCGCATCCAAAGTTCTCTACATGGCCCCACGGATCCACTTATGCCTTTGCACCTCCCCAAGAATCCTCTTCTTCCAAAAACTCCTGCCTCGCTCACAAATATACATTTTTACTTTCTTGGTCCGTTAGCATCTCCCCCATTACAAAATCACCTACAGCCGATGCCTTCTCTAAAGTCTCGGCTGAACTGGCCCCAGTCTCTACCAATCTTTCGCCAACCGAGCAGGAGTACGTTAAATCTTTCCCTAAAGCCTTCAAGGCTCTCATTAAACTTAATGGCCTTGTAAAGGCCGTCGAAGTTTGTCATAAACTCCTGTATACTTAATTTTTTTTTTATTCAAATATAGATTTTTAAAAAAAAATCACCAACCTACAAGGCTACCTCAGCCCATCATCGGCATTGGTGTCATTGCCTCCAAGACCTCGAGAGTTTTCACTATCAATCAAGTTCCCAAGACTCATTTGCTTGGTATGGGACATTCCACCAGGCACTGCTACAGACACTGGCATATGCATCTGAACTGGCATAGATACCTGCACTGGCACCGGTACTGGCATCTGCATCGGCATTTGCATCTGCACTTGCTGGGGCAGTGGCGCCATATGCATCATATGGCTCTGAGAAGGGGGAGGTGATAGGGACGACCCACTCGTGGCCATACCTGAATGATCAATAACACCTCCCGTATTTCCAGAGCCACCAGCGTTGGCAGAACTCGAAACTCCATTACCCCCAGCACTATGGTAAATTTCAAGTGAAGGCTGATGCATTCCCATCATGGGTCCTGTAGGTCCCTGCATTTGTACCATCATACCAGGATAATGCTGCATTGCCATAGGTGGCATATGATGGTGTTGTTGTTGTTGCTGCTGCTGCTGCTGATATTGTGGAGGATATATGTGCTGTTGTACTAAACTACCACCAGCAGTAGCTCCAGCATCAACCATATATGTCTGCCCATTGTTTGTAAACACAGGTGTCCCCATTGTACCCATGGGTGCTGTCATGATTGGAGTCATCACCATTCCACTCATATCCCCAGCATTATTACCTCCCGTTCTTGTATTAATAACTGGTCGATGCTGCTGGTGCTGCTGTTGAGGCGAAGTATGCTGCGGCATTTGTGGAGTAACGGCCATAGTCTGAGGTGGGGACTGACGAAGTGGCAGGTGGTGCTGGATGTTTACCGTCATATTTTGCTGTGGAGAGTGCTGAAGAGACGTAGCCATGGCCTGTTGTGGAGAATGTTGAAGGGGTGCTGTCATCATCTGCTGTGGAGAGTGCTGAATGGCCGTTGCCATGGCCTGTTGAGGGGAGCCCTGGATAGGCGCCGCAATGTTTATTTGAGGTGAACTACCTGCTGCAACCATAGTTTGTTGAGGGGAGTGTTGAATAGTTGTCATCATGGCTTGTTCCGGTGAATGAATCGGCACACTAATAGTCTGCTGTTGAGGTGACGATTGGACATGCTGGGAGCGTGAATAATCAACCACAAATTCAGGGTAGGCACCTTGGGGTTGTGCAGGCTGCTGCAACAAGTTGCTGCTCGTGTTTTGCTCAATCTCACTATTGTGCGACTCTTCAACAGCTGGTGTAACAATGCTGCTCTTTTGACTCTCATAGCTATCCTGTGAACTTTCAACAATTGTTGGTTGAGGCTTTGGAACCGCAACAACTGCTGCTGCGGCTTCTGCTGTTGCAGTTTCCATCGCTGCCGCGGTTGCCGCGGTTGCCTCTGTTGCCGTAGCTGGTGCGGTTACTGATTTAGATTTAGATGCTGTTACTGGTGTCGCCTTCTTTCGGCCGCCACGCTTATTTACAGGCTTTTCTCCGTCCTCCTTGCCCACTTTAGCTCCATCAGTGATTGGTCTAGAGGTATTACTCTTAGTGGCTGGTGTCGAAGATGTTCCTCGCGACTTGCGTGGCTTGCGAGTCTTTTTCATGGGCGGGAGTAATGGCAGCGGTGGTGAATGCACTTGGTCGTCGGACTCATTACCATCTGTAATACCTATTGATGTACTCAGTGGCTGTGACAAAGGCTGCAATGGTTGATGCTGTATTGGCTGTATTGGTTGCATTGGTGGTGCTGAAATTGGTAGCTGCTCGTCCTCCTCACCTCGAGGCGACTCAGATCCAATACCATACTCTTCCGCAATATTATCTGATCCTGTAGGTGTGTCTTCTGCAGATCCCGATCCAGTACGATTGACTCCAACCCGTGACCAGTGCCGGCGTTCTTTCTTTTCTTGCTCGGCCATATCGAATTCCATTTCGATTTCCGACGCAAGTCGATCTCGCTCCTCTTGCAGCACTCGTTGAACATGCTCATACTCTTCGTCTTCCCGTTGGGTTTGCTGTTTCTCCCGCTTTTCTCGCTCGCGTCCGATTCGTGCAAGCACCTCAGTCTCATGAATTCGTTTTGCAGCATCCCATGCTCGCAACCACCGGGTTGATCGTCGAAACATCCGCGCCCGCGCCAAACTTTCTTCACCGTAATCACCTCCATAATCAATTCTATTATTCACTGTTACTTTGGCGGCAAGTTTCCCCGTGTTATTACCGGCATTGCCCAATGTCGCAGGTAAGGCAGGCATCGCAGGCAAACCAGCATATCCTAGCGCAGCCAGTGATACCGAATTCCCAGGAATATGATATCCATACGGCTTGCTCAGCAGATTCTCATTGTTAGGCCCACTATATGTGATGCCATTGATATCAGGATAATTTATTCCGGCATCATTGCCGGCCGCGGTAGAAGCACCACCAGCAACAGCAGAGTTTGCCATTGTGAGTGGAAGCCCATGCACGTAGTCCTGAGGTGGAAGATGGCGCTTGCGCTTCTTGTGTACAAGTAGATTTGCTAGGTCTTCCTTATTTTCCGGATCTTTAGGCTCAACTTTTTCAACCTCGTCAGTCTCTTCAGGGAAATCCTCCACATCAGAATCGTACAAGGGATCGTGATCTTTAATCTTCATCCACTCCCGGTACATTGCGCCGGCCTTCTTTCTTTTGCGTCTGCTTTCGTCATCAATGATTCGAAGCATTTTAGAGATCTCAATCTGGCACTGTGTGTCTCGAGCAGATATCCTTGAATTAAAAGAAACTGAAGCAGCGGGCTCTGCTTTGCTAGCGGCGCGACTAGATGACCGCGCACTCTTTTTTGAAGGACTTGATTGTTTGGTTTTTGATTTTTGAGTTTCGTCTTCTGATTGTGTGTTGGGGTGCTCACTTTTGAAAGTATCCGACGATTTATCTTTATGCCCATGCACGGAGCTGTCCTCGGAGTCCCTGACATCAGTACCTTCAGATTCTGTGGCTTCCGCGTTTTTGTCAGTAGCAGAACGACGTTTAGAGTCTCCTTGTTTCCCCTTCATGCTGGCTGTCACTGGTGGATTGACCAATGAAGAATTGATAAATGGGAACTGTTGTTGGTTGTTTTGTTGACTAGAATCAATGTACAGTTTACGCTCGCGTGTCATATTGTGTCCAAATTCAATTTCTTGCTCAGGATCAACGTTTTCTTGCGTCAATTGTTCGGGTGATAAGACAACAAACTCAGGGACCTTGGTGCCATCGCTTTGGCCGAGCCCAAATGGGTTTTCTTTAAGACGCTCGGGGCTCAGATCTGTCTCGAGCAATGCCCACATAAGCCACAAAAAGGCCCTGCCTCGCGACTCACTCGATAAATTAGTATTCATAATAAGATCGTGAAATTCATATGGGCTAACAAAAAAGCGATCTTGAACCCGGCTTGCAAACGTAGAAACCAAAAAAACCAGATTGATTGGATTTGTCTTTGGGAACGTCTTGACGGCGGCAAGCTCATCTAATGTTGACGGTTCTACTCGGTCCTCGCAAGCACCCTTTAGTATGCTTTTAAGACGAGGTGCATCCTGTAGTTGTTTATATTCAGATTGATCATTGTAAGTTTGGAGCGATGGAATTGGATGATAAGTGCGCAGTTGTGCTCGCATTTCGGGGAAAAAGTTGAGTGTAGTGTTCATGCGACCAATGTTGACAAGAAGACAAACCATGGCCATGTTGAGCCCAGCTTTGCGATCACCCAGCAGTTTCTCACAAAGAATTTTCGATGTTTTAGATGAGCGTGCCATGGCATCTATGTAAATATCGGCAAATGAAAACAGTTCGTCGGAGATTTCGTAGCTATTGCGGAACACCTTCTGTTCATTGTGGAAAACGGTAGAAAGAAAATCATACTGAATGTCGGTGCGCCACAATGGTTCGCCATCTAGTTTTTTAAGGTGTTTAATTTTTGACCCTGTGTGGAGGGTTTGAAAAGTGCGACTGTGCGATCGGCGCTTCTCTTCAGAGCGCGGAGGCCATGACACTGAAGCAGATGAGCCAGAGCCCGCTGATGTGGTGGATTTGCGTTTTTCAGTAGCCTTTTTCTCGCTCCGGGACCGCGAACCACGCTTTGCCACCGGGGCTGGGGCAGCAGCAGTAGTTATAGAAGCAGAGGAGGCGGCCTCTTCGGGTGGTTGTTCGGGAGCGATGATAGATTTTGTAGCTGCCTCTTCGTCAACCGGACTCTTAGTCATACTAGTCGTATCGGTGCTAGATGAAGACTCTTCTGGCATGGTTGTCTGCTGAGATATTTAGTGATTTGTGTGGGAAGGGATTGTGGAAGGAGGTAGGTTTTATTGGCTGGCAAACGGGGTTGGGTAATTAAAATTTTTGCAAGGGTAAGGGGGAGGAAAAAGAGGGAGTAAGAGACTTAGCGTTAAGGTCGTAAATCGTGGTTTAAGGTATTGTAGGCTGAAGAAAATTAAAAACAAGGGCGCTATTTATACAAAGTAGAATTTGGAGATACAAAAAAACAGCATAGTCTAGATGCCGAGTGATATTCCCTCTAATGCTCTATAAAATGTACAAACGTGGCCAAAACAAGAGCTCAAGTCTATGTGAAAATATTTGTTATGTGTGTGTGATTGTTTGGCGGTGGTGGATAGACAAAAACGGAGTGGAGGTTTGATTTTGATTTTTTTGTTGATGTACGCGTGTAGTTGCTCCACATTATTTAAAAAAATTTAAAAAAACTTAGTAAGACTACCATTATTATTAAACATATATATCCAACAAATCTTATAAAGCACTCATATTATCATGCCCACTCACAGACGTTCAGATTGACTTCCTTTTAATGGTAATCCTTCTCAGAAATCGCCTTAACTTTCCTGGCTGGCGATACTCTGGCTGACTGCTCTCTCCACTGCTTTGAGTGCTTCCAGTCATACTTCCATTTCCTTCACTAAAACCCATGGTAGTCTCATTAAACGTGGTAGGATCTGTAGACCAGCTAAGGCCCAGACTGGAAACGTCATCGTCAAATGGATACACTGCCGACTCGTTGCCAGAAATCTCGTAATGTCTTTCATGGCATGGAAAAGATAACCCAGAAACTTCTTCCTCAGCAGCTGCAGCTGCGGCCTCCGCTTCGGCTAAAAGTCTAGCCTCAATCTCGGCTTTGATCATAGCAATTTGCTTTTCACTCTCAATAAGAACCCCAACCATGTCCTCAACACTGACCTTGTCGTTGGCCTCTGCAATAACCATATCAATTGTAGCCAATTCCCGATGTCTCACGGGTTCTTCATACTCCTCATCAAAAATAAAAGCATCAAGCATCTCCACAATGCGAACATGACCACTTGGATTGACGGCAAAGTTCTCAATGCGAATTCGACCCAAGGCCACTTTTTGATCCAAAAGCTTTTCAACAATTTCTCTCATCTTTCTCGTTAATAAACCACTCTGGTCGTTTCGAATGTCATCTGCAGTCATTTTTCTGCCCCAAGGTTTCATCACAAGCATCTTATTTGTCTGCCATGTATCGCCAAAGACAAAAATTTCGGGAAGAATGCTTAAATCCATCTTTTGCTCGTACAGATATTTGAAGATGAGAATCTCGTGGTACATAGGGTCCTTGCTTCGATTGCTGCTTTCCGGCATGTATCCATATTCACTGTTGCGAATTATAACCTCGTATGACTTGATATTAGAAGAGCCGTTGAAAATATTCAAATAGCCAGGCATATAAGATTTGTTTCGGCAAACCTTTTGACCTCTGGTGGCACCAAACCACTCAGACCTGCGACTGCGGCACAATGTAAGCAGAAGTTCCATTCCAATCTTCTTATAATTTTTCACTTCCGTGTTAAGAATAACTTCCGGTACCATGTCAAAACAAGAAATACTTGATGCAATCTCATCTTCTTGGGTGTTATTGCCATTATCGCAAAGATCAGAGCGTGTAAACTTAAAAGAATGTGTTTGCTTGTGTTCAACAACTCGACTAATAACCTCAGAAGCACTGGGTCCAAGAGATCTTGAAGGTGTTGTGTAAACAAACCCCTCCTCCTTTTCTCCAGCTTTTTCAAGTTTAACTAATCCAAGTCTTTTTGCCATTTCCTCATCCTCCTCCTCAGTAGTAGTATTGATAAACTCATAATCAAAATCTTTATAATTGTCAAAAGTGTCTAGTGAGCTATTACCATTTTCTATATCTTCAACTTCGCTTAAAGATATAGAAGCGTCACTGCTGTCGGAGGAAACACTCGTGTTTTGGGTTGCGGTGAGACTAACATGACAATAAATATTGTCATCGGACAGAGCTAGGACATTATCGGTCTTAGAAATTTTCCAGTTTGCGTGATTGTTAACAGTAGAGTACATTTCGGTGGCTTTAAGGTACTCTGAAATTTCTTCCTCTTGCAACACAGTGACAGCTCTTTCAGCTCCTTCATCTTCTGCAGGTGCATAAAAAGAAGGCTCCTTATCCCAATCATTCACGTATACCAAATCATAGACATGTTGACCGAATTTAAAGGACTCAACAATATCAATATCCGAATCAAGACTGCTCCAGGCCTTTTTATTTTTGGAAATTGCATTGACAAGGTCTAGGTTAAGCAAACCTTCTATTTGATAATTGTTTCCATTAGCCTCCATACTTTCCAACATAGGATCTGAAAAAAACTGTTTTGCATAAGACACATCGTTATGGAGTTTGAAATACTTTTCTTCAATCTGTTTGCAATCAGAGTCTGAATAAATGGGAACATATTTTCCTGGCCACGCTGGAGACATATCATCTCCACGAATAATAATAGAGATAAACATAGTGATATACCCCATAATGGAGCATACCTGGACGCTGCTGTTAGAAAAAACAGAGTCTCGAGGCATGCTTCGGGATACCCAAATGGCACCCCCCGCTTTCCCGTCGCTGTCGGAATGGTTACTGATTGTCTTTGCAATAAGGCGGACGTATTGAGTGTTGGCAATTATGCCAAAGCAAATATCGTGCATTGTCATGTAGTTTACCAGTTGTCGAACCATTTGTACACCAAACTTTTCATTGTCATTAGAAGGGTTGGTTAAAGTCTTGACAAAATTGTTGTCATTGAGATGAGGCAACGTAGTGCTTGAGGTTTGGTACATAGCCATAATATCATACTTGTAGATATTTAATGACTCGCTATTTGGAGATGGTGATGTGGTGTTTAAAGTGAAAAGATAAATGTCGGGACTCTGGTATTTACTTTCAGGAGCATTGTATGTAAAGTCGATGGACATATTTTCTGGAAGTGCATTACTTATATGCTTGATGATATCCATAGCAATGGTGGAAGTTCTTCGAATAATAACAGGTTCATTGTTCACCTTTGCCTTGGGAATCTTTTTGTCTTTTAGGCCCCATTTGTGTTCTTTATTTCCACCAGAAATTTGGCTCTTTCTCACTAGTCTTTTGGGTTTTCTGGAAAACCCACTCAAATTAAATTCTTCATCAGAACTATCTGAATGTTCAGAGTCCTCGGGTATATATCCATACAAAAACGTTTCATGGTTTTTGTACTCAAATCGATAAAATGGATTTGGTTCCTCTTCAGGTCCATTGACAATTAGGTTGCAACCAAGAAGTTTCAAAGCAACAAGGTTATTTGATTCCTTCTTGATGATGCGGTTCATTTCCTTCAAAACCACATTGTCCGCATCAGTCCAAAAACGAACGTCTTCAAACGGTTCCATATTTCTCCATACGCGTTGACTGTGTTTAGCGTTATACATTGTTTTTTGGAGCTGTTTGGATGTTTTCTCCAACTCCTTTTGATTAGTTGGTGCATAAGCCATTTTGTTACTTGGTATTTAGATGAGTAGTAAATTCTTCTTTTTTTTGTAGTGTTTTATCAAATTGATTTTTCGATAATTATTTTTGAAATTTGGGAGATTTCTTCTTTCCTTTTATACTTTTTTATGTGGGTCATGATCTGTTGCTTGATATAACATAGCTCAAGCATAAAAACGACATTTTTAAGCCTATTTCTTTGAAATTTGTGAGTGCATTAAAATGAACTTTTTCAAAAAGACTCCTACAATATACAAAATGCATTAACTAAGAAAAACTGCAAATTTTGAGCATACTTTGTCTATTGGTCCGACCGACTAATGATAACAGTATCCGTTTATTAGTGTACTGGTTATTTAATGCTAATAACGAGTGACCCTGTTTTCATGCTAGTTCACTCACTTAGCCAAAACAAACTCCAAAATCCAATACTAAAAATGTCTTTTTAATGCTATAATGATATCACCACACTAAAAATTAGTTACAAGGCTGTGAAAGTAAGTATTAATCTATTATGATATTATTTAAAACACCATTTTCAATGCTTATTTATAGATGCAGAACTTTTTTCTCTGTATTTTGTCCCTTTTTTGTGTTTTATTTTCCCCTCCATTTTACAGTACTTTTTTCGACTTCCTTAATCATTCATTTCAATTACCTGTTATTGCTTCCACTAGTGCTTGTCCGGCTATCTTCACTTGTTCCAGGTGTTGCCTCTTCATCATCACTTTCTAAGTGAAATAGTGTGGTTTCTTCGTGAACAGTACCCGATCCCTGTGGTGGATTATTTACGTTGGATATGTCGGTCACACTGTCCTTTAATTCCGCCGAGCTGTATAGATCTAGAGCCTTCTTCCCCACACTCAATTCTGGTGGACTAGCAGTTCGGCTACTGCTTTCTATATCACCCATAGTGCTGATGTTGTTTTTGGCCCCATCCGTTTTTTTGGCCAAAAGGCTGGATTCAGCATTGTAGGGTAAATCGTCATCAGACTCATCATGTTCATTGTCACTGTGGCTTCCCAATGAAAACTCGTCCAAAAAGTCCAGCTCCTCGCCAAGCTCTTCATTACCATCATGACTAGATATCAAAGGATTGAAGTCTTTGTAATTTTGAGCATTTTTGTTTCTCTTGTGGCGAAGCCACAATAAATATCCTGTAATTGCTCCAATAAAAACTAAAATTAACAAGCCTGAACCGTAGACCCAAGCAGCTGTATTCTTTGACATTCCAAATGTCGGGATAAGAGATCCCAAGAAACCACTAGATTTGTTTTCAGCTTGTTGAGGTTCCCCAGATTCAGTAGGATCTTCCGGTTTAGTAGGATCTTCCGGTTCAGTAGGATCTTCCAATCCAGTAGGTTCGGGTGACTCATTAAGAGAACTTTCCAAAGGAGGCAGTAAATTATCATCTTCCTCAGATTGAGACGTCTCAGTAGCCGATGAATCGTTCGATGATTCAGAGTCAGAAGATGGTATATCTGATTCTAAATTACCAGAAGATATGGACGTCGATAAAGAGGGAGGGAGAGAGCTTGATGTCTCATCAAGTGTAGTGGATGTAGAAAGCTCTGTTGAAGAGGGTAATTCGGAGGATGAGCTCTCAGACTCAGTTTCATTTAAGCTACCCAAACGGTTGATATTTCCATCAAAAGCAACTGCTTTAGAGGAGTCAATTGATTCTCCCCAAAGTAAAAGTTGCCAATCAAAAAGAGTAGAAACAGCTTTGGTTTTTCCTCGAGGAACATGTTTAGCAGTTAACTTCCATTCACCAATACCAGACTCACCCCAATGAGCAACAGACATAAAATTCCAGTTATGAACACCTGCTTTGGAGGGGTCCATTCTACGTTTGGGCATAATTTCGGAAGTGATACCATCAGGACTTGTCAAAGATATGGTAAGAGAACCACGACGAGTTGATTGGGCATTGACTCGTACTTGGATATGTTCCAATTTTCCAAGATTGGCTTTTTCCATGTGTTCTTTGGTGACATTAATGGTAAACTCAATGGCCTTGGTATGGTCCTCTGGAATTACTGCATTTTCTTGCTTAGTTGGAAGATGGTACCAGGCTTGGGGTTTGACATTTTCCCAGGTTTTAGCTCTTTCGACAATGGCATAAGCATCAAGTTTGCCGTAGCCGTAATCATGGTGAAATCGCTTTCCGGCGGGTGTCTCTTGCCAGTTAGGATCTGTTCCAAATGAAACAGCAGTGTCCCATGCCAAATACTGTAGGTCGCGCCAAGTCAAATTAGGATTGGCTTGGAGCGCCAAGGAAAAAATTCCAGCTGCAATAGGTGCAGCTGCAGATGTACCACCGTGAGTTGTTGAGCAAGCACCATTAACATCTGTCGTATGAATATAATCGCCACTTCCAGAACTATAAGTCACAACAAGGTTGGCACTGCAACTTTCAGAGTAAAAGGGATGGAGGCCTTTTCTATCAATAGCAGCCACTGTGATGGAGTAAATACTATTAGTATAACCATCAAAGTTACAATTGTCGTCCAAACTTCCACCGTTACCTGAGGCAAAAACGTAAATATTTCCCTTCTTGTCGCGACCATTCTGAATGGCATTAAGCATAGCCTTTCTGACAATTTGAGGAGGAGCTTCCATAGTTTGACCATTGTCAGAAGGACCCCATGAACAAGAGTAAATATCGTTTTTATCCATAGCAAAGTTAATAGCTTTGGCTTCATCGAAAGCTGAAATTCTTTTGGACAAAATACGAACACCAGCGACCTTTGCCTTATATGCCACACCTACACCGCATGCATTATTTTTCACAGCTGCGATTTCTCCTGCACATCTAGTACCGTGACGATCGTCAGACAAACGTGGGCGAGGAAATGGGCCAGGATCGTTAAAGTCCCAAGATCCTTCAGCAAAAAAATTATCTTTAATATCAGGGGTATCAAGATCTAGGCCATCATCAATTACGCATATTCTGACGCCTTCACCAGTAATATTTTGAGCCCAAACCCCGGTGACATTGATGTGGTGTTCTTTTTGAATTGGGTTGACGAGGTGCCATTGCTCGGGGAAAATGGGATCGTGAATATCAAACTGCTCGATTGCTGCTTTGACAATAGGTTCATTGCTGAGATCAACATTTACTGGAACAACACCTCGCTTATAAAGTTGACGAGGAGGTGGCAAAACTTCAAGTGATTTAACGCCGTTCGTGAGAAGATGTCGTCTTAGTAGTTCATGTTCTGGAGATCGTTTTTTCAGTTTCCATGAAGCTGGTTCATGGCTGCCAATATCGGAGGGAAGATCGGGTTCGGGGCTGTTCTTAAAAACTGAAAAAAGGAAATGGTTCGGGACTGCTGAGATCGGAGATTCATAGTCCCAAGAGGCCGGAAAGACGCTTCCTTTTATGGATTTAAAATGTTCTGACAAGTCTGAAATAGACGAGTAACTGGGATCTAGTTCGACAGCAAAATATATCCGGTTTTTAAAGTCGGCTTGTGTAGGTTCTGAAGGGCTGGTTGACAAGGCTAAGGCTGATGAAAAGGTTGAGCTAAATAGGCCCAAGAGACCCAAGGTAGTTAACTTCATTATCCAGCAATATAAAAATGATGGGTATATACAATGCTGGAAAGTGAAGAAAGAACCAAAATGGGAATAATGGAAGCAAGAAAAAAAATAGAAACAGGTTTTATTTTTCTTTTTGAAAGAAAAAAAAATTAAATGACAGTCGTTAAAAAGTGAAGAAAAAGGAAATAGGAGAGGAGGTCTTTTTTATTTTTCTCATTAATGTGGATCGCTCATTACCACCCAGGTAGTCTTGCTTACGTGAGTAGAATTTAAGTGTGTAATGCCACGTTGTGGTTGCAAAATTGCACAGCACGGATTAATAAACGAGAAGATGGTGGAGAAGACCTTGTGAAAAACTCGGAAAAACCATAATTTGACTTAGCTTTGTCTACAGTAGCAGATACCCATCGAACTCATTGAAAATGCTTAAAAGCCTGCGTGAAATCCTGACAGTGCAATTTGAGTATTTTTATGATTGTTCACCAGAACTACGCGTTTTTCTAGGAGATAACGTGCTGATGAGCTGTCATTTAGAAGCTTGTCAATATCAGATTTGTTCATGTTCGAAAAGGGTAATAACGTGAATGCTCCAGGAGAACTAAGGCCTCATTTTGCTATTAGGTGCTGCTAGAGTCTAAATGGAAACGCATTTAAAACTAAGTTCCACGATACCCAAATAACGAGAATTTCGGATATGTTTTTTGCAAATTTTAAAATACCATAAAAAGTTGCAGTGAATGGTTGATTTGAGTTCCACCTAACTTACAACAGGTCAGTTCTCACAGGATTTGGACTGCAACCTCTGATTTTTATTCTCTCAAACCTTTTACCCACGGAACTGCTATAATAAAATGGCCATCATACGATTCGTGTTTGTTAGTGAAGTAAGAGATCGAGGAATTATCACCTGAACAACAACTAATATTCAATATACCAAATCTCAAAGTAGTTTTAGGCGCCTATTAAGGTAACGTCTGAAAAAACCCCAAATACACTAACATCGGGAGTTTATTTTGGTTAAGATATTAGCACATAACGGGATGGTTGCCGTAAACAGGGTATAAAGCTTTGCATTTTTGGCTGGGCATGTCTTGTTTAACTCAATTTCATTTGGGTGTATTTCTCGAGTTCTCATTTTTCTTTTCACATTTCTAAAATTTTTAATGACAACCCATAAGTAGTCTTAATTGGAATAAATGGGATCAAGGGGTATTGGAATTATTAAAATTTTTTACTTCTTTTAAACATAGGGAAAACAGTGTTTAGTTAATTTAACGATTGTTTATAATTAAAATTGAAAAGTTTCATTATCCAAATTTTTTAACTTATCTCTCAATCAAATGGACCAAATATACAGAACTTCTTTCTTTCAGCAAGAGTCTAAACTTCTTCTAAATGACGAATAAAAATCTCAATTTTTTAAATAAATTTTAAATAAATTAGCTCTGGTTTATCATGAGTTTATACTTGTGTAAAAAATTGCTGACTATTAATATAAATCAATAGGTCTACGTTCATGCAAAATAAACCAAATACGCCATTTCATGACGATGCAGTTTAAGGATAAACGAAGATACTCATTTTCCATATATATGGGGAAAAAAAGGATGTGTAATAAAAATGTAATATAAATTCCACGGCTTTGTGAAAATGAAACCAAACTAAAAACAGGGTAACTCTCAAGATTTTTCAAAATAAAGATTAAGAATTAAAAAAACACCCTTCAAACAAGAATATACAGTATATACATAAAAAATGGTTAAAGCTGCTACACCAGAATTCAGAAAGGTATGAATTAACCTTTAGAAAATTTCTCTTTTTTTCTAAAAAAATGCTCCGTAATGTCAATACTGATATATTTATTCTAGTACTTGGACAAGAAGGTTCTTGTTCAACTTAACGGCTCTCGAAAGATAAAAGGTGTGGTAAGAGGCTATGATCTCTTTCTTAACATTGTCATCGACGAGGCGGTAGAGGAAAAACAAAATGGCGATGTTGTGAAAGTCGGGATTGCTGTAAGTTACTTATATCTTAATTCTATTATTTGTAAACTGGTTTGTTAACACTATGATTCTTTAGGTGATTAGAGGAAATTCAATTACATCGATAGAGGTATATATGAATCTTTCTCATTATATTCTTACTGTTTACTAACTAAAATGATTTAGGCTCTTGAAAGATTATCTTGATATCAAATTTAATATTTTCGCTCCATCGTGGGGTCATTTTTAATGTGCTTATGATTAATGATATGATACGACAATGTTATCGCGCTTTTTTAACTTTTTTCTTACAGCAAGGGGTCTTGAGTACTTCGACAAAATGTCACAGTAGGTATATAAAAATTCAATATATTAATTTAAAAACTGAAAAAATTTTAAACAAAACTACTAAAAACTTAAAAAGTTACGACGAAGAAACTGCCGTTTGAAAAGCAGTCATATCGGCTAGTACCATGCCAGCCACAGCTGCTGATAACAGCGTCGAAATTGCGCCAGTAATGAGAGACGAAATTGCTAACTTTGCAATTTCACCAGTTCTCGTTGGAGCCAAAGCTCCTAAAACTGCTATATTGGTTCCAATCGATCCGAGGTTGGCAAACCCACATAGTGCATAAGTTGCTAGCATTTGCCCACGCGTTGACATATGTGAATAGGCTTCACTTTGGAGCATGGAATAACCGACAAATTCATTTTGAATGAGTTTTACACCAATCAACTTGGCAATCATATAGAGCTCGTTTCTTGGGGCACCAAGAAGAAAAGCCACTGGATATAAAAGGTAGCCAAGAATCATCTCCAATGTAAGGTTATCAATATTCCAAAAACCTGCAAACCAAGTTAACAACGCGTTTATCAAAGCAACTAGAGCTATGATACACAATAAATTTGTCATGATTAACCCGGCAATTTTGATACCCAGACTAGCTCCATTGGCGAATGCATGTAGGACATTATAAACTTCTTCTTCTTCGTCATCAGGAATAACAACTTTGTTAGAAGTTATTGATTCCTCTGTTTCAGGATATCGAAGTTTGGACGTGGCAAGCGAAGCCGGTATTGACATAACGCATGAAGATATCAAGGCTTGAGGATTAATACCCATTGAAATGTAAGCAACCAGCACTGAGCCTGCAATGGTCGCAAACCCTGATGTCATAACTTGATGCAGTTCAGCTTTAGTTAAATGTGGAATAAAAGGCTTGATCAGAATTGCTGATTCGCCTTGCCCTATAAAAGGTGATGCTGCTGCCACAACTGCCTCCGCACCAGAAACTCTCATGGACCAAAAGAACAAATACGCAAACTTGCCAATACCCCATTGAATTGCACCCCAGTAGTAAAAAAGGTGAACAAAGGCTATAAAGAATATAATTGCAGGTAGTACTGAAAAAAAGAAATACGTGTTTTGTGAAATTTCCGTCGTTGTAATGAATGCAACACCATCACGCGCAAAACTAAGTAGTTTTCGGGCAAGAAATGAAATAAAGTTGAAAACATCATAACCACACTTGGTTCTCAAAACAAATAAAGCAATAATAAACTGCATTAGCATTCCGGAAATGACTGTATGCCATTGAATGGCACGTCTATTTTTTGAGGTAGCCCATAAACTAAAAATTGCAACTAGACATCCAAAAAATGAAATTGCCCGATCTTTTCGTTTAGACTCTGGATGCTCTGGAGTCACAAACGTTCCGACCAAAATAACAGCAATTGTACCAAGGGCAGCTGCAATAGTACGGTATTTTTCTGGAATAAATGATACAGCTTTTACCACCGTTCTTTGCCAAACCCAATTTGCCCATTTCAGTAAATATCGTGTTGGAGTATGAAATGTTATAAGACGAATAATTATTAATAGCCAAAGAATGGTTGGAATGAGCCACATATGTCTATGCTTTTTTTGTATCAATATCGACATCCACCATGAAGTGAAGAATATACCCCAAAACAAGTGAATAGCCCAAAGATGACGTCGATATAAAAGCTTCCATTTATACGGGCTTTTTGTTCGCGATATGTCACCATTTTCCACGCTTCCTGTTGAAAGATTTTCAGATTTTGACTGTACTTCACAGCTGACAATTTCTTTTTCATTTCCTAGTATATAGCTTGTTTCTTCGATTGGAACCGCGGGCAGTGAATCTTTTCGCGGGTGAATGTGCGCATCAGCATGAATTTCAGGTTTCTTTTGAGCAGACTCTGAATGATGGAAATGACCATGAAGATGTTGGTGGCGTGGATCTAGTGCCTCATCTTGTATCTGAATTTCTTGACTTTGAAAAGCTTCAGTCATTATTGTAATACTTTTGATTCAATTGTCTATGATAGAGCTCACGTTTGATTTGAATGCTATCGTTGTTTCAATAGCAAAAACGTCTTAAAAATTTTCTTTCAACATAAACTACTGATTAAATTAAATATCAGATGGACAAAAAAAGAGAATATAAAAAAAATTAAAAAAGTAAAGAAAAAAAAGTTTGAATATACGTAGTTATATATGAAAAAAATATCAAGAAAAAAAAAGAAAAAGTTAAACTATTAATGCTGTTTGGATATCTATATACAACTGATTCAGAAAGAACAGCAAGTTTTATGCCAATCTTTTTTAACAAGCTGCGCCTTAATAACAGTTCGTTTTATCATTTGATCATTAATATTTTTTCACAAACTTCCTATTTTTTTGGAATAGGCGCCTAAAATTTTGGGAAGTCATAACATATTCACATATAAATGAATACTTATATCATATCATTCAATAGCTTAAATTCACTGGAAGCCTTTGTATATCTTATCAATAAGACCCTCACTATTCACCGTACTTAAATATTGATATAATTTTTTCACATATAAAAAATTGCCAATAATAATTCCTTGTTCAGTGCCGTTTGATATTTTTATTGCCTTTCAGATATAAGTTTTGCTACCTAAAATTTGAGCCTCTAAATAAGCTTAGGAAGAGCTCCTGTATAACAGTCGACCCTCTTTTAAAAATTCATATAAATTAAATAAAAAAAGAAATGAACACCGACGAACATAGTCGGGTATCATTTTAATAGTTAATAAAAAGATCGTTATGATATCATAGCTGAAAACATAATTCTAGGCACGTAGGGAAGGCACTCTTATCTATCATTTAAAACTCTAAGAAGTCCTTATCCAAAGGTAAAATATTGTTACATCTTTTCTAAGCATTAATTGCATTTTTGTACTCTGTTGCCAAATCAAACTTTGGTCTGGAAAGCTCGGATCCCTTTGAACCAGCTGATAATCAATTGATAGTCGCTGATAACCCTTTATGTCACAATTTATGTGAATAAGAACCCTTTAGGAAGTATTATTTGGTTCAAAGTATAAGCTTTTTTCAGCTCGAAAAAGTCAAATGAAAATGTATTTTCAGTGAACGGGTTTGGCAATTTTGTTAGCTGGTAACAACATAGATAATTTCAAATTCCATGGCTTTTTTACAAATACCTTTTAACCATCCTTCTTTAAACCATTTATGAATGAATATTTAAAAGGATACTGATGGTATAAATGATCTTGAGTAAAGCTTATTTATCTAATTTTGCAAAATAAGCGATCTTTTTGATCAGGAATATTACTTTTAACTTAGCGCTAAGTCGGTTCGATATTTCTATGTATGAAAACCCACAGCATATAATTTTTTATAAAACATTTTTGGTATTCATGAATTCAGAAGGTTCAATCAGATAGAATAGTAACCAGGTATGCTGATGAAAAAAGTTCAGCGCTGCTAACGAACATTAGTCATTTATATATCCAATTTGAAGTATATTTCATTTATGAACATAAACTAACTGCTAAATTTGTGTGTCATATATCTAGTTAACTTTCTAGATCTTAATTGGAGATGACTCCTCAACACTCTTGAAAGCGGCTTCCAATTTGGCATGAACTTCCTTGATCTTAGCTTTGCCTTCCTCACTTTCGGGCCAGCCGACAACGAGACCCGAGGCGCTATCGCGTTTAGGAATCAAATGGAAATGAACGTGATCAACCATCTGGTGAGCAATTCTACCATTATTTTGCAAAACATTATATCCCTCGCCTTCAGGTGATTCAATGGCGAGATCCAAAGCAATGGCGATGCGCTTGGCAATGGGGAGAATTTCAAGCAGGTGCTCATCAGGAATATTGTGAAGCTTAGCACCGTGATACTTGGGGATTACCAAAGCATGGCCAGGTGCGGTGGGACCAATATCCATGAATGCAAGAGTCTTGGAAGTCTCGTAGATTTTAAGAGACGGGATTTCGTCTAAATAACGGTTAGCTCCTTTAACAAAATTAATTGGCTTTCAAATAAAAGCAACAGCATACTCTTGATAATCTTGCAGAAAATACAGTTTGCTGACATTGTTAATTGAAATTAGGGAGTTGGTTGATTCAAACTAGAAAAAGAGAAGGGTGTTGCTTGGAGAAAAGCGGATTTCGTGCGGGGATGAAAAACCAATACCTGGCTTGGGCTCGAAAGAGATCGATAGTCTTGCTGAGTAAGTCATTAAAAATATTTACGTAAACGTAGCACGCTTTTTTTTCACCACTAATAATTTTCTCCTCTTACAATAAATAGACCTACTGGTGAAAAAATAAACATTGAGATTTCTACAAACACATTTTTGAAATTTTATTTGATATCCGAATGTCGTTATCAAACTGATTAGGAGGCTACTTTTAAATATTATTTATATCTTCTTTTAGCGGAATATATTTGGAGATTAGAAAAATAAATTTCAATTTTTGAGTGAGACAAAAATACATATTGCCACTTATTTCGAAAACGATGACACCGATAGCAGAAAACAGCACAAGAAACCTTCAATCTGAGGAATCTCTTAATTCTAATGGTGGATCTAAATCAGAAAGCCAAACAGACGAACTTTTAAACCCGGCTTTTAAAGAATGGTCTCAAATATACAGTTTTGTCGAGTACACCCCCGATTCTTTTAGTGCATGGGAGGATTTAATAGAAATTACAGAAACCCTCGAAGGTGGTTTGTCTAAGGCTTCTAGTAGTTCTGCAGTTAAGCTATTTCGATTTACGTTTGACACATTTTTAAACAGATTCCCGCTAGCGCAAGGATACTGGATCAAGTATGCTGAACTCGAGTTTAAACTTGGAAATACTGAACAAGCACAAATGATATACGATAAAGCCGTTAATGTTATTCCACTCAGTGTTGATTTATGGACACACTACTGTGCTTTTAAAACTATAGTCACACCATCTATAAAGCAGACAAGAGCTCTATTTGAAAAAGCTGCCAATTGTGTCGGTTATCACTACCTATCTCATCTGTTTTGGGACGAATATATTAAGTTTGAAAAATCCAACGCAGACAACTTAAGGCTTTTCAAACTATACTTACGGGTTGTTCAACTTCCTCTCCATCAATACGCGAAATATTTTCATAAGCTATTTCAGCTTGCTCCTAACCTCCCGGTAAAGCATCTGGTGTCTGCTGAATATCTTGAACAGTTTAATGCAGAATACGAAATGGAGCAATTAGAAAAAGAGGAGGAAGAAAGAGAGAAAAAGCTGGAACAGCAACCTGAGGCTAATCCCAACCTTAGTCAAGAGTCAAAAGCTATTGTTACTAAACGACAATTTGAAGAAAAGAAGAAGGTTATAGAAGCCGATTTACGCCACAGAATTTACAACTATTACTCACGGCTGTATATCCAAACACAAAAAAAGGTTAACGAAAGATTTCAATATGAATCGGAAATTCAGCGCCAATTTTTCCATGTTATATATCTTCCTGAAGAAGAAATCCAGAATTGGCGACGGTATTTGCAGTTTATGGAAACGGAAAATTCTGGAAACAGCAGACTTATTAATAACGAAAGCCTGAATGAGCTTATTGCACTATATGAAAGATCAATAATTCCTTTCGGTCATTACGAGGAATTCTGGCTGCGGTACACTAAATTTCTTGTCGCCAATAACAAGCTTGATGAGGCACGTAACGTTTATCGACGTGCAAGTTTTGTTCTTCCCATTGGAAGAATTCAGGTCCGCTTACAGTTTGCTTTGTTTGAAGAATCTTGTGGAGATACTAGTATGGCAAAGAGTATATATTTGAGTTTATTGGAAGCTTTGCCAACCAGCACAGAGCTAATTGTTGGATATGCTAATTTACTTCATCGTTCAGAATGTGCTGAAAATGCTATTGCATATTTAGAACAAAAATTAGAAGATTTCAAACTCAATTCCATACAATCCAATGGACAATCTAAAACCAATGTGGAAAAAGACGAGGAGGACGACTCAAAACCATCAGAATCAAGTTCAAGCATAAATGGAGATATTTCAGCTCTGGTAACGGCAATTGCAAATGCCTACTTGGAATGGCTGGGCTCTATTTCCAAAGCTCGTCAAATTTTTCAGCAGTTTTCACATGAACTCTCTTCTTCCCATTACTTCTGGCGAGAATATCTACGGTTTGAAATCGATATCGCCGAAGATGTTGATATTGAAGGTGATACCTCTGAGAATGCTATTGAAGGCAGTCAACAAACCGAAGAGACTAGTTTAGTAAAACAAGTTTATGATCAGATTAAATCTGCCGAGCTGGAGCCCAACCAAAGAAAAGACTTGGCCCATATTTACATGGTGTTTTTGCTGAGTCAAGAAAATGTGTCATCAAAAGCTACACAAAAATATTTTGAAATAGATAAGGAAGTTTACCTATAAAAAATTACAGGTTTGAGATATATATATTTTTTCTTTTTTTTTTGGACTAATAGAATAGATTGTAAGTATTAAAAAAGTTGGAATGTTATACTTGGTAACACTACATGAGTCAACTGGATTTATTAGTGGGCTATTTGATATTTAGTATAGTTTGTTTTCTAGTGTTCGAAAACAGTCACTTCTATAATGACGTTAATGATTGTGGAAATAACCCAGAAAGACACTGAGATTATACCAATGGTTCGGCTCATTTTCCATCTATTTAAAGGAATTGTAATGAGTAAAAATAAAAGTGTCACAAGTAAAGTGATTCCAGAAATAATCAAACTATGTGATATTTTAATATGATATCCTTCAGGTGTAATAGCACCAATGTGACTATACGATTTTCCAGACATTATTACCAACCCAGACATTCCAATGCCAACTAAAATGTTTAACATTGGGCCACCAAAGCAAGCTGACAGAGCCATCATAGGAAACCCCATTTTGGCAACCGTGGTATTCGCAACGAAATCACCAAGAGAGTTACCAACAGCAAAAACAGTAAGACCAAGGACTGCATCAGAGATGTGAAACATAATACCCATGGCCTTCAAAATACCAACAACTTCATTAGCTACCACCGAGATCCAGGAGATAGCAATGACAAATCCAATCAAAGAAACAAATTGAATATATGTTGGGGCACATGTAGGATCAGGCACAAACATTCGAATCATAATTAACAATGTTGCACAGGACAGTATCGAATATATGATTGTAGAAGGCCAAGATGCATTATCATCCATGTTTGATATTAAAACAAAAAATGGACCAAATATTGCTTGAAGCACCAAAAGCCAGCGCTTGATTGGAACATAGATTTTAGGTGACTGGGGCACGAGAAGGCCATACTGGTCATTATGTGACAATAAATTGTCGTTTGATGTTCCATCTTCAAAAATTCGATGATCATGTATGTTTTCGGTATTATCATCATCATGGTAAGGCTCCCTATTATCAAAATAGGAATCCATATTATAGCTGATTTCATGGTGTATATGTTCTCTTGTAGGCGAGTTGGGAATTGTTGGTAAAGACGCTTCTTTTTCAATAGTCTCAGCCTCAATGACTGGGATGGTGACGTTCAAACACAGTATTGTGGGAGCAGTTGCAATAGAAGTAATTATACTAATCAACGATTTGGAAGTTAATCCAACCAACGAAGGGAAAAGTGTTGAGAAATAAGGTGCATATCTCTTGGGTATTGATGGTACAACATAAGTGAACCAACTGGTACTAAAATGCGAAGAGGGTGGGATTAAATCTTGTGGTGCTGCAGAAGTGTTGCTTGAAATTTCATCTGCCGAATCAGTTTCTATTATATTTGGGGTTGATGATCTCGAGCTATCTCCCGAGTGTATTTTTGAAATTCCAAGTGTATGTTTTCTGTTAATTGATGGACTAATAGAACTCGTGTCGCGACTCAAAGCGTCGGATATGTTGAGTTCTGCAGGAGATAAAACTTCTGTAGCGCTATCTTCAGAGTGATAGTCCGAGACCAAAAGCTGGGGGATTTGGAGCTTTGGTAACATCGGTTTAAACGAAGAAGAAGGGGAGGAGTCGGGACTTTCTGAAGAAAAGGTTATGGGAGGTGTAGATGATAATGGACTACTACCTCTAGAATTTGTTGTAGGTAAACTAGAGGTCGATGAATTTTGTCCCTTTAGTCTTTGGAGTTGTGTAGGTAAGGTTAAATGTTTTTTAATAGGCGGGCGATTTTCATGTTGATTAGGGCTTAGAGGGCTTAAAGGGCTTAGAGGACGCTGATCCGCTGCTGCCCTAGCTGCCAAATATGATTCTGTATTTGGAAGCGACTGTGATAGACCTTGTCCTTGGTCGTGTTCTGTATTTTCTTGCGACCTTCTTAATAAGGGAATAATGTTTGAATGTGAGCTACGCGAATCTTCTAGTTGCTGTAGGACGTTTCTAAATTCCAAAGCACCAAATAAAGAAGGTCTGATTGGGGTTATAGGAGAGTGAGAACCAGCAATGTGTAGATCAGTCCCCGCGGTCGCCGCAGATACGGCTGCAGAAACGGCAGCAGCATTTTGGGATGAGGTTGTGGAGGGAAGGTTTTGTGGCCGCAATCTCATACCTTTCGTAAGTTCTCCATATGCCTCCTCCTGCTCATCTTCAAAATGCTCTTGCCAAAGAGGGATAGGCGAGCCTGGTAGAGCAATTATACTTCCTCTAGGAGACGCGAATCTAAAAAAATTAGGTCTATGCTCCTCTTCTTCGCCAAATCCGGAAGAATTAAATCCAGCATAGTCTAATCCTTGGGTTAGAATTGACGCTTCGTCTCTGATTTCTTCATCCTGTTCAATGTTTGCCTCATGGCCTGCTTCAGTGTAAAAATCGCGGGCTCTAGTTTCGACTAGATACTGTTTTCTTTTAGTAGTGTTGTACCAATGCCACCCCACAACAAAGATAACGTAGGAAACATAGATGGATAACATGGCCACACACTCTAGGCGAGTAATAACACCATCCGACATGAAGTATATAGAAAATCCCACAGAAACAGTAAAAAATACAATATCTCGCGTAAAGGATTTTCTGGCGACTTTAAACGGGCGAATTATTGCCATGGATCCTGCTACAACTGCCGTGATAAAGGACGCGGCACCAATGAGCTCACCAATAGCTAGGGATCCCGAGCCAATCTTCATAGCTGCATAAGTACTAAAGACGTCTGGTGAACCATTACCAAACGCCAGAAAAGTTACGCCAGCAAGGGATTCTGAAAGGCCGAGCATTTTAGAGGTGGTGTTTAAGTTGGGGCATAAATAATCTGATGCAGCAATACCAATCGACATAAACATGATGGCAAGCCAAAGAGAAAATGAAATGATCAAAAGCACAGCAACCGACCATGATTTAGAGCAGTAGTAAATCTCCAAGTAGTTAAAAACTCCGAGATGCTCTTCTTGGCAGTGTTTTTTGACGAACGTGCACTTGTCTTGAAAGTTAACAATTTCGGCGCATTCATAGTGGTCCGTATCGGTTCCGTTGGGACTCTTCTCATTGTCGGAGTCAATAGCTTCTAAGGAGACATCTGTGTGTTGAGATAGGCTATAGTAAGGATTGCTGTCGAGCGTTACGTCGGTAACTTGCGAAGGTTCAGTGTCGCGATCATGTTTTCGCGAAGTAGCGGCATATGTCTTTTGCGTGGATAAGTCTTGGGAAAGATGGTTTTGTATTAGACCATTGTCATTTGTTGCAGGTAACGCGAAAACATTTGGAGGTTCAAAAGAAGCTGATAGAAGTAAACCTGTTAATATTAACCGGTTCATAATAGTTTATGAGAGGGGGGGTCAAAAGAAAATGTATTGATGGAAATAAAGGCGGGACTGCGATTAAATTATAAAAATGAACTAATTTAAAAAGGCAACAGCAATCAAGAAAAAAAAGGGGAAATTACAAAAACTCATATATGGACTATTAAATACAAATACAAATTTTGTAGTGTTAACTCAAATGCTCTTGTGGCGTAACAAGAAAATGATGATAGCGAGAAGATTTAGTGACCGAAGAAAAGGAGGCGGTGCGTAGGAAATTAAACGTTGTTTTTCTTGACATTTGCCGTTTTAGGAAGAATTTTGATGGATCTGATAAATACGACCAAAAAAGGTCTTTGACTGTTGGCAAACCACTGTGTAACAAACGTGTGCAAATAGTCCAGTTATTTCGTTTAGAGTTGATCTGAGTGGTCCATCCAGTATCATTTAGTAGTTATGCCTATTTAAACCTTGAATTCAAGATTTTAAGCTCATTGGGGTAGCGTATTGTTGAAGCCCGCAGTGTGACGCCAAAGGCCTTGTGGTTTGCTTGTTTTTTTCGCGGCCCCTCCTCTGCTGTCTGCGCCAGCCATGCTAAAAAAAATTTTAACCCACCACCACTTTCCACCATAGAAAGCTCATACCGGATATCTCGAAAAGTAATGACAGAAAAACTAGAAGCACAGCTCAAAGGAATTGTTTCCGAAAACATCCCAATTACAAGGGTTTCTCAAGGCGCAGAGGCCATTGTTTTCCGTACAAATGTGCACCCTTATCTCAATAGTCTTTTGACGACGCAGCCAGATCGGCTAGAAAGCTCGCATTTACCACCCCATTCACACTCATTCATCATCAAGTACCGCCCGCCAAAAGCTTATCGCCACCCTACACTAGACAAGACTCTGACCAAACACCGGACTCTGGCGGAGGCCCGGCTACTTCAGAAGCTTTCAGCAGCTGGAGTCAATGTTCCGGGGATCATTCACGTGGATTTCCGACAAGGCGTCATCTGGATGGAGGATATTGTGGGGCCATCGCCATCCAAGTCGACGGACATCAAGGATGAAATGCGTGGATCGCTGAAGAATTGGATCTGGGACTATGAAAAGGAGCACGGCGAAACATCGATTTCGGCGGATACCGAAAGTAATCCGCAAAACAAGTACATCAAGGCGTTGATTCTCCGTGTTGGTCAAGAGATTGGGAAGCTCCACATGACAGATACCGTGCATGGCGACTTGACTACGTCAAACATTTTATTACGGCCACACACTGCAAGTTCATTGGTACAAGGTGTAGAGACAGCGCCAAAGAAGCAAAAGGCAGATAATGATTTAGAACTGGAGCCCGTACTTATTGACTTTGGTTTGGGGAGCTACTCGACTCTGGCGGAAGATAAGGCCGTGGATTTATATGTCTTGGAGCGTGCTGTAGGAAGCACGCATCCAGTTAACAGTGAGCTCTATACCCGTTGGCTTTTAGAGGGATACACATCTTTTTGCCAATCAGACAAAAAGGGATCTGGACCGGCCAAAATCAAGGAGGTTCTTAGAAAACTACAAGATGTCAGACTTCGTGGACGCAAAAGAAGTATGGTTGGTTAAGTTTTTTTTTTGGATAATAGTATATATTCACCCAAGATTCATGTATTCGTAAAAGGTCATTAAAAGTGGTTTAAGTAATTTGCATCATTGGGGATTCTGTGGGGTATTTGCAGGAGAAATGTCAACTTTGCCAAACATCTTGTCTATTTCATTGACTGGGTTTAGAGTTGCCTGCTCGAGCTCCGGTGTACTTTTTGTTTCCACCTTGACTGGTTGCAGGATTCTGTTTGTGGAGTCGAGATAGCCCGGGGCAATTTTACGTTTTTCTTTCAGGTCCTGTTGCACAACATCGCTCATCCACTGTTCATAGTGCTGTTTTCTTTGGATATGCTGGTTTTCAACAAACTCGGCAAACTGCTGTGAGTCTGTGGAAATGTAGTCGACTGCCTCCGAGGTGACTGTGGAAGCAGGAAGGGCAGAGGGTAGCTTGTTGAAGTTGAACGGTAAAGTGACGGCTTTAGGCGGGTGCAAAAAGGGGGAGATGATTAAGGGGATTTGCGAAAGTATCGGGTGTGCTAATCAACTTGTTAGAACCGCACAGATCCTAACCTGCAGACATACCTTTGTGATTGTCCATTTGTCAAAGGTCGTGAATGATTGCCTTCGTCAGGGAAAAAGAGCGGCGGGTGAATCCGCCAACAGGGGGGAAGTCGCTGTGGTTGGTCAGTGATTAGTCATGCTTAGTCAGCGTGTTATCAGGCTGTGTTGTCGGTGTTGCATCCTTTGCAGCAGCCCAAGGGCAAAAGAGAGTGGGAAGAGAGGGAGAAAAAAAAAAAGACACAAAAGGTGAATGGCTGCCTACAGGTGCTGCTTTACCCATTGACAGAAAAACTCAACACCAAACATTTTCAAAGGCTGCCAGGCCAAAAACGTAAGTTTCAAGGATTCCTTCGTCCATCAGAGTCGTGTCGCTACATCGCCAACAGTCTTTCTGTTATTTTGCTTGTCACAAGCTGCTTGATCTTTAAACCCCGTGCCACGCCGTCTTTTTTTTCCCGCCATTTTCATACTGCCAGCATCAATACGCCTCACGGAGCCTTTTCATCATCTCTGTTCATGCTTCGTCCAACCTTTTGAACAGCACTGCCAACACTCCCGCTATTGATCCTGTGAATCTATAAATCGTTATAAATATCTCCCCTTTTTTTGTTCGACCTTTGTTTTTCAGGAGAAGCTGCTCATTCTTGCCAGAAACATTTTGTCCTTGCAGTCGCGTATTTTTTCTCAACTTGTACACTTGCTACCTCTTGTTAAACATCCCCCAGACTCTGATATTCACGATTCCTGTTTTATATTTCTAATTCCCTCTACTCAATTCTGATTTCTAACTTCTTCCAGCCAACTTAATCTTTCTTTCCTTCTTTCACGCCCATAATGTCATACGCTGCCGTCACTACTTTAGCTACAACCGGCGCCCTCCTCGTTGGTGGCTGTAAGTAAATCTCTTCGAAAAAAAAAATGAACCTGTTCTGGCTATTCATTATGATTACTTTTGACTGCCAAATGGTTCACTATGGAATACTTGTCAATTTATCTTGATGCTAACTCCCTCCAGACCTATTATTCACCGGCAATGGTGAGACCTTCAACTTTGGAGAATTTCTTTCTACAACTTCGCCATACGCATGGTCGATTATTGGCATTGCCCTGTGTATCGGCTTAAGTGTCATTGGTGCCGCTTGGTAGGTTTTCTTTTATGATGGATGAGCATTATTCTAACGCGCAGTTTAGGGGTATTTTCATTACAGGTTCCAGTATTGTCGGTGCTGGTGTTAAGGCCCCCCGCATCACGACCAAGAACTTGATTAGTATTATTTTCTGCGAAGTTGTGGCTATTTACGGCTTGATTATGGCCATTGTCTTTTCTTCCAAGCTTACCGTTGTTTCCGGCCAGCTCATTTTCACAAAGGAGAATGTCTACACTGGCTTCTCGCTATTCTGGGCCGGTATCACTGTTGGTGCTGCCAACCTTGTTTGCGGTGTCTGCGTTGGTGTGACTGGTGCTACCGCTGCCATTTCTGATGCCGCCGACTCGTCTCTCTTTGTCAAGATCTTGGTCATTGAGATTTTCGGCTCCGTCTTGGGTCTGTTTGGTCTTATTGTTGGCTTGCTCATGGCTGGCAAGGCCCCTGACTTCCATTGATTAACATACAAATTAACAAATATTCTTAATAATAATAAATTAATAACATCAACTAGTAGTCATTATGACTTGGGAGCTCTCAGTATGAAAGAATTTTGATGAGGATTTAAAAAAGAGTCTAGATAATTGGTATTTAATGAACCGTCAGTAATAACTGTACAGGACTACATTATTCAATTCAAGCACGTCTCTAGGGATTGTCCATTTATGCTTTATATGAACGGTTTTGATGAGATTTAACGATCACAGCTTGTGGTTTTTTAGTAGAACTAAGACTTAAAATCTCTGAAGAAACGCACGTGTAATATTTTAATCAAAGCTTTGAAGTTGGCCGTAACCCCCAGTATCATGGATTTATGGTTTTATGGCTCGTTAAAGAGGTGAGTTTTTTGATTCTCGAAAATGTTTCTGCCGCATGTGCAAAGATTTTTTGATGACTAAGCCCAGCGAAATTTTTTTTAATCTTGAAAAAAAAAATGTTTTCTAAAAAAGTATTCCACAAACACCTTTAATAAAGTCATATTGACACTCTTCCTAAGAAAACTTTTGAAATAATGGTCAGCCTGAAAGATGCATTAAAGTCGTTGAAAACGCCAAAGCCAGTTGGTAAGTATACCTGTCCAAAAGAAGTTCCGAGTATTATTTGGGGTTATACTAACTTGCACTAGACTTTGATCCGGAAGATTTTGAGCGACGAAATCCAGATAGCGACGGCGGGTCCGACAATGAGACTGAGTTTGACCGGAAGCAGCGGGAGGAGGAGAAGAAGCTTGCGCGGGCCCATTACGTGGACGTGGGCAAGAGCAAGCTTCGAAGCAAGAACGATGCTGCGGTTGAGCTGAACGAGACCCGGTATAAAGGCGCCCGAGTGTCGAGAAGAGACTTGTACAAGAACGAAGATAGTGAGGACGACGAGCAAAGTGAAGAAGACAGCGGGGAGGACGAGAGTCAAGATGAGGGCGACGAAAATGACGACGAAGATGAGGAAGAGGAAGATGATGATGAAGACAATGACGATGAGGATGAGCAAGACAATGACGATGAGGAAGACAACGATGATGATGAAGACGACCAAAGTGATGAGGAGGAATATACACAAAATACCCAAATTGGCGAAAAGAAACGATCTCAGCTTAAAGAGCTTCTCAAAAATGAGCAACAGTAAGTGTGGACCTTGGTTTAGCTTTAGCTTTTTTGTTAACCCACGACTAGGAAACTGGTTTCGCAAATCTCCAAGACGGCCAAAGACGAGGCCCAAAAGGGAGAAGGCATTAAGAATCAAATTGTAAGTGGCAGCTTTTTATTAATCTTCAACAAGTACATTGCTAATATTTTTTAGAAAATCTACGAAACCATTCTCGATTCACGCATCAAGATTCAGAAAGGTCTGGTGGCTGTCAACTCGTTACCACTAACACAGGCAGGAGCCAAAAAGTACTCCTCCAAATCAACGCCCAAGCTCCTGGAGCAAGTCGCCAGTAGCCTCTACAGTCTGCTTGATCAGATTGCGGAGCTGCGCAAGCAGATGATGGTTAAAGATAGCATAATACCCGAGGACGAGGAGTCTGACGTTGATGTCAAGGCCGGCAAGCGTAGTCTCGAAGCTGCGTTTGGAAACGAGCAGGTATTGGCTAAGCGCCTGAAGCCCTACAGCGATGCGGTGCTAACCAAGTGGTCGAAAAAAGTGCAGGCTGCGTCTGGTGTTTCGGCATTGAATGCGTCCAAGTTCTCCATCAAGAATACCAATGCGCAGGTTCAAGTTGCGTCGCATCTTGCCGACATGGACCGACTGATTAACCGGACCAGAATAAACCGGTCGCAGGTTAAGATTCTTGGCGAGGGTGAGGATGCTGAGGAGGCGACCGGAGGAAATGGCGAGGGAGAAGAAAAGGAAGATGAAGAGCTGGATGAAAAGACCAAGATTAAGAAGAGAATTGAGGAGCAGAAGCGCCAAAAGAAGCTGAAACAGCAACAGATCCAGTCGCAAAAGAAGAAACAAAAGGAAAGCGAGTCCGAGCATGTGACGAGCACGGATCAGGAGCTGAAGGAGCGCGAGGAGATCTACGACGACATGGACTTTTACCGGGCGCTTTTGAAGGATCTTGTTGACCGACGCATGGCTGATTCGAGCGTTGCGTCGAGCGTCAAGTGGACCATCACCAAGTCGAATGGCCACGACAAGGAGAAGAGCGAGGACAAGTTTTCCAAGGACCGCAAGCTCAAGTTTAATGTGCAGGAGAAGCTGCAGAACTTTGATGCGCCACGCAACACAATTCAGTGGAGCGATGAACAAATCGACGAGCTGTTTTCTGGGTTGTTTGGGCAAAAGATTGAGGTCAGCGAGGCCGAGGACGAGAGCGAGGCGGACGAGGCTGAGGACGATTACATTGTCAACGACGGACTTAAGATTTTTGGTTAGATAAAAGTAATAAAATCATTCACTATCACTTGAGTAGGGAACAAGCAGAGGCTGTTTCGGGGGTATTCTGCGGACAGCTTGATTTGGGGGTTTTTGTTTGCGGGGTGTAGAAAAAGACGTGACGAAGGGGTCGGTAGCCATATCGACTTGGATGGCGAGGTTGTGTAGGGCTTGTGATTTGAACGAGGTTTGGTTTTTTTGTAGAGAAGAAGAGATGATTTGGTCTTTGCGGTTTAGGTTGAGGCCGTTGCCATAGGAGTTTAGCTGGGCGATGCGCACGTCTTCGGAAGACTCCGAAGCGGGCGTGAGGAATAAAGAGTGCTTGTCTTTGAGAGACTTGTTTTCATGGTCGCGTTTTTCGGCAGCGACTTTTTCGTGTCTGAACTTGTCGCGCAGGCGCTTGGATGCGGCGTAGGAGTCGCGCCATTGGCGTTTGTTGCGCTCGTAGAGCATTTTGATGCGCTGTTCTTGGGAGGCTCTGGAGCTGGACGCGTCCTTTTTGCGCTCGAGGGCAGCAAAGCCGTCGCCGGACGACTTTTGCGAGAGCAGTTTGGCGGGGCTCACGAGGCCGCTGTACCTGACTGCGTTTGCCGAGGAGGGCCCCGAGACCTCGGTTGCTGGGGCCTGGGGGAACCGTTCGGAGGCGCCGGCGGCGACGCGGTAGCGGGCGTTTTGGGGGTCGGTGGTGATTTCGATGGGGGATTTGCAGTTTGAGCAGGAGAACCTGAAGGACCAGATGGGGGTGGAGAAGTAGGAGCCGGCTTTTTGCTTTTCTGCGTTGAAGCGGGTTCCTTGGGCGATGGAGACATGGCAGTGGGAGCAGGAGATGTCCATGGGGGTTTCGAAGCGGACGGTCAGAATGCCCATGGAGATTTTGCGGGCTCTTGGGCCCAGGCCGTGGGGTTTCCCTGCGAGAGAGTTGAGAGATCTGCGGCCATCGTAGGTTGGGGGGATATATCTGTTGAAGCCTTTGAGAGGTTAGAGAGAGATGGGATGGAATGAAATGTACGTACCTTGCATTTTTGTGGAGAGTGTGGGAGAGGTGGAGCGAGGGAGATTGCAATTGCAAGGTTTGCCACCTTTTTTTTTTTTCTGTGTAGGTTTGTTGGTTTTTTTTTCCCTTACCACCAACCATCATTGCCACCTTTTAATTGCCACTGAGAATCGTTATTGAAAAAACATACAAAAATGCCACCAAAAGCCGACTGGGAGAAATATAAGGCGCCTGCTGAGGACGACGAGACCGAGAAGAAAGACATTATTCCGTTGTCGGAGGGAGACATTCAGGTTCTAAAGTCGTACGGAGCGGCCCCGTACGGGAGCGCGCTGAAGGCGATTGAGAAGGACCTGAAGGACATCCAGGCACGGATAAACGAGAAGATTGGGATCAAGGAGTCTGATACGGGGCTTGCGCCACCGCACCAATGGGATCTTGCGGCCGATAAGCAGAACATGGAGCAGGAGCAGCCTCTGCAGGTGGCACGATGCACGAAGATTATTCCTGAGGAGGACGAGACGAAGCGGACGAAATATGTCATCAACATTAAGCAAATAGCCAAGTTTGGTGAGTAGAATTGTTTGGGAAGAAGAGCTAGAGCTAACATGAAGTAGTTGTGAGTCTTGGAGACCGCGTGAGTCCCACGGACATTGAAGAGGGGATGCGAGTTGGTGTTGAGCGCAACAAGTACCAGATTATGCTTCCTCTTCCGCCACGAATTGACCCGTCCGTGACGATGATGACGGTGGAAGAGAAGCCGGACGTGACGTACAGCGACATTGGAGGATGCAAGGAGCAGATTGAGAAGCTGCGGGAGGTTGTGGAGCTGCCGCTGCTGTCGCCGGAGCGCTTTGTGAATCTGGGCATTGACCCGCCCAAGGGGATTTTACTGTATGGGCCTCCCGGCACGGGGAAGACGCTGTGTGCGCGGGCGGTTGCGAACCGCACGGATGCGACGTTCATTCGGGTGATTGGGTCGGAGCTTGTGCAGAAGTACGTTGGAGAGGGCGCGCGCATGGTGCGGGAGCTGTTTGAGATGGCGCGGACCAAGAAGGCGACGATTATCTTTTTTGACGAGGTGGATGCGATTGGCGGTGCGCGGTTTGACGACGGGGCCGGGGGCGACAATGAGGTGCAGCGGACGATGCTGGAGCTGATTACGCAGCTGGACGGGTTTGATCCGCGCGGCAACATCAAGGTGATGTTTGCGACGAACCGGCCCAACACGCTTGATCCTGCGCTGCTGCGGCCTGGGCGGATTGACCGGAAGGTTGAGTTTAGCTTGCCGGACGTGGAGGGGCGGGCCAACATTTTGCGGATCCATGCGAAGAGCATGTCGGTTGACCGGGACATTAGATGGGAGCTGATTTCGCGGTTGTGTCCGAACAGCACGGGGGCGGAGCTGCGCTCGGTGTGCACGGAGGCGGGCATGTTTGCGATTCGTGCGCGCCGCAAGGTTGCGAGCGAGAAGGATTTTTTGGCGGCGGTTGAGAAGGTGATTAAGGGGAATCTCAAGTTTAGCAGTACGTCTCGTTACATGCAGTACAATTGATGTAGAAGAGTATTTGATGGTAGAGAGGATATATGTCGTTATCATTAATCATTAAAGGTCTATATATAATATATTTTTAATCCCACCACGAGACAAGACCCATGCCGTCCGCTTGGCACGATCCGATGATGGAGTACGGGGGGTGGACGATTTCCTGGTTTGCCGGGTCGTCGGACATTTGGAGGGAGGAGGGTTTGCGGGGCTGTTGCTGGGTGAAGATTTCCTGCTCGACTCTGAATCTGATTTTTTCGTTTGTATCGATGAAGTAGTCGTACTCGCCGTTTTTCCAGACCCAGGCCTGTTCTCTTGGGACGCTACAAGGGGGGGTGTTAGGTAGAAGGGGGGGTGTTTTCAAATAGACTTACAATTGGCAAGTTTCGAATAGTAGGTCTTTTGGGATATGTATGTCGTCGAAGAATTCCATTTTGACTGGGGGTTGTTAGAGGGGGTTTTAAAAGAAATAAAAAAAGGAAAACCAGGAATAAAACGTACTATTGATGCCTTCTTCTGTGCAAGAAGAGACCCAGCCTACTAGGATTTCGCCCACAAAAGGTCTGAAGACTATCAGTCGGAAGGTGCCTAAGGAGAGGTTAGAAGGGGAATTGAAAGAGAGGGAGAGACGTACATTTTATGAAGACACCGCCGTCACCGTTTTTTGTCATTCCATCGTTGAAGTCTTCTATATCGTAGAGACAGATGCACAGGCCCACGTTGTGGATGACCTTAAGGAGTCAGTTGGGGGGGGAGGAGCGGGTGAAGGGAGTGAGAACTCACTTTGTTTGCGAACTTCTTGTTGACTTCGTCCTCGAGGCCCTCTGCGAGGGGCGTGTTGAAGTTTTGGGGGTCCAGTCGGATGAGATCGGAGATTTTTGTGAGCACGAACATTGTGGGTTTGGCAGTTTGGGGAGATTATGATGGCGATGGGGGGGGGGGTTTAAAATAAAGGAAAAAAATTTGAAATAGGAAATAAGACATGCGTCTGGGGGGATAAGTGTCGGGTGATAAGGTGGGAGTGCGATGTGGCAAGTCCTTGGTGCCACGATAAAGAGCAGGAACCGTTTATCCGGCGGAGGTGCAGCTTGTGGGAGGTAAATGGGGAGCGCAGCCCTTGGAGGTTTTTTGCGCTTTCCTAGTCTACCCGCGTTACCCGGCAGCATCGACCCGGTCTGCGCTCACGCCGCCTAGCCGCGGCTGGCAAGTGGGGCCCAGGCGATTTGGGTGCCCAGCAAATAGTAATTGGCGGCCGCCCATTGGCCAGCCTTTAGCGGGAGCTGTTAAACGAGGGAGTTTCTGAGTGCCAGAGTTACCGGGGGTTTTTGCTACGGCGAGGCCTTTTTGGGAGGGGGGGCTGCTACCCCAGGCTACGTGAGACGGCGGCTGGCCAATGGGAGGCGACGCGTTACGAAAGCGCATGTGGGGACAAGCGGAGGACGGGCGTGCACGTCGGGCCCGCAGACGACGAGGCGCTGGACGAGCAGAGGCGCTGCCAGACGGGGCGGCGGCCGGGGGCGCGCGTAGGGCGCGGGGGGGGGGGGAGCGGCCAGGGGGCGGCGGGACCAGACGGGTCGCTGGGCGGTCGCTGCGGGTGCCGGGTGGAGGGCTCGGGAGGAGCAGCGTTGGTGGCTGGCTCGCGGGCTTTTCCAGCGGCGTCGTCGCGAGGAGTCGCTGGAGACACCAGCAAAAGCGCAGCGCTACGGCCAGGCTCGAGTCAATCAAAGCCACCCAAAAGCGGGAAATTCCTGCGCGCACACACCACATTTTCTATATAAAAAAACCCGCCAGCAGCCCCAAACCTTTTTTTATTTCTGCCCAACCACCTCTTCTTCTTTTCTCTTTTTTTTTTTTTTTTCTCCCCCCAATATATTTTCAAATATCTTCGTCCTCTTCTCTTCTCTTCCCCATCCCACCCTCCACACATATAACAATGCTGAGCGCTTTGAAACGTTCCTGTCTGGTATGTTCTTGTTTTTATAGTATGATAGCACCCCCCCTAACGCCCCTCCGCAGCAAAAGCAGTCCATCGCCGCTTCCAGAGCCTTCCACGTCTCTAGAACCCTCGGATCCGTCATCTCCCAGGACCACGTCAAGGCCACCGAGGCCTCCAAGCACATCTCTAACAAGTACGCCGTCATCGACCACGAGTACGACGCCGTCGTCGTCGGCGCAGGCGGCGCAGGCCTCCGCGCCGCCTTTGGCCTCGCCAACGCCGGCTTCAACACGGCCTGCATCTCCAAGCTCTTCCCCACCCGCTCGCACACCGTCGCCGCCCAGGGCGGCATCAACGCTGCTCTCGGCAACATGCACAAGGACGACTGGCACTGGCACATGTATGACACCGTCAAGGGCTCCGATTGGCTCGGCGACCAGGACGCCATCCACTACATGACCCGCGAGGCCCCCCAGTCCATCATCGAGCTCGAGCACTACGGTGTCCCCTTCTCCCGTACCGAGGAGGGCCGCATCTACCAGCGCGCCTTTGGCGGCCAGTCCAAGGACTACGGCCACGGTGGCCAGGCCTACCGCACCTGCGCCGTCGCAGACAGAACCGGCCACGCCATGCTCCACTCCCTCTACGGCCAGTCCCTCAGACACAATACCAACTTCTTCATTGAGTTCTTTGCCCTCGACCTCCTCATGCAGGACGGCAAGTGCGTCGGTGTCATTGCCTACAACCAGGAGGACGGCACCATCCACCGCTTCCGCTCCAAGAACACCGTCATCGCCACCGGCGGTTACGGCCGCGCCTTCTTCTCCTGCACCTCCGCCCACACTTGTACCGGTGACGGTATGGCCATGGTCACCCGCGCAGGCCTCCCCCTCCAGGATCTCGAGTTTGTCCAGTTCCACCCCACTGGTATCTACGGCTCCGGCTGCCTCATCACTGAGGGCTCCCGTGGTGAGGGTGGTTTCCTCCTCAACTCCAAGGGTGAGCGCTTCATGGAGAGATATGCCCCCACCGCCAAGGATCTCGCCTCCAGAGATGTCGTCTCCCGTTCCATGACCATGGAGATTCGTGACGGCCGTGGTGTCGGCCCCGAGCGTGACCATCTCTACCTCCAGCTCTCCCATCTCCCCGCCTCCGTCCTCCACGAGCGTCTCCCCGGTATCTCCGAGACCGCCGCCATTTTCGCCGGCGTCGACGTCACCAAGGAGCCCATCCCCGTCATCCCCACCGTCCACTACAATATGGGCGGTATCCCCACCAGATACACTGGTGAGGTCCTGACCCAGGACAAGGAGGGCAACGAGCACGTCGTCCCCGGCCTCTACGCCTGCGGTGAGTCCGCCTGTGTCTCCGTCCACGGCGCCAACCGTCTCGGCGCCAACTCCCTTCTCGATCTCGTTGTCTTTGGTCGCGGTGTTGCTCTCGACATTATCTCCAAGTTCACTCCCGGCCAGGCTCACGAGCCTACCCCCGAGGACATTGGTAAGCACTCGATTGAGAACCTCGACCACTGCAGAACCGCCACCGGCCCCAAGCCCACCGCCCAGATCAGACTCGCCATGCAGAAGGTCATGCAGCAGGATGTCTCCGTCTTCCGCATGCAGTCTTCTCTCGAGGACGGTGTCCGCCGCATCACCGAGGTCGCCGGCACCTTCAAGGACGTTGGCACCTCCGACCGCTCCATGATTTGGAACTCGGATCTGATTGAGACTCTCGAGCTCCAGAACCTGCTCACCTGCGCCATGCAGACTGCCTACTCCGCCGTCGCCCGTACCGAGTCCAGAGGTGCCCACGCCCGTGAGGACTACCCCGACCGTAACGACAAGGAGTGGATGAAGCACACTCTCTCGTGGCAAGACCACTTTGCCGAGCCCGTCCACCTTTCCTACAGAGATGTCATTTACCACACTCTTGACGCCAATGAGTGCAAGTCGGTTCCTCCTGCCAAGCGTGTCTACTAAACGGCTTGCTGAAACCCCCCCCCCCCTGATGATGTGTTTATGACCAAGAGTATATATTTGCAAGGAGAGCGATGCGTTTTTAACTATTAATGAAAAAAAATTGAAAAAAATTTATAAAACTGGTTTCTTCAAACCCCACCATTCCTGTATCTACGTGTAATAATTGAAAAAAATATCAAAATCCTTTTTTAAAGCTTAAACTCCCCCTTCCTCCTCCGAATCGGAGACGTATCGAGGCGTGCCTGCGGATGAATGGCCACTCTCTGCCCTCGCGTCACTGGTGGGCGCCCCTCCGCCACCCAAATTGTAATGCTGCTCTCCGGATTGGCCACCCCGCCAGCCGCCCCCGCGCTGGTCCCGGGCCCCCCGCTGGCCTGTTTTCGCGCCCCGGGGACCGCCCCTGGTCCCTGCAGACTCCCGCGGCTCCCGCGGCACCTGCTCCAGCTGCGCAATCCAGCTCGCAATCCCCACCAGCGCGCAGAACCGCGCCGTCTGCGGGTTGTCCACGATCGCCGTCCGGTCCGCGCCCCGCACCGCCGCAGACCCAGCGTCCCCCAGCTCCGGCCGGAACCACGCGTGGCGCGCCTCTCGGCTGCCCCTGGGCGACTGGCTGCCCCTGGGCGACTGCGGACCCCCCCCGGGCCGCCCGAAAAAGTACTCGTACGTCGGAATCACAAGGTACCCCGGCGCCGCCACGTTCGCGTCCACCCACGCCGCCGCCTGCTCCAGCGGCGACAGCCCCTCCGGCGACCCCTCCACGCGCGCCGTCACCGGCGTCGTGTCAAGATCGCCCGTGGCGGCGTCGCGCGCCAGCGGCGTCGGCGCAAAGCCCTCTGTCGCGGGGACCGGCACGTGCGGGGCCATGGCGCGCGTGACGGCGAGCCACGCGGCGTCGTAGCTGAGCAGCGAGCGGTCTCGCGGGTCCAGCGCAAACTGCGCGGCGCGTGCGTCGGCCGCCTCCACAGGCGCCCCCGAGGCCAGCTTCTGCTTCTTCTTGCGCGCGCCCGGCGACGGCGTCCGCGGCGACCGCGCCCCGCTCGCCGGCCCGGGAACCTCGATGGGAATGTGCTGCAGGAAATGGCGCCGCGGCAGACACTTGTCCAAGGCCACGAAGTGGGTCTTCTCGGGCGGCTGGTCTGGTGCCTTGTCCGTCGCCCCATCCTCCGCGTCAGAATCGAGATCCAACTCAATCTCGTCTTCATTCACGACGCTCTTCGAACCCACAGCCTCTGCCCCCCCGTGCTCCACCGTCGCCTCGAACCCCACGTGCAGGTGCGCCGCCACCCACGTCTTGGGGCGCAGCGTCCTGAGCAGCCGCATTCCCGCGGGCGACCCCAGCTCGCCCTGCGCAATGTCTTTGGCGAAGAACGGTTTCTTGCGCAGCAGCCCGCGCACGTCGCCGTGCTGCTCGATGCCCGCGGGCCAGTCGTGCGACATAAACACGTCGATCGGCTGCGGCTCGCCGCCGCCCACCAGCGCCTCCGCGCTCACCGAGGACACCCGCGGCCAGGCCTGCGCGCTGGCCAGCAGCCCCAGCCGCGCCACGTCGTAGTTGCGCACGTGGTACACGCTGCGCAGGTCGCGCGGGGAGTACGGCACGCGCTCGCCGTAGGGCCGCGTGTAGTCGCGGTCGTCGTAGATGCCCGAGACGCCGGCGATGCGCACCGCGTTCTTGTAGACGACGCACCCGGCGCGGCCCAGGTAGTAGATGTTGGGCGCGACCCAGCCGCCGTGCGGCAGCTCCTGCAGGTAGTTGGACGCCTCGTGGTTGCCGCCCACGAAGACCGTGAGCACCGGCGCCGCCAGCTCGCCGCGGAAGTACGCCGCAAACGACCCGCGCGCCGCCTCGCGCTTGTACTTGGCGGGCACCGCGAGGCAGTTGAGGTCGCTGGCCGTGCGCAGCGCCTGGAAGTCGCCGCCAATCAGCAGCAGGTCCACGCGGTCGCGCGGGTGCTGCGTCTTGGCCAGGCGCTGGACCGCCGTGTAGATGGCCGACAGATTGCCGTGACAGCAACCCTCGAAATAAACGTGCAGAATGGCCATGGCGGGAGTGTTTGGTTGCTGGTATAAGGAAAAAAAAGTTTAAAGACGGGTAAGGCAAACCACCGTTGAAATTGGGCAGCCGCACAGCCAATGGGAGAATCAGAATGTGAAAAATTGCCCTTGGACAAAATCTGTACATTTTATGTATTGTTTACATGGGAGAAAAAGCTACTCATACAATTTAAAACTTAAAGACCTGGTCCTTGGAGAAACCAAGCTCCTTGAGAGCACCCTCGACCTCACCCTGGTCGGTGGGAGAAACCTTGGGGCCGGAAATGGCCTTGGAGAAGGGGGGAGGGCCGCAGACAAAGACCTTGACATTGTCGGCAGACGAGGGGAACAAGTTCTTCTCGAGGTACTCCTTGGTGATGTAGCCAGTCTGGCCCTTCCAGGAGTCGTCGGCCTTGTCGACAAAGAAGTGGAACTTGAATTGCTCGGGGTTCTTGGCAGCAACCTCCTCGAGCTCCTTCTTGAGAATGATGTCCTTGTCGGAGACATTGCCGTAGAAGAGGTGGACCTTGGTCTTGTCGGCGGGGTCCTTGTTAATGGCGTGGATCAGCTGGTAGAGGGGAGTGATACCGGAGCCGCCGCCAATGAGACCAATCTCGGGGTGCTTGTTGGCAGTCCAGGGGTACTTGGGGATGGGGCCCTGGAAGGCAACCGTGTCGCCGTTCTTGAGGCCGAAAATGTGGTTGCCAAACTTGCCAGTCTCGTAGCGCTTGATGACGAGCTTGAAGGTGCCAACGTCGTCGAGGTCGTTGACGGGGGTGTAAGGGCGGATGACGTTGTTGCCCTTGGCTGTGACGTACTTGGCAAGGAGGGCCGAGGTGGGGGTAAGACCGAGCTTCTCGCCAGCAGGAAGCTCAAAAGTGAATTCTCTAGTCTAGAAAGGAAACGGGTTAATTGAGGGCAAAAAAGGGGTATACAGGTATACTAACGTTGCCGGTGAGTTCCTCAGAGCTGATGAGCTTGAGATCGACCCATTGCTTGTCGCCCTTAAGAGTGCTCTCGGCAGCAACGGGGCGAGAAGAGTAGTAGAAGTACGAGCCAATGGCAAGGCTGGCGCCGAGGATGGCGGGGCCCCAGGCGGCGGACTTGAGGGGAGCGGAGGCTCTGGTGGAGGCGGCGAATTGGCGGATAGCAGTAGGGAAGACCATTTTGGCGGAGGCGAGTATGTCAATTAGATGAGACGGGGTGGAAGAGTTGGTTGTAGAGAAAAAGAAAAAGGGAAAAGAAAGTGGGAAATTCGGGTGGTATTTATATCAGGTCGGAAGCCCGCGTGGTTAGGGCAGCCAAGGGCAGAGGCTTGGTGGGTTTTGCGTGGGAATGGCGTAATACCTTTGAACGTGCAAATTTAGGCGACCGGTCTCGTTATTTTGGCTCAGGTCTCTGATACCAAAGGATCGTCGTTGGCTGAGAGAGTCAAAGGCTTCTTCAATTGGTAGAAGGCGTCTTGCCGTCGCAGCGCCAAAAGACCCGCACTGGATTTGTCAAGCTGACAAAACACCTCCCGCTCAACCCCGTCCGTTGCACTCAAACCGCCCTTCAGTCCCATCGGATCGGAATGCTCACCATGGAAGTCCTCCTCATTGAAGCCCCAATCTCTACTCATCTCCAAGTATGCTTCTTCTGACTTCCACCCGGTAACAGCAACTAGGCCTGTTTGAGCGCTCCCTCGTGCCCACTCAAAAACACCTCACTCCACTTTCCCACCTCCACCAACAACTTCCCACAAATGTCCCAATCCCTGCTCCACAGACTCTCCCCGGCCCAGATCCTCGGCCTCGCCCGCAACCTCGTCCCGCCCCTCAGCGACGCCTTCTACAAGGGCCAGGCCGGCCGCATCGTCGTCGTCGGCGGCTGCGAGGACTACACCGGCGCCCCCTACTTCTCCGCCCTCGCAAGCACCCTCCTCGGCGCAGACATGTCCCACATCATCTGCGAGCGCAACGCCGCCACCGCAATCAAGTCCTACTCCCCCAACCTCATGGTCCACCCCTACCTCTTCGACTCCGCCTCCCAGAAGCAGTACGCCGCCTACGGCGTCCCCACCGACCAGGACGCCGTCATCCAAAAAGTCCTCGCCGTCCTCGACCGCGTCCACGTCGTCGTCGTCGGCCCGGGCCTCGGCCGCGACAAGCTGCTCCTGCAGACCACCGCCCGCATCATCCAGGAAGCAATCAAGCGCTCCAAGCCCATCGTCATTGACGCAGACGGCCTCTTCCTCGTCCAGCAAAACCCCGACCTCATCCGCGGCTACCAGAACGCCATCCTCACCCCCAACGTCATCGAGCTCCAGCGCCTCCGCGACTCCGTTGGCCTCCCGCCCTACGTCGCAAAGGACAATGTCGAGCACATCCTCGAGCTCCAAAAACTCAGCAAGCTCTACGGCGACATCACCATCCTCGAAAAGGGCAAGTCCGACTACATCTCAAACGCAACAACAACCGTCGAAAACCCCACAATTGGCGGCCTCAAGCGCGTCTCCGGCCAGGGCGACACCCTCTCCGGCACCGTCTCCACCTTCCTTGCATGGAAGGTGGCGTTCGAGTCCGAGGGTCTTTGGCCCCACAAGCAGCACCTCACAATCACCCAGCAAGGTGTGCCCGTCCCATTGACCTCCAAGGATCTGTTTTTGGTGGCCGCCTTTGGGGCCTCCACAGTCACCCGCCTCTCCTCCCACAAGGCTTTCAAGGCCCATGGTCGGGCCCTAGTCACCTCGCAAATCAGCGACTTTATCGGCGAGTCCTTCCATGAGCTTTTTGAAACCGGCGACAAGCCCAACCCAAACGTTTCCTTGTGACAGGACCCAGCCGTGCGCGCTAAAGTGTAATACACATTTGTAATTGAAAATAACTTGACGTTTTTCTAACCTTGCAATGCTATCCCGTAGATTTCACCTGTCACCTTTAAACCTTTAATGATTCCTCTCGTGCGCAGAAAGACTTTCCCCCTGGCCGTTGTTTGGGCAAGGACCGCCGCCGCCCGCTCCATCCAGACCAAGTCCCGCGCACGCAACCCCCCCAAGCTCGAGATCCTGACGCTCGAGCAGCTCGACTATGACGAAAATGGAAACAAAATCGAGGTCCCCAAATCAATCCAGATGATCCCCCTCGATCCCGGCGAGTCCTTGCCCATTCGGCCCGAAGAGTTCCCTCCACTCGCAGGCAACTCTCCGGGGAACCTCCTTGAGCAGATCCGCAGAGCAATTGACTCCCATCCGGGATCCGTCGTCTTGACCCAAGTCGGAAGTTTCTACGAGGTATAAATGCACCTTTAAACACCTTGAACCCCAAACTAACAAACAATCAGATTTATTTCGAGCAAGCTGAAGAGTACGGCCCTAAACTTGGTCTTCGCATTGCGAAAAAAAAAGTGGGCTCTCGCACAAACCCGTACACATACCCCATGTCCGGATTCCCCCTATACCAACTCGGTAAATATCTCCGCGTGCTTGTCCAGGAACTGCAGATCCCCGTGGCCATTTATGACCAATATGACAAAGACCCCCCCGTCGACATGCTCCTCACCCGCTCAGGCTCCAAATTCAACCGCGAGCTGACGCGCTTTGTGACCCCAGGAACCCTTCTCGACGAGTCCTTCATGGACTGGAGATCAAACAATTACCTGCTATCCGTCGTCCTCCCAGAGCCTTCAAATCAAGATGGAACCATCCCTGACGACGCACCCATCGGTCTGGCTTGGGTCAACCTTGGCGTCGGATCTTTCTACGTCGAATCAACTACCGCCGCGGGCTTGGTTTCCTTATTGGCCCGAATACAACCCACCGAGGTCCTTGTTGACAAGTCCATTTTCCCCGAAGAAGCACCTGCTGAAGCTTTCTCCAAGCTTAACCAGGAGTTTTCCGGGATTGAAGGTTTTTACATGCGAGCAGTCCCCTTTAACCTGCGCAACCAGCTGAGTTTCTGTGCTGAGGTCCTGGGCAAGGACCTGGACTCCATGTCCCAAACCCTCCACGCCATGACCCCACCAGAACGCCACGCCGTTGTTGTTATCTTAAAATATATCAAGAAAAACCTCCCCAAATACCCCGTTAGTCTGCAGCTTCCAGAGCGCAAAAAATCAAGCTCCATTATGAAGATCGACATACGCTCCAGACACGCTCTTGAGCTGCTCAAGCCCATGCGCGACGGCTACGCCAAAACTGGCACTCTGCTTTCTTCCATCAAAAAAACCGTCTCCGACTCCGGCACCCGGCTCCTGACCGAGTGGATCAAGGAACCGTCCCTGGAGCTCGACGAAATTAACAAACGCCACCAGATTGTTGAAGAGCTCCTGATCAACAGGCATTTCCTAGACCGGCTTCGCGACTACATCCAGTCAACAGAGGACCCCGCACGCGTTATCCAAAAGTTTGGTCTCGGAAAGGGTACCATTATGGATCTCTACACACTTGCGCAAGATTTGGAGGTCTTCCACACAATCAGAAAGGAAATCAAGGCAGCCAAGCATCTGCCGCGCCGGAAATCGCAGCTCAAGGAAATGATGTCGTCTTTTGTTTCGTGCAATGATATCACCAAGGCTATTCTCAGTGATATCCACGAGTCGGTTCTTCAGCAAAGCTGTGAAGAAGAATCCGTAGACGATATTTCCCTAGAGGATAATTTCGATCCCGAGGCGGCGCTTAAGCGTGCTGCGTCCATAGAAACTGCATTAACCCCTCCCAAATCTCGTACTGCCAACGATATCGACGACTGGGTTATCAAGCCAAGTGCTTCCAGGGCTCTTAAAAACCTGCACAAGAGGCTGGAGCAAGCCAAGATCCGTGTCGAGGAGCTGGAAACGTACTTTAAAGAGCGGTACCAGGACCGCGGACTGACGCCTGTTCTTAAGTGGAACACCTCCATTGGATATCACATCAGCTTGGTGGGAAGACCCACGGATACTAGCATACACCCAGACGACCTTGCTCATATTCATACCCGCCACAAAAACTCGGCCACCATGCATAATGCCGAGTGGTTGGAGCTGGGGACAAGAACGGACGAGATTCGTATGGAAATTCGCCAAGAAGAGCGGGCCATTATGAATGCTTTAAAGAAGAAGGTGAGGATGAAAAATGAAAAAAACTGATAAATTCTAACAAGAATAGGTACTGGAGAAAAAACTCGACTTGATTGCTAACTGCCATTTGATTGATCGACTGGATGTGCTTTCTGGGTTTGCCATTCTTGCGGCTGACCGTCACTTGGTCCGTCCTAAGATGAATGAAAGGTAAGAGGGATATTTTTTTTTTTCAGCCTGTCTAACATTTAAAGTACCGTCACCAATATCGAGCAGGGCCGCCATCTTTTTGTCGAGCAGGGCCTTTTTAACAAAAACAAGACCTTCACACCCAACGGATGCAGCATTGGTGCCCCGCAGTTCCCCAACACCTGGCTCATCACCGGGCCCAATATGGGCGGCAAGAGCACGTTTCTGCGCCAGGTGGCCCTGATCTCTGTGCTGGCGCAGATTGGCAGCTTTGTGCCGGCGACCCACGCCGAGCTCGGCATAGTGGACCAGATCTTTTGCCGCGTCGGCGCCGGCGACAGCCTGTTTAACGGCGAAAGCACCTTCATGGTCGAGATGAAGGAGACCATCAACATCCTGAGCGGCGCCACGCCGCGCTCGCTCGCGGTGCTGGACGAGGTGGGCCGGGGGACAAGTAGCCGCGACGGCGTGTCGATTGCGTTTGCCACGCTCGTGCACCTGTCGCAGGTTAACCGGTGCCGCACGCTCTTTGCGACGCACTTTGGGCCGGAGCTTCACGCGCTCATCTCGCAAAAGGAGGGCCCCGGGGCCGCCCTCCAAACCGATATCGGCTACTACTGCACCCAGATTCTTATCCCTGATCTTCCTCAGCTGGAAAACGCAACAGAGCAGCAGAAAAACGACCGGTTTTACAATGAAGGCGTGATCTTCAACCACTCCCTGGTCAAGGGAATTTGCGACGACTCTCATGGGCTACGCATTGCTGTTTTAGCAAGTAAGTATTGGGAATATCCAAATATGGGAAACGCTAACTTTTTCTTCTCCCCCTTTTAGAAATTCCACGCAAAGCATTTGATTACGCGCGCTATGCTTTAAATCAGCTTCCTCAGGAAACCATTCAGATTGATACGTGATGATGAATAGCTAATATATTTAAAATGCATCGGGTGTTGATAGATCGATAGGGGGAAAGTAAAAAAAAAAGTATTACTTGCTCTATTTGAGATAAAAATTGATTTTTTTTTTTCAATTCAATACTTAAGCCTTGGAGAAGATCTTCTCAACATCAGCAATGGCCTGCTTGAGGACCTTGGCCTGGAAAGCAGAGTCAGCGACCTGGGAGTTGACCTTGTCAATGACAGACTTGGCAAGAGCCTCCTGCTCTTTCTTGCGGACCTGAGCCTCGTATCTGACCCAAGAGTCAAGAACAGACTTGGCCTCGTGGGCAAAAGCAACCTGCTGCTTAAGCTCAAAGGCCTTGGCCTCGAGCTCAACAGTCTCCTTGGAGGCCTTGAAGAGGTTCTCGGTGATGGCAACAACGTCCTTGACCTTGGAGACGCTCTCAATTCTCTCCTTGACGGCGAGGGTGTGGGTGTCACGAGCAGAGTTAAGAACGTTCTTGACGTTCTCAATGTAGCCCTCGGCCCACTCCTTGTAAGCGGGAGCAACGGTCTTGGAGATGACAATGAGTAAAACACCAAAGACGGAGACAATGCAGGTTTCGGCATTGACGACGTAGAGGCCGTTGGAGATGGTGTAGACACCGGCGGCGGTGAGGGTGGCGAGGAAACCGGTCTTGGAAACAAGGCTGTTACCGGGGAGAGCGGAGAGGATGGAAGAGGCCTTGGCCTTGGGGTCGGCCTCGGAAGAGTAGAGACGACGAAGGGCAATACTGGATAGATGAATGACGAAACATTGCAATTTCGATAAGGGCCAACGTGATGAAGTAGCGTAGAGGTTAAACCGCGCAAGCCAATTATGATTCACAGCGATTGAGATGATTGGTATCGGGTTCTAATGAGTTGTTTTAGTGAATAGCGAGATTGTATGGTGAGTGACATTTAAAAAAAAATTTTAGAGTTACGCTGGAAATTTCAAGTTTAGGTGAGGTTGTGATTGGGTGGTCTTTGCAACATCAACCGCTGTGAAATCAAAATAAGGTCTTGGGCGATTGTCAATACGGATCGTCATCAATTGAGGGCCATTTAACGAAAGAGCAGCGGGACGCCATGGGGAGTTAGTATTAGGTGATAATTTTATAAGCGGTTCAACGTACGGAGCAGCACCGACAACGGGGCGGGCAAGGACGGGGCGGCTGGCGAGAGCTATAAGCTACGGGTTAGACAATGACGGCAGCAATTGGCAATAAAGGATCTTGACGTACCCAGCGATCGAGAGGCGACGCGGAGACTCATTGTGGGGATGTTGGGGGGTTAAGGGACGGGTGGTGTTGAGAGGGAGGGAGAGGAGAGGGGAGGATTTTCTTTAGGCAGAGCGATGTAGAGGGGAAAAAATAGGGTGGTGTGTGGGAAAGGCAGGAAAGGGTTTTGGGTGGACGGGCTGACTGGCTGGGAGAAGCTGGCTGGGAGGGCTGGCGGCGGGTGTTGTTGTTGTTATTTTGGCTGGCGGTGGGAGAACTCAGTGAGGAAAAATTTTGGTTGGGCAAAGCAGTGAGGTTGGAAACAGACCAATACAAAGGGGACGGGGGGGCCAGCCAATCAAAATGAGGGGGGGCGATGAACTGCGTGTAACAGAAGAAAAAGTGTAACATATTAGCAACTGATTAGTCATGCTTAGATAAGGTCAGGTGATGCCAACGTGACTTATGCACGGCTGGGTTTTTCAATTTTAAAATTTAAATTTTTTCTTATTTTGGGAATTTTTTTTTTCCTCTGATCATTGTCAACCAACTCACCACCACCACCATGTCCAAGAGAAAACAAAGCTCCACAGGCTCGTCCAAAATCAAGACTACTGCTGCGCCCGCAGTCAAAAAGTCAAAGAAATCATCCACCGCGGCCGTGACCACGGCGACCGCCGCAGACCGCGCTGCAGCCGGCCCCCAGAAACTAACCCTCGAAGACGTCTTTGAAAGGGAAGACGCCATTCTGGAATCGGCCAAAAACTACAACCAGCTGGTCCCACTGCTCGATGCTCTTGCTGCCGGAATCTCCTCGGAACAAGACCACGACGAGGACCTCGTCATTGCCCTCATCACATGTCTTTTCAAGATTTTTGGCAAGCTCCTGAAAAAAAACCAACTGCGCGCATTCCCCACCATGACCCCGGCCCAGCAAAAGGTCACCGAGTGGCTGGGCGAGCGCTACGACTCGTTCAAAAAACTCCTCTTCACTACCATCAAAACAAGCACAAACGATACCCTGCAGGCCCTGGCCGTGCAAATCATCTTCCGCCTGGCCAAGGTCGAAAACGCCCACTACTCGCTCGACGAGATTTACTTCCCCAAGCCCCTGCTGACCGGGCTCTTCGAGGCCGTTTTATTTGCCGACGACGCGGCCCACGTCGACGTGGCGATTGAAGAGCTCACCGACAAATACCTGATAGAATACGACGACGTGCGGTACTACTTTCTGAGCCTCGTCGACGCTCTTTTGGTCGACCTGCTCGTGGACCAGAAAAAGCTCCAGGACAGCTCTGATCCCGAGTTCAAGACGGTGGCTGCTATTGCCTCGGTCCGTCTTTTTGACATTTTGACCAAGCTCTCGGCCATCTTCCCCGACGCAGACGACCAGATCACCAGCTTCTACCTCGAGGTGCCCAAAAAATACGTCAACCCCACCCGTCTTATCTCGTCCCCGTTGCGACTTTCCAGCCACAAGACAGTCTTCCAAAAATGCTGGCTCTCGGCATTCAAGCTCCCTGTTTCGTACGACCAGTACAAGGCCGTTCTGCAGATCCTCCACAAGTCCATTATCCCCAACATGATCCAGCCCCAGATGCTGCTTGACTTCTTGACCAATGCCTACGACGCCGGCGGCCCCATCTCCATTCTGGCGCTCAACGGCCTCTTCTTGCTCATGCAAAAGTATAACCTGGAGTACCCCAACTTTTATGCCAAGCTCTACCAGCTCTTTGATAACTCCATTCTCCATGTCAAGTACCGCTCCCGATTCTTGCGTCTTGTGGACATCTTCCTCTCGTCGACTCACGTGGCTGCAAACATCGTTGCGTCCTTCATCAAGAAGCTTTCTCGTCTAGCGCTTTACGCCCCCCCGGCCGCCATCATTGCCGTCGTGCCCTTTATCTACAACTTACTCAAGCGCCACCCCACATGTATGGACATGATCCAGCGACCCGACTACGAGGCAGGTGAGGATGGGTTCATGGATCCGTTTGATGATGACGAGACCGACCCGCTTTACACCAACGCAATTGAGTCGTCGCTGTGGGAGCTCGACAGCTTACAAACACACTACCACCCGAATGTGGCGACGCTGACACGAATCATCTCGGAGCAGTTCACAAAGGAGAGCTACAATATGGAGGACTTCTTGGATATGTCATACAGCACGCTCATGGAGGCCGAGCAGACAAGACGCCTGAAGGCGCCTCCTGCGCTGGAGTTTGAAACCTTTGATAGAATTTTTGGGTTCAAGCGGCCAGATGTGGAAGAAGTGGAAGATGAAGAGATTGAGGAGGGTGTGAATCCTCCCATGATGGTGAATTGGGTTTTTTAAAATAAGGAAAAATCAGATAGAATGCTCATTAAAAACGTGATATAAAAAAATTTACATAGAAGCCAGAATAAAAAAAGTTGAAAAATCAGTGTATCAATAGGTGATGTACCCGTCCTGTTTTAATTTGCGCATATAATCAAGCGTATGTTCATAGGTCCACATGGTCACGGCACTAGCCGGCGCACTTTTGATGATGGACACGAACAAGCCCTTGTATAGGCCCAGGATTCCCTCCTGCCGCAGAATCATGACTGCGGTGATGAACGGGTTGCGGGGGTACTTTGGGATGGAGCCCGAGAGATATTTTTCGCGGGTGGGGCCCTGGACCTGGAGGCGTTTGCGGACCACGTCGAAGGGGAAGAGAGCCGTTTTGGCGAAAATGCCGGCCAGCAGCCCGGCAATGGCTTCGTGGGAGCTCGCGAGGAGGGCCTTGAGCGACGCGACGGTGAATTTCGGTATCGACGGGGTATCGTTGCTGGACTCGGCGAGCGACTGGGTCGTTGGAAGAACGTAGGTCAAGCCGTGGGTCAGCTTTTCATACGACATGAAAAAAAGCCCCATGTATGGGACCATTGTGAGCACGGCGGGGGCGATGCCGCGATAGAAGCCGGACGCGCCCTCGAGATGGTATATCTGCCGTATGGCTTGGTAAAGTGAGGTATATATTCTGGGGTTCCCCGGGGTGGCCTGGACGGCAAAGCGAGTCCGCAGGAGATCAAAGGGGTATGTGAGGGTGGTTGCAACACAGGCCGACGTTGCGCCTGATGCAAAGGATTTGGCCGAGTCGGAGGTATTTGGCAGGGCAGTTGCCAGCATGTTGGAGGTCCATTTGTAGGTGGTGAACTGAGCTGCTCCGTAGGCAATGTATAAGATTTCCGCAGGAACGTTGCCTTTGAAAAGAGCCTAAAGAGGGGGGGAGAGTTAGGTTCGGTCAGATGTCAGCAGGGCCAGTTACGTACGGTGAATCCTTCCTGATAAGCGATTGATTTGAGCTTGTTGAAGATGCGGCGGCCGGTTCCATGGGGGGGCTTGGAGTCGACCTCCAGCTGGAGGCGGATCTTGACGACGTCTAGTGGGGCGATTACGAGCCTGTGAGTCTTTTGTTAATTGTGATTTGTGTGGGTGGATGGGAGCATTCAGCCATGGGATCTCGGTCTTAGAGATAAGATTGGCGAGGGGCGCGGTTCAGACATACCTTGATACGAGTCCTGCGACGGCGCCGGAGACCGTGGACTCGATGGGCAGGACGTGGTTCTTATCGGGACCCCCGGAGCCCTGGGCGTCTTGTTTGGCGCGGGGTGTTATCCGTGGGGGGTCTTGGGAGCCAGACGACCCCGCAGCAGTGCTTTGGTTCGCAGCGACGGCCAGCCCCGCAGCCAGGTCTTTTGACGAAATGGCAGGGAGGTTGATTTTCTGCGGCGATGGCGACGACATGCTTATGGGGGAGGGTATGACGGAGGGGGGAATATTATCCCTTGATGAGACGAAGATCTTTGATCTGGAGATAAAGCGAGAATTTGAAAAAAAAAAAAGAAAACAGTAGAAGAATGAGAACCAAAAAAAAGATCGAGAGAAGAGTCTTTGGAAGTAAAAAAAGTTTTTAGCAGCACACGGCTATTGATGACTCCCCACTTGCTTTGGAAGAACTTTACAAAGTGCGCATTTTGGGCGAACCTTTTGATTTAAGGCTGTTGCGATTGGAGTACGACAAATGGAGTATTATCACCAAGATGATTTTCAAAAAGCTTTTAAAAAATCACATCTGTAGAAACATGTGGTTCGCGAAACACAGATTCTCCCAATCAGGAAATTTAAGCACCGTCTGATTAAAAAATTTAATGAACCCCATCCTCTCCAAGTCTTTTTTTCCCAGACCCATCCTCTCCAACATACCAACTACACACACCCATCTCCCTCGCGAAACATGTCCCAATACCCGCCGCCCGAAGTTCAGACGTCCGTCCTCACCCAGGTCGACGGGTCCTGCGAGTGGGCCCAGAACACAACCACGGTCGTCACGTCGGTCAGCGGGCCCATCGAGGCCCGGACGCGCGACGAGATCCCCACGGCGGCCACCGTTGATCTCGTCGTGCGGCCCCAGATTGGCCTCTCGAGTATGTTTCTTCCTTCTGGGCTCCTAACCCGCGGCCACTTGCTCTAACAATCTCGCGTAGCTACTAGAGAACATCTTATGGAAGAACAGATCCAGCGTGCGTTTTCGTCCATCATCTTCAAGGTCCTACATCCCCGCGCCCTGATCCAAGTAGTTGTCCAGATCATCGAGGCTGGCGAGTTACCCACATACGTACGTATTAAGGATACTTTGGTGCTTTTCTGGTAAACGTTCTAACTAATCTTGCCTTTGCATCTCCGTTTAGAACATCCTAGAGCTGTCGGCAGCCATCAACTCTCTCTCAATATCCCTTATCGACGCGGGCATTCCGCTTCTTAGTATAGCGTGCGCCGCGCCCGTGGCCGTGATTGAACACGAGGCCGAGCCGCAATTCGTCGTCTATCCCACCTCCCAGCAACTCCAGGAGGCGTCGTCCTGGCACATTGTTGTTTACGAAATCAAGGAAAGCCAGCCCACCAGACTCGTGCTGTGCGAGAGCACGGGCCAGTTCACCAAAGACCAACTGTACAAGGTTCTGGAGCTTGCGGCAGAAGCTGCGGCCAAATCGTTCCAGTCCATTAAAATAGCTACTGCAGAAAAACTCAAGCGAGACTTCAAATGGAAAAACTAAGTTTAGATTTTTTTTCTTTTCCTTCTTTTTTTTTTAGGGCAAAATACATATTATATATAAAAAAACACAAGCTAAAGATATACAGCAAACACCTCTCAATCCTACCCGTCCTTAGACAATATGAATTAATTATCCAATTTGAGCTTCTCAAAAGTATCGACAACAGCCTGGAGACCGGAAATCTCAGCAGCAAAGTTCTCAAGTCTCTTCTGGTTAGCTTCACGGACCTCGGGGCGGACCTTGGTTTCGTAATCCTTGACATTGACCTGCTTCTCGAGCTGGGCCTTGCTCTTTTCAGCCTTGGAGATCTTGTTCTTGGCCTTCTCAATCTCGGCGTCAAAGTCGACATGGCCCTTGACAATGGCAAAGACAGAGACCTCGGGGGAAATAACGGAAACAACGGATCCGGAGGGCACAGCAGCGTCGGCGCCCAAGATTTCAAGCTTGGTGGCGGCCTTGACCAAAGAGAGAATCGAGGCTTCTTGCTGGGCAATGGTTTGTTGAATGTCAGCAGTAGAAGCTTGGACCAAGATGGTGGCATTCTTCAGAATGTTGTACTGAGCAAGAATGGATCTGGCACCCTTGACAACGTCGAGAATCAAGTTGTAAGCAGCCTCGGCGTCGGGGTTGTTAGCCTTCTCGTCAAACTCGGGGTAAGAAGAGATACTGATGGAGGCGGGGGCGTCGGCATGCTTGGGGATTCTCTGCCACAGCTCTTCAGTGATGAAGGGCATGAAGGGGTGGATCAATCTCAAAGCGCCCTCCAAAGCAATGTAAAGGGTGTCTTGGGCAGACTTCTTCTCCTCGGGAGTACCCTCGACAATCAAGTACTTGGAGTTCTCAATGTAAACATCGCAGAGCTCGTAGAGCCAGTAGCTGTAGACGGCGGTGGTGGCAGTGAGGAAGTCACGCTCATCGAGAGCCTTAGCAATGGTCTGTGCAGCGTTGGTGTACTTGTGGAGGATCCACTTTTCAACAAGAGATTCCTTTCCAGAAGGCTGCAACGAAGCAGGGGGCTTGTAGTCGTCTCCGAGTCTCATGAGAGCAAACTTGGTAGCCTGGTAAATCTTGTTGCAGAATTTTCTGTAACCTTCGACACGCAAAATGTCGAGGTTAATGTCTCTGCCACCGGTGGTGTAGGCGCAAAGAGCAAATCTGAGGGCATCAGTACCGCACTCAGGGATACCGTTAGGGAAAGAGAGCTTCTGGCCAGCCTCGGCCTTGGCAATCTCACGGGGATCGAGGTTACCAAGCTTGAGCTTGTCGTGAAGAGTTTGGAGAGGAGTACCGTAGATGACGTCAAGAGGATCAATGACGTTACCCAAAGATTTGGACATTTTTCTGCCCTGGGCATCGCGGACAAGCGAGTGGCAGAACACCTCAGTGAAGGGGACTTGGCCGGTGAGCTTGATGCCAAGCATAATCATGCGGGCGACCCAGAAGAAGAGGATATCCCAGCCAGTTTCCAGAAGAGACATGGGGTAGTACTTCTTCATCTCTTCAGTATTTTCGGGCCAGCCCAGGGTAGAGAAGGGCCAGAGACCAGAGGAGAACCAGGTATCCAAGACGTCTTCGTCCTGCTCAAGAGTGTACTTGAGGTCGGGGAATTTTTTGGCAGCCTTTTCTTGAGCCTCCTCAAGGGTTCTTCCGGCGATCCACCACTGGTTGTCAGCGGGGTCTTGTTCAATGGACTCGTCCACAGCCTTGACAAAGTAAACGGGACATCTATGACCCCACCAAAGCTGTCTGGAGATACACCAGTCCTGGATATTTTCGAGCCAGGAAAAGAACTCATTTTCCGAGGTCTTGGGGAAAATGGTAATCTTGCCCTCCTTGACGGCCTTGATGGAAGCCTCAGCCTGGGGCTTTTGAGCGACCCACCATTGGGGCTTGAGGAGAGGCTCGATGACGTCGTTGGACTTTGCGCAAAAGGGGATGGTCATTGGGTTGTCTTCGGAACCAATCAAAAGACCCTTCTCCTTGAGCTCCTCAATGACCTTTTTTCTTGCGTCGAATCTCTTCATGCCAGCGTAGGGACCAGCGTTTTCGTTGAAGGTACCGTCGTCATTCAGAATGTTGATCATTTCGAGGTTGTGTCTCTTACCGGTGGCATAATCGTTGGGGTCATGGGCTGGGGTGATTTTGACGGCACCAGTTCCAAACTCCATGTCGACGGCCTCGGAGTCGGTGATGATGGGGATTCTTCTGTTGAGGAAGGGGTGGATGGCAAACTTGCCGTGGAGGTGCTTGTATCTGGGGTCATTGGGGTGGACGGCAATACCCGAGTCGCCAAACATTGTTTCGGGACGGGTGGTTGCGACAATAAGCTTTTCGTCAGAGTTTTCAATGGGGTAGGCAAAGGAGGTGATGACACCAAACTCGACGGGTTCGGCGTAACCGGGGACCTTGAGGAGGGTTCTACCGGTGATTTCCTTGTTTTCGACCTCGAGGTTAGAGAGGGTAGTGTTCAAGGCGACGCACCAGTTGACAAGGCGGCTGGCACGGTAGATGGTGCCATCGTCGTGGAGACGGACAAAGGCCTCAACGACGGCCTTTGAGCGGGTGTCATCGAGGGTGAAAGCTTCGTAGTCCCAGTCGTAAGAGGCGCCCAAGCTGTGGAGCTGTTTCTTGATGCGGGCATGGTAGTCCTCCTTCCACTCCCAGACGAGGTCGACAAACTTTTCTCTGCCGAGGTCGTGTCTGGTTTTCTTTTCCCTGTTCCAGAGCATTTTCTCAACGACGGACTGGGTGGAGATACCAGCGTGGTCAAAGCCGGGGACAAAGAGGGTAGTCTTGCCCTTCATGCGGTTGAATCTAATCAACGAGTCCTGGATGGCGATGGTGAGGGCGTGGCCAATGTGGAGAGCGCCGGTGACGTTTGGTGGGGGGGCGGGGATGACGAACTTGCCTTGGGGCTTGATATCGCCCGACTCGGTGAGGGCGGGCTTGAAGAAGCCCTGGCTAGCCCACCAGCGCTCCCAGGAGGACTCGACGTTTTTGGGACTGTAGGCTTTGAGGGCGGGGTCATCGAGGCTGACGAGGATTTTCTTTTCACCGGGGACGGTTTTGTCGACAAACTCTGGGGCGGGTTCAGCGGCGGGCTTCTTTTCAGCCTTTTTAGGTTTGGAGTCGGCGGAAGCTTGAGCCTTTGCCTGGGCCTGTTTGGCCTTTTTGGCCTCGAACTTGGCGAGCTTTTCAGCCTTCTTGCGCTCGTTCTCCAATTGCTTAGCGGTTTTGACCTTGGGCTGTTCGCCGGAGGGTTGCTGGTCGGTGGGGAGTTGTTCTTTTTCAGACATTTTGCTTGAATAATAAAGGAACTGTTGGTGATTCAAGTTGTTTCTAAAAGTTGATTTAAAATTCAGGCAAACGTGACTCTTAGGAGAGTGTTAAATTTTGATTGAAAAAAAGGGAGGATCTATGACATACAACAGGTGTAGATCTGGTACACCGAGAAGAAAGATGGATTAGTTTCAGCAATATGACTGAAAAGGGTGGATGTGGAAAAGAAAGAAGAAAGACCGTAAAAACACAGGATTGTATTTGATATCACAATGTGTTTGGACGAGTTTTTTTTCTGCTTGATTCCAGTTTGGTTTTTTCAATTGGGGAAAAAAGAAAAAAAAAAGAGAAAACTTTGAGTCATCAATATGTCACAGAAAGGTAGGGGGGGCAGAGGGTGGCTGTTACAAAATGTGTTACATGAAATTTGTAACAGAGTATTTCAGTCTAGTTGTAATTGTAACATGTCAAGTAGGGTAACTTAAGGTGGAAATGGAGGGAAAGAGTATTGTAATATCAAGTGGGGAGTTCTAAGAAGATGAACAGGTTGAAGTGAAAATCAAACAGAGCAAGTAAATGTTGGATTTTTTTTGTTATATGGAGATAGTAAAGAGTAAAGTCAAAGTATGAAAAATTGATTATAGAGAAGCCCTTTTTTCAGCATTTCTGGATGTTTCTTTTACCGGTTGTGGAGACTAGACTTCCAGAAACGAAAAAAAGATCCCAATCTGGGTATAGGATTTATGTTTTATGGTTTGTATGGCAGAAGGATGGTTTACTAGTCAATGGAAGTTAAATGACTTGTTTTTACAAGTAAACCCAGGGTATTAGTGGAAATGAAAAGAAGGTTTGATCTGTGGAGATTTGAAAATTGGGATATTTTTCAAAACGTCAGATTGATCATTACTGTGATTTTTGTTATCTTTATTTTGAAAGAAAAAACACTCAAAAACTTTTATTCACAAAGCTCCACTTTTTTGACAAACCAAGCCAATTTCAATTGAAAAGAAACAAGCCATGAGTGATATTTTAATCGGTGTTCTGTGGCTTATTTCAATGTTTTCTTTTTCTAATTCAAGTTAACCAGATGTAGTATAAACATGTTAAAATAGATGGTTTTTTACTTCTCTTTTATGGAGAAGCCACGGTGAATCAAAACGAAAAGAATTTCAGCAGAGTCTTGAAATTTTTGGGGGGCCATTTTTATGATTAGAGAGTTTAATCCTTACCGAGGAGTTTGGAGAGGTTGAAAAGACTTTGGAAGGTTTTATTGGTTAGAATTTTTATTTTTTTTAGAGATTGGCACATTTATACTTCTACTCCAGGTTTTTGTTACCAATGATTATAATATGAAGAAAAAAATAAAAATCTTTAAAAATGAAAAAAAAAACTTGATAAGTTGATTTATTTGTGTAAGAATTGAGTTATTACATTTGATTAAAGAAGGTAGCATTTCCAAGAAATCAATGTCGTGATTATGGATTCCAAAAAAAATAAAAATAGGGATTTATAACATTTAATTGAAAAAAGACATTTATATATGAAGAGTTGTTTCAATTGGTTTTTTTAGTTAAAAGAATTATGTAGAAAATAGCATTAATATGATTGTAAATTTGAAGGGTTTAAAAAGAACGCGAAGATTGGGAAAGAGTTGAACGAGAGGATAGGTAAAAAGAGATGAGTTAGATTGGCGCATAATACGAGGAATAATGAAAAGAATTGATGAAGGATTGATTAGGCAAATGTTTTTGAAAAAATAAGATAGAAAGAAGAAAGAAAAGATTGGATAAAATTTTAAAAAGAGATATATCAAATATTTGTATATGATTAGTAAAAGATGCTAAGAAAAGCAAATATATTAGCGATTGATGATATGAAAAACATGAATACCTCGGTTTATGAAAAGCTCCCATTTTGCAAAAAGAAAGAAAAAGAATGACGATGAGAGTTGATAAAAAGTAGGCTTTTTGATATGTTGAAGAGAAAGAAAACGGTTAGTCTCAAAAGGGAAATGATCCGAGATGGAAACACTTTAAAAAGTACAACAAATGATTTTATTTCTAAATAAGGGAAACTAAAACCAATAGTATTTTTTTTTCCCAGTTGATTTACGAGAAGGGCGGTGGCCGGAATCGTACGACATTATTATAGAGAATGAAACTTCGACTTCTTTTTCCGCAGCGAGGATGAATTCTAGAAGAAAGAGAGGTTCATGGGATATGAGAGCACAGCCTCCTACGACGATGACGCTTTTGCAGTCGTTTTGCGAGGGAGAAGGTCGGAAGAGGTTCAAAGTCACGGTATGCCATAATTCTGGTAGGTTCTTCTTTTGGGAGTTGAAAGAATCCCACCCAACCGATGGGGAAGCGCAAAAAAGAAATTAAGCCAGAAAATGTTGCAACATCTGACTTTGATGAGAAAAAGCGCTTGTACCAAAGAACCGGTAACAGCTTGCATGGAGTGATTTGGTGGTATATATCGCATATATGAAAGGATGGGTGGTTAAACTGTTGCTGAAGTAAACAGCTCCGCAGAGAGATCTGGTTTGTAAGTTATCAGATAGACTCTGAGATATGCCGGCCATATTTTTTATCGGAATGTTACAATTATTGGGTTTTAAGCTTTCAAGTATTTTTGTGTTCTGGTGGTCTTATTTTTATAAAAACTCAAACGATATCTTTTCCCAGCGTTTCTTTTTTTTTTACGCAAATGCATTTAGCCCAGAAATGTCCCGTGCATAGAAGGCCTGATTGTTGTAAAGGAGTTCCTGAAGATTCCACTTTGGCGACGGGCGGTGTAAATTTTTTAAAGGCATCTTCAAAAGCCTCTTTCCGCTGCCCGAGGGGAGCCCCTATTAAAAGCGTCCAAAAGGTTCCGTCATGTGAAACCCAAACTGATTCGTTGTATTTTAAAGAGATACGTGTGTTGTGTTTTTTGGTATCTCGCTCGTCCCCTTTTAGCTCAAAAGTGAGGTTTCCGAGATATCAGGCAATAAGGGCTCTTTCCCGCCCGGATTTACAAAGAATGTGGTTCAACTTTAGCCAAAACCCACTAGCCCCCCGATCCAGTAAACGCATCTTGTCCAAAGCTTCCCTTATTTATACCATCCCGCACCGGTCGGAAAATGCACCCCTGGAAACGGGCTGCAGAGAGCGGCGGGCTGGCGCTGCGGAAAATGGCTCAAGCCGACGCTCTCCAAAGAACCCAGAGACAGCTCTCAGTGCACCAGACCTGCCCCGTGGTTTATATAATGACGAGCATCGAAATATTAAACCACTAGGGGAAAATCAAGGCATCAATAACCTGAGAATGGAAGGGAAAAAAAAGGCTGTAGAAATAACGTGTTTTTTGGGTAATCGGGCCATTTTTTTGTTGTTGTAGCGGGTGTAAAAAAGTTACGTGTAAAAAAAAGTCCATTGTTTTCTAGAAGAGCACCAACCGACACAACAAAAAATAAGGTGACTTTTTTTTTTGTCAGACACACACACAAGATTCCAGACTTTTTGGCTTGATAACTAACTCATATTGCTGGAAAATTCATTAATCTTCTTCTATTTTATTTCTAAAAAAAAAAGACCAATCGCAGAAAGCCATTTTTGAGGCTGGCTGCTCGTGGTTTGGAACCTTCAAGAGCTTGTAGATTCAACTTGAACGTCACGTCCTTATATATGTCTGGGTGCTCTTTATCGCTATATATATCCCTATGTCAATGCCTTTATGTGAAATTACCGCCCGTGGTGGGCCTAAAAGTCCTTCCACAACTCTGTGAACCCTTAAGCCAAATCCACCACTCCGTCGTTTTGCTCTTCCAACCCCCACGGATCACGTCCCCATCTTCTCTCATCCAATACCCCTCTTCTTCTGCCATCTCGGCTTCTTCTTCTTTGGAAATCGGCCCCTCCAGTGCCACAGCACCCTCTCAAAGCTTATCCAATTGATGTGACCCTAAGTTTCGTGGGAAAACACCCCTCTCCTCTCTTTTCATCTTCACGCTTAATCCCTATCATTCTCATCAAATCCTTCTCGTAATCACCAAGAACCCTCTTCCAGCTTTAAACCCCTCCAGAGCTCAACTCCCATCTGTTCTTAAACGTAGTACTCTCTCCTAGTAATCCATCGTCACCCTGTTCTATATCCCTCCTACTGAAAACCCCCCTCCCTGTTTCTCTAACTTTTTTTGTCGTTCCTTTTCCCCCTATCTCGTATGCTTCATCTGTAAAGTGCAACGTAGCTCCTGCTCCTACTGCTCTTGCCACTACCGCCCAGTATCTTCTTTTGACGTTGACGATGATCCGAGACCTTCTCCTGTTTTTTTACATTTGCTTATGTAATCGCTTATCTAATCCCGCCCTTCCCGCCCTTCCCGCCCTTCTCTCCTCCACCGCCCTTTTTTTGTTGTTGCGCCCTCTGGCCGTGTCGGTCCTGCAATCCCGAACTAAAACATCGCTGTCTAAATGTGTGCGATATCTCAGACAAGTCAACAATTATTTCGATATTTAGATCTTTTATGTCAATGCAAACCTTCAACCTCTTATAAAGCCTTTTTTTTGGTTCCTAAAATGTCCCGAGTAGTATATCCCCGTACCTCTAGAAAACCTCCCCAACCATCTCAGACATTTTACCTTTTTAATCCTCTCTCTTAACAACCTTTTTAAACTCTCACAAAAGTCTTTTTTTTCTCATTTAAATTCATTTGAATCAAAACCTTGTCTAAACCTTGGTTTGCGAATTAAAAACTCCTGGTGCGTGATCTTCATACCCCTTGAGCGGTTTCCCTTACCCGCCACTAAGCCTTTTTTCACACTGCCCTTTGCGCGTTTGTAGAAATTTTTCAAATCTCCAATTAATTCTCTAAAAAATATATCTAAAAAATAATAATAGTAACATATAAACATTCCCTCATGACCTCGAACCATCCGACTCAATAAACCGTAACAATGCGGTCACAACTTGCTCAACAGTAATAATACCCTCCTCCACTGTCGTGCCACCTCCACTCACACTCTCCCGTAAGGTCTGAGAAACCGCACGCCGCCCGCGTCTTCGCTCCCGACTCACCCAACTAGGATGCAAGTACCGCCGAATCTTCGTCCCCAGCTCAACTGACAGCTCAGGAAGCATCAACTGCTCCTCACGACGCCGACTCAAGCTAGACTCTTCATCTTCGCCTCCTTCTCCCTCTCCCTCCCCATCTCCTCCCCTCTTTTCTTCTCTCCCATCTGCATGCTCTTCTCCTCCAGTGCCCTCTTCACCCTTCCCGTTGGCCCCGGCCGTAGCAGCCCCATTCCCCTGGCCAGCCCTCAAATACTCCTCATCACTGCCTTCCTCCCTCTTGATTTCAACTTCACTCCCATCCTTACTTGTCGACTTCTTTCTCAGGCCGTCTCCGCGTACTGTCTCTTGTCGTAAAATCAAAACCCCCTCTCCTTCACTTCCATCCTCACGTCCTTCACTACTCCAGCGAGCAGACCCGCCAGCCCCCTCAAGTATAGCCTGAGACGCACTGTCGCTGCTGCTGCGACGAAGGTGTCGTAGTAGTGACGCTGAGGCACCCATATGACGACTCAGATTCCACTCAACCGCATCCTCAAAGGCTTGTCCAAGTAGTGAAAACAACTTCTGTGATCGCTCTTCGCCGCTAAGATTCGGGTCCTCCAAGGCCTCAATCCCGCTCTCAAGAAGCTCTACTGCCTTAAACGGTGACGCTCTCTGAGCACCCAAACTTCCCATTCCATCTAATGGCACTGCCTTACTACTCTCTTTGATTGTTTCTTCCTCACTATCATTCATCTCCAAAGAAACATCAATCAACACCTCTCCTGCTCTTTCTTCTCCTTCCTCATCATCATCGTCCTCGTCGTCCTTTTCCTCATCTTCTTCTTCTTTTTCGCCATTCTCGCATCCATCCCTCTTGGAGACACTATCAATCACAAGATTCGGGTTGCGAGGCAAAATCCCAGTCTGCTTCCAACCACTAACAATGTTGTCCGTAGTAAAGGCTTCGCCATGAACAACACCATAAGTCGTAAGAAACCCTGCCAAATCAAAAACAGATTTCAAAGACGTAGAAGAGGAAGACGATTCATTGGATCTCGAAGGAGAGCGCAGATTCACAACAAGATTCTCAAGCTGTGGGCTGGTAGAAGCAGGAGAGCGACTTCCTTTGCTCCCAGAAGCCCCCTCACCATCTCGGCTATGAGCATACTCCTTAAGACTGCTCTTCAGGCGCTTGCACAGCAAATCAATCACAGACCCTCGCTCAATAGGCTGAATTGTCCGAGCACTACTGCTCGGCACCGTCACAATCAGAATGCGCCGCTTGAATGCCCACAGAAAGTGGAACAAATCAATCGACTCGCACTCCTCAATAATGAGAACACGCCATGAGCTGTTGGCCTTGGACCCCGTCTGCCGATCAAAATGACCCCGCAGCCACTCAAAAAAGCCAAGCCCCTCATGCCGACTCGCGACCCCTCCAAGTACATGAACGCCAGGAATCGACCCCAGAGACCGCGACCCGGCTCCAGAAACGGAAGCCACCGACTCCAAGCACGTCCCATCCGTGCAAATGCACTCGAAAATAGACGCAGTTCCACTGGAGCTTGACTCGGCCCACGCCTCATCAACCCGTCCTCCTCGCACAACAACACACTTGCCGCCATCAATCTTAAAGTTGAGTACCCGCGCATTGTATATATCTCCAGGTCGGATGCTCAGGGAGTCAATGTTCCGGTTGAGACCATTGAACCAGTGCTGCAGATTGCTGCGGCGCAGTGACTTGGCACGTCCGGGAGATGCAGGGGGCTGCTGTGGACTCAGACCTTGATGCTGCTGCGCCTTGGTTGGGAGTTGCTGATTTGGTTGTTGAGGATGTGACATGGGCTGCAGAGCCTGCTGTTGATGTTGTTGTGGTAAGGGTTGTTGCTGAGCAACTTGATGAAAAGTGGGAGAAGAGGAATGCCCTTTGGACTGCATTGCGCCATTGGGACTTGAGTAGTAGTTGTTTTGAATGGGCTGATGAACTGATGAAGAATAATGCTGAGGTTGTTGTTGTTGTGGAGGCGGTTGGTTGTAGTAGTAGTTATTATGGTATTGGTTATTGTTGTAATGTATCATGTTTCGTTGTTGTTGAGCTGGTGACATTGGTACCATCTGCTGCTGTTGCGGTTGAGGAGTCAACTGTTGTTGTTGTTGCACCTGCGGTGGATAGGAGTGGATCGGTGGCAAAGGGTATGGTTGTTGCTGTTGATCCTGTTGTTGCTGCTGCTGCTGCTGCTGTTGCGGCTGCTGTTGTTGCGGCTGCTGCTGTTGAGGATGTCCTTGAATATAAGGGACTTGCCCGGTGATCGGCGGTAGCGTGGCGGGCACCGGGCGTCCCATACCCGCAAGCCCCGGCGCGTATTGCGGCGGAGCCCCGCCCATCAAGTTTGGGTGCGGCAAATGTTGTTGTTGTTGTTGCTGCTGCTGTTGTGGATGATGCATAACCGGGCTCTGATGAGCAGAATGCATAACACCAGGAGGTCCAGAGATTCCGCCAACGGTGTGATGAACCATATGCTGCTGCTGTGCTTGTTGTTGAAGATGAGAATGATGATGATGAGAAGAAGACGAGACGGATGAGGAACTCGAAGATACAGCTTCCACCGAAGTTGAAGGCGAGATGGAGCCAGCCCGGGTTTTGGCTGAAGAAGCCCCGGATCCCGCGTCCGTGGAACCAACAACAGGAGAGGTCCCGACGCAGGCATCAAGCTTGCGCCGCTTTGTGCGCTTCTCGTAGTTGAGCTCCGGGTGTCTGCGCAAAAACTTCGAGACCCAGGTATCGGAAACAGCCGGCTTGGGTCTAACGGGAGGATCAGCAGTAGAGGAACCCGCGGAATCAGAGCCCGGAGAGCCGGAAGAGCCGGCCCCCTGGGATTTAGGTGAGCCTCCAGGGCCACCTGCGGCAGCAGACGCAGAGGGGTTGTTTTGGCTGCGTCGAATCAGCTCATTTGCCAGTTGGCTAATAACTTTCTGTTGTGGGAAAACGCCTGTTTGCTCGACAATCCCCATGATTTGGTTGGAGAGCTCCGTCTCAAGCTCAACGGGGAGAGCCATGTAGCGCTCATGACTCTCAACACGGTTCCGCTTGCCACGGGCGTAGTCAAACAGACAGCGGTAGGAAATATTATACTGTGAGGCCGCCTTGCGGTAAGAGGCGCCTTGCCGCAGCTCATTGTAAGCGTCCCATTTGCGTTTCTCAAACTCGTAGTTTGGCAGGGTTCTTGAGGGCTCATCTTTTTCAAAAAGCTCGATTTTCTTTTTGCGGCCCATCGACACGGTCCGGTGAGTTTTGGGCACCAGATCTGCCAGAGCATTTGGCTGTTGTGGTTGGCCTGGCGATGGCGGAGGCATTTGTTGATGTGGCATTGGTGGAGGGTACCCATGGCCCGCCAGACTTGGCGAGGAGGGGACCGAGCCAGGCATCGGGGATCCTTGGGGCGGACCAGCAGCTGAGGCGAGTCTCGAGGCACCAAAGGACCCCGGTATGGCGGACGCTGGGCCAACGGGGCCTGTAGGTGGCAGGGTCACTGGCTGTCCTGTTTGTCTTTGGATTCCGGATGATGATCCGAGAGACGGGGGAGACCCTGGCGCCGTGGACGAAGGGCCGACGGGTCCGGCATAAGGTGGAGCCATGCTAGGGAAAAGCAGATGAGAAGAAGAAGGGGATGGCGAGGGGAGTGGAGGGGGCAGGGTGTATTGATGCTGCGAGTTGGAAGGGAGAGTATGAAGCTGCAACGTGGGCGACTGAGGTAGAAAAGAGTGTTGCTTCTTCTGAGGAGAGTGACTTAGAGGCCTGGCTGAAACGGAACTCGGCTCAAGGTCCTTTGGAGGGTCAGAGTTGTCTGGGAGCTGAGCACACACTGTAGCGATTTTTGGGTTGTGTTTTTTTTTTTTTTTCAGTCTGAATGCTGGTGCGGAAATGCAAGATTTTTTGTGTTGCTAGTGGTGGTTGTGTAAATAGTTATTGAACAGACAACAATGGAAGTTTATGTGAAGAATTCTAATAAGACGATTTTTGATTTATGAAAAAACGTAGATATATCAAAGTCTAGGAGAAATGGAGGATATATTTGCATAAAAAAAAAAAGGAAGAGAGAAAAAAAAATTGATTTTTTGAGGATTTCTTTAAACGATGACGAAAAAAATGACAAACACCAGGATATTTATATGCACTCCGCCGAGAAGTTACAACAGGCTGCAGGACACGGAAAAGAGATCTATAGTGCCGGCCTATAGCTCGCCGTTAAGGTTTTTGGGTTTTTTTAGAGGGAACGATGATGATGCAGGAAGCCCCAAAAATTAAAAAAAAAAATCGAAAGACTTTTTTTTTTTTTTGAGGCAGCCTAAAAAGAAAAAGGGAAGATGGCTAAGTCACTTTTTACGCGGTCGTAAATTTCGAAATCTTCCAGGACCCGGTAGAAAACAATGGGAAAAAATAAAAAGTCGTACGTTTTTTTTTCATACACAAAATATAGTAATAGCCACGCCCTATGAGATTAAACCCGCTAATAAGCCAGATTATTAAGTTGTCAGTGGTCAATTTATATTTTTTATCATTGGTAGATCCGAGGCTACGCTTACTCCAGCTTACCTCCCCATCTCCTCCATCGTATTTCCCAACTTACCGCTGTAACCCCTTGCTCTGAGGTTCGCTGATCGACTCCCGACGGTTGCAATTTCCGTGTTCTCTCGTCGTCCCTAGCATCAAGGGCGCCTGAATTACCCGGCCTCGTCTCCTACCTGCCCGTTACACACAACCTAAATAGCACCTATAAAAAACTAAACTTTTAAAAAAACAACAGCAGCCCATCCAATCTCTCTGTCCTGTCCTCCCCCCCCCCCCTAGATATTAAAAAATTTGTTCCCATAACCAGTTCTAACCTAAATACATTTTAATATCCCTTCTTTACCCACAACCCCGTATCTGTACCTCGCTATCCCTACGTCCATCCATATTAACTCCACCTCCCCATTTACCACACACACCTACTAAATGGCCAACCCAAACGCAGACGTCTACGCTATCCTGGACCAATACCCGGAACTCTCAGTCACGTTCAACACCTGGGAAATCTCGGAAATCCGCCAGTCATGGGCCTCCATGCGCGACGACAAACATGAGGTCTCAAAAGAAAAGGCCCACGTCGGAACAGCCTCCGCCTTCTTCTGCCAGCAGTTTTACGAAAACTTGCTTGGCGAGTACCCCCAGCTCTCCGTCCTCTTCCCCTCCATCAAGTCCCAGGCATCCTCCATGGCCGGCATCCTCTCCCTCGTCATCTCCCAGCTAGACAACCTCAACTCCATCCGCGACGTCCTGATTTCCCTCGGCAAGCGCCACTCCCGTATCATCGGCGTCGAGGTGGCCCACTATGAGCTCGTCGGTAACGCCCTCCTTAGAACCCTCTCAGATCGCCTCCAGGACGCCTTTTCCCCAGAACTCGAAAACGCTTGGATCAAGTTCTTCACCTACATTACAAACCTCATGCTCCAGGCTGGCGAAGACCCACCAATGCCCGCCCAATTCCTCTACCCTGTCCTCACCCCTACAACCTCCAACGCCTCTTCTCTCTCAGAACCCGCCCGAAGAGCCCTCAAGTCCCGCTCCTCCCAGTCAAGCATCACCCGCCCAGGCCCTCCCAACACGTCGTCCTCGGCCCACGGCAAAATCACCCCCACCTACTCGGCAAACAACAATAGCAGCAACAACATGGGCTCCCAAGGCACTCCTTCCGGCTCCAGAAACCACTTCAACTCTCAGACCTCCGTCTCTTCCCCTTCTTCCCATGGCCCGGGCTCCTCTTCTCACGCTGGAAACAACACCTCCTCCAACAACCATAACGCCTACGGAACTTCCGTCATCAACAACTCGACAAACGCAAGCGGATACAACCCCTCGAGCTCCCATTTTAAAACCCAAGGAAAGCAAAAAAAGCGCCGTGGCAAGGGCCAGGAATGCTCCATCATGTAGTCTTGTAAATTTTTTTTTCCTTCTTATTTCGTCCAACTTTTAATCAAACTAGCTAGTGACATATTATTATATAAGTGTAACACATTATGTAACTAGTTTTCCGGGTAACTATGCACGGCTAAATCTTAGCATTTTTCAGCCGACTGATCCTCCACTTAAAATTTTTTTTTTCAGTTATTTTTTTCCCCTCCCCTTCAACTCACTCGAGCGGTTTCCTGATTTAACAAAATATATACAATCAAAACCTCCTCATCTCACTTCCTCCACCCCATGTTGCGCTTCAGAAATTCCCTGTTCGCCTCGGGCTATTTCCCTAGATGGACCCAAATACACTCTCGCTCAATCTTCATTTCCTCGCGCCAACCAAAGCGCCCAGTTTCGGCCCCCGTTGCTGATCGCCCCTCCTCCGATTCCATGTCGAAACACGACCGGTTTTCTGTCCTTGGATCCTTTGCCAATGAACTCGACGACAGCATTGCCCGCAATTTACACAGAAACAATCCCTCTTCTTTATCTGACCCCCCGCCACGCTCGCCCTCAATCTCAAGTAAACCTCTCTCAAAAAACCTAAGTGCCGCCTCAGCGCTCTTTTTGCAATCTCTCAAACAAGGCACCACCCTCTCACCATCATCTTCTACGTCCCAGGGCCGCAGACGGCGGCGGAGGCCTACCCTCATAGACCACCAGCGTGCAAAGGAGCTCGACCGCCAAATTAAACAGGTCGAGATGTATGCAAACAACCTCAAGCACCAGATCCGCATGCGCGACGAGCGCGCCCTCCAGCTTGAAAAACTACAGGAAGAAACAGAAAAATACGACAAGTCCGCACAGGGAAAGAACAATGGCCAAAAAGCCCTCTCCCAAGTCTCTTCCGATGCCGACAAAATCATGGACTTCTTGGAACTCCCGGAAGACGAAGCCCATTCACAACTCACAAAAAAGCCTCTTACTTCTTCCTCTCTCAAGGAAATCAAAACCTCCATGTTTGAAATCCCAGCTTCCACAGTTAAACTCCCACATGCAATACTCGACAGAATCGGCCACGCAGTCACCGCCATTGCCTCTGAGTCTCACCAGGACTGGTCCCGTGTCGTCGCCGCCATCTTCAACAACCCCAACCAACTCTCAGGCATTTCTTCCGACGAAGTCTCTCTTCTCATGAAACAAATCCCTCTTCCCCAACGCGCAAAAGTTTTACCTCTGCTCCACGAAATGATCTGGGACGCCGAAATCCCTCTCACAAAGTACATTTACGATGCAACCATTGCCGCATACGCAGAACAAGGTAATACAGCCCTGGTCCAGGTCTTTTTGGATCAAATGAATGCCGATAAAATTACCCCGGACCACCATACCTACGGAAACCTCGTCAAATGTATGGCCAAAAACCGCGACCTTGAAGGAGCTGTCCAAGTCACTAAGGAAATGCAAGCAAAGAAAATCGCCCTCTCCATCCCTATCTACACCTCTCTCTTGCAAACATGCATCAATGTCGGCGACTACAACCAGGCTTTCGACGTTTTTGACATGCTCAAATTCCTTGGCACCGAAATGCAGCCAGACGTCCCCGTATACAACTCCGTCATGCTTGCCGCCTCCAAGCAACAGAATATCAACCGTGTGCTGGATCTCTACAATGAAATGACGACTCGGGCCATTGATCCTCTCCGCCCAGATGCAAACACATACTCAATCCTCATCTACGCCTGTGCCCGCGACGAAAAAACTCACATCAAGGCTTGGCATCTGCTCCTCGAGATGCAAGAACGCGGCTTTGCTCCAGATAGAAGCACCCTCAACGTCATGCTCTATCTTTGTGGCAAAACCGGCGAACTGGTCTTTGCTCGCTCCATTTTCCGCCAAATGTGCACAGACAAAGCCTCGTATCCAGATGCCTTTGCACTCAACTGTCTTTTGGACGCATATGCAAACTACAAACCTGGATTCTTTTCGCCCATTCTCTCAACAGCTTTAGGAACTAAACTACGTTCGGCCTTCTTTTACAACCTTGACATTGCCGCATCCACCCCCACTGAAATCACCCCCCCATTTTTACCAGCCCCCATGCTGTCAAACAAGCTCCAAGTTCTCGCAGAATCTCGTGCTGTATACTCGTTTTTCCGCGACATGCAATTTGGCCACAGCGAAGCACATGAGCGTGCCCGCAGAATGCTCAACCCAGAAACTGGTGTCGTGCGATTTATCAATGAGCGGACGGCACTCACGTATCTGCGTGTACCAGCCAATCTGGGCAATGAAGCCGAGTTCAACTTCCGCTGGATTCACGAAACATGTATCAAAACGCACATGGAAAAGGGGAAACGGATCCTACTTCCATACAAAGACACAAAACAACCCGAACTGCAAACAGTCGAACAATCGTCCGAGCCACAGAATACCCCGGAGCAGGAGTTCACCAAAACCCCTCGTAACCATTACATGTATGACCTGGCGATTCGAACAGCAACCAAAAATTTATGGCCATACAAGTCTGTGCGCTCGATTTGGGAGTCGCGTGGCGAGTGGCGCCGAAGCCCACAGAGCACTTACTGGGCTACGATGAACGACGTGGAGCGACGGCACTCGGATTTCCTCTTTGCCCGCGGCATGGTTGAGTATTTGGCACGCACACGGAAGCTCTTTGATGCTGTTGATATCGTGCAATCCTCGGTCAAGCTGTTCCGTTGGCGCAAAGCTCACTTAATTCCAATCATTGATGCGGCCAGAGAAATTGAGGACGAAGCAACATTGCGCAAGATTAAAAAGATTTTGGCAAGTTATCGTCAAAACGATGATGATATTTAAAAACGTTACAGCTCTTTTCAACGTGCAACATAAATGATTTTTGACGATTTGAATGACTTTTTATTGTATTTTTTGGCATTTTTTTCACCACTTTTCCTTTTCTATTTCACCCCATGTATATATTGTATAAAATTGCAGCGTCTTTAACTTCTTTTTCTATATGTTTACCTTTCATTTTTTATTCATGAAACCAAATGAGCTATTATGATCAATCAGATGATGATTTTACATTTTAGCTTCCTAATACCTAATCTTTGAAAGAACAAGGTAAAAAATACTTGTAATCTAAACTAAAGCGTCTATTCCCTTCAACCATTTAACGATAACTTTTATTAATTAAAAACCTTTAAATTTCTTCTGATTTACATCTTATTAAAAGAAAAACCAGATCATAAAAATAAAAGATGACTTCGAAAATCATACGCACACTGCTTAGGAATCGGTATTGAACCATGCTAAATAAACCTTTTAAAACCTCTCACAAATTTATGAATGTTTCTGTGAGCCACGGGGTAATTTTTTATTTTACATTCACCCCCAAAGTTTAAAGCACCCCAGAATTTCCTTATCATGTCTCAATCCAACTCGGCAGTTGGTGTTAGCATTTAAAGGGAGAGATAAAAATCAGGGGTGAGGGAGAGGAAAAAAAAAAAGTATTTTGCCATATAAAATCAGCCCCCCAATAATTAAGTTTTGAGTTGATTTTAAAAATGGATATGACTCGGACAAAATTAAAAAAGAAGCTTTTAATACATATTGTTGCATATTCTTTCGCCTTTTCTTTTTCCCTAAACTAGATATTGAAACAACAGTCCCATGGCTTGGAAGAGAAGCAGAAGAATAAAAGGTCTGAAACCATATCATTTTTCTTTTTCCCAAGATAGCTTTTATTTTACGATAGTTTATTTGCCAGTAATATAAATCAAAGTAATCCGCATTTACCTGTTTTATTTTTTATAGGTGAAGTTAATATATTGGATAAAATGTGTACCGAGAGCATTTCAAGTGCATCTGATCTCATGAATTGTACGATCTCCCTCCCCTGCAAAAAAAACACCCGATATTAAAAAAAATTTATGAGCCGAATATTGCTAGGGCATCATTTTTCAACATGAGACAAAATGAGATTTTTTTAAATGTTAACAAAAAAAAAATCTGGAGTTATTAGCTAAGAAGAAAAAAAAACAAGAAATCAACTGCCGGGAATTGTAAGTGCCGGCCAAGATACTTTTATAACCATATGAAAACTAAAAAAATGCTCCTTAATGTGCTCTTCAATCACACAGAATTTGATTTGAAAGCAAATTTCTCGTATTTTATTGTGTTGTTTGTAGATAAAAAGAAAATGACTTTTTTTGGTAGTAAAGGAATGTAAGGAAGAAGCCTTAGTTTTGAAGTCATCTTTATTATTGGCTACACAAATCTTTTAAAATTTTAAACACAAAAGGAACTTTAGCTAAAATTACTCTTCTTCCCTTTTTTTTATCAGTTTTAACTACCCAATCGTTCTTTCCTTAAAACTCTTAGTTTAATAAAGGCTCATATTAAAATGTATATATAATCCTGCTAGAATTTATTCTCTTTACTCATGATTTAATAAAATACAAAAATGATTGAGAGATTAATGGTTAAAAGGGACACAGGGTCATTGTTGTTTTTAGAAATTAATGGGTAGACATCACAAGATTTATGTGTTAATTAACGAACAAAAATAGGTTCAGATCTAACTCGAAGTTGGTCACAACCTTTTTCAAACGAAAGCAACTAGAACCATTTCACTAGGCTCAACCGTTGTTATTAACATCCACTAACTTTAAGAAATCAAATAAAGTCTTCTAGAATACTTGAATTTTATTTTCTCAAATTTTAAAAAACAAATTAAAACTAGGACTATTTTGGAATGAAGAAACTAAAATACAAGTCTATCAAACCTTTTTCAGTTAAGGTAATTAAAACATTTTTTGTTTTAATTGTTGTCATTTTTCGTTAAATCAGTTTAAAATGATAATAAAAGAGCCTTTTGATACAAAAAGACACTTTTTTTAAACCAAAAGCTTTAGAATACTCAGGTTTGGATTTTGGTATACTATCTCATCTTGAGTTCTAATAACAAAGTGAGAGCATGACAGCTGTTGCATATTAACGTTGAAAAGGCATACCGATCTAACAATTATGCACTGTGTGCTATTTTGAAAAATATCCACAGGTACGCACAAGACTTGGTACAAGACTAAAAATCAAACTTGAAATTAACCATCCGTGGACCCTAGTCTTAATTGGTTTTGTAGATTCCTGCTTGCACTTTATTTTTATTATCAATAGTTTTTTTAATAATTAATGAGATCAAAAACGGGTGCTGTTTTCCCATTCCCAGATATTGGATATTTTATTAAAAATCGGTTCTTTTTCACTCAATAATCATCTAGGCATAGATCTAATTTTCATTAATCGATAATGACTTTAAATCATGAAAAAATATTTAAGCCCTTAAAAATCCCCTGAAAATCAGCATCTCTTTTTAAATTGTTTTTAACCAACAATAACTTTACAATCAATGATGCGTTTCTCTTTCTTATTGCTATTATCCTCTACATTAAGTAGTGTCGTCAAATCTGCACCTACCAACGCTCTAGAAGATCACTTGAGCCATTCGTTAAGTCATTTTCCTAAACACGCTAACAGCACACCGGAGTATCCAATACATGAGCATGGTTCAAATTTGCAGGAAAAAAAATTACACTCTCGGTCTGCATGGTCTATTCCAAATGCGATAAATAGATTTGTTCAAGTTTCTGATCCAGGACCTAATAATGTTGTCAACTTTGTGCCTCCATTCATCACATACTCAACTATCAATAATGATTTTAGTTGCAAGGGTTACGACCAAGTTTTTGGAGAGTTTTTGCAAATCAAGGCTAAAGGAATCAGAGGGGTGCGTGTGTATGGTGTTGATTGCAACTCATACTGGACTGTTCAGCCGGCAGCCAGAGCTTTAGGACTCAAAATTATGCAAGGGTTTTGGATCACACAAGCTGGAACCTGGTCCATCAACCAGGCGGTAACTGATTTGGCCAACTGGATCAAGTATTACAATGGAAATAATTGGGATCTCATTGATTCCATTATAGTGGGAAATGAGGCAGTGACTGCAGGCTGGATTGATGCGCATCAACTATTGGGGAAAATTAGAGATGTCCGGGGACAGTTACGTCAAGCTGGGTACCTGGGCCCGATTTCAACGGCTGAGATCCCCTCTGTGTTTATGCAAAATCCATTTTTATGTGTGGGCGATGACACTATAGATTTTGTGGGTGTCAATGCACACCCGTATTTTGACTCAGGAAAACGATTTGACCAAGCTGGTGAGTTTATGCAAAGCCAGGTCGATGTTGTTTCCCAAGCTTGCCAAGGTAAACCCGTCAAGATTGTAGAGACGGGTTATCCAAGTGGTGGAAATATACACGGAAATCAAGTTCCAAGTCCTCGTGGTCAGGCGGTAGCCATTACTCAGATTTACAATGTTTTGAAGGGAGATGTGGTGATGTTTACCATGTATGATGATTACTGGAAATCACCAGGCCCATTTAATATCGAACAAAAGTTTGGTATGTTTTGGTTATTACCCTAAGGGGGTTTTTTATTTTATTTTCCAATCCCTGTATAATTTTGAAGATTATTTATAAATTTAATACAAAACGTTTAAATCTTGGATTTCTTTTCAGTTTTTTCAATCTCCTCAATGGCAAGTCTTGCCAGAATCCCCACGCTTTCGGCGTGCTTTGCAGCATTAGCACTAGACGCCTGTTTTCTAGCAACACGAGCTTTAATACCGTGAGCAATTACAGAAAGTCTAAAATGCGCCGAAACAATGGCAAATGTCCAATCTTTGCTGGCATCATACCCGGTCAGATTCTTATAGAGTTGAAGGTTTTCTTGAACCGTCGGAAGGCCTTGTGGCAGCGGGGCGGCAGTATCTTTGAGGCCAGAACCCTGGCCAAAAAGTGATTCTGGCCATGAAAAGGGATGCATGAGGTTTCCGAGGTCAGCCAGAGGGTGTCCTACCGTACACAATTCCCAGTCTAAAATGGCAATAACTTTATTTTCGCTAGGATGATAGATTAAATTGTCAATTTTGTAGTCACCGTGAACAATAGTAACGCGCTCCTTAGGCATGTGTTGAGCCATCCATTTGACAATGTCATCAAACTGTGGAATGGGACCTACAGCCTTGTCAGTTTCAATATCAGTAACAGCGGCCTGGGCTTTTGCTACTGCACTTAAGCTACCAAGCTGACGAGGGTAATGACTTTCAAGGCGTTTTGTAAACATAGAAGGAAGTTTACGGGGATCGATACTGTGAAGCTTAGCCAGTGTTTCAATGGCGGACTGCCAACACTCGCGACGGTCTTTTGGAGAAAGGTTTGGAAGAGTTGGGTAATGGAAGATGCGTCCCTTGACAAATTCCATTATATAAAAGTCTGATCCAATAACGTTTGAGTCCTGGCACAGACAGATGACCCGAGGCACGGGAATATCGCCCTTGGAAATTTCGGCAAGAGCTTTGAGCATGGCATACTCGCGATCTACCGCGTGCGCTGTCTTAGAGACGAGCTTCCCAGGAGGCTTTTTGCGAAGCACGTACTTGCGGCCCAGCGCATCTTTGACCTGGTAAGATGGGTTCGACTGTCCAAAACCAAATTGTTGGAGGGTAAAAGGTGCGACAAAGTCTGCGGGGAAGTTGGTAGTGAGGTAATTCTCAAGGCTCTTTTGGTCTATCGAATGGCGAATGGCTCCAAGGCCCGCTTCAGTATCCACCTCGTCTTCAATCATTATAGTAGCAAGCCAATGGATATATTAAATTTTTGATAAATAGTTTAGATGTGATACAGAATAGAAAATAAAAAAAAAAGGAAGATTGGAAGAATTGTGGGGAGGGAGGTGGGGGATGAATGGCTTTTTATTATTTCAGGAAGTAGTGCGTATTTGTGGGGTGGAAGATATTGGAGGGGCCAGGTAAACCACAAACAACCAGACCGCCTATTCAAGTACCTCGGCTGTTTGGCTGTGGGGGACAAGAGAAACAGATTATCTAAGAGCTTTAGTGGCGTAAACTTAAAGCCGACAACCCGACTCCATGATAAGAGGGTTAGGGCTAACCGTTTCAGCCCTGCAAAATTTTTTTTTCACTTTTAGGGGATTTTTAAGGTAGAGCGAGGGGATCATCATCAAGGGATCGCCAAAACAAAACTAATTTCAGGGCAGGTTTTTTGAGATTTTGAAGATTCCACAAGGGCTAGGGCAATTATAACTGGGCTTAGCACGGCTGATGGGGGCTAGGGTACTTTAGTAATGCGACATGGATTTGAAGAAAAATTTTTTTTTTGGGTTACCCAAATGAGCCGCACCAAAAATTTTTTTTTTTTTAATGGTAAGGTTGAAATATTAAGGAACACACCACCACCATAGTAGTTTCCACCACCAACATCTACAATACTACAACAAAATGCCTAAGGAAGTTAAGAAAAGAGGTAGAAGAGCAGAGAAGGCTAGAAAGGAGGAGAAAAATGAACAGGTAAAGCAGGTTCAACAAGAGGAGGAACAGTATCAACAACAATATGAAGACTATAATAATGATAACGACGGATACTACCAAGACGATTTCAATGCGGATCAAGGCCGTGACGAAGAGCAAGGCGCGTTTTTTGGTTTGGTTGACGAACAAGAGTTAGAATATTTTAAGCAGGCAGAGAGTACTCTTACTGTCGATGCCTTTGGCTCTTCTGAAGAACGTCGTGGTTTCGTCTCGAGCGTGTTTGAAGAGGCCAAGGGCAAAGAGCTGAAGCTTGTCACAAACCACATTTGCTCACGTTTAATTGAGCGTCTTATTTTACTTGCAAATGATCGCCAAGTCTTAGATCTTTTTAAAGCGCTTTCTGATAACTTTGCGGTGCTTGTTAAACATAAGTTCTCGTCACACGTTGTCGAAACACTTTTACAACGCGTTATTCCCTTGGTCGAGCGTGAAATTCTCGATCCAGACTTTTTGTCTAATCTTCCGGAATCGACTTCAACTGGCCATGCCTCTGACGACTCATTCACAACCGTTGAAAATCTTTTTCTTTATATGGTCAATGACATTAAACCTATTATCAAAACACTCCCCCAGCACCAGTACGCATCTCACTTTTTACGATTACTTTTACTCATCTTGGCCGGAAAACCTGTACCTTCGGCAACTGAGGCTAAGTCTGCTTTAAGAAGTCGACGCAGTAAGGCTGCAAGAAAGAAAATCATTTTATCAGGAACCTCTCACAGCGAATATGCTGATGACGACCAAGACCAGCAGCAGGCAGAAGAACGGGCTTACCAAGTCCCCAAATCTTTTGAAGAAACTCTTGACGAGATACTCAGCGAGCTTTTTAAAAATATAGACACCAAACAGGCTCGCGAAATGTCCATCCACCCCATATCTTCTCCAGTTATCCAACTTATTCTTGGCCTGGAGTCTGACAAGATTTCTAAACAAAATCCAAACCCAACAAAAATCAAAATTCCTCCTACGACACTCATTGCCACATTGTTCCCATTCAGCACCAACCGCTACAAAAAAATTGAGCTTGATGGAATCACTGATAAAGATGAAATCGAGAAAAAGACAAAGGAAATTCAGCAAGGTGAAGAAGCTTACATGGAATATCTACTATCTGATGCCATTGGATCCCATCTTTTAGAGGCTATCATTAATATCCTTCCTGTTAAACTTGTTGCTCGATTGGCTGACCGGTATATGGTTGGTAGAATTGGCAAGCTTGTGCGACGTCAGGAGAGCGGCAATTATGTAGTACAGACTTTATTGCGTCGCATGAGCGGAAGAAAAGACATTGCATCGAAAATAATGGATGAGCTGATTGTCGAAATCAAAGCCAAGCTTTTCCCTGAACAAACTGATGATAAAAATGCATCCAAGGTTGAAGGCGAGGAAATTAACTATGGCTTGATTCGCACTATTGTGGAGGTTGCTTCGCAGGATTTGGGTGGTTATAAACTAAGCGATCTTGTCGATGTTTTGCTGGAAAAATATGACCCTAAGAAGGAGGGCAAAATTCTTTTCACGCTATTAAATATTAACAACAACGCAGATTCTGAGTCTACCGCATTGGGCTCCGGTTATGATAACAATAAAGATGCCGTTAAAATGCAGAAGGCGCTCTTACTACAAAGTCTTATGAAGGCTTCGGAAACTGTTGTCGAACAGGTCCTTGAAGGTCTCATTTCGATTGGTGATGACAAGGAAAATGGCAAAGCTATGCTTCTTAAGTTTGGCCGTGACAGCATATTATCGCACGTTTTTGAAAACGCTCTAGTAGTAAACAGCTCCAGCAAAAACATGATCCAAAGGCGCCGTTTATTAAACCATCTCGGCAAAGGCACTATTTGCTGCAACTTAGCAGCAAATGTCTATGGCTCTCATATTGTTGACAAAATGTGGACTTTTTGTTTCCGACTAAAGTTTTTCCGCGAGCGCATTGCTGATGAACTTTCAAAAGAGGAAGCAGACATCAAGTTGACACCATACGGCCGCTCTGTTTGGAAAAACTGGAAAATGGATGACTACATCAGACGCCGTAGAGATTGGTGGAACAAGGTGAAGGCTGTTGAGGATGAGATGGGAGAAACCCTGGGTGTCGAGAGAAAAGAGTTGGCTCCTAGAACTAATAACCGAGAAAAACCTCAAGAGGAACCCAAAAAGGGAGGTAAAACCAAGCACGCTTCTTTTAACAAAAAAAATAGAACCAAGATCTACTAAAAATAGTAAATAACAAATAACTATTGATAATTAACCACATATTTGCAAGTCCATTAGCTTTATTTACCTATTACAAGCTAAATTATTACTTGAAATATATATACTCATATCACAATATTTTATTAAGACTTAAACCCTGAAAATACTTATATTTAAAAAAATTACCTACATCTGGTATGTTGGTGAATCCAGCTTTATTTGTTTTTTGGTTCAAAATTTACCAAACGTTTTTTGTTCGTCGAATACGAAGTCCAAGGAACCTAGCCAACTCATCAAAGTGAGCATTTGACTCTTCTTCGGTAAGCTGAGAGGTTTCACTTTTATCATTTCCAGGTTGTTCAAGGCTATTAGAGTGCCCATTGTCTCCAGATTTTTTACCATCTTCACCAGTTTGATGATTATCATAGGAATCCTGAAGCTTACCCGATCCAACGTCCTTTAATAATTTCCCCTCTTCATCAATCTGTGATTCCTGAGAGTTTTTTGTACTCTTCGACTCTACAGATTTACCAGGAAGGTTCGACGCCGATGGTGAAGCAAGAGAGAGCTCGAGTGACTCAAGAGTAGTTCCCGCATGCGATAACAGCTCGGCGATTTCTGCTTCATCAGGGGGTAAAAGCTCGTAAAATTTGCACCATGTCTCGACATCTGGGACTGATAGCTCTTGAAACTCCTTAAGCGTTTTTGGGAACGGAATCGTAGGATAGTATTGAGTGTTTTCTTCCGCTTGATCATCTTCAAAGTCATTTGGTGTGAAGTTTTCTCCTGGAATTGAACCGTCAGTACCAGGTAAAGGAGCAATAATATCAGTGTCTTTGGTCAGAAAGGCGTTGGCAGTTCTTCTAATACTTCGAGCTTCTCTTTATAAATGAATTAGTATTAACACCAATTAATAAACTTAAAACAGTATTTTCTCCCGGAAAAATTCTTGCATAGTACTTACAGTAAATCCAATTGTCCTTGCAACTCAGTAACGAGTTCAACAATGTCGTCTCCTCTGATATATGCATTCCCATCACCGTTTTCATCGGTTGCTGGATCTTCATGTTCTTCTTTAGCAAAAGATACACTTTTTGATTTGGATGAAGAGGAAGGTGAAATAAACTCTTCTGGAAGCGAGATAGCTGGAAGATTGTCGATTGATTTACGCTCTTTTTCTATTTCAATGGAAATCAAACGTCGACCAGTGTCCGCCACCACCTTATTCTGGCGCTGAACTTGTTCTGCTAAGGTGTTGATTTCGACCTTGAGTGATTCTAAACTGAGGGGTTTGGCTGACGACATGGTTGTACTGTACTAATGTATATAGATATATTTTTTTAAATGGCTATGGTCGTTGTAAACAGCAATCTTTGGGTGGTGTAATAATAAATAAACAACAGCAACAACAACACCAACAAACTTAAAACTAAAACATCATGAATCTTCAGTGAGAGCCAGTGTCCACCACGTGAGTCAACAACTAACACCTGGAGAGAACAAGAGAAAAAACTAAAATTTAAAGAACAAGTATTATCTGCCGAACTAAAAATTATTTAATAGATAGTTATTGCAAAAGACTTGAGTAATAATTTACAGATGACCCTTTTTCTGTTGGAGATAGTATACTAAAGTACATAAGCCCTACGGGCTAGAAGCAGCCTTCGTGGTTTCACTTGTATCTCTCGCCCCTCCAGTATAACTAATCTTGCAGGCTCTTACGAAGCAAATATCTGAAGGAGGATATCTTTAATTACAAAAGTTCGTAAAGATATCTGGCCATGGGCTGGAAAGGTTCGGGATCAGCATACTGGTTCCATCTCCCCTCGAGGCATAACATTAAGGCTCATTAAATTAAATCTGAAACCAACAAGCCACAACTTGCACCTGGAGGGTCAATCGGAAATTGAAAGAATAGCAGCGATACCAATATTAGATACTATGACAACATCCAGATTAAAAAACAGACAGAGATGGGTGTAGTTCAAAACTTAATACTTGTCATGTGACAATAAACTGAATTTAGAGTATGGTATTAAGTCTAGCTTAATTGTTAAATATTTCTTCTAATAACAAAAGAGCTCATCTCGTAGAATAAAACTCAAAAGTGATTGATTTGTATATTAAATTTCAGACATTGAAAAACTCGAAGCTTTGAAGTCTTGAGATTTTAGGTGCAATTCAGCCCACGATATGAATTAATTTAATCACGTGAGAAACATACGGCTATATTTTAAATAAAATTTTTTTTTTTGAAAGTTTTTTTATTTTATTTTATTTTGTGTACGATATCAGGAAAAATTTCAAAACTCATTAACAAAAATGCCTGTTTCGAAAAACCGAAAAACAGAGAAATCTTTAGGAGATTTAGAACTTTTGGACGTTCTGAAATCTCGTCCATATGATCTTCTTATTCCCAGCGATACCTTAAAAAAACAATCTCTGGATTCCATCAAAAAATCTTTGGACCCCATCGCATCACATTATTCCATTTTCGATGAGGTTCATTTAGAAGGACTAGACGTCGAACAGGTCTGGGCTCAGGCTCAGATGATTGTTGAAGGCGTTTTGGACAAAGTAGTTACCGAAGAAGTTCCTCAACTTATTGAATCAGGTGTTGTTAAACCCAGCTCTTTTAAAAGCGACATGATTGAAAGCGAAGAAGAAGACGACGACGAAGACGACGACGACAAAGAAGCCAATAACCAAGAAATAGATGAAAACAGCGAATCTGAAGATGCTTTTAATTCTAATGAAGAAGGTGAGGAGGATGACGAAGTTGACGAAGTTGACGACGATGAGGAAGATAACGGACTTGTGTCTAAGGGGAAGAATGCATCTCTTGGCGACGAGGATTCAGATTTTGATGTTGATATGGACCATGATGATTACCAGGAATCTGATATGGAACTTAAAAGCGACGAAGAAGAAGAAGAGGGCGAAGACAACGATGATAACAAAGAAGATAATGAGGAAGAGGAGGAAGAAGAATATGATGATGATGATGACGAGAGCAATGAAGCTGCAAAGGAGCTTAATGACGACTTTTTTAAGCTTGATGCATTTCAAAAACAGATTGAAGCTCTGGAAAAAGACAATGAAGATGAAGACGAGGATATCGATTATTTCGCGGATTTAAGCTCCAAAAATAATGGAAAAGAAGAGGATGATGGTATGGATGCCCTAAAGTACGAAGACTTTTTTGCACCACCAAAGAAAAAGAGAGCATTTAACGACAAAAACAGAAAAAGACCAGACACTAAGAAAGAAGGGAAAAAGCCTAGCCCACTAAAGGAGGAAGAGTTTCTTGGGTTTGATTTAGACGCGGACGAAAACGAATATGAAAAGGCTATGGGGTCTATTCGCAAAGACTTGTTTGAAGAAGATGATGACTCGGAAGACAATGGCGATAAAAAAAAGGAAATTCTTTCTACACTTGAGAAACAACAGCGCGATATTGAAAAACAGATTGAGCAATTTGAACAGGAAAATGTCGGTTCAAAGCCCTGGGTGCTTTCTGGTGAAGCTAAAGCTAAAGATAGACCTGCAAACTCCCTACTAGAAGCCGATTTGGATTTTGAGCGATCTCGTAAACCAGCACCTGTTATCACTCAAGAAGTCACCGACACACTGGAAGATCTTATTAAGATGAGAATCAAGAAAAACGATTTTAATGATATTCCACGACGTCTTCCTGATACGATTCCAGAGTTTCGACCTAGAAAGCTTGCTGATGTCCAAGAGACTAAATCTAAAAAGTCGTTGGGTGAGCTTTACGAAGAAGACTATCTCAAACAAACCGACCCTGATGCATATGCTGCTCAGCAAAACGAACAACTTGATGCTGTCCATCAAGAAATTGTAAACATGTTTACAAGTCTAAGCCGCAAGCTTGACAGTTTATCGGCGTGGCATTACACCCCGAAAGAACCTACACCATCTATTTCAATCGTCGCAGAAGCACCTGCCATTTCTATGGAAGATGCACAGCCTACTGCTCTTTCTACTGACGCTACACTGGCTCCACAGGAAGTGTTCAAGGCATCTGAAGCCAAGATGAATAACTTAGAGGTCATTGGCCGTAATGGTCTACCAATATCAAGATCTGAAATGAGTCGGGAAGACAAGAAGAGGCTTAGAAGAAAGATTAAGGAAAGAAAGTCTAAGGCTTTCAAAGAAAAGGAAGAAAAGCAAAAGTCTCTCGCTCAAAAGAAGGGTAGCAAGGCGGATGTCATGGAAACATTGAAGAAAGCTAATGTCACTGTCATTGACAAGAAGGGTCAAAAGAGAGATCTTAGTGGTAAACTAAAAGATACTGGTAAAGGTATTAAACCAACAGAGTTAAGATTGTAAGATACTTTAAAATAAATACAAAAATAGAGAATATTTAAACCATTTAATAAAAGAAACTATTTTCTGTAAAAGACACGCTTAAACTTAAAATGAACTTGAAGAACTCCATTTTCAAATTTGCAACGAGAACCTCTATGGGGAGAGTTATCCCATTGTCTGTCAACAATTTTAAACGCGATATCTTGATATGGAGGGCCCGAATGAAACTTTATTATACACGTATCGTTTTGGCCTGCGGCAATAGCGAGTTGCTTGGAAGTTTTACGTTTGTCTCTAATAATAGTGAATGTCGGGGCCTGCTTCGAATCAATTAAATCAGGATAAAAAATGTTGAATTTGTATCCTTGAACAACCTTGGGAGGGGGGCTTTCCGCCGAATAGTGGGTCTGGTTGTAACGGTTCCATTCATATCCCAAGATAACACGATTATAGAAACGAGGTTTCTGAAGCCCACTATCTGATCCAAACACACCATTGTTTTCGAGAGGTACCATATTTTCTTCACTATTAAATATCTCCTCATTTTCATTCATCTGGATTCCCTCTGCATCATATGTTGTTTGTGTTTTTGTCACGACTGGAGGCATGAACGCCATTTTCTTTTCTTCGTTGAACTCCGAAACAACATATCGAGACTGATTTTCCTTAGGTCGCGTTTTCATGGGTATAAATCTTTGTTGTTTGACCCTATTCCTGCTTTTTTCCAAGTTCTCAATAAAATTAGAGAAATTTATACGTTGGATTTGGACCCCATCCTGGTTGATAAACTGAGCCAAAAGCATATGGTTATTTGCCTGATCTGCTGGTGAAACGGTATCCATGGAAGAAGAATAATCAATAGACTTTGCCGAATGACGGGTGCCTTGTGATAGAAGCTGAGATATCTGGATTTTTGCACGCAAAGCTTCTATGTGTTGTTGCTTTCGAAGCCGCCTTAATCGCTCGTCTATCACAACCTTGTAAATTTGGTCGATTTTTGCTTTGGCTTTGCAAATAACTAATTCCTGAAGAAGTCTGTCCCAAAAGTCTACATCCACCGATGGATCATTTGAATTTTTCATTGTCTTTACCTCTTTTTCTAAATCCACTAACTGGTCGTATGTTTTTCCATAAAGGACCGCGTTGATATCTTCAGATACTGGTCTGACAAGATCATCCTCGGGGTTTACTGCTCCTTTACTGTCTTCATTTAACGCTGCCTGTTCAAGTATCTTTTTTCTATCTTGGCATAGTACAAGTACCATTTCCCAAAACTCGGAATTTCTAGGATGTTTGTCGAGTTCAATGTATTTTTGAACATCTTCCTCCAATATATTTATATTTTGGAGGTTTAAACTATAGATAATAGAATAGGGAATTGGAATCTCAAAGTCAATGTCTTCACTATCAAAATCTGCATCGTAAATTTTGGGATCACCATCAATTAATCGTAGGTTTGCGGCAATCCAATCAATGGGCTTTGATCTTCCCTCTTTAATCCGTAGCAATGCGCCATATTTCATTTGCTTTAACACAAAAGAGTCTTCCTCTGCAACCCATTTCCTTGTCTTTTGTTCTTCTGTTTCCTTTTGTTTTTGTGAAAAATGTGTTGGTCTGGCCTTCTGTCTATTTGGTCTTTGAAAGCGGTCTCTGGAGGTGCGCTTTATAGATACGGGAGATGGCGATCGTGATTTTCTCCTACTGCTATTTCTGTGGCCAGAGCCCTTTTTTATTGAGTGTTCATAATCTTTGGACCGGTAGCGATCGTGGTTATGGCCACGATCGCTACGGTAATGATCACGGTCATGGTCATGATCACGGTCACGGTCACGATAACGGTGCCGATTATGAGAGGAATTACTACTTTCTGGAGCCGCGTCTAATCGATGACTTGACAACTCGCTTTTACTAGAGTGAGCTCTTGAGTGCTTTAGTTTTATATCAGCATCATTATCAAAAGATTTGAGTTTTCTATCAGAATATGATGAACTTCTTGCCGACATTTTGATGATAGGGTGGCGTCAAAATTTTTTTTTTTTTTTTTTTTTGTAAATAATGCAATCAGCCAAAGTTAACTAAAACTAATAAATTTACAACTAACTGGATCTAATTAAACTTAACTAAATTTAACTCATTTCTCAAGATAGTAACAAATACATCACTCCTTGTTAACCCCAGCCCTACCTTTTCCCCCATACAGGCTTCAAGTTAGACTATCGCAATATCTATACCTATTTCTACTATATTCTATTTCTTTGAAACATAAAATGTCAGTCATTAGATTTATTTACACACTTTTTAAGATCTAAAGCTTTATGACAAATATTAAATTTTATGTGCATCATGAGTATAAATAAGAATCAGAAATCTACGCCACCATTAAAGGACGAGCAAGGATCACCTAAGTTTGTTGTGTATTTGCGATTCCCCTTTTCTAGAAATGGGTTTCAGGACCCAGAAACAAATCAATGGAATGAATCAAAGGCCCATGAGCTTCGAGAGTATTTATCAACCACTACTTTAAAGCGTGGCGAGCTGGATTGGACTTATCTAGCAAATAAATTTCAAGTTTCTGAACCATTTATTCTGCAACAAGCAATATGGCTTTATGAACGAGAGCTTGAACATGTTAGAGATCAAATGCAAAGGGTGAATCGACATGTTTCTATTAACAGATCTCAAGAAAAATTTAAAACATCATTCAGATCAATTTTTCCGTTACCAAAACAAGACTTCTCGGAATCGTGGATCACACCAAATGAAGGACCTCTAGAAAGTCAGGACCTTTATCAAAATACACATAACCACATTGACCAACGGAAGTTGGTTGGAGAAAGCAGTCAAAGCTCTAAACTATCGGAATTAACTCTAGATTTTAATGGAAAACATCTAAATACTGATGATTACTACATTCATTCTTTGCGAAATAGAGTCAACAGAGACAACCAGTTAAACTTGAATAATAGTAATACTATCTCTCAAAATCATGAAAAGAAAGAAACAATACCAAAAGAACAATATGACCAAAAGCAAGAGCTACGTAATAGTAAAGATGCGAATAGTTCGTCAATACCAACTAATACGTTAACAAGACGATTATCTTTTAGTAGAGGATTTAAAAACCCTATGGTTTATGAGTTGGACGCAGACGACATAGGTAATGAAGAGTTAATTGAAGAAAAGACAATTGACGATAGCAAAACGTCCGATGAGTTTGGGGAAGATGATTATGATGCCTTTTTAGCGTGCAATATTGACGACTCCACTTCAAAATAAAATTTATTTTATTCTAATCTATCACAGTTTATTAATAATTATGGGTTCTTTTCAGCTAAGCATCTGTCGCATGCACAATCAAAATACCACTGACTTTTGAGCATTTCCTGGCGTTCAGCATATTGCATATCTTGGTACATGCCGTAATTAATATAGAGCTGCTCGTCTGATTTAATAGGTCGGTTTGTTTGGAAAATAATACTTCGGCCATTGCGGATTTTGTCAACATTGTGGCTGCATGAGTGGTTAAAAAAAGAAGCATGTGGGTAGAGAGAAGACCCTAGAAGCTCGCTTTCAGAAGTTATAGGACGCTGCCATATGCCAAACGCATTTGCAGCATCTCGGCCCAAAGTATCTCGGAGAAACCTTGGGGTTAAATTCGGAAGGATTTGCTGGGGGAGAACTGCGCTCAGGAACTTGTACAACAGAATTTGGACTTGGACCATATCGGGAAACGTTTTGAGATATAACTCTTCGTTCGATTGGAGATCATCAAAGTACTGAAAGCCATCATCCAAAGATTGATTATAAAAGGCATACATGAGCGGGGTTTGGTCTTTATTTGCAAACGATTCAACATCAAATGATTTGAGAAACAATTTGACTATCAGTACAGCCATAAATCTGGCCATATCTTGTACATCTGAAGAAATGTTTGGAATTTTTAGTTTTTTAGTTTTTGAGCCTTTCTTTTTTTTCTGGGGCTCTGGTTTCGTATCTGTTAAATCTATTGATTTTTCAGGGTGTGTTGCTGGAACTGAAATTGAAGGAGACTCTGATGATGGTGAAGACGATATGCTAAGGGCAGACAATTTTGTTGATACATCTAATTGCTGAGCTGCTGGAAGCACATTAATGTTTTTTGAAGTGCCGACCGCATCATCCCATTGAGTTTGGATATACTCCGGGGTAATTTCAAGTTTTTCAAGAGATGGTGCTGTTATTGGAGATGGACTTTTTTTTGAAGCTAGAACAGCTAGGTCGATTGAATTTAGGATAAAGGAGACTAGTCCTGTGGGATCCTCTTCAGCTATCCATTTTTCCCTGCATGCTTCTGAGCAAAAAAACAGACCGCCAAAGGCCTGGGTTTGTGATACTAAAGAGGATGGGATAGAAAGCTTTTGTTTTTCCAGAGAATCCTGGTATATTTCTGCATTTAGATTTTTAATAAGGTTAACTTGATGACTTGGATTAAGCTTAACTTTGCAACTATTGTGAAAGTCGCAGGAGAAACAGTAAGCACACACATCTTTTTTGTATCTTCTAAAGATAGTAAAACTCAAGGGAGTTGGACAATTTAAAATATTTGTATGCTCGGGTATATCAGTGTTGGCAAAAAAGCCTCGACCCCCGTATTTAGTAGTTTCAATATGGATTAAGGACATAAGCTACTGTGAACAAAAAAGAACAAAAATAGCCAATACACGCATATCTAGTACTTTGAACTTTCTTAATATTGGACTAGACCTATTTTTTCTCTCACGCTAAAAATTTTTTTTTTCTAGACAAAAATGAAAGACCCGAAACAGAGAGCAGCCCGGGCTCGGTTGGCTCAACAAAGGGTTGGTTCGGACCCAGACGAATTTGTCAGGCTTAAGCTCCACTGCATTGAACACACGTGGAGGTTAAATTCTTGACAGCAAAACATGTAATAAAAGATGGGAAATAAAGTTTGTAACAACGTGGTTTCGACCACATTGCCGTTTCTTAGGGCTTTCTGCCTCGAGGCTGCTGCTTGTCGAGCCATGGTTGAGTGGCATTAAGCACTGGGTAAGATTCCTCACAGCATAGCTCGTAGCCAGTCAGCGTCGTTCACATTGAAAATATGTTGATGCCTGAACGATTTATTTGTTAATACAATCACTGAGATTGTCGACCCATTTAACATATACTCGATACGCGAGTTCATCAGCGTTCAAGTGCCTTGGTGTGTTGCTATGCGCGTTCCAACATCGGTACATCAAACCCTAAAAATAGTCTTTTATAAATTAATGATATTTATCAGACCTCCTTTCCCCTTTTTCAGCATAGCCATTTCCTCCTTTTTGGCCATTATTTTTTTTAAGAAACCAACTAATAAAATAAATATTTTTGTCTTCATTCTTCTCCTTCCTTTTTTTTTTCTCTCTCTCTTTCTTAAATTACTTCTTCTCCTCTTTATTTTATGATTAAGCTGAACCTAAATATACTGATTCCATACTTAAGTCTACAGAAAAGTTATTTCAATCAGCATCAGCTTTTTCTTCCCACCTCATTTTAATCTTTCTCAAAATTGACTTAATTACTACCATTATTATTATATCATCATAAAAAGACGCAAAACAAACACTTTCCCAGTAAAGAAACCTTTGTCACCGGAAACTCTCCTTAAATCATGCGATTTAACTCAGTACTATGGACTTTTTTGGCAGCTTCTGCTATAGCTTCGCCAGCAAAACCTGAGATTGACATTTCAAAGGGCACTGAAGTTATTGCACCCGGATCTAAGGAAGCCGAAGCACTTTCAGCAGCAGACAAGGCATCAAAGTTTGCACCAAAAGATAATACCTTTGTCGAGAATTTTGATAAGGGTAATACATTTAAGAAATCTGAACCTAAGCTGTCGGATCAAAAGATTGACGTTCCCGATAATGAGTCGTTGAGTCCCAACAAGGACAAGAAGGTGGCAGCTACTAAGGAAAATAAAAACCCTGTTGTAGTCAACGATTACGACCCTAATAATATGGGAGTTTCATCTGAAGGAAAAACCAAGGCACAGGAGCATGTTGATAAGGACTCTGAGGCTGCCACAAAGGAGCACCAGAGTGAAACTAGCGCTGGAGACACAGAAACGCCCAAAAAGCTAGCTGAAGGAGATACTGATCAGCAATCATCTGATTCCAATGTTCCCATCATTTCAAGCGACGGATCTATCAATGTCGATTCCAGCTCATCATCTTCTTTACTTTCGTCATCATCAAACCCTTCATCCTCAGAATCCCATACCGAGCTAAAAACACCAAAAGGATCTCTTGAGGAAGCAGATCGTTTTCACGCCTTAACCGTCTCTGTTTCTATGACCATTATGTCTGAAATTGGAGATAAGACTTTTCTTATCGCTGCCATCATGGCAATGAAGCACAATCGTATTACTGTATTTACAGCTGCGTTTTCAGCCCTAGCTTTGATGACTGCGATATCGGGAGTTATAGGTCATGCCCTTCCTGCCTTTTTTTCACCTCGTTTCTCGGCCCTTATTGCAGGTATTTTATTTCTCTTTTTTGGTGTTAATCTATTACGTGAAGGTATGGCCATGGAAAAAGATGCCGGCGTCGAGGAGGAAATGGAGGAAGTGGAAAATGAAATCAATGCTACTGGCCACAACGAGGATTTAGAACTTGGTTTAAGGGACACATCAGGAGCGGCTTCAGCACCGGGCGGCGCTGGTTTATCAGAAAAGCCTGGTGCTACGGTAACCAACCCCCCCTTGCAGCGAACCTCCAGTAACCCGCGCATTTCTGGAGATGGACTTGACACGATTGCTGGTGATGCGTCACTTTACGCTCCTCGACCCAGACGCAGCAATTCGGGTATTTGGGCTGGCGTCTTGTCTAGTCTGAAGCAAATTTTGGAGGGCTTGAGCAATTTGTTTGGCTTAATTCTGTCGCCCCTTTGGGTGCAAATTTTCGCCATGACCTTTTTTGCGGAATGGGGTGACCGGTCCCAGATCACTACTATTGCCATGGCTGCCGGGTCAGACTACTGGTGGGTTATTGTGGGCTCTGTGTTCGGTCATATGGTTTGCACAGCTAGTGCTGTCATTGGAGGAAAGATTTTGGCTACAAGAATCACTTTACGCAATGTGACACTGACGGGCAGTCTTCTCTTTACAATATTTTCCCTCATTTACTTTTGGGAGTTTCTGTCTTCTTAGAACAACAATTAATCCATGCATGTAAAAATTAGTATATTAGTGATAAAAAAATATCTGTTGATACTATAGAATTCACGCAACAGTTAGATCACCGAATCAAACTTAATGAAGGAATCGATAGCTAATCCAGGATGTAACTCAACGATATGCCAGGTAAGCAGGAAAGCCTTAGTAGTAATTGGTAGTCTTGAAGAAATCTAAACTCTGACGCTCTACTTTAGTTTCACTTGTACAAGTTCTCCATCCTCGAAGTATTTGGCGCAGATTATTCTGGTATTTACTTACCGTGATCAGATATACATTCGTTATGGAAACCAAAGCACCTTAGGAGAAACTTGGCTCCATGCCAAATCCAAAAAAATAAATTTATGCAGTTAGCTTGGAGATCTTGAGAGATGGGTGAGTTTATGACGTAACTAAAGACAAGGTTGAGTTGCAATATTCCAATTTGAATATATACTCAACTTATATCATTGGGGGAAAACGGCTTTTACAAACTGCGTGCCTCAACGATGGCACCAAAAGAACCCAGGATAATAGCTGTGAACTCGATGCCTCTGGTACATTGCATAGGAGCAAAAATGCATATATTCGATAGCGTTGTGCAGGGTTGACATCCGAACCCCTCCGTGTAGAATCAAAGCGGAAGATTGGAATACCCTTAACCAACAGCGGGGCTTTCCCATGGAAGGGGATTCTATTTTCGTTCTCAGCTGTGGTTTAGGCTTTAGAACGAGCCTCTACGTGATGCCAATATTAAGTCGGTTAACATGGGGAAAAGTTTCGATATGTAACTGTGGGAAATTAATGGGCAAAAGTGTAGCTGCTAAGCACTTTTGTTTTTTTCTACTCTTTACGTCTAGTCTGTACTGCTGTATTCTTACCGAGCTCCACCTCTGACATAAGCTTTATATCTATAACCTTAATATATGTTAAACACAGGCTCTAAATCTACCAACCGAAGATACTTAGAAACTTACAGCTGATTTAACCGTCATTTGATGAGCTAAATTGTGGTTATGAGTCATCTATGACCTCTGATTCAAGCCTCAAATTTAAACCGCTTAGTTTTGTTCCTCCAACCAACTATAATGTTCGAATTCAGTGATCCGTGAATATCAACGTTTTCATAAATATCATAAATGCTATCATTTCCCTTGTGTTAAATATAGCTGTATGAAGTAACTGTAGACCCTAAGCAACAGCAGTTTAAAAATTAAATTAATATTTGAATAATAGCTGGTTGCAGATATTTCAAGCCTTCCAAATTGAAATGTAAAAACAAAACATAACGATAATCAAATACTCATAAGTATTTTCAAAGCAATTTAACAATGTATAAAAAAACATCTATGCCGGTTTGTTAGCTACATTTCATTTATTATATAACCCAAATATTAGAAATTAACCTCCAAAGATATTCACTAATCAGATTCATTATCAGTCAAATGAATATGATGTTACGACTAACTGCAAGTGAAATCAACATAAAAACAAAGAAATGTAGCACAATTTATTAAGCTGTGATTTAAAATGAAGACTAATAAACTGGGAGGTAATGTTGAATATTCGGTTAATATCGGGTAATTGGTTTGAAATTGCACCTTAAAAAACCGAAAAAAGTCAAGAAAATAAAATAAAAGCTCACGGTAGCTAAAAAGCTTTAATCCTTTTGCTGTAAACGAGCGTCTGATTGAAATCTATATAAATACTCTCCATCATCGCAATAATCTACAGCCCAAACTTTTATACAACTAAATACCCCCATTTCAACTTTTCTATTCAGCTCTCTACAAATTTTATTGTCGAAAAGAAAAAAAAAAGTAATTGTTATACTGCTTCAGAGTCTGTCGTTCTTGCCTTAGAGCTGCTTTTTTTTTCCTGTTGCTTTTAATACCCTTGCTTATAAATTTTTTACATATAAAAGTAGCGGATATAAGAAATCACACAACTATGTGGACCAAAGTTTCTTGTAAGAAATTAATACCTTGCTTTGGCACTGATCTCATAAAATAGACTCATATTGGCATGAAAATCTTAATGATGAATTACTCATACTTGAGCTTACATAAATTTGAATAGGACCGCATATTTTTAAGAAGGAAAATGGACTTTAACTTAAGCTGAGACCCACCATGATCTGTTGATTGGCTGGATAAGGCGAAGCTTGTAGAAAACCCCCCATATAGATACCTTTTTGAAACGAAATGCCCGAGTATCTCCGTGGCTTTACCCCCCACTATTGAAATCCTATGACTGAAAAAAAATTATTTTTTTTGCTACTTACTCACCAAGAAAGAATTTGATGAATGCCGTGGATTTTTTTATTCTTCCAAAAAAAATCAAATATGTAGCTTTACAGCAAATTAAATAAAAAATTTAAAAACCCATTTTTATTATTTGTCTTTTTTTTATTTTAATATACCTAATTAAAAAGTCATTTTCAATTCATTTGAAAGAAATAAATTTGGTATAGAAAAGAGTTGATACAAGTTAGAAAAAGACCCTGTTTGCCTTTTTTTTTTGGAGGGGGGAGCGAGGGAAAAACCATACCCTAGCCTTGATTTATTTTTTCCGAAAATGCGAGCCGACAAGTGCCGTGTGACTTTTGAACAATTTTTCATTTCCTTTTTAGGACAGTTTAAGTGGAAAAAAAAAAACCCAGACCTACTCTAATGAGACCTCTTTTTTTAACCATTTTATTTGGTGTGCGTTTATACATTTAAACGACGGGGATATCAAGTTTACTCAAAGTTTTTTTTTTAAAAAAAATTTTACGGTGGGGAAGTTTGAGGGATCCGGTGTGTGTGGGGGTAGCAAAAAAAAGTGATACAAACTTAGTATTGGGTACTGAACAATTCGTATCTTTGTTTCTTTACTTTAATGAAGAATACAACCTTGTAGAAAGAAATTTTGTAAATGTGGGGATGAATATTCAAGTCCCAAATTTTAATATCCTCCTTATAGACGGATATGATACCCTTTTGACTAGAAATGGAGAGAGGCCCTCCGCAGTGTCAGGTAACATTTGCCAATTTTGGAAGTTGGGGGCTACTGTGAGCAAAATCACCTTTTAAACTTCCTGATTTAAGGCAGAGATTTTTACTAAGAAATAGACTTGTATTATGGTTTATTTAGACTCGGGACTCGGTTCGGCCCTCCGAGCATGTTGCTAAAGATATTTCACAGTTGGATTTATTTTTTTAAAAAAAACTTTCAGTCATAATCGATCTGCTAAATGAATCTAACATGCGAAGTATAAATAGCCCCAATATTTCCAGCAGGCTTTTATTTTTGCTACTTTATTTTGCAACTAAGTTTTATTTCCTCCATTTCATTTTTTTTTTTTGCATTAAATATGACAGGTAAGTTTTCAAGTCAATTCTCTTAGTTATATTAATTGCTAACCTTGGTTAGACCAAAACACCAATGCACAACAGAATCTAGAAAAAGATTCTGCTAGTCACACCTCCTCCATCAATGAAATAACTGAAGAGAAATTAGAAGCTCAAGAGACCTGTACGGGTCCTGAACAGATTCTGACGCCAGAAGAACAAAAAATTCGTATTAGCAAACTCGCTGAAAAATATGGCATCAATGAGCGTAAACTAATGCTGAAATGTGACTTGCGCATTGTTCCCGCCATTTGTCTTCTTTACCTTCTCGCCTTTTTGGATCGTGTCAACATTTCCAATGCTAATGTATACGGACTGGCATCTGATCTTAACCTGCGTGGCCATCAATATAATACCGCCTTGACTATCTTTTTCGTCCCCTACATTGTCTCCGAGATTCCTTCAAACTATCTTTTGAAAAAGTTCAAACCACACGTCTGGCTTTGTTTATGTATGGTTCTTTTCGGATGCGTCACTATTGCCCAAGGCTTCGTTCAAAACTTTGGTGGTCTTGTGGTCACTAGATTTTTCCTTGGTCTTTGCGAGGCTGGTATGTTTCCCGGATGCTTCTATCTATTATCCATGTGGTATCGTAGAGAAGAAGCCCAAAAACGTTACTCATTCTTTTTTTCCTCCACTTGTCTTGCTGGTGCATTTAGTGGTTTGATTGCTGCAGGTATTTGGAGACTAGACGGCAAGAGAGGTCTAGAGGGTTGGAGATGGATTTTTATTATTGAAGGAGCCGTCACTGTTTTCTGTGCTTTGATTATGTTTTTCTGTGTCTCCGACTTTCCTGAGGACGCTTCTTACCTTAAAGAAAATGAGCGTTTATTCATCAAAGAAAAGCTTGCTCTGGACGTTGGTGACTCTACACATGACGTTAAAATCACATTTAAGGGCATTCTTCATGTTTTCAAGGAGTGGAAAATCTGGTTCAGTGGCCTCATGTACTTTTGCCTCATTATTCCTGCATACGGTTATGCCTACTTTGCTGCTACCATTGTTAAGTCCTTAGGTCACTCTCCTCTGAAGACTCAATTTTATTCTGTTCCTCCCTGGGTCGTTGCCTTCGGTCTCTCCATGATTATGGCGGTGTTTTCTGATCGTTTGCGACATAGATTCACATTTTCTTTTATTTGCTGTCTGATTGCCGCTTCTGGTTTTATCATGCTTCTGGCAAATAAAACAAACGTTCATGTTCGATATGGCGGTCTGTTTTTGGCTGCTTCAGGGCTCTATACAGCTATGCCTATTCTGGTTTGTTGGACCAACATGAATTTCTCTGGTCACCACCGAAAAGCCATTTCTACCGCTTGGCAAGTTTCTTTTGGAAACATCGGCGGTATTATTGCGACCTTTTCGTTCTTAGCTAAAGATGCGCCTCATTATGTTAAGGGTGTTTCCATCGGTTTAGCGTTCTCTTTGTTGGCTGGTATTCTGATGATTTTCTATCTTCTTGGACTGATACATGATAATAGAAAGAAGCGCACTCCTGAGGCAATTGCCAAGTGGGAAGCTTTTTCACCTGAAGAAAGAAGAGCTGGTGGTGACTTAAGTCCATACTTTTTCTATGACTATTAAGTCAACCCACTTGTTTGCCTTTCATCTGGCGTCACAGTTTAATGTATATTTGTTTTTTTGACACTTGTAAAAATGTTTTGATTTAGAAAAAAAAAAACTAGTTAGGATGAATCACTCCATAACTAGGTAATGAATGACCACGAAAAGATATTAAAATAAAATTGCATTTTTTTAAAAAGTTTGGAAAACTATTAAATTATACACACGATTTTATTTTTTAACTTAGTTACTTGGAGCATTTTGATTGCAAGCCAGCCAACCATCCCTAACCCCCAAGCAAGACTCGGGCGCATAAGTAGGGTTTGGTTGTGTATATACTGTACCTGTTACAGCTAACCGACGGGGAAATGTATGTTGTTTACAGAATGTTAACACCAATCTTCACAAAATATTTTGGGGTGTCAGAGGAGAGTTATGGGGAACCTTAATAACTAAAAGTGCTTTCAATATGGGAAATTTTAGGCGTGAACGTTTTGAGCAAGAATTTTAGCTACAAAATGTCTACACCAATGCCTAAGAAAAATTATAAGGAGGCATGGAGAACAATTCTGTTTTCTTTTATCTACACTTCTGTGTTAGTTTTTATTGTTATTTCGGCTTAGAGTTTCTGTGTAATATGCTATACTTATTTAAAAAATCAGCTTAATTCAAAAGATTCTTATTAAAAAGTCTTTTAAGAAGCCTGTGCTTTTTGTAAATTACCCATTTCTACTACTTACAACAAGTCTAACTTAGTTAGTAACTTGCGCATTTAATCATTTGTCCCCGCAAAAATATTAAAATCAAGACTAATATCATATATATTAAGTAGTAAGTCCTAAATATATTCGTTCTACTATATACCCCATATTATATTTTTTCTTAAGTAATTCAGAGTCCAGTAATATATCCTCTTTACCACCATGGATTTTAGACCTATTGCCAGGGTTTCCCTCTGTTAGCCTCGGTCACAGCATCCCTTTTATTTTTTAAACCCCTGATTTTACTAGAAGATCATTAAGGGCATTTTTCTAGTAAGAAAAAGAAAACAGAAACGTGTTGGTTGTAATTACATTACGGTACCATGTTTAATAGTGCCTAAATGCCATTTGAACTATTCAAGTAAATATCAGACCATAAGCAAATCAAGTACTAGGATTACATGCAATTACACTTTTATTTTTTGTTATACAAATATATCTCGTTGATAAAGTGAGCTCGGCTTCAATCATAGAAACTGGATTTTTCTCTCCTTCTTTAATTATCCTCCCCTTTTTTGTTTCTTTACAACGCCACATTAACAATCTACACTTCTTTGGAAACACATTCCTTACAAACTCTCCGTGTTAATCAACAAACTATTATAAACTAATTTCAAAATGTCTTGGGACGGTATGTCACCATGAATTGGTATAAACAATTCCAGAAGAAAGAAAAAATTCCCCTTAAAATACTACTTGATTTTCTCTGGTATTGTATAAATATGAGCATCAAAAACTAACTATATTTTGATTTAAAAAAACCAATTAGGGCACGGTGACTTTTTAAATATCCCAAATGATCTCATGTTGACATTCTGATAGCCCATACTTTTTGTTGTTATTTTTTATATTGGTTTCATTCTTAAATTTTCCATTGCTCTAATTCTGTTTTAATTTTTAAATGCATCAATACGGTTCTTCCTATCTGATAAATTCCACTTATCATTTAATATTAAACAAATCGTCACTATTCAACTAGATATTTTTGCTTTCCTTCAATTTCCTTGTTCTTTTTTATAATTGTGACGTGTTCTTATTCTTATTTTTTGATTTTTTTTTCTGGAACCACTAATAAATTTAAGGAATAATGGCATTAATTGGTTAGTACCATTATATACCAATCTATTGCTTTCCCCCTCGTCTTTGTTTGAATACTTTTGATGTTTTGATTATCACATGAATCATTTGGGTCTAAAAAGTCACAATGCAAATTGGCTTTTTTTGTTAAGGTTACATTGATACACTTGCTCAGAGCCATATTGCACGCTCTGCAATCATCTCAAGAGATGGTAGTAGCATTTGGGCAATTTCAAGTGACTTTAAAGTATGTTAGACATGTCAACTTATTCAATAATTTTATATTAATTTTTATTAGCTTTCTCCTACTGAGATGTCAGAGATCGCTCAGGCCTTTGACAATCCTGCCAAAGTTCTTGGTTCTGGTGTTCACGCAAACGGCCAAAAATTCTTCACATTGTCAGTAGATGACAGAATCATTCGCGCCCAGATGCAGAATAAAGGAATCATTGCCATTAGAACTAAGCAAGCTATTCTTATTTCTAACTATGATGAGAAAATCATTCCTGTGCAGGCCGCTACTGTTACTGAGCGTCTTGCTGATTATTTGATTGGACTTAATTACTAAGTTAACTATCAATTTTACTAAAAGTGATGCGGATGATTGGAGGTTAAAATGATACATGGCATGATTACATATATATATGTATATTTTATAATGATATTTTTGGCAAAGATGTGAGATTTTTTATATATTTTTTTCGAGAGAACTTAAAAAAGAGTTGACGATATTAAATTGAAATACTGTAATATCTTTTGAATTGATTTTTATCGTTTGGTTATAAACTTTTGAATAGTTATCAAAACTTAGACCCCCTTATTATTTTGATTGCCTAAGTTGAAGTGTTGTAAAGGTCCCACTATTCTGGGAAATAATGTTAGACAACTATATTACTCAATCTCAGTTTCTAGTGTGCACTATTAAACAGGGAGCATTTGAACGCCAGCAATACGATCAATGATCTATATTTTCCATGTTAGTGTACTCATAAAAAAATGGTTGAAAAATCAAATCATACCGGTGCAATATAAGGATGAGATAGTAAAGGTCCAATAATTGGTAGTGACCTTAAAAACGCTACAATAACTCCAAAAAAGTCTCCAAAAAGTGAAAGAATGCCTACACACTCTATTCCGAATCCCACAAAAGACTTTTTGAGAAGAATGAGAACAATACCTAATATAAAGCAAATGGATCCCCGAATCTTATTTGGACGAGCAAAAAAGTAAAAAGTGCGCCGTAAACCAATGATAAGACTAATTCCAATAAGGAACAAGAGATTTCCAAATGCCAATAAGGCCGAATCAAAAAATGTTAGTATACCTAAGCAAAAGAAAAAAATTCCTAAAGATACGTTAATAAATTTAATGGTCCTGATATACGAAGAAAAAAGTTCATACATACCTGCAGCGGTAAAGCCGACGCCATATTCTGTAAGTCAAAAAGAAAGGCTGTTAGTAATGCTATTAAATAAAAAAAATATATTGATCCAAAAATTGGCATTTCCGAAATCAATCTCAATCATATATTATTATCATACTTTGAACATCAGATAACCACATTTTAAAATGTAATTTAAAATTACGTGACTATTTGGATTGAAAGTAACAATTAAATGATTGAAACAAAAAACTAGCAGATTAAACGTTAAACTGTGACAAAAACTGCTGAATATAAATTATGTGCAGCTGATTATCAAAAGTTCATATGGAAGAGATATAAAGTGGGAATTTTAAGTCTTGACAGATTGTATGATCCGTTATAAATGTATTAAAAAATTGTAAATATATAAACGACTATTTGCAAAGTTTTTAATATATATTAAAACTGAACACAAACAACACTCAGACTTCAAATCTAACCTTCCAGGGCGCAAAGTTTAAAGTTCTAAATATGTAAAAACAAAAAAATTGCTTTGATAAATTCTCACTAAATGTAGATTGAGTTGACGAGCGTGGCATTTTGCAGTAATAATAATAATTATAATAATAAATTGTCACGTGAGTTGTGACTAATGTAGCTTGGTCCGAACCCTATTTTTTTAGAGCCATTTTCTTTTTAGGTGCTTAAACGCCGCTATTAGGGTTGACAACCAACGTATTTGATTGGCCATGGGTAAACCACAACACTAGAAATTTTTTCAGTATTTTTTTTTTCATTCTCAAACCAATATCGTCTACATCTAACCGCATCTTCAACAGTCACATCTATCGCCATGCTTAGAGGGAAAGTTGTGGCATCAACAAAATCTGCGCTATGCAGCAGATCTGGTTCGATACTAGGATTGACTAAGACACAATCCACGAAACTGTTCAAGTCTCCGGTCGTACAACAAACAATGACATATGCTACGAAAAAAAGCTTTTCTCAAAAGTCCGGCGGATCCGATGAAAAACGCAGAACCACTCCAGCAAAGAACAGAGATGGTTTTATTCATTCTTTTGCACACACTGCTCCTTACTCCAACTTTCATCTTAAAGCTCCTAAGGTCACCAACGAGAAGTTTGATTTATCCAACGAGCTTTTTAAAGACGTGGACGTGAGACTCTCTAAGTCTACTGTTTACGAATACTCTGATAAGTCGGTTTCTTCCCTTATTCATCTTGGTAGCTTCCACCCTGATCAAAAAAATGAGCTCTTTAACAAACACGTTTCTCTTTTTCGCTCTTCTTCATCCGCTCAGATTTTTGATATTATTAAGGCCGGCCGCAACTCTCCTTCAAACGGAAACAGATTTTGCATTACAGGTGCAAAGGGTGCCGGCAAAACTACTGCTATGACCCATGCTCAGTTCTTTGGTATCGAACAAGGTTATGTTGTGATTCATATTACTAGAGCTCTTGACCTCATCTCAGGTCGTTATGATGCTTTAGCGGTCAAGAACTCACGTCTTCAATCTTCTGACTCTAACAGCAGGGTTTTTAACCAGCCAATGTACATCGGAACACTCATGAGAAAAATTGCCAAAGCCAACGAAGATGTTCTTAAATCGATCAAACTTTCTAAGGACTACGATTTTCCTGCTTCTCGATCTTTCAAGCCTCTCAAATTCACTAAGGCCGACTCGCTTTACACCATGCTTATTAACGGCCGTATACACATAGAAAAATGTGAAGTTTTTAATGCTTTTTTGGAGGAGCTTTCAAAACAAACTCAGGCCCCGGTTTTGTTCACCATGGACGATTTTAATGCTTTCTCTCATCATCCTTATGCCATCAATAGAGATGTCGACAACAATCCTATATACCATGGCGAGCTTCAACTCCCTAAGATCTTCCTCGACTTTTTCTCCGGCGAACGAACTTTCCAGAATGGTGTAATCATAGCTGGTTTGTCATCGTACAAAAATGGATATACTATTCCTCATGGTCTTGGTCAGGGAGAGCCATACGCTTATGCTAAGTCATCTGACTACGATCCCACTCTTGCTGGCAAGATGCGTGCTAACGGTGGTGTCAAAGCGCTCAACATTGAATCTTTAACATTGGAAGAGACCGAAACTCTTCTTAACTATTATTCTTCCGGTAAAATTATACATCAGCCTGTCGACGAATCTTTTGTTCAGCAAAAATACTTTTTAAGTGGTAATGGTAACCCATTGGCTCTTTTGAAGAGTTGCATTGAGGTCTACTAGTTTATTATTTCCAAGTTGAAAATATAAATTAAACGAAATATTGTATTTGTTTTTCCTGTATATAATTGTACAAATAAATATTGATAAAAATTAATTGCGATCTTCGGATTTATGTCTGCTTGCTCTAGGCTCCAGTGCTTCTAGTGATTCTCCCGCCCTTTTTTTGGGTTTCATTTGTTGAAAAACATTGTCAAAATGATGTCGCACTTGTTTCCAGTTATACGTAATACTGGGTACTATCGCCAAAAGCTTTTGCGCGTTTATATTATCAAAAATTGACTCTAAAACGCTATTATAGACCGACACATGATTTGGTGTCTCTTTGTCTTCTCGCAGTCTTAAAAATTTCCACTGTTTGTTTTCACAAGCGCATTCTACAATGCGATCTACCAGAGGTTCTTGTAAACTTTTCAATTTCTCCCATTCACCTGTAGTGAAAGGAAGAAGGCCAACTTCAGTAATATTATTAGAGCCTAACCCTATAAACAAGTGGCCTCTTGGTTTGCTATCGTAATCTTTGTATTTAATCTTTCTTTTTTCATCGTTTACTTGTTGAAATTCCAAGTCCAATACAAAATCAACTGTATTTAGATGTGGAGGTTTCCATTTCAGTCTATTTTATTGTTAGTTTATTTATCATTAAAATGATAAAAATGATAATAAACTTACATGTTTTTATCTGTGCCAATTGTATAGGGTGCATTGACTGCTGTAAAAATTAAACCATCTGAGACGTGTTTAAAGTCTTTGCTACCAATATGTTTAAGGACTGCCTCCATTTTATAAGAGGGTGCCATCTCTTTAAAATAGAATCTTATCTAAAAGTTAATGGTTTTCTCTGGTAGAGTTATAAAGTACTTACTTAAATGGTGCAGTATTCATATTGAAATTTATTTTGTGTTCCATGTATTCTTCATAAATTTTCGTTAAGTGCTGAAGTTGTTAGAATCAACATAAACATAAAAAAATCTGTCATTTGCACTTACATTTCTCCTTTCAATTAGATTTTGGTTAATTATTACTTTTCCTTTTTGAGCCATACAGTCAAAAGCAAAATACTTTGTTAGGCCTTCCTTGTCAACAACAATTTCACCGTCTATTAAATTTTCATGAGAGCCAAACGTAATATTCGAGACTTTAAAAAATTCATTAGCACGAGTAATCTAAAAAAAATTATGATGTAAGTAAATATCATAAACAATCATTTGTATCATTCAAGTTAGCTTACAAGTATCACATCTGCATCTGGTGATTTCTGTTGTGGTGAAACGTATAAGAGGGCACGAACACCATCAGTTTTTTCGCAAACATAAAAACTAATAACAATTAACAAAGAATAAAAAATGAAAAATGAAAAACTGAAATAGCTATACATACTCTTTGTCTAATAGTTCGTGAGATAAGTGATGACGATTTAGTGATACTGGTTGTGAACCAGGGAATCGATATCCCTTTAGATTTAACAGTTCACATATTCTTGATTGATAGTAGCTTTTTTCTGATTCCGAAACTAATTTGCCTGGAATAGAAATAGAATCATTTGATACATGTATGAAAATATTTCCATAATCCATATTTAAACTATCATAAACGCCAAAAAAAATGAAGTCAAATAGTTTTGTTTTATCGAAGGAATATTAAGATAGAAGGCATGAGAGTATTTCCTACTACAAAATGAATTCCTGTGTTTTTAATATTAACCTTCTTTTCAAGATGTTTCAGCGAAAATATTAAATGTACAAGTGTGGTGGCTTGGGTTCGCGAAACATGTTAAAAGTATTTACGTAAGAGAGGGTAATTCACCAGTTAATGGCAAGTTCATTTTTTTATTTTATTTTGGAGTGCCTGTACCCTGTCGTTATAATAAAGGTTGCTAATTTCTCCCAGCATCAAACCGACACCGTTGTCTCTTATTCTTTCTCTTTGACGTTAACCCTGTTTTGAGACACCAGGAGTATTAAAACATCTAGAAAAGGAAAAGGTCCAATTTTTGATTTTTATTTCATACTACAGATGAATGATGGCGTCAATTGAAGATGAGGACGCTTATCTGTATGACGAAGAGCCACAGAACAAAAAACAACGGAAAGACGATGATTTAGATGTTTGTAAGTTATTGATAATTTAGAATCCTTTGTTTCTTGAAAAAGTTTTAACATTTATAGCATCTTCAAAGAAAGTTTTGGACTCAAAAGCTCCGACGTCCGAAAGCACAAATGTATCTCCAACACGAGAAAATTTTGAAGAAGATAACGATGAATCCTCCGAAGATGAGGAAGATGATGACTCCGACATTGAGTTTATTATTGATACCAAGCCCGGTCAACGTGTGGAACCTCCACAAAAGCATGGGCCATATTCTAGGGTGACTACATCAACATCGGGACCTACACCTTCCACTGCTAGTTCTTCCGGATCAGTGTCAACCACTTCCACTGGTGCCATTGGAAAACAGGGAGCTGAATCTGCAAATGAAACTTCTAACGCAGATTTATCTGCTTTAGAAAAACAAGGTGAAACTGCAGGAAGAAAGGGTATTGAGCTCGATACCGTTGGTGAATGGAATGGACAACCCATCACAGATGTTTCATTTGACAATTTCGAGGATAAGCCCTGGCGAAAGCCTGGTGCAGATATTACTGATTATTTTAATTACGGTTTTGATGAACTTACTTGGGCAGCTTATTGTTCACGGCAGGATAATTTGAGAGACTTTAATCCCCAAAAAATTTTACGAATACTTGGCAGCAATAACCCAGTTTCGATGCAAATGATGGGCTCGGGAATGATGCCTGGTTTTGCCCCTCCACCGGGATTTATGAGTGGGTTTCCTGATATGATGAATATGAATATGTTTTCGCCAGGTATGCCTGGGTTCACTCCTATTGGACCTGTGGGTAACAATAATTCTGGAAACGAGGAAGGTGCTTATGGCGGAAATGTTCAAGGTGTTACTGGTATATCTTCTAGTTCGCATTCTCATTCTCAAGGTCATTACCGAAACCAAGGAGATGGATCTAATCAAAATTATCACAATAATCAATGGAAAAACAATCGATAATTGATTTCTGACTATGGAAGTATTTTTTTTTTTTTGTATTTAGACCTGTTTATTTTTTTTTATAATTCAAGCCCTCATAATTAAATAATAACTAAGTGATAGTTTAAAGAAATGACTTGAGAAACGCAGCGAATCAATATTATATGTTTTAAATATTTTGAAGTTGTTAATTTTTAAAAATATTTAAAGTAACTTGATGAGGACATGGTGAAAACTTCAAATGGAATTTCAAATATATTCGGTTTAAACTGTCTCGCTTGTTAAAATGCTGTTAAACTATGGTTAATGTTAAATATGGTTAATTTAATTTAAGTACTAAACCCCACTTAAAACCCATTGTAAGCACTACACTACTTAGAAAAACCCCTTACCCATGAACTGCAATACCTCGGCATTTATTTTGAAAAAAGATCGCCAGTCTTCCATTTCCTTTCTAATTTTCATACTTTAAACTGAACCAGCTGTAAAATGTCATATTACATGAGCCCCGAATCTGTGGCTATTCAGCTAGAGAATTTAGTTAGAATCCTACGGGATCCAGGGGAATACGAAATAGACGTCACGAAGTATGTAAATCTTATATTAATTAATTTGCCATATATAATAACAATGTTAGATTGGTTCAAACTGTCATGTACTATATCCCTACTATCAAAAATCCATTGAACTTATCTATTATCACAAGAGAACTGATTCATTCACCACATATTTTTCCTCTTCCAAATGCCTCCGTTTCAAGCTCTGTCGACCTTTTTGTAGTGTCCTTTCTTGTTGAAGGGTTCGAAGCAGCTGCAACAAGAAAAGCATCTATCACTGACCCAACTGTTACCCCGCTAGATTGGACAAAAAATATCTATGAAGCGGTAAATAATTTAAAGCCAGAGCATCAATGGCGAGCTCTTCCTACTATGGCTGGTCTTATTAAAGCTATATATTATCAAAATTTAAGGTTGGAAGCTCATTCACAGCAAAAAGGAAGAATTAGGCGTGATGTTGGTATCCTTGCAGATTCATCTTTAATCCATGATATCCAATACAGCTTTGTTTCAATTGTCAATAAAACACTTGAAGTATATGGTGATTTTTTAGATCCACAAAGCTTTGAAAATCAGTTGCAAATTCCTGTTGTCATTTATACATTGGCTGTAACTCTTCAATTTCTTACTGATACCTCTAAGAAACAAATTAATTACACAGTAATATTACCTTATTCTGTGTCTTTTGTGTATCTTTCTCAAAAAGGACTTGATGGCGGTAAACCTTTACGAACTCTTGGTGAAGGAAATGATCATAGTCTCGCCATATCGCTTGATAGAAATCCAGTGTATACAAAATTAAATTCGTTATCTATTTTGATTCAATCTGCTGTTCAGGAAATTAACTCTGCTGGAGCACTTTCATTGGCACTTGAGTCGCTTGATATTATATATCGATTTTCACAATATTTGGCAGATGAATGGCAGAGTGCAGTAGATAAACATCCATCATCTACTTTTCAGGGTGATTCTGTGGCTTGGAAGTTTTTAAAAGTTTGTTTATTTTCGGTGTCCTTGGCCTTAGAGGGATATACAAACTGGCTTTTAACATCTGTTAATAAAAAAGAATATTATAAAAATTCAGCTCAGATATCATCTACTATTATTCAGACATTTTCAAATATTTACTTTATTGTTGCCGAAATAAGCCTGTCCGGATTCCCAACTTTTGATTTTGTTTATTTTTCAGCAATTGACATTTTGCTTGATCCTCAGTTCCATTATCGAGAAATTTCGAATATCATTAAAAACATGGCTCGCCCAATTCTATCATTATCCGATCATGAAATGAACAGGTCAATTTCAAACAATCTTGTTTATCGAGGGAAAATCATTTATTTACTAAATCTCTGTGAAGTATTAACTCCATTTTTACCTACAACTACCAACCAAAACAACAGAGATATTTCGGTAACTTTAGCTGATGATATCATTCCTTTGGCGAAAAGATTTTTATATCCTCCTCCGACTTCACCAGATACTCCAAACTTAACCCTTACATATTTTCAACCAATATTAGAGTCTGCCCATTCTGTCATGTTGGCTGTCATTACGACACCTTCTCAAATTTACGAGCGAAGAAATGGAAATGAAATGACTGGGATTCTTCCGTCGTTTTTACGTTTTTCTAAATATGGATTAGATGATGCCAATACTCTTATCTCTTTGCCAAAACTTGTGAACAATATTATTCCAGAATATTTTAAGACTGTCAATGAATTGTTTGTTGGTGTCCTTTCATTCCACCAATTTACACTAGCTATTACTACTTTGGTACGAGCTGTATCGCCTCCTTCGCCTATTTTCTCACTAGATCCACACAGTGCCGAATGGATGATAAACTTTTTAATTGAACGATCTGATAAAGTCGAAACTGGTATTCCTCTCCCTGCAGAATCAGGAACATTACGACTCCATGAAACTGGCAATAATTCCGATACTAATCAAAAGTCAAATCCTTTGGGATCACAAGCCCCTCCAACTATTCGTGCTGTGATTTTAGGTTCTGTTATACATTCTTTGCCTTACTTAGATGTTCAAGTTCTGGGGAAATATCTGACTTTAATATGGAAGAAAATAGACCAAACAACAAAAATGAGTGAAACAGCTTCTAGTTATGTTACTCAAGAACAAAACTACTTGGAAATAGATATGTTCAGTATGATTTCTAAAGAACTTGATCAGCAAAAGGCAGGTGTTGGAATCAAATGGTGGTATCAAAAATCTATGTTATAAACAAAATTAATAGTTCATGTTAAAATAAAAAAGTAAATATTTACATGTTATATAATAGCCGAATGGTCATCCTGTTGTTGCTCTGGTGAAAGAGTGCGAAAGGATGGTAAAGTAGTTGCTGTATTAGATGCAAGTTGGCTCACGGATGAAAAAGATCGTGGATGAAGGCGAGGAGTGGTGAAATGTATTGTATCTTGGTCCTGAGTAGAAATATTATTGCCATTATTATGTGTACTTCCAGCACAATATGAATTGTTAATGGCTGGTTCATCACGATCCGGATTGTGAGAGCTAGAGTTTGCCGTATTGATGGATCCCTGGTAATTAGATGACCCAATGAAAGGTTTCACAGCAGTGTTAGATGTTTTGTTTTTTTCAAGAGACGAGGTTAAATCTACTGGATCTGGCCAAATCTCAGGAAGAAAAATCTTGCGTTCATTAGGATAAACTAAATTGTTTCTAATTGCTTTTTTAAGTTGAGTTTCAACTAGCTGGGCAATTTTGGGGACATCCTTAAGTTTGGAAACTGAGCCAATCGATGATCTTATATCAAATTCTATAGTTGGATATTGATCAAATGATATAGTAATATAAGGTCGATTTTTCTTTTGTGAGTCATTTATTCTCGGAGCTGAGTCTTCACCAGTATCCTGGGAAGCATCAGACTCTGTTATAATAGGATCCGATTCAACAGGATTGTTTGGATCAGCAGGTGATGTGTGTAAATTATCGCCTTCTTCTGTTTTCGTGGATATCCCTGTCTGTTCTTGACTTTTTGGCAAAAACTTGGAACTCCTTTGTTCTGATTCTTCTGTATCAGACTCCTGTGGAGATGCTTCCTGTTGATGTAATGCAATTTTCAGTGTTCCTGAAAAGTTCACAATGGACACAATTAAAGAGACTGGCAAAATGGCAAAAGATGGTCTAGGAAAATTAATGACTAACCTGGTATCAATTCCCAGAGTAATGTGGTCTGAAAGATCTACATCAAGTAAAAGTTCCAGAAGCATATCGCAGTCTTTCAGGTCATTGTTCACTTTGCCAAATTTTCCTGATCGGCTTCTTTTGGAGTTGGAGTTTTTGTATCCATTATTGGAACCTTTAACTGAAGTTCCTCTTTCTGGTCTAAATAAATTCGGGTTGCCATTTATCTTGTCATTAATTGCATAACCTCCATTTGTGGATTTTTTGTTTTCATTGATTTTTTCATGGTTTTCTTTGGTGTCGTTACTATCTTCTTCACGAGCAATAACTCTACAGTTACTAAATATTGGGAAGTTATTTCCAATGTTAAGTTCTGTAACATCAATCTTTCCAACATAACTTGGGATCTTATCGCTGTTCAAAGCCTTTGATATTGCATTTAAAAGATTGTCGTATTGTTTTGCATCATCTCGCAAATGTGCAACTGCTTGAGCGATTAAAACCGTAAACCATGCAAGCGATTCAGGGGGGTGAGAATTAACGTTATAATAAGTTTTCTCAAGAATAGTGCTTGAAGTCGCTTCTTCATCTGGAAGAAGCTTTGCTTGTCGTAACTGTCTAATATGGGATTGATAATCACGTTTATCTTGTGGTGGGCCTGCAAAAATAAAAAATCGAATAAAAATAAGCATTACCAAAAGCACTGATGTAAATCCAGCAACAATCCCTGTAAAAAAATAAGAAAATCTAACACCGTTAATAAAATTAAAATAAAAGTTAATACTTAATACTTACGGTAAAGGGGTTTGTGGTAATGAAGCGACCAACAATGTTTGAGATGGTAAGATATCGTTTATATCATTATCTAAGATTCCTAAATTGCGGCGCTTTAACGTTTCTTTAGAAGGTTGTTCTTGGCTTTTAAGATTTTTAGATTCTTCTTGAGCAACATGTAAAAGTGTATAATCTTTTCCTAGCTGGAAACTCATGCCAGGAAGAACGACAATAGTTTCTGTTACTGTTGATGGCGCATTATTAATGGTTGGGTCAGTAAGAGCACTTTCTTGTTTTTGTTCCATTCTAGTTTTTAAATAGTAATATGGTTCAATAGGAATGCCAAATTTTCACAAAAACAATATAGATATAGTATTGATAAAAGGAATGACTTAGAATAGATGGTAAGTGGTATGTGTATGCGGATTTTCATCAAAAAAATTAAACGAAAATAAAGAATGAGATCCTAAATAATCATCTTTTAACCAAACTCGAGCACTCAACGGTGATGTTTTCATCACGTGAATATCTAAATTTTGGTTTTTTGGTTTAGGTAGCGCATCTTACATACAAGAACATCTAAACATCTAACACCCCTGCCACAAAAAAATTTTCACTGCGTATTTTTCAACTTGTTAAATATTTCTTTATAATTTCAAACTACAACAACATGGGGATAGATTTGGGTCTCCGTCGAATTTCCCAGCTTTTGGCACTACTGGGAAATCCTCATAAATCATGGTACTCCATACACGTTGCTGGTACAAATGGCAAAGGCTCAGTGTGTGCTTATCTAACATCAGTATTCCAGTCAGCAAGCATTAGAAGTGGTCGATTTACAAGTCCACATTTAATAAATCGCTGGGACTCGATTACAATTGATGGTCAATCTGTCTCAGAAACTGAATTCCTAACCGTGGAAGCAGCAGTTAGAATGGCAGATTCTGAAAATAATATTGGTGCAACAGAGTTTGAGTTGCTAACTGCCGTGGCCTTTGAGATTTTTGCAAGGCAACATGTTAGGATTGCAGTTGTAGAAGTTGGTTTGGGTGGAAGGCTTGATGCAACTAACATTTTAGAGTCTTCTGGACAACTTTGTCCCTCTAAAATAACTGTCGGTAAACAACGTGGCCAAGATAAGGGTGTGCTAGCCACAGTTATTACCAAAATTGGACTTGATCATCAGTCGTTTCTGGGAAACACATTAGGCGAGATTGCGTTTCAAAAGGCAGGTATTATTAAGCCTGGTGTTACATGTGTTGTGGATTTCACAAATGCTGATGAGGTACTCTCAGTTGTAAGACTCGTTGCAGAAGAAAACAAATCACGCCTGATAAGTGCTTCATATTACCAATCTGACAATTCCTATTTAGTTGATACCAAGTCTTGGGGATCGTTCAACACGAAACTTACACCGTTGCTGGGAAATTATCAAAAAGCCAATTTAGCATGCGCGTTAAAAACACTTGACACGTTAACTGAATGGTTTCCGCAAGAATTAAAGGATCGAACCACTATTGAACAAGGGATAAAGATGACACAATGGCCTGGAAGGTTACAATGGGTAGATCTAAATCTTCCCGGTGTTAAAGTGCCAGTGAGAGTATTAGTTGATGGTGCACATAATCCACAGGCTGCAGACGAGCTGTCAGAGTTTTTGGAAAGTAATATTCGGCCCACAAATAAAAGCATAAATTTCGTTATTGCATTTACAAAAGGAAAAAACTATAAAGACATCATTAAAAAAGTGGTTAAAAAGGGGGATAGCGTGGTCGCTACGGATTTTGATTCGGTTGATGGAATGCCATGGATTTCATCCTGTAGTGCACAAGATACGGCGGATACTGTTTCTAAATATGTGGATGGAGTTTTGGTTAGAGCCATTCCCAGCAATAGTGAAGGCGGGCAGATGAATGCCATAGCGGAAAGTTATATTTCCGGGTTGAAAAGCGGAGTGCAACCTCAAATTGTTGTGTTTGGTTCACTTTACTTAGTTGGAAAAATTTTGGATGAACATAGAAAAATGAAATAAACCTGTGCTTAATTTTTTAAGTTAGGCTAAAAAATTAAGGTAATGTCTCTTTAAGAATGCTGACGGAAGTTTCTGGCATTTCGATGTCTATAACCTCTAAGTTATATTCGATAAGAAGATCTTTTGCTTTTTGGTTGGGCAGAATACTTGAAATAGGATAGAATTGGACTTTTTCTATACTGTTAATACTCTCTGGGATCTCTGGGGGTTTCATGATAATATTGACTATCGGTATGTCTACAGTCCTAAAATTTTCCATAGCTGCCTTTGTTATCCCAAAAGATGATACAAATATAGCTAGGGTATTTGTTGGATACCGAGTAACATTTACAGCTCCAATAAACGAATTAATGTCTCCTGGCCCAACCTTTGATGCTTTACATTTGCATTGGCCAACTATATTAAGCTCTTTTAATTCTTTTGCAGTTTCTTTCAGTAAGCCATCATTTTTTGAGATGTTTGAAGGTGTATTATCACGAACAGGAAATCGAAATATTCCCCGGAAATCGAAACCTTTATCACCTGTTCCACCAGTTTTCACAACTTGTGCAAATGGTATTTTATTTATTGTATCGATAACAGCATACTCATATAAATCACCAACATGTTTTGTTCTCGTGAGATTGCATTTGCGTAAAACAAGATTCTGGAGGTGCTTATTGTATTCAGGATATCTGGATTGATCTGTATCTAAATGGATTGTTGCAGTTGTATTACTCAAGAATCTAGCATGAACAAACGACAACACCGATGGATTTTGAAAAGCATTTTTAAATATAGGTCGTTGCTTTGAAAATTTAAATAGTTTTAAATATGGATTTTGCATCTAAGATATATTATGAAATTGTTATTATATTAATTAGAGTAGACTTATAAAATATGAAAGAAATCAAGAAATAAAAGTTCAGAAAACATATATATATATATATATATATATATATATTTTAAAAAAAAAAACGACTGTTTCATGATTGTTTTGTTATTGTTTATTAGCTTGGTCTATTATTATTATTGTTTTATAACTTTTATTATGTAATGTATGACACATAATATAATAATTTTTTTATAAAAGATTTTTCTTTAGTTAATCAACCGTCAACTATATTTTTCAAATCATAGAACTAAGCGCAAGAGTGTTTATCTGTAAAATGCCACGGAAAACCCCTAGAAATAAACTAAAAAGAAAAACGATAGAGTAAGTTGAATCAGATGATTTCTATGATTTTATACTAATGGATTTGCTTTTGAATAGTTTTGATAATGATCCAGATACCAATATAAATGCAAAGAACAAGAAGTTAAAAAAAAATAAAAAATCTTCAGGTGGTAATATGGATTATGAAGATGATACACCAAAATCATTTAAGCATTTTATGAAGTACACTGCCGAGCTGGAAGAAAAAAGGCGTAATGGTGGGGTGGAAAAAAAACCGACGAATAAAAAAGAAAAACAAGAAAAGGAAAGACAAGCTCTAATCAATAATTTAAAAATGATGCCGGGAGAATCTTGGGCAGATTTTAATAGAAGAGTAAATAGTGCACTTCCCCTAGTTCACAAGAAGAAAGCAAAGAAAGATGAAGGCAATGCATCTTCTCGAGATAAGGCAAAAAAGGGAAAGAAAGGAAATAATAATAATTTGGAAAATGATCAGAACGGGGATAATGATGAAGATGATGATTACGATGAGAATGGAAATGAGCGAACAGGAAAAGGTAAAAGAAAAAAGAGGGAACACTCGCCGGATCCATGGGCACATTTAGAAACTAAGAAAGACCGACCAAAGTTTGGTGAGATTGCTGATAGACCACCAGATTTAAGAGTACCAACAAGACTTTTGAACAATGTACCTAAATCCGCTGGTTCCATGGCTCGGCGATTTATTTTACAAAGCGAAAGAGACAAAGTCATCGAAGGATACCGTGCTCTTATGGAAAAGAAAAAGGAAGATAACTCTTTAAACATGGATAAATTTTAGTCTAAATAAAAATATAATGTACAAAGATGAAATACAAAAACGCCAAACGTGAACCTAAAAAATTGAATTCTAGAAGTTCCTTTAAAATACAGATTCATTTAAAATTCTGTTCTCTTTTGATCCAATAAATCATCAAAAAGTCTAATTGATCCAAAAGGTGCGTGATCCGGAGTATCGACGATACCACGTCGTATCCGTTGCTCAAGGTCACTTATATCTATGCCATATTTTTCCCACTGAATAAGGGGTGCACGTACAATCTTTTGCATAGAAGGAGCACCATAGACACGGCCGGTTTTACGAACTTGGCGGATAAAATCAGTAGGGTTTCGCAGAGCATCTGTCTTAAGGTTCTTTAGACAAACAATATCTTGTCGAGCCTTGTCACGCTGTGATTCTAATATAGATAATGCTGATGTTAATGCAATATAGTCAGGGTTATTTTCAATGTCCAAAAATTGATTTTTTGCTGTTTCAGGCGAAGTGATTGATGAGGGAGAAGTTGAAGAAGAATTTGGGCTAAGAGCCAAAGCAGACTCTGATGATTGAGTTAAAGAAGGGTCTGGAGATAAAGAAGTGGCAGGTAGTGTTTCTTTCTCTGTTTTTATCGTGGTGGATTTTTTGGATGTTTCTTTTTTATGTTTAGATTTTGAATCAGAAGCTTGGCTTGTAACAAGAGATGTTTTTGGTGATGACTCTATGGCAGGTGAGTTTTCCTCAGTCGGTGGAGTTCCCGTAGAGGTAATAGGCAAATTTAGTGGACTGTTTTCTGGAAGTCCAAATATTGGTTCGTTGCAAAAACTCTCGGGAAGAAAAGAGATTGGTTCTGATTTAATAAGATGAGATTGTTTGTCAAAAAGAAAAGAATCGGGCTGAGCAGAGATCTGAGGGGAAATGTAATGGTCGGAATCTTTAGTCACAGCACCAGGGCTTTCCACTGTATCAAGATTAAATATTGAAGAAGGGGCTTCGGGAGCTAGTTGAGTGGATGTTGGGAAAATTGGAGCTGGAGACGAAGGTGGTGAAAAAAAATGTGTACGTTCAATATTTTGAACTTCATGAAGAGCTCTTACTCCTGGCCGTGTTTTACCTGAAAACTGCTTGAAAGCCATCTCTTTAGGCCCACTTGTCAAAGAAGAGTGATCTAATAGAGAATTTGAGTCCAATGAAGATAGAAGAGGGTTTTCGTCAATTGATAACAAAGAAGATAGAAGAGCATCTTCTTGGTTGGAAGATGAAGTTTTCAAAGCGGGTTTTGCAGTATTTGTTATTTGTAAAGAATTTGAATTAGCATCATGAATAAATTTTCCAGAAACATTCTGATATCGTTGTTTTGAACTTTTTGGCTTAGTGGGGCATTCTTTTCGCTTCGCTGGTTGGACCCCTGGTGTTGGAGAACCAGAACGTTTAGTACAACTGAAGTTGTTATCAACCTCTAAGGAAGTTGGAATGATATCTTCTGTCGATGCAGATACAGATCTGTTTTTTCCTTTGTTTGGTGCAGATGATTCTAAGTTTATTGGTTGTGATTTGATTAAAATATTATCGTTGGTGCCTCCATTAGCAGAGAGAGGAATCGGATTTGAGTTCTTGCTGCATCTCCGAGGACGAACACTTTGGGCTGGCATAGAAGCCCTTCGGGTGATTGGCTTTGATGCAGGCTTTGGTGCGATTGCAATAGGGTGAAGCCTTTGACGAGGCATCTGTGGTGTGAGTCCACTAGGTACAGTAGCTGAAGGCAGCGAGCTTGGCTTAAGAGGAATATATTGGTGGTTTGGTCCAGTTGTCACTGAAACGGGTACGGGTATGGAAGCAGAAACAGTTGGTGCTGTTGTCGCTGAAGCTACCGATAGTACCGGAGCTTGAACTGTAGATGATGTTGTAAAAGTGCTTTTGGTCATTTGAATAAATAAGGTATCTTTGATCTACTTGGATATTCAATTTTTTTATATATTTAAAGCTTATATACTGTAAATTTGAATCTTTTTACAATACGTCCTTAATATTCGCATTCTTCCAAAGGGCGTGACTTGCTGAAAAAAGGGTAGATTTTCAGATTATTTTTGATTTTGCTGGTCTAGGATTATTAAGGTATGTTTTTTTAGGTAATTTTTTTTTCGCTCCGAGGTGAAAATTTTTGAAGGTTAGAGTGTGCGTGTGTTGTTGGATGGTACCAACATGTATACGTAGTGAAAAAAAAAATTTTAAAGTTGTTTCCAAATCAGGAAACCCCGCGATTACAATAGGACTCGGTAATGGTCTTGAGTGAGACGGTCCAGAGCCGATAATCACCCAAGCAACTACACCAAACGTCAAAGTATGTCAAAGTGAGTTTATCATATTAATGGCTTCTACTGAATTTTTGTCTCTAAACTTTATCGTAGGTTTGTTTTTTCACCAGGTTTTTAAAAAGGCCAGTGTTTAATGTCCATTTTTCTTTTTTTTGAAGCTGCAACATGGTGCGGCTCTCGGTTTTAAAAAGAATAATGGTAACTAAATACTCAACATATACTTAATTAAAACAAGAAAACACTTCTCGGTATGCGGCTAGGGTTACCCGGATGCGCTGGGCTCAAACCCCATTTCCCTTCACCAGTTACAAACCTATCATGAAATTCCCATTTGAAAAAAGTTTTTCTGGCTTTCGGCATCTTTTTTAAAAAAGCAAGTTCAACTGAGTTACAAAAAATGTTTGGTGCTTTTCTGAGACCACTGGCACCTGCCATTAAACCACAGCGACTTTCTCAAGCGGTACCAGATGTCTTTTCTAAGCATGGACTCCAGTTTTCTATGTCGATTAGAACATATCTTACCGGCGCTGGCAGCCAGTTTCCCTTGCGCAAAAGCACGGTATCAACTATTTTACTATTACGCAAAGGCCCCGGACCCATATTTAAACGTCACAATACGCAACTTCCGGACCGTGTGGATCCCCGCGACCCACTTGATAACTCATTGAAAAACCGCTTGCCAAAGTTTCCCTTTCATAAAGAAGCACAACCGACGTTGATTCCTAAGGACACTCCACGCGTTTCTAAGAACATGTCTTTCCGTAAACTAGTTCAAACTCTTAAGTCATACAAAGAGCCCGAGCTACTTTATATGGCTGAATCTCACCGGTTGTATCTGGTTTCTTGTTTTGCTTTGGCCTTTATTGTATGCTACAACATTTATGATCTCCTTGAACGCACCCTTCCTGCCGCCTGGGACGACTACGTGCGTAACGACGAAGACCTTCCACCCGCTCAAAATGCTGTTAAAACGTTAGGACGTCTTGGCATGGTTCTAGGTATCGCTAGTGTTTATGCTGCTGCTGCAATCATTTTTGCTATGATTCCCACTCGTCTTGTGAGACGCATCTATTATCTCCCAGGACCTCGTGAGCACATTCAACTTATTACACATCCATTCCTTCCAGGACGCCCATCACCTGTCATTACTTTACCCCTTGAAGACGTATCAATTGGCAAAACATCAAAGGTATGGACCGGCCAAGGGTTTTATGGTACTGCACAGCGCACGCAGTTTTTGTTTTTGTTGTTTGAAAAAGGGAAATTTACACCTTGGATTGTCGACCGTAGTGGTTGGTTTTGGGGTGATGGCCGTGTTTATGATGTTATTTTTGGAAAAGAGCCCGTTGAACAAGCTGAGCTTGGACTCAGTTATGATGACATGCTCAAGATCCGTCAAAAGCAAGTTAAACAAGCTACAATGAACTTAAAACAAGAATTAGGACCAGCTTGGAAACTTAAGGCTATGGCCAACCTGATGAAGGAAGATCTTTCCAATGCAAGTCAGAGGCTTGGAATCACCAGCAGTACAGATACCAATAAGAAAAGCATTCGTGGTCCATCTAAGGACAAATCAACACAATAAATCTAGTATTCATTTGCTGTAAATAAACATTTTAATTAAATATATACCAGCTTGTAAATAAAATTTCAGTCAATAAGTTAAGTAGTTTCTTTACTATTAAGATTTTTTTTATGAATGTTTAAAAAATCTTTTACAAAATAAGTTCGCCTGTTCCTTGGGATAGATAAAATCCAAGTTGATCAATATAAATTTTAGCCTTTTCGGGGGCACCAGGGTACTTTGAATTAAGGGTAACTTCAACCTTCAAGAGCTCCGAGGGAGCGACTTGAGCTGATTTTTTAGGGCTCAAAGATTTTTTGCTCAGAAAACCGTCATAGATGTCACTTTTGCTAACAGCCGAAGCAAGGGGAGCTGTGGGGTACTTGAAGGAAACCACAAAGGGGGCTTGACCGTGAGTATTTGGTGCAATAATTTCCTCAAAAACGGGATCAAAAAGTACGGTTTTTGCGCGACGTGCTGCGTAAAGTGCATTTGAATCCTTTATAGCACGTTTAGATGCCTTTTCTACTAACAGTTTAGCGGACGGTGGAGCAATCTTGAGACCAGTTTCCAAAGATTTCTGAAGGGTAGAGATACTGCCGAGCGTGAAAAAAGCACTTAACACGGTTGGTGCGGGTGGTTGAATGACTTCGGGCTTCTTTGGTGCGGGGGCTTTCTCGCTCTTTTCGGAGGTTTCTACTTTAGGTGCCGTGGGTGCGGCAGTAGCGGCAGGTGTAGAGGCAGTGGGCTTCTTGATATTGATTTTTGATAGATCTAAGTGTTGAAGTCGTTGAATTGAATTCACAATTGAGTCCACATCAGCACGTGGAACCTTTCCGAGAAATGCAAGAATGTCACCTTTAAGGACTCGACCCTTAGGGCCCGAGGCAGGTACCTTATCAAGCACGTCTTGCTTGGTTAGGTTGTTATCCAATGCCAACGCAAGCACTGAAGGTGAAAGCGTCTGTGAGGGGTTAGCTTTGGTCGTAATAGCTCCAGTTCCTGCTTCATTAGAAGATTCGGGCGTGCCAGAGGAGGGTGTTGGTGTTTGCCCTTTGGGTTGTTCTGGGGCTTCAGATGAAGAAGAGGCAGCAGCCGGAGCCGGAGTAGTAACAGAAGACGGACCGGAAGAACCCTCTTCAGGCTTGGGAATCTCTAAAGTTTTAAGGTCGTCGCCGGGTTCCGCAAGCACAGCAATTGTCTTTCCCACTGGAATGCCAGTTGTTCCAGAGGGTATCTAAAAGTATTATTAGCATAAAGACTTAAACAAAGCCCCCGTTATTGTCCAATGATACACATACATATACTTTAGCCAGAATTCCATCATCTTGAGCTTCGACATCAATTTGGGCCTTATCGGTCTCAATCTCTAATAAAATATCGCCAGCATTGAATGAATCCCCTATAGATATTGTATTAGAAAAAGGCATGTTCCTTATCAAAGCACTATTCCCAAGATAACTATTAAAAAACACATACCCTCTTTGAATTTCCAATCAACAATGCCGCCTTCAGTCATGGTTGGAGACATAGCAGGCATGCCAAAATTGCTGGCCACTAAACGAGCTCCAGTAGTGGTGAAAGCTAATCAGGTCAATACACATGTTAAAGTATGAGAAACATAAAACTATAAGCTAACTTTGATATACAGCTTACTGCTAGTTATGAAGAAACAGAAATTGAAAATCCAACATACCTCTTGTGCCACAGTGGCGTGAAACAAACAAAGTAGATCTCAGAAGACTCATTGAAACTGAAGATGATAAGTACAGAGGGGTTGAATAGGTAATGGTGTTATTTTGATGATAATAAAGGGAAAACTAGATTTTGGGCTAGAAAAATGAGGGGACGAGGAGTAACGAAAATCGTTCTGAGGAGAAGCGGGAGCCTGGCGGACGACGGCCGACCACACACCTTGAGAACTTTGCAAACAGAATCAGATGTTTTGTCACATGATAAAAACGTGATTATATATTTTCGTGGTTTTTTCGTGTAGCACAACCTTTCATATTTAGATCAACAACCAAGTTTATTAAAAAAATTATAATTTACCTTTTTTTTTTTGCATAGCCATGGATAAAACTGGACAGCAATTACGTATTCTTTACCGAAAACCTGAAGACTGTGCAGTTGAAGTTCAAATAAATAATCTTGACTATTATCAAACATCTCCTACAGCATTTGACCGGCAAACAAATCCAGTTGACTGGTCGTCAAGACCACTGCCTTCTATTCCAGTTATTCGAATATATGGAACTACCGCCCATGACCAACATGTTATGGTACATATCCATGGAATATTCCCCTATCTTTATGTTGAGTATACAGGTAGCTTAGTGGAATATGAAGGTATGACATGATTAAGCTCAGGCTCATTGACGCGTTTTTAACCAATACATACTAGTTCGTAATTATATCCGAAAGCTTAACAAAGCAATAAACGACGCTTTGATTTTGGCATATCGAAGAAACAAGGACAGTCCTAACAGCGTGTTTGTTGCTAATATTGTCCTATGCAAGGGTGTTCCTTTTTATGGGTTTCATGTTGGTTGGGTTCCGTACCTTAAAATATACCTTTTAAACCCTTCTCACATCTCAAAACTGTCGGAGCTTCTTAACACTGGTTCCATTTTGGGAACTAAAATGCAACCTTATGAATCTCATATCCCTTATATTCTTCAATTTTTAACTGATTTTAATTTGACTGGTTGTGGATTATTGCGATTGTCAGCTGCATTATTTCGTGGGCCTTTAAGCTCGGAAAATATAGGATTGGGTTCTCAATCCGTGTTACATGCCGATGGTCTATTTCATAATAAAAGTGTTAGCCCAAATCTTGTTCTTCCTATTCGTTATTTCCCTAAAATGGCTACTTGTGCACTTGAGATTGATGTTGATGCTAGCCAAATTCTTAACAGAGAAAATGTTGTTGAACGAAATCTACATCATGACTTTAGCGAAGCTTTTACTTCCAAAAAGAATCAAGAAAAAAATACTTCAAATGGTGATAAAACCAATTTTGAAAGTCGTTATACTGGTGGTATTAAATATGTCAATAGTTTGAAAGAAGTTTGGTTAGACGAATATCAGCGACGCCATATGGAGGGAGGTGGGACTTACACTTCCCCTCAAGATTCGATTTCACGCATAGCTTCTTCAAATGAATGTGAACGTTGGAAACTTGGATGTGAGTTGGAAAAGGAAGTTCGAGCCCGTGTTCAACAAGCACACAAAGAGAAAAACTGGGGAAAAACATTTCAAAACTTTACAATACAAAGAGACTATATATTTGCAGTACCTAAAGCTTTGAAAACTGTCAATGTTATGTTTACACCATTAGAACTTGTTCTTACAAGACTAGAAAAGTTAAATATGCTTCCTTCAGAGCCGAATGAAAATAAAGAATTTGAAAATATGAAAGAGAAGTATGATAATTCGGATGATGAGAAAATAGAAAATCTAAGTGAAAACCTGGAAGAAACTGCAGAAAAAAAAATTAAAGGAACTAAAGATAAAGATGATAATCCTGAACATTTCAAAAAAAAACACCTCCAAAACTATGATTCAAAAATAGAGACAGAAAATGTTAAAGATGGTGGTTTAACTGATTCAGCTGCTGGTTTTATTTCAGAATTAGATTCAAGTGATTTTTCTTTCAGTTCATTTGAGTTTAGTCTTCCAGAAATATCGAAAACTAAAACATCAACTCGCAAAAGATCTGCTGAACCCGATTTTGAAGAAAGCATTAGTAAACCAAAAGTTTTATGTTCGTCAACTAAAAATCTTGTTGCCACTTCTCAGTATACAATTCCACAAACTTTTACATTTTCCCAAGAACAGTTGTCGTTTAATACAGCTTCGGAGAAGCAAAATTTTAGTCAAATTTTGTCTGTCTTCCCTTCTTCAAAGAAAACACTAGCTTTTAGTTTAAAACCTCCAACTAAATCTGAAGTCCAAGCTAGTTGGAAACTTTTTAAACTACCCACTGAAACTTCTCGCAAACCTTTTTATGGAATTCCATCCGACATACCTAAACACCCAGTTGTTTTTTCCGGTGTGGAATATAATGTCAAAAGCAACACCGCACCCTTTTTGCCTCCATTTAAATTTTCTTCTAGTCTAAATTTAGACGAAGTAGCAAATATTTTGAATAAAACAAAACCTAAGATTACTGGAAAAGTTTTGAAATACAATGTTATACCCCCTTCTTTTTCTGAAGTTCAAAAATGGCTTGAACTGGAAACTCAAGAAAAGGCTAACCATCAGTTGCTTTACTCTCAAGTCAACGGGCCTACCCCAAAAAATAAATATGGGTTTAAATTTGCCACTCAAAAGCGGAATGAATCTCGCAAAATTAATATTGCTACAACAAAATATTTGTCTTCAATGACACTGGAACTTCATATTTCCACCCGCAAGGATTTACATCCTGATCCCAATAAAGACCCAGTTTTAGCATTGTTTTGGGGGTATCAGTCAGAATACATGTCAGAAGACCCCGTTGAAGGATGCATTTTTGTGGCAAAAGATATCCATGAACAAAAAAAAATTGCATCAATCCTTTCAAAATCTTTGATAGTTAAATTTGTTTCTTTAGAAGTTGATCTTATTGATGAGCTTATCAATACTGTTTTAGATTACGATCCAGACATCTTATCTGGATATGAAATTAACTCTGCCTCATGGGGCTATATTATTCAGCGCAGCCGTACAAAGTATGAATATGACTTGTGTGAAATGCTTAGTAGGGTACTTGATAAAGCCAATGTCAAAGTCGGTGATCGCTGGGGCTACACACATGCATCAGCTATTCGTATATCTGGTCGTCATATGCTTAATATTTGGCGTGTTTTGCGAAATGAGTTAAACCTTCTTAAATATACTTTGGAAAATGTCGCATTTCACGTTCTTCACTATCGTATACCATTTTATACATTTGAATCCTTGACTAGATGGTATGATAGTACATTAGTTTCTGAAACAGAAATCACGATTAAATACCATATTCAAAGGTTAAGAGTTTCGATGGATCTAATGGATTCTCAGGAAATTATTACTAGGACCTGTGAAGAAGCACGAATTATTGGAATTGATTTTTATTCCGTCTTTTATAGAGGTTCTCAGTATAAGGTGGAATCTATTCTTACACGCATTGCCAAAGCTGAAAATTTTATCATGATTTCTCCTAGCAAAAAACAGGTGGCAGAGCAAAACGCAATCGAATGCATTCCGCTTATTCTTGAACCTAAAACCAATTTTTATACATCTCCTATTGTGGTACTTGATTTTCAATCTCTATATCCCTCTGTCATGATAGCCTATAACTATTGCTATTCAACATGTTTAGGCCGTATACATAATTGGCGTGGTCGAAACAAACTGGGAGTCTCCGATCTTAAGCTTCCTGCTGGTCTTTTAAGTCTACTTCAGCGCGAAAACATAACAATTGCTCCTAACGGGATGATGTATGTTGAATCAAACATTCGTAAATCTTTGTTGGCCAAGATGTTAACAGAATTCCTTGATACTCGTGTAATGGTTAAACATGGAATGAAAACAAACAAAGATAATGCTGCGTTTCAAAAATTGATGAACAGCAGACAATTGGCTCTTAAGCTTATCGCTAATGTTACATATGGATATACTTCTGCCACATACTCTGGCCGGATGCCATGTGTTGAGATTGCAGATAGTATAGTACAAACAGGTCGAGAAACAATGGAACGTGCAATTGAGCACATTAACGCAAATCAATCAAGGTGGGGAGCAGATGTAATCTACGGAGATACTGATAGTTTATTTCTTCACTTTGATGGCCGCTCTAAGGAAGAGGCGTTTATTTTGGGAAACGAAATTGCTAATGAAATTACAAATATGAACCCACAACCCATGAAACTCAAGTTTGAAAAGGTTTACTGGCCTTGCATTTTACAAACTAAAAAAAGATATGTTGGGTATATGTGGGAATATCCCGATCAAAAAACTCCCGTGTTTAATGCCAAAGGTATCGAAACAGTGCGACGGGATGGGTAAGTTGATTCTACTTTTTAATTCGTTTTTCAGACTTGAGTTATTATATTTTCAAAAATGAAACTTCTTTTGTTGACATCATTTTTTTAGAATCCCCGCACAGCAAAAAATTGAAGAAAAAGCTCTTCATATTCTCTTTGACACATGTGATTTGTCGAAAGTTAAAGAATATTTGTTAACTGAGTTTACAAAGATTCAAAGTCGGAAAATCCCATTATCAGATTTATGTTTTGCAAAAGAAGTGCGGCTGGGTTCATATCGTTCTAGACCTCCTCCAGGTGCCATCCTTAGCAAGCGTCGTGCTATTTATGATCCTTACTCTGCCCCACAATATCGCGAACGTGTACCTTACGTTGTCGTGTCCGGTCCTCCTGGCGCACGAATATCTGACCGTTGTATGGCTCCAGAAGACATTCTTGCAAGTGATGGTTTGTTTGTTCCAGATGTTGAATATTACATTACAAATGTCCTTATTCCTCCTCTTGAGCGGTTACTTTCTCTAGCTGGTGCAGATGTTCGTCGATGGTACCAAGAAATGCCGCGCAAAAGTGGTTTTGACACCGCACTGACAAGAGTAAGTGGGATCCGAGGGTTTGTCCAAAATGCAGCGTGTCGATCATGCGGTTGTAAAGTTATTTCTACAAATCGAGATTACATAACCGAGATGTTGTGTACAAGATGTCGTAATAATTTAGGCGAAGTGTCGGCCAAACTGATTACACGTGCAAAAAAACGCGAAAAAAAAGTCAAAGATCTGGATTCCATTTGTCAAAATTGCGCAAAAATTTCTCCTGGAGTCCTAGTTGAATGTATTTCTAACGACTGCCCTATTTATTTTGCGCGTGCCAAAGCAGCTTCTCAGCACAATGATTCTTTAACATACGATTGGCCTTTACTTACAAAAATCAATGATTGGTGAATAAATATTATTATAATCTTTTTATATATCTATCAAAGGTATCATGGAGGGTCTCCCATGCGCACATTGAAAGGGGAACATACACTTGGAAAGATTTGAAATAAGAATTTCACACTTTTCCGAGGTCAGGAGGTCTCCAAACATAATGGCGCTTCGGCATGCTTTTAATTGTAAAATTTCTATGAGCGCTACAGGGTAACTCCTAACAGCTACAGACCAATGAACTGAATTGTTGGGTATAGAAGATGTGGCTCGATGCTCGCAAATATCATTGATATGTCCTAGCAAAAGTTTGTGTGCGAAAGTTGTGTCTAACGTTTCAGTTGTTGGTATGATTTTTCGCAGCGCAATTTCTGGTACGTGGGTCAATAAGACAAACGGTTTCTTCCATTTTTCTGAGGATAAGTGATATGTGATTCCAAATTGACGAAATAGAGCAATTGATTCTGTTAGAACCTGATGTTCCATTTCACTTAATGCAAAATGAACTGGGTGGGCCAAAGGGGTTGAAGAATTTGCAAGAGCTGTGATTGTTGTTTCAACGAAAAGAGTCTCAAGTTTGACCCTTTCATCAGCCGCATGCTGATCAATTATGGCGAGACATTTTTGTGGGCCGGATAGTGACGTTAAATTAATCGTGACCAGCAGAAACTTGGCGTCCACTTGAGATATAAATTTTATGGATATCAGATCATCTTTCGTGAACTTTTTTTCCAAGGTTGTCAAGTCAAAACCATTTTTTGACTGGTTATTTGAATAGAAATATTTAGACAAATCAGGATTATAATTATTAGTCAATTCTGGTGATGGTAATGTGAATTTAAGATTACTGTTTTCCTCGCATTGCTTGGATATAGGCATTGAAATCCGATGTTTTTTAAAACGACACACTCGATGCTCTATGGTTGGATTATTATGATCATTGTTTAGCCTTCCTTCTAGCTCGTTTCTATTCACCCTGGCAGTTCTTGATGACGAATGAATTAACATATCGGTATTAATCTTTGTTAAATTTTTATTTTGATATTTTGCCAATTTTAATTCTTCAGTTTTTTTTTCTTTGTTAAGCAAGTAACCGTGTTTTTTGAGAAACTTTTTGACGACAACGCTTAATAAATTTGTGATAAAGTCGAGAGTCTCAGAAGAAATATCATCCGCGAATAGTGCATCAACGTCTTCTTCAAAAGAACATTTAAAGTTCACTTCCAAAATATAAACCATGAAAAGTCCAAAATCTTTGAAACGGGATGACCCTAATACTGTAAATAAATTATTCAATTTCTTATAAACTTCAAAATTTTCAAGTCTTTTGGAATTGACAACGATATGCTGCGCAAGCTTAGTACGTACTGGGTCAAAAGCTATGGTTCCCCTTACATCAAATCCATTCACAACAGTATGTACGGTTTGCCAACGATTGATAATATATGTACCATATATGGCGCGAAGTGTTACTACATGTCGTGGAATAAGATTAGTTGTAACACTAGGTATGTAAAGAAGTGACTTATTGTTTGAATCGTGAACAGAAATTGTAACATGAGGTTTAGCGATTGCAACTGGAAGAATAGATCGCTTAAGAGATTCTATATGTAGTGATACTGGGATCTCATGTAAGTGCTTTTTACGAACTGGGAGTCGTGAAAATAGACCAGAAACTACAATTAATGTACCATGATTGGATCCAAAATCGCGGGGAGTGTAAACATTAGATCTATGATTATATGAGATTCGAATTGACTTTGCAGCAGCTTGAGTTAAGTGTCTCGACGTTACGGTGAGTACTGAGAGAGATGCAATAGATGCAAGAGCTGATCCTTTGAATCCAATAGTTTGTAGTGGACCAGATAAAGTCCATTTAGACGAATGACGGGGAAGTGCTATTTTCTTTAAATCAGATGGAAGAATTCCATATCCGTTATCAGAAACTCTTACAGAAAGCCGTTCAATGTCAAAGATTACGGAAATAAATGTGGCATTTGCATCCACACCTTCAAACTTCGTTAATAACAAATAGAAAACGATCCCAAATTCAACGTACTATTACTAATAAGCTCGATTGTGCATTCACACAAGGAAGTTATATTTGCTTGTGAAGTAATGGATAATGCCAAAGAATCGGGAAGTACTTTAATACTGGGCTCAACGTGTTGGGTGTTCATTTAAATCTTGCATTAAGTGCTTAACAATTTCAATATTCGAATATTTTACCACAAATATTGAGCAAAACGTAAATTTGTAACTATTATATTTAAATTTCTCCTATTAATATTTGAGTGACTACACCATTTACACATTAGATTTGCCACTTTGGCTTTCATTTACAAATATTCCCGTTACAAAACAATGATCATTTTGAAATATTCATTAATAGCATATTTTAAACAGTATTAGGATAAATGATAGATAGGTACAATGAAAAGAAAACTATTTCTTAGTGATTCTTAATTTCTACTTCTTAAGATAATTTTAAGTTAAACGTGTCGTTGTTTTCTATGGCTTCTAAACTTCAAGTTTACTATCGTCAGTAATGCTATGCTGGATTAGTAATTTATATCATATTTATGACAAACAGCCCTAATTTAATTTAGGGTAACAATTATTTTTTAAAAAAGTTACCTATTACAGAACATGTCATTGAGACCAGTATTTACGCGCAAAATAATATCTGAGACCAAGTGCAAATCTTGAGGACAGAGGGAAGGGAACCTTTGGGTATTCCCCCATCTCCAATTTTTCCAAAATTCCTTTTTTCGCAGACCTTTGAACCTCACCATCGTCGACATACCGGTCCCAGTAGCAACACAACATGCCTCGTAAGTGATGATAGTTATTAGCACTTTATATCATTATCATCATGATGTTCATGTATTCCAGACTATCACAGCTTTAATTAAATACGTTCAACAATAAACTACCTTTAATAAATACCCTTGTTGTTTATAACAACTTTTGGATGTTAAAATCTACGTTCACTATTTTTAAAGAACTTATTTTTTAAAGGAAAAAATTATGTTCTTGCTGAAATTTGATTAGCTGTGATGAAATACTTGAAACCTTCATGATGTGAACAACTAGATTTAATGTTCTAACCATTTGACAGGCGCTCCTAGATCATACTCCAAGACCTACACTGTCCCCAGACGTCCTTACGATCTCTCCCGTATGGACGCCGAGCTTAAGCTCGTTGGTGAGTTCGGTTTGAAGAACAAGAGAGAAATCTACAGAATTGGTCTCCAGCTCTCTAAGATCAGACGTGCTGCTCGTGATCTTTTGACCCGTGATGAGAAGGACCCCAAGCGTCTTTTTGAGGGTAACGCTCTTATTAGACGTCTTGTTCGCATTGGTGTCTTGAGCGAGGACAAGATGAAGCTTGATTACGTCTTGGCTCTTCGCGTCGAGGATTTCTTGGAGAGAAGACTTCAGACTCAGGTTTTCAAGCTTGGTCTTGCCAAGTCTGTTCACCACGCCCGTGTTTTGATTAAGCAGAGACACATCCGCGTTGGTAAGCAGTTGGTTAACGTTCCTTCTTTTACCGTTCGTCTTGATTCCTCCAAGCACATTGACTTCGCTGCTACTTCTCCTTATGGTGGCGGTCGCTCCGGTCGTGTTAAGAGAAAGAACCAGGCCAAGGCCTCTAGCGGTGATGACGCTGCTGAGGATGAGGAATAAACATCTTAATGGATAGGAGAAAAAATCAAAAATTACTGTAAAGTAGTATCAATAAAAAAATTAAAAAGTAGCTGATCAAGTCATTTTTTAGTTGTTTTTTGCACAATAGTGATAATTATAACTAAGGCTTTTACTTTCCCAATATAAGAGAAAAATTTAACTTGTAAAAACTTCTCTGACACTACATGTTGAATAATTCGAAAATATATGTTCAATTTTTGATTTGATTTGGTCTGAAAGGTTAACATCTAATTGTTAAATTTTTAACGAAAAATCAATATATATTATCAAGACTGAGAGGTTCATTAGAAAACTGAATTGTTCTGTTTATCTCTAAAGTCATAATTGTTTTTGAAATCAAAATTTTAAATTTCTTCTGTGACCTACGCTCGCGAAATGTTTTTTTTTTACAATAGCCTTTATTTTTAAAAAGTAGTGAGCAAGCGGTTAAGGCATTAAAATATATCACGTGGTCATGAAAATTTATAATTTTTGTGGTTAGGGTCATATAAAAAGTGGCATTACAACCTTAACTACTAAAGGCACAGTAACATTAACCAAAGAAATCATTCACATAAGACGAAGACAAGAACGTTGACATCTTAAGGTCTTAAGGTTAAAGATATATATGAGAAGGATGATAGTTAGGTTCATAGAATTGTATTATTAAAATATATGCTTATAACGTCATTATAATTAATTACAACAAAAACAACCATTTGGAATAGACAGAAGATTTGACAATTATCAAATAATAATGGAGGAGGGTGTATTGAGAGTTATTACTTAAGAAATAAACATCTAATCTTAAGTATATTATTAATATGGTCTAATTAAATAGGAAACTGTCAGAAAAGATCGTAGATAAATACAATTAAAAATATCTAAGGAAAAAAAAATTGCTTCTCTTGGGGGTTGAGTAAAGCTCGTAAATCAAGTAGAAAGAGAGCTCAAAGATGTTTAGAATATGAAATTGATGAGATCAAGAGACAGTGTGTGTGTCTTGAATAGCTACGACATAATAAAACTTATTACTTGAATGATAACAGGGTTAAATGTAGATGTATGAGATAGGAAGTAGTAAACACAACAAAAAAATACTTTTTCGCTACACTCATACCCAGCTTTTTAGTTTAAGATTTCATTGAAAAGAATAAGGTACTTTTCATTTTACTCAAAAAACTCCTCGCTTTGAAAAATAACACAGGCATATGGGATGAATCGGAACCGGTTCTATGTATATTTTAGTCAAAGTAAACCTAAACTTAAATGACTAATAATGTCGCTGAGTTAATTTACAAATGAGGCATGATTGAGCGTTTGGGTGCAACACAAGTGAAGAATCTTCAAGGGTTAGGGTTTTGGCAATGTTATTGTTGCATCTAAGAAAAGGACCGAAATGGTGACCCCCTGCCTTTTCAGTGGACTCTTGACCTCTCAAAAAAAATTAAACAAATTTTACAGAAAAATTTTCGTTTCACTCAAACACACTGTACTTAGGGCTAAACCCTATTAACATATTACATATTTATTTGTAACATAATATTATTTCTGAATCTAGAAATTAATCTCAACTTAACTTCAGGAAAATTTGCCTACCATCACCTGGCAATTTACACTCCCTTCTTCAACCCTCCTTGTTATACCCTTCGACAATACATTGCCGTCCGACAGAAACCAACATAACGTACAACAGCAAAAATGGGTAAGAGGTAAGTCACTAAAACTACCAATACCTTTATATGATACCATGAGTGAATATATCAGTGCACTATTGAAAGTCTTTTGACTATACCGTGTGTTAATATCATTTGTTGAATACCTGTTGTTGAAATATGTATAAATTATACAGAACAAGTTAGCTGAATATTGGAAGGTGTTTCGCTGAGAGGAGGAATTTTGATTTATCTTCGGTTTATATCGAAAATTTTTATGTTTGCACTGATTGTTCACGACATGGATATTCAAGTTATTGTGATTCTAACTTTTGACTTTGATTGTGAAATAGCCGCGGTTACAGATCTGGTACTCGTTACGCTTTTTCGCGTGACTTCAAGAAGAACGGAGTCATTCCTTTGTCCACCTACTTGAAGACTTACAAGGTTGGTGATATTGTTGACATTAAGGCCAATGGTTCTATTCAGAAGGGTATGCCCCACAAGTTTTACCATGGTAAGACTGGTATTGTTTTCAACGTTACCAAGAGCTCTGTCGGCGTCATTATCCACAAGGTTGTTGGTAACAGATACCTGGAGAAGCGTGTCAACCTCCGTGTTGAGCACGTTAAGCACTCTAAGTGCAGACAGGACTTCTTGAAGAGAGTCACTGAGAATGAGCAAAAGCGTGCTGAGGCTAAGAAGAACGGCACTTCTGTCGTTCTTAAGAGACAGCCTGTTCAGCCCAGAGGTGCTGCCGTTGTCAAGGTTTCTGAGATCCCTGAGACCGTCACCCCTGTTCCTTACGAGACTTTCATTTAAACGTTTCGTTTTGAATAATTTTGTATTTACGAAAATTGAATGCACTGTTTTTAATGCCCCAAAAAATTGATATATATTTTTTAAACCGTTAATTATGCTACATGAAAAAATTGGTTTGCAACAATGTTTTTTCAGTGAAACAGCGTTCAACTTATTTGAGGTCTGCTTTTTTATAAATGAGGTTTTCTTCTTATATTGATAAATATTGATGACTTTACTTTTCGTAGATGTGTTGTTTTTGATGTTTCAATAGCTTTTATGAAACGAGTTCTGTTGGTATTGATATCTGACAGCGTATCGCATGTTTGAAAATGTTGCTGACTCAGTTTCAAAAACGGGAAAAAAAATTTTTTCGGATTTGCCCCATACCCATTTTAAGTTCTAACGATCTCTGTCTAAAAATTTTCATACATGAAAAATTTAAATATAAAGAATAAAATTGCTTATATATACAAGTTTGGATCTTAACTATTATTCAATAAAATAAGAAGATATTTGAGATTTGAGATTTTGAGTTATAGATTCTTTCATTCTTTCGCCTTAATTCAGTGACTTTTTTTGAGCTGTTTAACTTATTTATTTTCAAAAATGTCTGGATACGCAACAAAATCTTCCCATATCCATATTCAGTCTTTGGATCCCGGAAACCGAGGAGTTGTTAGTGAAATCCAAGATCCTGAGCTTGGAACATCTTCTATTATTCAAAATAACAACTCCGGCAAGGAGGTAAATGAAGTTTCAAATTTAAGTGCATCCCAACCAAAACAGTTGACGAGAGAAGAGCTGAAAGAAAAAGCTAAAGTAAACCCATTTCTTCATTTTTTTGCCGGTGGGTAAGTATTGAAATTATTATAAAAAAACTTCTGTGTCGAAAATTGCTAACCATGTTTAGTGTTGGTGGTATGGCGGGTGCCGTTTTTACAAGCCCTCTTGATGTTGTCAAGACAAGATTACAAAGTGATATCTACAAGTCACAATATGCAAAAAGTTCAGCAAGAGCTTCACATAATCCTATCAGCAAAGCTTTTGCCCATGTTAGTGATACCATTGGCATTATCACTAATGTTTACCGGTTAGAAGGTATTCGTGCACTTTTTAAGGGTCTAGGTCCAAACTTGGTCGGTGTGATTCCTGCAAGATCAATCAATTTTTTTACATATGGTCTTGGTAAAGACCTCATTTCACAAGCATTTAACGATGGAAAGGAGTCTGTAGGAGTTCAACTTTCTGCTGCAGCATGTGCGGGAATTGTCACTTCTACAGCTACAAACCCCATTTGGTTGGTCAAAACTCGACTTCAGCTTGATAAAGCGTCAGCTGAAGGAAAACGGCAATACAAAAACAGCTGGGATACTATCACTAAGGTTGTAAAGCAAGAGGGAATTTTTGGGCTATACAGAGGTCTCACAGCATCCTATCTTGGCGTGGCAGAAAGCTCCCTCCAGTGGGTCCTTTATGAACAAATGAAGTCTTTTATTCGAAACAGAGAAAAGCACAGACGCGACATGGGAATCCCTCATACAAATGCAGATAAAGTTCTTGATTGGTTTGCAACTTCTGGCTCTGCTGGTGCAGCAAAGCTTATGGCATCGTTAATAACTTACCCGCATGAAGTTGTACGGACTCGTCTCCGACAGGCACCTACACAAAATGGTAAGCCTAAGTATACCGGTTTGATCAACTGTTTTAAAATAATCATCAAGGAAGAAGGGTTTTTGTCTATGTATAGTGGCTTAACTCCACATCTTCTTAGAACTGTTCCTAATAGCATTGTAATGTTTGGCACTTGGGAGCTGATTATCCGACTAATGACCAATAACGAATTTTAAAATACCAGCAAAAACTTCCAGGATTTCTTCCGTTGAAGAATTCATTTATGACATTCTGATAAAATCTGGTCTCTCTGCTTTATTTTCAACTAGGTTGCTATGTTTTGATTTTATTTTTATCTTTGTTTTTGCTTTTGCTTTTTGATTTTTGCATTGTATTATTATTATTATTATTATCATTATTATCATATATATTGTATATATATTATTAACCCTAGTCACTGTAGCTAGAAACGCTGTAAATAGTTTTTTAAAACAATCTTTATCATCATTATTATTTTTACTATGACTACTAATATTAAAGAATTATTTTATATGAGCATGCTTAGAAAATCATAATGCTGGTAGATTATCCATAAATACTTTTGTTCCTGCTCTGGATGATTTTTTGTTTTGATTAATTAATTCGCCCAAACGATATATAGTAGCTTCGGCTGCATTTAATATTTGAAAATATTTGGTTGTTTTGTCATCCGTGGTATTAATATTATTTTCCTGTTCTAATAAGTATGATTTTTTGCATAGATCAGAAGAGGCCTTTTTAATGAAAGTGAAAGTTTTTACAACAGCAGACCAGTTTTGAGTTTTCTCATAATAATGAGCTGCCTTTTCGAGATAATTCAGAGTTTTTTTAAGAAATAAAACACTTTCTTTCTCTGGTAAAGAAGCAGATGAAGCAATAGAATAAGCAGTCTCACCCAAAGTTCTATAACTGAATCCAATTAGAGTAGCGTTTTCTGTTTCAAGTATCTAAAGTAAAATGATGTTAATAAAAAATTGAATCAGTTCATAGTTTAAGTTATATCATACCTTAGGCATAATAGAATCAATTAGAGATACCGAATCAAAAAATTCACTCTCTTCGTTAGAAACCCTAGCCAAAATAACAATTCCATAGTATTTATAAACTAATATGGATGCTTTTTCGGAAAGAAATATCATTCTTAAAATAGCACTTAAAGCCTTTGAAGATCTTTCAGTTTCTAGTATGATATCGATGTGAATCAGTATCAATCGTAAGTTATACAGAATATCAGTGTTTTCGTTAACCAAATCTTCCATTAAAGTCCAAGAATCATAACTAAGATTTGTTTTTGCATTTTTTTGAAAGGATAACAAAATTCGATAAAACTGATAGTTGGCGCGTGTCCGATAACTAAGATTAACCAGAGGTGCTAACCTCTCTAATATAAACTCAGCTTCGTCAATTTTTTGTTCGTTTATTCTATGTTTCAATTTCAATAACATATAACTCCAATACCATTGCCGATATGATATCTGAGATTCGGTTGTAAGATTTTTGACCGATTCTAGTAATTGAAAAGCGCCATTTAAATCTCCTTTATCAAATAGTATTTCAGAGTGTTGGATAGTGCTTTCTATGACTGGCCATGTATTAAAGGTTTTTTTAGAAAGATCGGATGACATTCGATTATAAATCAAAGATAGAGGTGCGACACCTAACCTTTCCCAAGTTGAAGCTTCTAGTGTGCAGTAACTAACAGATGACGACACTGAATTCGAAATTATACTAATAAAAAAACTTTTGAAAAGGGATTCTAGCGTCTGTGTAAGTGATCCACAGCTAACAAGTTGGTGTAGAGCTTCATGTTGAAGTGCTAATGAATACAGACCGTATGAAGTGTCTTGAGATTTGGCCTTTAAAAACTGAAGCATTTGTTCTTTAGAAGAAAGAAAGTCAGGTACTTTGCAATCTGGATGCAAAGAGATAAAATTATAAAGCCAAAAATGTATGTTTGTCAACGCAGTGATATCTTTATTTTCACGAGCAACAGAGATAGCTTCACTAACAGCCCGAAGGGCCTCCTCAAATGATTCAAATTCTGCGTGTAATGTTGCCAATGTAAAAAGGGCATTATGATAGTGCGCTCTACCATGTCTATGCATTGTATAATCATAAAAACGATGCAGATGCTCAAACGCTTGTTCATAATCATGATCTTGTAAAAAATTGAAATATTTAATATAATAAGCAGAAACAGGAAGTGATTTATCGTTTTCAGAGAGAACGTCTAAAATATTGTTAATTGATGTTAATGATAGTCCATCATTCCTGTCCAATGTACACACTTTTGCTTCGAGCATCATGTCTAATGTTTCACTAGCAATACAGGAAGTGAACAGAGGCTGAGGGATAAGCGCTTGAAGAATCTCAAATCCCTGAGAATCATTTCGAAAATAATTAGACCCAAAAAAAACTTTCATAAGATTTTTGCTTTTTTTTAGCACAGTGGAGGATTGCTTAGATGATAATCGGGTAGCTGTTTTTGATTCATAGTAAGCGCTAAACGGAGATCGAAATGATACTAAACAGTCCCAAAGAACGATCACTTGATCAAAGGCCAGACTATCAAAAGCAAGAAAGCACTTGGTAAAATAGGCTCCTATTATTGACTCTTGTGTGACATAATTGACGCCTAGAGAAGCAGTCTCCATCTTAACTTTATCATCTTCTTCGTTATGCTTTCCATCACCAATAATAACAAATTTAGAAAGACGATTCATAAATGTATGAAGCTCATCTATGGATTTTATCTCGAATAAAACTTCCAGTAATTGGTCAAAAACATCTTCACAGGTATCGTTGGTAGAATGCATATAGGATTTCACTTTGTCAGAGTTCAATCCTAAGTTTAACGAAAAGACTGAATTTCCACTAAAAACATTCTTAATAAAAGAGAGATCTCCTTCAATCGCTGATTCTTTTAAAATATCGGGTTGCCTTACATGTGTATCTAAAAAGTTGATTATGTACCCCATAATTTTTGGTTTTTGTAAACATGGAATCGATCCACATAAATATAAAACGATAACGATCGCTAAAGAAATCTTATATGGAGTAATATATCTAACAAGAACAATAGGTTTTTGTTCAATTATACCGGTAGATCCTTCATATACAACATTATTTGATTTCAATTTATTATCGCGGTTTTTGGTATATTCTTGAAAATCAAAAGACTGAGCTAATGAATTCGATAAAAAAGAAAATGAGCTCATGGTATTTTATAAATTCATGCATATGATTGCTATTGGATGCTTGTTTTTATTACTATTATTACTGTTATTATTATTTATTGCATCAATATGTACAAGATTATTATATTATAATTTCATAGCATTAGTGATGACAATTGTTTGTCGTTTGAATTAATATTCTGAAATCACCAAATTTAAAACATATTTGTTTGTTTGTATTATTATATAATCATTACAAATAATAATTAGTGTCTAGTCTCTTGGCTTCACCAAATGGTTATTTCTTGTAGTTTACTATTGACGTTATAAGTCTATATATTATTAATACCTCTTCGTGACCCAACCAACTGTCCTTGACTCATACCTCTAATCTTAAGATGACTCTGTATTTGTCTTCGTCTCTTGTAGATAGTTCCTTTATTTGGTGATCTGTTGCAACTCGTGGTTAAGGTTATGTTGTCACCTTGCACATAACCCTTAACGACTCAGGTATCTGGGTCCAGAGACCCCACGTGAGAATTAATTACTTAACTACTCATTATTACATTCATTAGATCACCTATTGTATTGTCGAGCTCTCTGTGATTTCCAAAAGGAAAATTGTAATTATAATTTAAATAAAGCATTGTGATAAATCTATTTATTATCAATATCAGTTCTCGGGTCCCTGATGTTAAGATGGACACTGCTCCTCTGTTATTATTTGGCTGGCGGTCTTTCTTTGGTAACTCTGTGTTTTTCGTGGTTAAGGGTATGTTGCCACCAAAATATATATGTTCATAACCCTAATCACGTTAATCACGGGGCCTAATGATTCTACGTGACAATAATTTATTGTCCAAATTGTAATAACTTTAATTTAATATAATATAATATAATATAATATATATGTTTAACAACCTACTACATCCCAACATCTATAATAATTAAATAGCTGCATTTGATCGATTCAGTATCGGCATAACTTTTGAGAGTAATCGAAAAGTTTCTTGAAATATAGAAATCAATTTTCATGTATCATTGAATTTGATTTAATTGATTCATTAATTTTTTTAAAAAAATTATTCCCATGTCATCGTCTAACGACACATCAAAACCTTCGCAGGTTTCGTCATCTTCTCGGCCTTTTGCCTCAATGTCTGACCGTTTACATACGTCAAATATCAGTTTCGAAGCACGTCCTGAAATTAAACAGCAAACATTTGACGAGATATATGGAGTTCCAGAAAACTTTTTGGAAATAGAAGTACGTTATCATGATGGGATTTGTTAGTTTTTAATCAGATTTGTCTTAAGATTCATTTGATATTAATATATTTTTAAATTGTTTACCTTCAGCAATATTCAATATAATGATCCATATTAAGAATGACTCTGTTCTAACTTATCTTTTTGCATTTATATAGGTCAGAAACCCTCAGACACATGGTGCGTTTTTTAATATTATCTTGAATATAGGAACAAAATTTTAACTTAAAAAGGGTTTGCAAGAAAGATGTATACCGATTATGAGATAATCTGTCGAGTAAGTAGCAATTAGATATATGGCTATATTATCCAAACTTACCAACTTACGGACTTCTAGACAAATATTCCTGCTTTTAAACTAAAAACCTCTTCTGTAAGAAGAAGATATAGTGATTTTGAGTGCTTTCGAGATATCTTAGAACGTGAAACTACTAGAGTTACTATACCCGCGTTACCGGGAAAAGTTTTTACAAATAGATTCTCTGATGAAGTTATTGAGCATAGACGTGAAGGGTTAGAAAGATTTCTTCAAATGTAAGGAGCTATTTATTAAAAATCAGGAACTATTGGTCTTAACTTAGCTTGTATGAGTTTTAGTGTTGCCGGTCATCCCTTATTACAAACAGGGTCTAACGTTTTGTGTGCTTTTATCCAAGATCCACAATGGGATAAGGTAAGTTATTAAATCATTTCTTGAATACACTCTGACATGGTATAGAACCAATGGATGTAGATATATTCGTTACTTCCATTGAAACTAAATGAGAAAAGATATGTTCGAGACTCATGTTCTATAAACATATATATATCTAGGGTTTCATTTAAACACTAATATTTTTTTATAAATTTTTAACATTTGTTGACAATTTTTTTTTGGTCAGTTTTTGTCTAAACACTTGCTTCTGTTTATTTCGGAAGGGTCTAAACATATGAAAAAAGAAGTAACTTTGTTGTCCAAGCAACTTTAAGATAGTAAAAAAGTAAGCTGGAGTTTGTTTGGGGGTTTTTTTAAATGAGATATTTTGCTTTTTTTAGATATTATTGTTGGCTAAAAATTTAGACGCGTTTAGACGGAGAACTAGATAATCTTAACAATATTGATAATTTTATCAAACTTGATTTCTAAACGAGCGTTTTGCAGTGAGTTTTAGGTCACTGAACCTTTATTTTAATTTATGTATCTTCATATGATCTAATGTCTCATCATAAATAGAAATAGATCATTAAATTGATCAACCGAGGTATTGATTTAGACTTCCAAAACTATGTATTATTACAGCTTTCGTAAACAGTCTAGACGGGCTATGAATTATTACAAGCAATATATATGTTTACAAAGTATGAATTATTAAAAATAAGCTGAGAAGAAATAGTTTTTGAATCCTCGCCGCTAATTTTCTCTTCTAGATAATCATAAGCTAATCATTCAAAGACTCGAAAAAATACTTGGGTCCACTAGCAAGATTTAGCAGAGTATATCAAACTGGTTCTTTTACAGCTAACATTAAAACAATACTCTCTTGACAGCATAGTATATAACATTAAATTTAGCTTTCTTGAATTTTAAAAAAAAATCTAATATCACATGAGGCTCCAAGATCCCAATATCTAAGTAGTTAGGGTTGTGTCGGCACTTGTTTGATATAACCCCAATCACAATAAATTTAGTCATATTGAGATCAGAGGTATGAGAGGTGGTAGATGGTGTAACCTATATAATATTGCAAATAGTATAAACTTATAAATTCATTATAATTAATAACTATATACACGCATTTGGAAAATATAGAGAATTCGACAGGAGCTTAATCCAAGATCATTATGAGCACCACAGTCGGTCATTAATGAAAAGTTTAATAGGAGAAGAAGCAAACATCAGAGAGATATATTTGGAATGTAAGGTGAATATACAAATAAAAAGATCCTGCTGGCTTTTGCATATAGGTGTATCATACCGGACCTTTCCACGAGAAGGATTTTTACATTTTTATTGAACCTCATACAATCTAATCTCAATAGTAATCCAAGCTGTTGAACATGTAAAGCATAACATATTTTAATAACTGCCGAGTTTCCATTGAGTTTTTCTTTACGATTATCAAACCTGCCCTGACCAAGCCAAGCTTATACGATCTAAACCGATTGGTAAGGACACACACATCAAAAGAGTCCTTCAAAGCAGAAACGTTTTATTTACAAAAAAGATTCTTAAGATTGTATTGTAACAATTTGTTTTTTTTATAAATTACATAATTTATTGCTTCCTTGTGTCTACGGTACTACAAATTACGTAACAATTTAAAGATTGTAACATCCAACTTCAGCAAAGAAAATCAGTAATGGTATGGAAGTGTATTAGGAGAAGGCTTAGGCCATATGTTTCTTGATCAGAGCAGGTTTAATAATCGTAAAGAAAAACTCAATGGAAACTCGGCAATTATAAAAATCTATTCTGATTGATTTGTTTGTTTGTTTGTTTGTTTGTTTTTATTCAAGGGTTATAGAAATATATAACATCAGCGTCAACGCTATCCTTCTTGTTCTACCTATATAAGTTTCCATCATTCTTGTATTCTGATTGATAAGGTCAACGGCCTGATCTACTCTCGAGATTAAGTCGAATAAGTCTTCCATGAAAAGTTAATGAATCCATTTTTCACGAAGGTCAGAAGGTGTGAACCCATAAAGTAAGCAAGTGGTGATGATGTGATGTGAGGTTTCGGGTTCAAGCCCGCATTTGGGGCACTTGTCCTGTATGTTTTATTCGTTCCTGGTGCACGTCACGATGTATTGCATAAATGCATCATGGTCTGTGTTTAGTTGAGTAATACCCGAAATGATGTGTCTTGGGTCCTGTAGGGCTTTCTGGAATTGGAATTTTGATGAGTCTATTGTTATGAGATCGGATGGGTAGATACTGCGGTATCTCTGTAAATGGGAGCTGTTTTACGTACAGCCAATCCATTCTTAAAGGTGATGGGGGGGACGGAAGGATAAATTACGATCCAGGATGGTGCCCAGTACCTTGATGGTGTTTAGGGTGGGCGGAAATTGGAATGGTTCAAGTGGGTGGCCATGGGGAGGCCTTAGGGGTTGGGGAATCGGAGGCCAAAAAAAAATAGTTAGGTTTGCCTCCAAGATCAATTCCTGCGAGTGTTGAGTTTGACCAGTTGAATCACGTATTAAGTGCTAGGATAGGGCTGGCTACAGCTCTGACTAAAGAGTTGATGTAGTTTATCGTGACATCATCGTGAAAGCCAGCAAATTTAATTCCCGGGATTGCCGAAAGGTTTTGGTATAACCCAGTGTTTAGAGGGTAAAGAGGATTATCAAAAGGGGGATCACGACTTAATTTCCTTGTTGGTGGACCGCAGGCTGACGATGATGCCAGAGAAAACTAAAGCCTTTTAACTGTGTTGTTTGTAACAAGGGGGCGCAAGGGAATATAATGTTTAGTGAAAATTCCTTTGTCTATTAGGACATTCAAAAGCTCTTCATTTTCCCTCTACATTTCCCAATTGCACAATAAAAACCTTCCGTAAGGATTGGTGCTGACATTTTGTAAACCAGATGCTAGTCCGATAAACTTACATCTAGAAGTGCGCCTAATAAAAACTCTATTGTTAATCATGTATTATGGTAACTAATTTAGAAATTTATGCTTTTGGAGTATAGTTTTCTTTTTTTTTTTTTTTTTTTTTGCGATGTTACAAAGTCGGTTACGGTTAATTTTTTATTCGGTTATTACACCAACTGTGAATATCTGTAATTTATTAGTGAGTACTTTGTAAATGTTGTCTCAATTGAAGCTTGTTCATAAGTAATTTAGACGTCAAAGAAAAACTCAGTAGCAATGAGGCCGTTATGGGAATCTATTTTGGCTGTCAAGTTTTGCCATTAGTATAACTTATGAGATTCACATACGACTTATTTGTAAAAAGATTACAAAGTCTCCCATACGCTGGAAGTAGGTGTCTTGTATAAAGTTTTTTTTTCTTTCCGCAAAATACTTTGCGAATTTAAAGTAGACGATCTTAAGCAGTATGTGTTCTAACAGCAGGTGTCTGGAGTGAATAAATTTCATAGTAAACAAAAAAGAGAGAGCTGTATCTTATATCAAGTTTCAAAGCCCTTCTTCCACAACTAAACGTTTTTTTTTTTTTTTTTTTTTTAGATCAAGGTTTGATAAAGACAACACTTAAAAGCCTCGCTCAAGAAATTAAAAGTTATACCATCATAGCTGGCATTATAGATGTTAAAAAAAAAGATTAGATACTTTTTCTATAAATCAAGTCTCCATAGTTAATAATAACATTATTTGGTGAAGCTTTTTTAAGAGTAAATCCTGTACTCCAATTTTCATACGTTCAAATGTAAACAGTAATCATGTGAAAAAAAATATATTACGTAATTTTGCTGAAGAAAAATTCAAGTTTTAAAACAACATTTTTTTAACATGTTGCAAATACAATTTCACATTTTCGTTCATCTGATCGTGAAATTAACAACATTTTTTTTTTTAAAACCACTAAAGTTACAATGAAAATGTTAAAAATTCAAGTTAAAATATTAATTGAAAGCCGGGCCCTTTTAGCTATAAAGAGAGGATGTTCCCTCATTCTTCATATTATGGAATTGATATTTAGTTAATAAAAATCCTACTTCAATAATAATGAATTTATTAATTAAGAATTCTCCTATGCTTATCAAGAACACTGAAATTTCTCGTCAGTTTTCTTCGGTAAGCCCTACAAATTCAAAATCTCAAAAAAATAATAATTTTACTCAATCAAATAAACCACCTCGTCTAAAACCACCAATACTAAACAGCACAATGCTTTCTCCACTGTCTGTCACTCATTCGACTTACCTCGGTGATGTCAGAAATATCTCGTTTGAAAAACCCCCAGTTGTCTCAGATCTATTGTTCAAACCTGTTTCTCTTGTGTCCCGCGACACTATTTCCGAGAGCGCTCAGATTTTAAATCGCGCCCAGCGAGCCGCAGTTTTTGCACCATTAACAAGTCCTCTTGAAATCAGCGGTGGTCCCGGAGTTGGTAAAACTAAGACTCTTGCCGAACGTGTTGTTTGGAATGTGATTAAAGGCATTTCTCCCAACAATCTTGTTGTTTTGTCTCATACTCCTTTGGAGGCAAACATCATAAAGCGCCACATAGATTATGGTCTTTCAAAGGTTGAGGCCAAATATAATTCTTTTAAGGTGGATACATTTCGATTATTTTGTCTCAATTTTTTGCGCTCAAATGGAGACAAAATGGGTTTGTCTTCAGATTTCACTGTATTATCAGAACAAGACAAGCTTAATTTTGTCAACGAATCTCTTGCTAGTCCTGGGGTTAGATTGTGTCTTAGCAATATGGGCTACTTGAAAAAATCCGCTAGAGACATCATCAAAGATCTTAATCTAGATCTTAATGGGACTTCTTATTTTAACAGGTTAAAAAAGAACAGTCCTGATCTCGACCCTCTTTATATTTCCTTAATTATTGAGGCCATAAAGTCTACTAGTTTATCTATTTCTGAATGGGTAGCTACTAATACAGATCGATTTCCTGCTATTTCACGAGTTCTTCTTGAGTATGAATCTCTTTGCAAGAAGACAAACTCCTTGGATATGAATGATTTGATTCTCTACTCCACTAGTATTGTCAATAACCATCCTGATACCGTTAAAGGATTTCAACACATTTTTGTTGATGGGTCTGAGAATCTCACTAAAGTTGAATACAATCTTGTTTGTTCTTTACTTCAAGGAAAGGGTGGTATTACTATCTCTGGTGATCCAAACAGAGCTCTTCATCCTTATTCTATGGCTCCGCCAGTTAGAAAGGCTTTAGCAGCCGAGTTTCCAGATCTTTTATCTTCAACACTTTGGACAGCTTATCGATCTACTAAGCCGATTTCCAAGGCTTTGAAACATATTTTTGTTTCTGACTTGGTAATCAAGCCTCGATCACGATCAGTTTTACCGGGGCCTTATACAGTTGAGTTTACCGATCCTGTACAAAAGTCTGAGGCAGTTGCCTCATTCATCAAAACTCATGTTGAGAAGTTTTCCGGTAAAGCAGCTTTGGAATATCGTGATTTTGCGGTTTTGGAAAGCCTTGGTGATTTGGCGTACACTAAGGAGGCTTTTGAAAAGATTGGTGTGCCTTACAGAATTCTCGGGGATTCATCATTTTGGAACCAGAAGGAAATTGCAGTGGTTTTGTATACTTTGAAGATTATTCAATCTCCTGATCAAGATCGATTTATAACTCAACTTCTCAAGTACCTAAATTTGAATTTTGAGCCCTTGATTCGTTGGAAGATTGATAGCACTAAGTATCCGACCTTATTTGCTAAAATTGTTGCTATGGCGGAGGATGAGACTTTGATTAAGTTAAAGCCGGTGAGAAGAAAAAGTGTTACTAGTTTTGTGGGAATTGTTAGGGAGTGCTCTAAGGGGTTTGTGTCTTTGGAAGATACATTGAAGAAAATTATCACTGGGCTAGAGCTTGATAAAACTCCAAAAGGCAAAAAAGTTACTGACAAATTAATTCAACTAATTAATAGTCAGGAGTTCAAGATGGATTTTAAAAATGATGGCTCTACCAATGAAATTGCTAGATTCCTTCAACTTCAGGCAATCGGCCAAATTAATTTTGACCGCCTTGATGACAACAAAGTTACTCTGTCTACTCCTTACGATGCACAGGGGCAGGGATGGCCAATTGTTTTTTCTCATTTTGAAAATAAAAAGACCATTAACCAGTCGCTTTCTCAGCTTTATTCAACTGTATCTCGGTCTAAAGCTCTCAGTGTGATAACTTTGTGTCCCAAGGAGTCTCTTAAGACTTTCAAGCATAAGGCTACTAAGAAGCCATATTTTTTGCCATTGCTTAACTCGAAAATTTGCCCTATTGATAGAGTTACAGCGACTAAAATCAATGTTTTGAAAGTTAAAAATCCCATTCCAAAGTGATGTTTTTTAACCACTGGATAAAAATAATTAATCGATCAATCCAAATCTTGTTCTGCTTTCATATTTCGCTTCTCATAGCTTTTATTTTTTTTAACTATAATATTAAGTAGAAGCTTATATATAAGCTTAAATAAATATATAAATATATAAATTTAAAATAATTATAAAATTATAAAATTTAAAGTTCAGTATTTACACTCTTTTGTAATACCTTGTATCCCATATTCTTTTTTGTTTCTATCTAATAGTTTAAAGTTTTAGATACCGATCAGCAACTACAATTGGTAAACAATTTATGAGCTACTATTGCTGCAGACGATCGATATGTAAATAGAGCGTTGAAATAAAATGAAAGCAAGGCTCGAGATAACATTATTGATAAAGTTCAAAAGTTTCGCTGGTTTATTATTGAGACAGTTAAGGAACACTTTGGAGTCACTAAGCAGTTTGTTAAGTTGTGGCCACTCTGTTAGGATAAAGTATCATAGGTTAGAAGCTGGGAAAATAAACTAATATAACTAAAAATTGTCGGTGTTGGTGATCTTACTCTCTACCATTACCTGTGAATTGGTTATGCCCATATACTGCTTATTGCTTTTATTCAAAGTACAATAGCTAACTAAGTAATCTATTTAGGCAATTGGAGTTCTGCGTAAATTCTGACAGATTAAAAATCTCATAGTTTTGAAATCGTTAATTAATTTGTAAAGGTAACTACTCGAAGGTACAAGTGAAAAATAAGATAAAAAGGCAAAAGGTCTTCAAAAAATTAGTAAAATCATTGAAAGGTTGAGACAAATGTCGATGATAATTTTTTGAGTGACATTTGACTAAGGAATCTAATATCAAGCTGACAGGAGTCCTCTATATTTCAGGTATTGATCTAGTATTTTTTTAATTTTACTTCAATTATCCGATATACTTTTAGTTGCAATGATAACTTCAAATAGGACAAGAGAGTATGTAAAGAATCCTAAAATGAAATGTGGCGAACTGGTTGGCAATTGGTAAATCGGGTTCTGGAAAAGCATTTCATTCTGTGAGAATCAAAGACTCTTACTATATCTATCTTGATGAAACGTTCTCTGAAAAACTTCTCGTAGATAATTAGTTCATGGTGTAACAGATGAAATGTTATAAAAGCCTTAAGGATTTTGTCAAAAATGATCTAGGAGCTTGTCAAGTAAGTTGTCAGAATTGATGTGTCTGCAGAACTACCAAAAACTGAGCATGTATCTGATGTGGTAAAAATTCATGATTATGGTCACATTAGTTACTCTTAAATTATAAGAGAAGTCAGAAGAGGTCTTTATAAGGCTTCCTATGATTACACTAAGAACCCTAGTTTGCTTCATGGGATCTTAAGTGTTGCTAATATGCCGTTCTTGTGATGTTGGCAAAATCTGTGATGTCTATCATCTGCACACAGTTACCATCCCCTAAAAAATGCCTCATTTTCCAACTTCAATAATTTTTCTTTTGCATCCACCCATGTCAAAATACTCAATTAGTTGTTTTACCTTCTACTCTAGTTATACTGATAACAGCTTTTAGAGATGACAGTTTAATCCCATTCATCGTTCCGTTTTAGGAGGAAATAGCCAAAGTAAGTTACCCTTTTTTGTTATTCAAGGGCGTTAATGGGATATGTAGCGACCCCCAGGGAAAACATCCCCAAATTTTGCCTATCTTTTTTTTACTCTCAGGGAGAAACTCTTCAAATATAAATACTGGGGAATTTCTATTCAATTTCATAAAAAAATTCATTAAAAATCATAGAGCAATCGAGACCTTTTTTTTTACCTTAACTTCTATAATATTTTACTTTTATATGTAACTTTTTTCAAGAAACTAGTTGATCATTATTATCTCAACCCTGGAACCTGGATAAGTACCTGTTTTTTTCGCATGAAAAGTCTTTCATTTTCTTTTATCGTCTTGCCAAAAACAATAATCCTGCTGATTTTCCTTTACTACACTCCCTTCTATTGTTTCCTATCCACACCACTTACTCGTCTGGGAACTCCAGATCTTGAATCGAAACCATCTACATTAAAACTCGTTTAAATGTCCTCCCATACTGATACCAATAAATATTAAGTACCGCCACTACTGCAACCGACCTGATACCACTTAGAGAAAGCACCACTTATCTCTGCTGAGCGTGAAACGGATTACGAGCGATTCATTGAAGCATACCCAAGCTGATCTACTCCCATTTTGTCAGCCATGACATCAAGAGAGATCAACACCCGAGAATTTCAATATCATATCAAACGAACTACCTCTAAACAAAAATATAAACCAGCATAAATCCAAGGATAACTAAGGAGGATGTATGAGAAAAAAAAAAGAAATATATCGAGGGCAGAAAACCGCTTGGACTTCCAAATCATTAAAATATGCGTAGTAACTCTTCCCTTTTTCTAGTTACATCTCAGACTCCCTATTTAACTTATTTGCAAACGCTAATACATATCTTTATTGAGCTATCTGATAACATTGTTTTGGCGCAGACACTAAGACTTCTTTCGTAAGAATTTGGTAGGTGATTATCTACTTTTTCCCTGTGTACTTGCCGTTTCCATATATTGCTTAGTACTTTTCTTCAAAGTACAATACCTAACCTTGTAACTTACTTTTTCAATTGTCGTTATATAATTCCCGATATACCCATTATCACCATGTAACCAATTTTAATTAACATTTTATTAAAAGCCTATTTTTTTATGAAACTAAATAACCATCATAGTATAATAAAAATTTCCATATTTATGCACAATTGAAACTTTTGCAATATGGCAAATTTAGATAAAAGCGAGTGATACCTTGAAGCTTCTGAGTAACATTCAACTTTATGTTTCTAAGAGCAGTTATTATAAGCATTAATTAAATTTACTTCAACAGTCCCTTTCGTGCTATTGATTGCACTTTTTGGTTGGAAGACGGGTATTATGCCATGCTTGGGAGGATCCATCGGTAAATTGATTTTTTTATTTTGATTATTTGGAAGAGGCAAATGTAAACCCCGTTTTCTTTTTAAATCAATCGTTAGAGGGTTCATTGTTAAGATAGACTCATTTTTTTTTTTTTTGAAAAAAACGATTGTTCTTATTGCCTTGCCTTTGTTAGATACAATGTTAGGAATTGATTTAATTAAACTTGATTCTTCATTTACTTTAGAATCAACCGGCTCCTTTACCTTAAAAGATTTGTTATTAGACTCATCTCTTTTCATCTTTCTTCTTCTATTTGCAAACCAGGTTCGAATTTGAGAAGCAGATAAACCTGTTAATGAGCTAATTTTTTGAACAGCTGGTTTGTTAATATAATTGGAGAGTTGGAAACTAAATTTAATTTCTTAGTTAACTGTTCTGATACTAGTCAATAAACCCATAAAAAACGTACCTTTTTTCTAAGATAGATAGTTGATATTTAGAACTTGAAAATTCCAAATAAATTATTTGGCAAATTATTATATTCTGAACTTGTCGTTTAGTTTTTTTGAGAATTTCAGAAGGTTCCATGTTTAATTTATTATCTTTTTTAATTTTCAACACTGCAAGTTTTTCAAATTTTTTTCGAATTTTATAAACAGCCTTTCGAAAAACTATAAACCTTTTAAGAACCATTGACATTTTAATCAAGCAAATTTGTAGGTGATTTTTTATTTCCAAAGGAGCAGGCTCAAAAACTGACAATTTTAAAGTCTTTAATACCATGTTATTAGTTGTAGTTATTGCAGAGTATATTTGTTATACATACTTCAAAAAGAAATTCTAAATATCTAGAAAGTTTGAGGGGGATGAAAGTCTTTGGGAATTTTATCATCTCTATTATCTGAGCAGATATAATCATTGCTATATTATACCTGGTTTTTCATCTATATTAGATCAAAAAATTCTTCAGCTGTTTTAAATAACTCACCAAGGAATACTTCGATAAAGTAAAACATTTGTAAAATCAGTAGTTTTTGGAATTATACCTGTACCAATTACGTCACAAACCGATTTAAAAATTTTTGATTGAGTATTAAGAGGAAAAGTATGTTCTTCATAAAGCTTTTTAAAGCATTTATTTATTTCCTGAATTTTTTCTTCGTTTGCCATTGTATACTAGTTGAAGTGAATTTACAATTAAAATTTGAGAAAAAAAATTAAAAAAGAATTTTAGGTGAATTTATACTTTTATTTATAAAACTCAATTTTTTGCGCTATCACAATTAATGTTTTTATCAAATAATATATATAATATTACCTATATCAAAACTCATTTATTTTTATCAATATTCTTAACAAACTATAACCTTTAACGTTTTAGTTTTTTTATTTTTTTGAGTGTAAAACATTATTTGTAATGTTAAAATAACATCTTTTCAATGTTTGATCCCCACCCCTTGTTCCCCATAAGTTGGCGCCTGAACCCCATTACATATCGTAATATTTAAAATTTAGGTCAACATTTGTGCTATAAAAAGGTACCGCAGATTACAATATATATTAATGAAACTTATAAGGGTAGCCATAATTTTGATTTTATACCTCCATGTTCTGGATACAAAGATATAAACAAGAAATTACTTTTTTAAGTGCGAATTTGAATCTAAGAGTGTGACTTTTTAGATTTTATTGTGAGGTAGATAGCAGTTAGGATTTATGTCTGTTAAGCTGAGTTATTACAAGCTAGGGTTAAAAAAATAAACATTAATATAAATGAAAATTGTCTGTGTTAGTTTTACTTACATTTTTTTGTAAATTGACTGTGTCCAAACTGATTACTACTCTTATTCAAAGTGCAATACTTGACCAAATAATTCAAAACAAAAATTATTTCTTCATGTATACTGTTTATTCAAAACTTAACATTTTATATCATCTCAACAATTAATTCCTTATATATATTATCATAGAACATGCTTTAACATTTTTCCAATTTTTTTTATTAGTTAGCAATTTTTTTAAAGATTATTATCTAATATATTCTACCTGGCTATTGTGTTACAAGTTTTATTACATCACCTATTGGTACCAGTTAAAACAGCATATATCTACTGAAAACAATTAAATACACATCTAAAATTAGTTAAAATTGTTGTATTTTGGGGTGATGAATATTAGCGTCTGATAATTCTAGTCTACAATTATAAGAATAGAAGGAAAATAGCATAGGTAGACCTTTTACAAGGAAAGACAATACAGTGGAACTGTAAACAAAGTGCAAAGAAAAAAATCTGAGTAAGCCATGACGACCTGTCAATGTCACCGCAGTGTGTATTTGAACTTACTTAACTAAATATTCCCAAGGGTGTTATTATTATTAATTAGCTTAGAAAATCAGTAGTAGATAGAGAAAAATATTTATTACTTTTTCACACTCTCTCTTAAAATGCTTGCTAGATCTATTGGTAATCTTAACCCTGCTAGGTTTTGCGTTGTTAAGAGTACCATTCCCTTGAAAAATGGAAGTCCATGGCAAGGGTGTACTATTGCCATACTTGAAACAAGGTTCCTGACAGAGTACTAAGGCATTACTCAGCAACAACAAGCCAGTCTCGAACCCAGTCCGGGTAATCAAAATCAAGAATATAAATAAATAAAAATTTTCATAGCTTTTACTTTTAATAAATCAAGCAAATTCTATAAGAGAAGTTGTCAGTCCGGATGTCACCAGCTGACATTTGATGTTACAATCTTGAAATTGTAACATAATTTGTAGTACAGTAGACACAAGGTAGAAATAGATTATGTAATTCTTTTTTTAAAAAAAGTATTATACAGTATATTGTCACAACGACCACAAATAAAAGTAATAAGTAAAAACACAAAACAATTTCATGTTACTTAATATTTTTTAAACCCCAACCTATTGCATTTAAACCCACTTCTCTTCCTTGCCGTAGAGAGTAACAAGTCCATCTAAGGGACGCAGTTTGTTGCCTAAAATAAATTCAAAAATAATATATAAAATAAAAATTGCAATTTCCACTTTTTGAGTGCAACCTCTGACTGAAAAGCTATAAGCGGCGCGAAATAAGACGAACTAAGAGCCTGATCTTTAAAGACATTTTAGTTTAAAGTTACGATCAAAGAGTAAAATGTCACATTGATTACTATCGTTTAAAGAGACTTTTTCAAATTGAGTAGAGTTAGTCACAGAAAATAGTGCGATATTGAAATGAGGTTTAATATTCAAATCGATTTGAAACAAGACGTTTCTCTTAACAAAGCTATATTCTTATCATTGAATTAAGTAACTTGTCGATTGCATTGACAGGAAAACATGCTTTTTTTGGATCTAGCTTATTAATGAACCTATAACGGTGTAGATGTACAGAATCAGGGCTTGTAGCACAACACCAAACCACGTTTATTATCGTGCTATCGTCGTTCAATCGTCGAAATACGCAATATCTCAGCATAATTTACTAATTCAGTTTTTTTAATTTATTTCTATTTTCTAACTGTTAGTACTGTAGATAGATTCGGAGCCTGTAAAAGCATATTACAGATAGATAAGAGGAATAGCGGAGGTGAGCCTGAGTAGAAAAAGGACAACAATATGAACGGGATGTAAAGAATAAAAAAAGAAACGATTGAGGCCAGTTTGGTGCATCAAAGTCATAATGTTACTACTCCAAACTTTGCTTAATTTAAACCTTTCCATACCAGTTGTTGGTTAAAGACGAATCTATGGGTAAGTTAGTGAAAAGAATATTCTACTTTTCCTTCATAGTTATTGCTTCAATGTGATAAAAGTATTGATAGCCCTAACTCCATTATTTACTGTGTGCTCCTGCTGAAAGTTTCAGACCTTGCCTATTACTGTCTTAAAAAGTCAAGCTAGGCAAAGTATGTAACTGTTGGGATACGGATTAACAGGTTAGGGTTTAAGAAATAAACATTAATTACACGGTTATCTAAATTTTTATATGGGAGCGTGGCAACTCCTCAGTAAAATTCGTAGGATCAAAATGAGCCGCATTGGTTTAACCAAATTAAGGAATTTTTTAGAAGAGGTAACCTTAAAAATGGACCAATTGAGAAGTCTATGCGGCGTTTACAATTTTTATTTCCATATTCGTCGAATTTATAAAAATATATAAAACTGTTTAAAAATATTTAAAAATATATTTGAAAATAAATTAAAAATTTAGTTATATATTCTTATTAAGAAAAATTGTAGCTTTCTAATGATATAAATTATATTCAACAGTTTTCTACAGGGAAGGCCATTTTGATTGAGCTGATTTTACTGAGGTGTGGCCACGCCCCCATATAAAAATGTATATAACTGTGTTACAAGAAATTTTTATTTGCTTATTTTACTCCTTACCGTTGATTGTTAATTCAGTGTAATCATATACTGCTTCCTGCTCTTATTCAAGTATTAGCTGACCGAGTAATTCAATTTAGAGTTCTACACAAATCCTGACAGTAACTTCCTCAAAAGTAATACCTATAAATAATCTTGTTCTTTGTTTTTAAAAAGCATTTTAAATATTTTTTAGTTTCTTCGTCAACCCTAATAGTTTTTATCCGAACTGAAATTTTTAACAAAGTGGTGTGTTAGAAACCATTTTTGACACACACCCTTGTTAATCTGGACAAAAACCACAACTCCCAAAAAAACTTCAAAAGTATTCTATTTTATGTAGTTCATATTTTTTAAATATCTTTAAAAGCAAATTTATTCATATACAAAAGCTAATACTGAAATCCATTTAAATAATTATTCATAAATATTTTAACTAACTTTTCGTATTAAGACACAATATTCAGGTCAGGTGTTGTTATGGGACTCTATTATAAATGGTTAGGGTTATGAGACTTTAATGACAACGTAACTTTAACCATAAAAAATTCACTACCACAATTAGAAGAAAAGTAACCAAATGCAAAGAGGACGAGCGTTAATCAAGACAGATATGAGTATTAGATATTTTCACTAAACTTCCCATTATTTTAATTTTAATCAAATGGATTTAGGTCTACTCGATTTTTACAAAAATTTTCAAAATTTGGACATTTAATTGTGTTTTTTTTTTTTTTTTGACTTAAATAAATATCTTAATTTTCATTTTAAATTTCGAGTAAAAGTTTTAAGACCAAGACAACATATTAATATTTACAGGTAGTGCTAAAAATTGTGATGTGCTGTATTTATCAGTTTGTTTACCCCTCGTGAGCTGGTAATATTAAAGTACCTTGTACTTCAAAAACACAAAAAAGAAGAGAGAGAATAATCACAGGTATATCAATAATGAGAAAATAGTCCCATGCTTGGTTCCAGATTAATATCTTCTATTTTGGGTTCAATACCTGATTTTATGTGTATGAATTTACTTTCATTTTAACTATTTCAAAAGCAGATAAGTATACCCTAGTTAAAAGTATCCTTGTCTCTGAACGCTAAACACACCCCTGATATACTAATCATCATTAAGACTATTTTGTTATTATTTTTAAAAAAACACCTCGTGAAATATTAATAAATACTCTTCCTTTTCTTAATTTTTTATATATTTTTATTAGATTTGGTTGTTGATTAAGGATCTATTAGTAACGTTAACTTTCCATTTACTATATTTAAATGACTTTTAAAAAAAAGATGGTCACAACATGGCGCTTTCGCCATCATAACACTGAAAAGCCAGCCCCCAAAACTCATACAATGAACAAGGTTACAACCTATTTTATTGATTGCAATGCCCCACAAGAAGGAACCGAAAGTTGTAATCATACTGAAGAGCTTCCTTCTATTCCAGAAATGTCCCCAAATCTTCGATCAGCTATAAATGAATTAGAGATGTTACAGCTAAGTTCTAATAAAAAAGCAAAAAAAAAACGATTATCTCGTCCTCAAGCCCATAGACCTTCAAAGATTCATGGATTTACCGCATACAAATCCTACTATAGTCGAAATTTGTTATCTGTTTCTCAAGGACTGATATCGGCAGTGTTATCTAAAGCCTGGGCGATAGAAAAAAATCAACATGTGTGGGATCTATATGCAAAATTGTATAGGCGATACAAACGAAGCCAAACATTTTCTGAATGGCTAGAAGAAAACTCTTTACCTACGAAGGGCAATAATTTTGAATTTGACGATGAAACTTTAAACGCACCAAATGATAGTTCATCATTGAAATATGAGGCAGTTAACTCACTAAAAGTACAATCAATAAACCTTGCTGATACTACATTACCATCGCCCAACGAAATCACGCCTTCATTAACTCATGGAAAATCGGAGTTTAATCATCTAACGACTGGTTTGTATAACAATAATGGAGATTTTACTTTACATCTCAGCGTTGAAAATAACCCAGGACTTTCTTGTGAAAGTTATGATGTATCTCTTTCCATGATAAATACATCGGTTAAATTGTCATCAAGTTACAACGATCTTCTCCAAATATTCGGACCTGAATGGCTTCAAGAATTTGATTAAATAAAGTATATCAATATAATTCACAGAAAATATGTCGGTAGCAACGATAAAATTTTGCTAAATTTTTTACAAAGATTTTTATTTGGATACTTATTCCCATCTAAAAATTGTTTATAAATCAGCTTTTTTAAAATCAATCGTCATCCTCATCATCTATGTAACTAAATTTTCTAATTTCACCCAGTCTCTTTCTTGCATTTCCGAGCATGTTTTCTAACTTAAGAATTTCCACCTGCTGTTCCATTTCAGTACGTTTAAGAACATGGGGAGTAAGCTTAGAGTAGTCCACGTCGGCGTCAGCATCAGCCTGTCGCTGCTGCTTGGAAATGATGTCCTGGACCTGGGCGACAAGGGACTTACAAGCGCTTGTTACATTCTTGCTAGCCAGCTCGAGATGGTCCTGCGTCTTTGACATGTAGGAGGACTTGACGCGGGACGCCGCCACCAGCTGAGCAGTAGAGGCCGCCACCTCGTTACTGGCAACGATGAGCTGTTCGGGGCTATTTTGTTTGCTGAGCACGCCGTCAGCCGTCTCGATAAGCACGTTTGTCGAAGCTGCGACACTCTTGGCGGCGGAAATAAGGCCCTCAGTCCAGCGGTTGTGTTTTTTGTAAAACGCCGTGGGTGACGACGACCCCCGGCCTTGTGCCACAATTTCTTGCTGGCACGCAGAAGCCGCACGAATAAGAGCAGCAATTGCGGAGGTGACTGCCTGGGCGGCAGATAGAATGGCGTCATGGATGGTCATCTCGAGCTCCGAGAAGGACGGGTCACGGGGCTTGGTCATGAGCTGGGCAAGGCGGGCACTCGCGGTGGAGATGGCGTCGGCAGCCTTGGCCATGGACTGCTCGACGACATCGCCGAGGTTGTCTGAGTTGAGAGGTCCGTGCGAGGAGATCTTGGGGGCCAGGGTTGTGGCAAGGTCGGAGAGTTTTTTGAGCTCGGACTGAACGTGAAGATTGTGTTGAATAATGACATTAATCTTATCATCCGTGGAGTAGCTAGCAAGGCCGGATGAAATCATTCCAACAAAGAACTCGTTAAGGGCGTGTGCAGATTGCTGTGCATTGTGGACAAGGGTGTCTGCAACTGAGTCATCACGGACAAGACGCGTGATACCCTTTGAGTTTCCTAGAACCTCAATAATTGCCGTTGTGGAAAGGGTGATTGAGTTGATGATGCTTGCATTATCAACATCGGCGGGGTCTTCAGCAGCCATAAAGTCGGTGAAGGCGTCCGTGAAGTCGAAAACCGAGGATGACGCTCTTTCAATGACGGAAAGAAGATACTGAGGAGTGGCGTTTTGGTTGCCAGCTTGCATGGGTGACTCCATTTCAAAAAGGGAGTCCTGGATACGGTCAGCAGAGGACTTCAACACCGCATCAATGATTGCAGTAATGGACTGCAGCGAGGGGGCGCCGTTACCGTTTTGCTTTTCAAGAGCCATTTTTTCAAAGGCCTTGGTCAAGGCCTGATACATTTCCTGCTGGATTTCGAGCTCATCTTCCTTCTCTTGAAGCTTGTCTTTAAGTTCGCTGTCGTCAATGGAGCGGTTTCCATAGCTGTCAATAATCTTTTGTTTAGCCTTGATAGCCTCTTCAAGCTCGGAAAGCTCGCGGTTATGCTTTGCAAGCATGAGCGAGAGGTCTGCACCCTTAGAGCGCTCCGCATCATTAAGCTTATCTGTGGCCATGCGAAGGTCACGCTCCAGCTTTTCCATCTGGTCTTTATTAGAGCCCCGAGACTTGTCGAGGTCGTAGCGGGCACGATCACGCTCACGAATAAGATCAGCAAGCTCAATATTTTTGGCCTTAAGATCGCGCTCAAGCTTCTCGCGCTTGTCAATGGCTTCTTGGGCAGAGGCGGCCTTTGCTTGGACTTTCTTAAACTTGGTAAGGAGGTCAAGGTGCTCTTGTCGTAGCTGGGAGTAAAGCTTTGCAAGGGCCTCATACTTGTTCTTCCAAGTATCAACCTGGTCCTGGACGGATTTGATCATGTCGTCTTTAGAAGACAGCTGCATGGCGCTGTTGGAGTTAAGCTGTTGAAGCTCTGTTTCAAGAGCCTTGACACGTTGGTCATACTGCTCCAAGTTGAGTTGGTTGCGTTCAAGCTGGCCTCGGAGATTGAGGATTTCGCGTTCGAGTTCCGCAGCATGGCCTTGTGCCTGACGCTGGAGCTGATCATGAAGCAGTGCTTCTTGAGCAAGACGCTGTTGTTCGGCTTGGGCACGCTGTTGCTCTTCAAACTGCTGCTGTTGCTGAAGCCGAAGAAGTTGTTGTTGTTGAATCTCAGCATCGCGCTGAGCCTGGAGCTTGCGCTGCTCTTCTTCGTACTGCTGCTGCTGGAGAAGCTGTTGTTGTTGCTGTTGCTGGAGTAGTTGCTGCTGGCCAGCCTGAGTGGACCAAAAGTCGACAACAGGTTCTGGGGGGACTGCTCCCGTAGGTTGCTGGGAAATTGGAGCCGGGGTGGTTGCTGCAGTGGAAATGGGGGTATTATCTTCAGGGGGGCCTGCAGTACCTGGGCGGCGTGGGAGGGCGGGAGCGTTTTCGTCATCCTCGTCAAACTCGCCATAAAGATTTGGAGGATCTGGGCTGAGGTTGGGGATTGTGATAAGACTAGTGAGGTACTTGAGACTCGAGCAGTCATAATAAAAGTTGAGCAAACGGTTGTACTGTGAGTAGTAACGAGAACGGAGGGGCTCGAGGGCATCATCATCGTTTGTTGTAGCATGCATGGCACGAATCATGGTGGTGAGAAAGCGGTAAATACCATAGGACTCAGCAATAAGGGCAGTAAGGGATGAAATTTTGCACTCGTTGGATGGAGAGCGTTGGATGGATGCAAACACGATGCGCTGGAAGTCATCGATGGAATCTTGGAGATTCATCAGGTCAATGATTGCCTCGTAACCCTCGTTAGGGTCGTCAATGTTGCGAAGAGAGATGTACTCCTTGTATTCAAAGGTGCCGTTAAAGTCTGGGTGCATGCGGTGAAACTCCAGTTTACGAACAAGGAGACGGACGTACTCTTCAATGAGGCGGTCATAGCCGCCGCCGCGGGGGCCTCCAGGAGGAAGGTTACGTGCTAGAGATTCAATCCAATTGACGTTAGCCTGTGCTTCGCGCAAGACGCTTGGGTGGCCTTCTTGGAGGACCTTATGGATAGTGATGAGAGCTTTAAAGATTTGAACGGGGTCGGATTGAATAGGCTGGATTTTGATGCCTGCCCAAAAAGCGCGGCCGGAGCGCTTGTCCCAAGTGTAAACGGAACATGCGCGGACGTGTTTGCGTTTGGGCGCGGTTTCATCAGGGTTGGTGGCCTTTTTGATGTGGAGGTTGAGGTCAGCCTCAGACTTGGACATTATTAGCGATTACTCAATGTAGGGTATATAAGACGGTTTAAATGGGAGGGAAAACAATATGGATTAAAAGAAAATTGCAAATCTGCAAATTTATATATATGTTGGCGAGATAAGTATAAAGTTTTTATAAAGAGAGAGAAAAAAAAAGTGGCAGTGAAAATAGGGGATTACGGTGGTGGTGGTGACGATGGTGATGGAGACGTGTAAAAAAGAGAAATGCGAGGCGGTGAAATGGTGGAAAATCCACTTAGTGACTTGCGGGCATTTTTTTTTTTACCACCTCACACAAGACCTTTTTTTTTTTTGTTCAGAACCAAAATTGTAGCATTGCCACGATAATAACTTTTAACTACAAGAGTTCAATTTGAGTGAATTCAAATATATATACACCTGATCAAAAGGAAGGCTCTACAGGGAATCACGAAACCCATATCGGTGTTGTGGACCCGGGACAGATGAGTTTTTTTTTGTTACAGCCAAAAAGGCTTTTATGCCGAATTTTCAAACCGTCATTGCTAGTTAGTCTGAAAAAAAAACCGCTGGCTAATAGGTAATAGATGACAAATGATGACAAATATTTACCCCATGATTAAAATGATTATATAATCATTTTAACTGTTTCTCATTTAAATTAACTTTAACTATCGGAGCTTTCTGTCGACGCTCACACAAATTTTCATTTTAAAAAAATAAAAAAATTAAAACATCTTTGAGTTTCTTAGAGCAAAAAAAAAAAAAACAGAACCCCCCCCTCCCATATAGACGGAATTCAATCGTTAATCGTTCGTTTCAAGGATCATCAAATGTAAGGGAAAATGGTGGCTACTTAGGCGCTTAGCGAGAAATGCAGCTATTGTTACCTTTATAAGGGGACGTGGATGTGGCAATTTGCATTGGGTATACTAATACACATATGTCAAATTTTCTCTACCTATTATTTAAATCACAAAAACTTCCCACTCCAACTTATTGTACTCCATCCATCTAAATTTTGTTAAAAAAAAACTTTTTTTTTTCTTTCATCAATCCATCCCCTCCCTCTTTTTTGCTAAACAGGCACATTAAATCCCCACCTTTTTTTGTATGTCTGCATCCATCGACAATCTCAAATCTTTCGGTACGTTTTTGCTTCTTTTTTTTTTTCCATCTTACTAACATCTTCCGCCTAGATCCCTTCGCCGACACTGGTGACGACGAAACCCATACTCCTGACCACATTCACATCCGATGCCAGCAGCGTAACGGCCGTAAGACCATCACCACCGTGCAAGGCATTCCCAAGGAATATGACTTTAAGAAGATCCTCAAGTCTCTGAAGAAAGACTTTGGCTGCAACGGCCACATCAACAAGGACGAGGAGCTCGGCGAAATTCTTCAGCTTCAAGGTGATCAGCGTCAAAAGGTCACCGATTTTTTGACCCAGCAGCTTAACATCGACAAGAAGATTATTCAGGTCCATGGCTTTTAAAAAAAAATTCTTTTTTTGCAATTGTCGATTTACCAATGTTTTTTTTTTTTTGTTTTAAGTGTAGGATTATATCGAGTTGCATTTTACTCAAAATTAATCCGATTCTGCTCTTCATGACAAAAAAATCCCAGCAATTAAACTTTTGTTATTCAATGATCTCCATACCCTTTCTATAATTTTTTTTTTGTACTTTTAGAATAAAAAGATTGTCGTTTTTTTTTCTTGTTTCTTACTAATTATCATTATTCCTATTCTATATATGTGCCATTGACTTTTTTTTCTTGTTCCTGTTTAACTGTTCATCTGCTCCTTTGGTTTTGGTTTATTTCAAAGAAATGAAAATTCGTTATCGTTCTGCTCACGAGAACTGGGATCGTCGTTAGCATTGCCACCGCCACTAAGCTGCTGCTCATTCTGGGGTCGCCCCATGGAAGTTCCTGCGCCTAACGGTTTGCCCGGGTACGGGATCGCAATGGCTTGTGGAGCAGTCGTGATGGGAGCTCCATCTCCACTCATAAGGGCATGTGAATTGCTGCTGCTCCCAGACAAACGGTTTGTTCCATTGTGCGTGGTTTTCCCAGAAGAGGTTGTTGGTAAACTCTTCCCTGGATCAGGGCCAAGCTCAGGAGACCCAAACACAGCAACCCCGTATCCATCCCCGCCATCTGGCCCGCTGGTTCCATTGGAAGTCGATCCAGAGCCTGGGAAGTGCGAACTCGATTCCTTACCCTGTACGGGGTTATGATGGTGATAAGTTGGTGGGCCAGATGCATTCAAGAACTCGTCCAGAGTCATGTCATGCGTAAACGTCGTAGTAACAGGCGCTGGTTTTGCAACCATCTCTGCAAAGCTAGACTCCTCAGTTGTGGGAATGGGGGCCGGAGGTTCAGTAATTGCCGAAGCCGTGGCCAGTGTGGCTGCTGTCATTGCATCTTCATTATCATATCCTGAAATTTGACTTGTCCCTTCCCATTCACCACCACCGCTAGTCTTTCTAGAATCCTCATTAAAGCCACCCATCCCAGCCTTGTTACTCCTAAGCATTCCGTACCGCAACCGCTCATGCGAAATCCGTTTGGTAAGTGTCTTTGTTCGCAGAGCTGTTGGTGGGGCCGCAATATATGGAATATGTGTTGCACCAGTCGCTATAGCTGCCGCTGTGGTAGCTGCTGGAACAGGTGCATGGGGGCGACTGTGATGATGATGATGAGAGGTTTCACTTTTAACAAGTAATGGGGACGTGGGTTTAGCAAGCAATGGAGTCTTCATGTCAGGAGCATGGTGCTGTTTTTGCTTTGGTTGGACGTATTGAGGGTGAAACGACGGTGATTTGGGCGCTCCAGGTGTGCTGCCGCTACTGCTGTTACTACTATGGCTACTGCTCCTTCTGCTGCTGCTATTACCAAACCCATTATTTTCAAATATGGGAGACTCTGGCATACGCCCCCCGCCGCTGCTTCGTCGACGGTACTTGGGCGAGGAAGGAGGGGTGGCCTTTTTGAGGGTGCCGGTGAGATTATTAGCGCCAGCGTTGCTGGTGGTTGATCTGGAGGTGGATTGCATGATTGGAACCGGATTGGTTTCTGAGAAAGACTCTCCCAAATCAGAAGCAGGTCCGCTCTTGTGAAGAGCGTCATTCTGCTCGGTATGCCCGTTTTCGCCCTCACGTTTGGGCAACAGAAGTCGTGGCTCTGCAGGTGCACTTGTAGTACTTTTCAAAGCAAACTCAGGCTCAAGTGAAAGTTGTTCTTGTTGCTGGGTAGACTCGTCATCCTTTATTGTAGAAGCATCCAATGGTTCCGATGGCTTAACGGCTTTTCTTCTGACGGAAAACCCGCGTGCAATAAAGCTTGCTGCAGATGATATGGTACTTGCTGTTGTTGCAGAGAGAATGTTGTTATTGCTACTGTTACTGCTAATGCTATTTGCTCGATCGACGGGGGTATTTCCAGGATAATCTTCGTCTTCCTTGACATGTGGTTTTTTGTGGTGGGTGTAAGGTGCTGCAGTATCGTCAGACAGTGCCAACATCTCAGATATCGGGCCTTCAGTGACCTTAGGAGTCGATCTGGGAGAAGGGATATTGACGTCAATAGTAGCCGGGTGCCGCTTGAATGAGGATATCGAAGGTAATGAAAAATCCTCCTCAGTGTTCTTATTGGTGTTACTGTTGGTGGTATTATTTCTGCTGCTAAGACTGGTTCCACTTGCACTGTTGCTAAGTCTAAATGCAGACACTCCTTCGTAATTGGCGTTGCTGCTGCTGCGCCGAGACTGTGGTGCTTGAGTTGACCGAAGCACAGGGGACGTTGTTGCAGATACGACAGCCGAATGCGATGGTGAGGAGCCCGTAGAGACAGAAAACCCACCGGTATTGTACTGTCTGGTTGTCAGAGCGGGGATGGCATCCGTATTGCTTCCACTTGATGATGAGAGCGAGCCAACTCCACTTCCGCCATGACTGCTGTTGGAGCTGTCCGACCGCTTTTTCTTCCGAGTGATGGGAACTGCTGCTGAGACACTGTCTCCCGTGACAATGACAGGCGAAGTAACGGCAGTTGTATAAGAAGTTTTGCGCAACATTTGCACGGAAGGATTATGATCGATTTCCTCGCCATTTTGGGGCTCGGTAACTTCCTCGGTCAATGTAGTGGAGTCCTTTTTGAGTTCGGTAGGCAAAGAGACAGTAGAGTCTGACTTGACAGGTTTGCGGGTAATACGGGACGGGTTAGCAGTTCCCTTGATGGTAGCATCCTCATTAAATCTCTTGGTTTTGAAGATCTCTTGGGTTTGTAGTTTTGAAACGTCCTTTAAGGATGTTGTGCTGATGGACGATGTAACGGAAGCAGTGTCGGTGGTATTAGAAATTTCTGTTTCAGAAGTTGAAGTAAGGATCGTTTGATTTTTATTAGCAGCGGTTGTCTTTCCATCTTCGCCACTTTTGCCAACTGACTTGGCAGGTATATGAGGGTTTGTTTTCTTAGGCTCATGTTTGTCTTTTTCCAGAATGCTCATGAGTTCAGGGGGGAAGTTGTGTGGAAGAGGGGCGGGTTTGAGATTGCCAGTGGAAGTGTTAGAAAGCAAGGTAGAAGGTCCTGGTGAGGAGCGTCGTTTAAAATATGAGGCATCCCAGTCCTTAGATTCTGAGGCAAAGCTGCCAAATCGTGAGTTGCGGAAAGTTGTTTTATACTCTGAAGCAGCAGTCTTGACTTTCCGCCGTAAACTTTCTTGGGATGTATTCCGGTTCATACTTTCGGCTTCGTGGGTTGGGGTCAGTTCGTCTGGTGTGTTGTTGTTTTCGACCCAATTGGATTCCTTGAGAGGCCACCATTTTTTGACGGCATTCATGATTGTTCCAGACTTGACGGATGATGATTTGGAGGGCGTGGGGCTGACGGATCGTGGTTTTCGTCTTCCCTCCAGAGGAACATCATTTTCGTGTCTGAGAGAGTTATTTCTGGATATCGGGGCATCGGAGTCGCCTTTGACTGAAGCAGTTCTAGGTTTCAAATGGCTCTTATTATTGGTATCTTCATCAGTGTTGTTATTATTAGGCGAAGAGGAAGATTGGCCAATAAGAGAGTCCATAGAGCGAGTTGAGTTGCGAGACAAGGGTCGACGGTACTCCAATATTTCCTCGGTTTCATTAGCGGGGGTCTCTACACGCAAATTAGGGGTTGTTTTGCGGTGACGAAGCTGCTGAGGGTTTCCTGTTGATTTATCAACGGAAGATGAAAGAGGTGCTTCCGTGTTAGCCACAGTGGTATCTTCAGTGTCATCTTCATCTGAATCGTAGACTTCGTCAGAAGGTTCTGGGAAATTAGGGCGGACAGTTGGATCCCAAATTCCACCTCTATATATTTCGGATGAAGTGTTGAAAAACGAGATATCCTCAAAGTTTGGATAAACCAAAGATTCACGAAACTAAAATAATGGTTAGTGGGAGAGGAAGAAAAATAAAATAACTTACTGATTCACGGAATTTATTTTCAATTGTTTTAGTAACAAGCGAATATGTGATTTGACGACTGCTGACGACGGGTTCAATAAGAAGGGAGATCTTTGGCATAACCTCGAAAGTATACCATATACGATCCGATGGAGGGGGTTTTATTCTTAAGATTAGTTTGCCTTCTAGGTGTTTGAGAGTGATTGCCAAGGCGATGGTAACCTCTCTAGGCTTGATTCTTGAACCCAGGTTTAATGTTGCTTTTGTTGTGATTTGAAGAGAAAAGTTACCACTGTAGGAGAGATCACAATCAATGGTGAGTTTACCCTCGGGAGTAAGCTCAGAAAGCTTTGGGTTCGTGATGTAAGGTATAGAATCACCGCACGAAAGCTGGGTAACAAAGATCTCGCTTAGAAAGGTTGGGCGCTTGATTCTAGTGAGCTTGTTTGAGATTTTGTTGATTAAAAAGTTTGTAAAGGGAGGGGTGTCTTTTGTGGCGAGAAAAATGCGGCCAATGATGGCATTGAGCCATCTTGTTTGGATATTTGAATCGGTGGAATGTAGTGTTTGGATAAGATCCATGATATCCGATGTTCTATGATGTAGGGGGTGGGCCATATAAGTTGGGTTAAACAACGAGACAGGCTTGGTAGGTTCCGAAGTTGAACGAAGGGTATGACGTTTGGAAGCACGGATGAGTGCAAAGTAAAAGTCTTCCTTTTCGGATGCGTTATCAGAATAGAGGTAAAATGCGTTTTTGGGTGGTTGGTTAGGGTTGGAAAGCATTTGAGCGATTTCATAGTCGGAGAGGTTAGAAGAGCCGTGGTTATAGGGGATTTTTACGAGGCAGATGGCGCTTCTTTTGGCAAAAAGCTCACCATCTGGGACCTTAGGTGGCCACAGGGTAACGAGATGGTGGGCAATGACAATGACCTGGGTCAACTGTTCATGATCGGGGTCTTCGTATAGAAAGAGGTTTCCATGGCGCAGGATGGCGTGGTATTTTATAAGCTTTGACTTTTTGGACTGGGACGAAGAAGTGAAGGAGGAGGAAGAGGATAGTTTACCGGTTTCACTTGGGCCTTCGGAGAAGGAGTTTGTATGGGAGACTGAAGAAGCGATTGAGGAGGAAGTGGAGGAAGTTTCGATTGAAGAGATTGAGATGGAGGATTTTGATTTTGAGATGAGTTTGTACAGGGCGGAGTAAGCGCTTTCATTTTGGTTCATTTCGGCTTGAAGGGATGCCGGGGGCGGGGGGTTGCCCGTATTGTTTGGGCCGCCTGTGGGGTAGATGAAGTAGTTTCGTGAGACGACCAAGATCCCGGCAAAGTAGGCGTCGACGCCCGTTTCATGTTCGCGGTCGAGGGAGAGAGTGGTTGTAGAGTGGCGGAGAAGGGCCGGGTGGTTATGATCGAGCGTTGATGCCGAGGAGAAGGAGGAGGATGTAGTTATTGGGGGAGGAGGCGAGGAGGTTGAGGCATTGAGTAGGTTAGGAGAGTGTGTTTCTGAGGTGGAAGAAGAAACGGAGTTAGGCCTGCTAACGGTTTTCTTGGTGGGATAGTCATTGGGGAGGGAAGACTTGGCGATAGTGTCGTATAGGAGTGAGGGGTTTTGGTGGGCGGGGACTTTAGGGAGCGTCCAGTAGAGAAACACGACGATTGAGAGGAGGATCATTGGGATGAGCGTTAGGCCGCCCAGGACGTAGAAAAAAACCAGCCAAAGGGCGAGCGACATGGTGGAGTCTTGACGATGAGGTGGTTGGTTGGGGATATTCACGAGGACGAGTTAGTCTGATAAGTATATGGATATAGAAAGAGCAATATTTTTTTTAGCGCTTTTGAAGATAAAAAAAACTATGACTGTTCTCTAATTGACGAATGGGACTTCATTGGAGTTTGAATGGAGTGAAAAAGAGATCGAGGAGTTAGGGCTGGTGGACGCTGAGGGCCTGTGCTGTGATGGTGTGGGTTTTACACGGTTAGACAGTCGAGAGACGGGCTTAGCCACCTGGGATGTGTAACTGTAACGTGGTGTTTTTCGAGGGGGAGGAGTTTAAGTGTGGTGGGTGTATGGAGCAGGCGTTTAGCTCTCGTAAGAAAGCAGGGGCGGTGTTTTTTCTGGCGGACCAATCGGCGGGAGGTCTGCGCGCACTTACCCTCTTGAGCTGCTTTTAGGGCTACGGCCATATGGTATAAATATTTTACATCCCCAACAGAAACTCACCCACAAATTTTTTCTTTATATACTTGTCATTTTTTTTTTCATTTGAATAGACAATGATATTTCTTACGGTGACATCTATTTAGATGCGCTTGACTCGAACTCCTTAGACCACCAATGGTAAGCATTTTATTTTGATTCGCGGAAAAAACACAAACAGTAGTTGCAAAGATTATAAAACTATACCTTGTTCCTTCTGATGTTGGTGAGGACAAACATTTCGTTAACTAAGTTTCAGCCTTGTATGAGCTTCTTACTGTGTATATCTGTGTGAAGATGTCGATGTCAACTTGTATAATTCTAACAGGTATTTTAGGTGGCTTGGAATAAGATGTATGTTGGCTCTAAGGGCTACTTCCCCTCTATTTTTGTGATGAACAATCGACCGGGCGGACAGAATTGTACTTTTCCACCTTCGGGTAAAGATGCATGCCGTACAACATGTATGGAACGGTACTATTGCTGAATGGTCTTTTCTGATTATAAAACATTTTGGGTGTTTTGTTTTTTTATTTGGCGAGACTCATTCTGACTCAACTTTTAGACCCGTTTAAGACCCCGATACCCCCTTTCAGGCGATGTAAATGGTGAGTAATTATGACTGATGTTGACTTTCAATGCTGGCTTTAATGATGAACATTATATTCACACTGTATGAGATTTCTATGATTTCTAAAATATAAAACTGATTTAATGAATCTGATATTGAAAGCCTTTTGATGTTGAAGTTAAAAAAAATCAGACGAACTATTTCTAACATTCTTTTTAGTTTTTTTTTTTTTTTGGGTAGCATATAGTTTTAATAAATTGTAACTTTTAAAGAATCCTTTGCCTCTTTTGTTGGCTAATTTTTTTTTTGCCACCTTTGGTTATGACGAGGTGTCTTGACGTAGTTTTTGACCAAGATCCCGGGTGCCGGAGGGTCTGTTAACGTGCGGTTTCATGTGATTTTCGGCTGAATAGACGGCACGCTGGGAGTACCCGAGTACGTCTGTTGACGAGAAAAAAAAAATTTCAGAGGTTTCTTTTCTTTTTTTTCAAAAATGGCCAGTAAGCCTATTGGAGTCGGGGGAAAAAAAATTATGTAATTTTTTTTTTTTTGGCGGGAAAACAAAAAAATTCATTTTGGGAGTTGTGCATTTTTTTTTTTTTTTTTGGGCTTAACAAAAAAATATCTTTATTTCCGACTTTTTAAAAAAATTTACAGATTCTCTATTCTATATAGAAATATCATTCTATCTTTATATAAATATATCGCCCCTCCCCTTTTTTTTTTTTTTCTTTCTCCCCCCTCCCTTTTTTACATAAATCTCTAAACTCCTTAACTCAATCTGTCCTTTTCTATAAACTTTTCTTTTCTAACACCAGCTTCTAATCCAAGATCTTTTAACTCTCAACCCCCTTTATCTTTTTGCCATCCTTCATAAACTCAAACACTGACATTTTCACCATGGAATCTAAACAGCAACCCAAGGATAACAAACGCAAGCGAACCTTGCCATCAACCCCCTCTATGACCACAAGAAGCTCCTCACGCAAACTCTCCAATTCAAGCCCAGATCCTACAAAACCCTCCAATGGCGCCAGACCACCGCCTCGCATCAAGCTGGTCATCTCCAAACCCAATAAGCAACAACCTAAACAAAGACTGACACGGTCCCATACTCAAGCCCAAAGTAAGTCCTCTAGGAACTCCTCTCGTCGCGTCAAGGCCTCTTCCGACCCTGACCCGACCCCCCCCTCCTCGTCTTCAGACGCCGTGTGCCCCAAGAAAAGTCCTAACAAGAGCGCCTCTTTTGCTCCTGCAGTAACCCAATTTGATGAGGATGAGTCGATGCTATATAGCGACCATGAAAACCAAAGCGACATTGAGGATCTCTCCGATTTTGACGACGATGACCTGGAGATTGAAGCCCAATCCCCAAACAAGCGCCCCAAAATCGAGCATCTCTCCTTCATGCCCATGGAGTCTAGCAAAGACTTTTACCAACTGACACACCCCTCCGACAACCAAAGTAACGACGATAACGATGGCTCTAATTTGTCGGAAGCAGAAGCAGAAGAAGAGGAGGAGGAGGAAGAGGACATGCCCCATTTCCACTATGAGTCTCGTTATAATGGCTCGAAGACTGAGGGAGAAGAAGAAGACCCGTATTTCGTCAGTGACTTGGAGGATGAGAGTCATACTAAACCAACAGTTGCCTTCAAAAAAGCCTTGCCACAACAACCTTGCTTGGAACCCCAGCATGGCCCAGCAAGTGACTCTGTGCAGCTCTCCAGAAACCCCTCGCTGTCCCCCCTGGACTATTACAGCTTTTCCGACTCGGTCGAAAGCTCTGTTTCCTCCCCCAGAGACTTTGACGATCTCATGTCTCTGGAGGAACCCCTTGATTTTGTCACTGGCGAAGATGAGCTGGATTCAAATTTGCCTTCCTTGACACCCTTGAACTTTTTAAAACAAGACGCCCTAAAAGCCTCGGACCCTCTCGACCTGCACCACGGCCAGGAGCTCTCCAAGCGCCTCATGAACATTCCGTCCCACTTTCCAAACGCACCCTCGCAGGCCCAGGAGCCCGTTTCAGGAGCAGACGAAATCGCGCAGCGATGGTCGCAGGCCTCGCAGCGGGAACGCTCCAACTCGTTCTCTACTCTGATCAACCGGCAGTCGTTCAAGCGCTTTGCCCGGGTTCTTGCCAAGCGGCCCCACCTGGCCGCCTCTCTCAACGACACTCTTAGCATTTCCTCCGTCAATGAGGAGACCCCCAAGGACATTGAGGCGTCGCTCGACCAGTTCTTTGATTTGATTGATGAAAGCATGGTCCAAGCATCAACCACGTCGGGCTCAAAGCAGCGCAGCTCGGAGTCCTCGGAGAGCTCTTCCAGCTGGACCACGGAGCACTACAATAAGGTTCCTCTTTGTGGCTACAGAAACCGTAACCACACAATCAAGGTTCCTGGCGGAGCACACCTCAATGCTAAGAAGATTCTAGCTGCATTGGCGTCTATTTCCTCCGACAATGAAAAGCTTGTTGCTTCTTTCCCTGATAGCAATACGCTGCTACCTGCTTCCTCCGCCATTGCTCCCACCACATCACCAACTAGCACTGGTTCTACACTATCAGTAGAATCCTCGCTTTCTACATCGGAGTTGTATAGCGACATTTACCCGCTATCTTTGACGGGCACCCAGGCATCAACCGCCAACCATTCTCCAACCATTAACGATGTTATGACACCCATTTCTTTTACTTGCACGACCACTAATACTAATGTTTTGCCACCCTTGGGCATGCAAAGTTTGGAATCTTCCAACGCCACTTTAACCCCACCAGCATCATCTGATAGTGTCACTGAGATCTCAGCGGAAATCACAAAGTCTGCTCTCGAGTACTACCAGCAGGCCGTTGTTGCTGCGACTGGACTTAATCTTCGCAGTCTTTATTCTGGCAAGGCCAGAGAGACTATTACCGGAGAGGCGCCAGTTTCTTCAGTCTTTTGAAGAAGGAGGAGGGGTGATGAAAAGTTTTATGAATTAATTTTTATGATGATTTTTGTTTTTAATTTTTTGTTTTTAAATTTATATATATAAAAAGAATGGATTTCTTGGTTTTAATATACGTGCATTGCCGATTAGTTACGAGCGTTCAATAGTCTTTGGGAGGGGTTTTTTTTAGAAACTATTAAAATATGCCTCCAATAATTATTCATCACCTATTTCTTGATTTTTAATCCCTGATTTTTTAGGAGATATATAGGACACCAGGTCACCAAGGGCAATATTTTGGATTTGAGCACTTTAGCAGTTGAATCTTTTCTTCCACTTTTTTTATACCGTGAGTTTTGAAGCCACGAATAGTGGCATATAGGAGGCTCGATGTAGACAATGACTTTTTATTCTCCCGTTTTAAAAAAAGGGGGGGAGAGAGAACAAAAAAACACACACAGAATTGGCTAGCAATAAACAAGCCTGGGATTTCTTTTTTGATAAAGTCGTACGGTACATCATACAGTGGTTATCATCAAAGCAGTGAGAAGGCGAAAATTGTAGTAACGAGTGTGGTATCAGATGCCTTTTTCTTTTTGAAAGGCTCCTTCTTGTTTTTCTAAAATGAGAGAAAAATTACACCATGTAGAGAGCAAGAAGCGCCGCCTGGTTGGACAGAAGCCTAAGTCCTTTTGCAGGTCCTGAGGATATGAAGGCTGTTACTTAGAATATTATTTGAGTGATCCAAAAGAACAGCGTGATGGAAATAATATTTTGAAGAAGGAAAAAATATTTGGCTTAATTAAGAAGTTTTTAAATTCAATGGCAACCAAAATACCAGTATTTTTTAGGGTACGCCACGACAAAGAGCCTCCCAAACGATTTCTCAAATGTGCTCCGAGTTTCTCCAGATCTCCCCAGGCCTCTACAGCTTCTCAAATGACTTGGCCTCTTTCGTCCCCCTATCCCAATAGAGAGCCAACAAAAATGCCAGTGCCGCTCTCATATACTTGGAATTGCGTATAAACTATCGTAGTCTTGACGCTCGGAGAAATGTTTCCCTGTAAAGCGTAGAGAAAAAGGAGTTTTAAGGAGAGGCTTCGTGGTAACATTTGATCTTCTTAGTCATGATGCAAATAATATTTGGCTAAACGATCGAATACATCTCAAGTCCACTTCTTGATCGTTTGCCTACAGTTTGAGTCTCAACGGCCCTTTTTCCCAGCTCATTGACATCTGAGATTTACAGCCCACCTGCCTCTTTTCTCTCCCAACATTTTTCTTCATTCCATCAAACGGGGCTTTTTTTCGTTTCCTAGATGGTCACCCTTTCTCAAACCTGCGCTTCAACGGCTTTTTCCCAGTTACATGGCTGGCTCTTCGGGGTGGGCGACTTTTTTCTTCCAGCTGCTTCCAAACGCAGGCTCCTTAGCCACCTAGTTTTAGCCCGAAAAAAAAGAAAAAACAAGCCTTTTCTTGAAAAGATCCTTATTTCTAGATTTCAGATGGACTAGGAGTCAACATGAAGACCTTTCCAAGGCTTGTCAAAAGCCTTTCTCTTGTTTACTTCATTTGTGTGTCATTGACAAAAAAAGAAAAAAGCCCTGCGTTTCCATGACAATCCCAATGTCAAGCTGGTCTTTGGTATCACCGCACTTTGTTTACATCACGGACTTTTAAACACCTTTGCTCCCAGCAAAATGGCAACAGATAAAGAACTCGCATGATTCTCTCAAACCTTTTTAAAAGCGTTTGGGCAGTTTGAGTCAAAGAGCACCAGCCCTACCTTTAGGCTACACAAACACTCCCCATTTATCGACGCACCTAAAAAAAATCACTTTATGTCTCTGAAAAGTCCTTGCACTATTTCCATCTCCCAAACAAGAACACCCCCCCTTCTTTCTCTCGTCTTCACATCTCTTTGTTGAACTAGTCACCCAACGCACCGTAAAGGTACTAAAATCTTATGCCGCCAGAGCACCGGGACGTCCTCCAAAATATCACTCTCCCAGGCTCTCCCCTAACAAAACAGACCCTGCACGGTTGCCTGAGCCTGTGGCGACACCCGTGATTACTACCGGAACCTTGTTTTCGCTGTTTCAAACATTTCTTAGGCACACGCTTTTTTTTGGCTAGCATGTGCTTGGTGGGTCCACGTAGGAATGGATATTAGGGTTATCCCTTGAGTGGCTTACTTCCGTGACTGTAACAAAATGCGAAATCTACAGTGTGTCCGTCCTGCCATGTCCAGTAGATTGGTTTCTTTGACTAGAAGCTCGTGAATATTCAATGGGGGAGATTAAAGAACAACAAAGAGGTTAACTTTATTGGCAGTCAAAGGAAAGAAAACTGTGATTCTAGTATCAAGACAACAGGAAAATGAATAAGGGGAAAGGAAGAAATAAAACAAATTATTGGAATACCCTCTAGTGTTATATACCCTCTGGTAATAGATAAATACCCTCTTTGGAATCATTCTCCAGAGTTTTAAAACTGACTTTCAGTGCACTGAAAAAAAAAACTAAAATATATATCGTTACCTCACCACTAGAAAGACATGTAAGAATAGCAATATTCATAAGATTGCTATTTCCCAAGACCCTCGTATCAAACATTTCATACACAACCAAGAGCTTAACTGGCAGGGTTTTCACCTGTTCTAACCTTCTCTCGCCTGCTCCACAGGCTCACTACAGACCACTTGAATTGGATTCCATAGCGCTTGACACTGGGTGCTTTAAAATGCATTTAACCGATTGGGATAGCGATAAACATTTGGCTGTATGTTTCAGACACTCTATTCGCACCATTCTTCAACTGCACACCTTTAAAGGGCTCGACCATGTCAATCTGGCTGAATAAACGGCAACAAATACTACCAAAAGACCAGCTTTTCCTTAAATCCTTTTATTTCCTAAAAAAAATTAAAAAATCCATTGTTTTTTTACATTTTATCCTACGGTACCTTTTTTGCTTTATCCTAAGTTACTTGTGCACCACTTAATCTTTTGTCTAGAAAATTAAAGTTAAGATTTTATGCCGACGAAGTGAATTTGAATAAAATTTTCTTGTTTCTTTTAGGAAATAAAATATTCTGCCCGCCCTTTTCATGAAGACTCTCATTCCACAATTCCTTTGATAGCTCATCTTCCTATTGATCTCAGCTGAATCTCTTGACAAAATAGCTTTAACCTATTTGAACAAAAAAACCGTAAAAAAATATGCCCATATAACTCAGCCAAAAAAATCATGAAAACTCAAAAGCTTATCAATCTTCTAAATGACTCTGGATAGCATAAACAAACGACTGGGATACAAGGAGCTTTGTCTTTTTTTGTTTCAAAAATACATGACTTTAAACAATCCCACATCACTAGAAAGAAAAAAACGCCTTTTATACGAGTTTTTTCATTCTCATTGAAATTCAATGCCTAAATCCATCCTGGGTTTTATCAGCTCCAAAAAAACAAATCACAAATTGAATTAAAGCTGTCATGACCTGCAGCGCAAATCGCTAGGCCCAGAAGCTTTTTCCCCACTCTGTACTTGAACTTGATTCACATCTTTTTGCCCCGCTACGTTCCTCCAGGCACTTAGTATTCCTGCCAGACTGTCCATGTCTTAAATATCCGTCTGCTATTTTAGAAAATGGTCTTTCACTCCTTGTGGCATGGAACCTAATCCACCACCCAGCTTGAGTTTCACCGTCTTGTTTAAAAACGTAAACTATTTTAAACTATCACGCACGCCAATAATTAATAATTAACAAACTGTATCTTCTATTCCATATATATATAATAACCTATGGTAATCCTTCTCCCCTCTATTTTTTTTCTCTATTTCTTCACTCCATCTCTCTACTCAATTCTCTCACCAATTTTTAAACCATGACTCAAGATTTCGATAACCCTGAACTATTTCCCTACTACAACAATATCGATCATCAATATGATCTGTGGTTCAACAATTCTTCTCAGAACGCTCAATTGGAATATAACCAACGAAATCAGCCCTCCCACTCTGGAACAGCGGTTTCAACTTTCCGTGGTGCCGACACCACAACCAATTCTAGAGTAAGACCAACATCCCTCTCTGCACCTCACCCAATCTCTTCACCCCCAACCCAGCCTTCAATCACCCTCAATTTCTCTACTACTGCATCTTCTGACCAACCCTTCCCCAGCTCTTCCTCCCCTTCACAGCCTTTTTTCTCAGACATTGACTATGATGACGACTCGGCTTATACTCTTTCCACCTTGCACGTATCCCAAACTTTGATCTCCTCGCCTACGTTGATATCCTCAACTTTGTTCCCACCCGCCTCCCTCCAATCTACTCCCAGCCGACGACCGCCTTTGAACCTACCTTCTTTACCTCAGCGTCACCAGAATTCTCTTCCAACAAACAGTGGTCCTTCTTCAGAAAGCCACCAAAACGTCCTAAACTTGTCACACCAGTTTTCTGACCTTACACTTGATTCAGCTCCTGCCAGTGATATCCCTTTACCCTCATATAACAATCAACCTGAGTCCCAGTTCTTGCCTACCACAGTCCCACGCCATTTCCAAACACAAGCATCCGACAATAACCCAGCCAATGATACTATTATTCCAAATACAACTATCTCTGAAAACAATCCCGATGATCTTGATACTCACTCTCACAATGAGTTACATCTGTCTAATACACCTAGATTTAACTGCCATTTAAACGCCCCATCTGACCATGAATCTGTAATCCACAACCTCACTAACGCCCTCATGCCAGTCTCTCAATATAACCTGGATGAAAGGTTCAATAATGGGTTTAGGATTTTCAACAGTTCACGGCACAACTACCCTAGTGATGACGAGTTGGACGATACTGGCGACGATTACAGTGACCTCAATGACTGTGATAGCCTGGATTTAGAAACAGGACTTAACCAGACTTCCGACGTACTTCTCGACTCTTCTTCAAACAATCAACACAGCCTTTTGGGGAATAGAGCCGGCGGATTGCGTGGTTCTCCAAGGCGTCCACACGCCACGCCTTTTCCTATGGATAATACTAGCCGCTCCCTACTATCTGAAACAACAACGCGTTCTTTATCGCTTGATACAACCACACCCTCCCCATCTTCAAACATTATTGCACCCTCCTCGTCGCTCGACACCACTGCCCCCTCCTCCTCCGAAATCATCCATCTGCCTCCTGACCAGCCCTCCACTGTTCATGGACCACAAACACAAGAAAGACGACACTCTACTTCTGATTTAGAAATCAATGGAGAGTACGTTAGAATTTTACAGGGTAAGGACAAATAATATATGTGTATGCATCTATGTGAAAACCATTTTTAACCTTTCTTAAGCGAGACTTTGTACAATATATGACTATATCCCCTTAAGTTTTGCGGATCCTGTAAACCAGTGGCGAATCAGAAAAAAATATAATGTGATTCGAGAGCTAATTGAAACCGAAGCCGTTTATATCAGAGACATGGAGGTGGTAAAACTTATCTATTATCAAATGTGCACCATCCATCCCTACCGCGAGTATTTCACCCATAGAGATATCCAGGCCTTGTTTGGTAATATTGATCGCATCATTGAGGCTTCAACAGTGCTCATGAGAAAGCTCAGATGCTATGTTCCTCACTATATTAGCACCGAGGTCGACCTCGGTCTTGATATTGAAGATCTTCCCATGATCTTGGACATGGACTCCAATATTGGCATCGTTTTCATGGAGTATATCCCCATTATGGAGTTTGCTTATAAGATTTACTGCGCCCACAACGAGTTTCAAATGAAAACTCTTTATCGCATTGAAGCGTTGGCCTCGCCCACTGTTGATGAAATGTTTCAACACTGCAGAGAGCTTTCTAGAGATGTCACCCAAGCATGGGGGCTGGATGCGTTACTAATTAAACCTGTTCAACGACTCTTAAAGTATCCCTTATTTTTACAATCTATGATTGACTACACCTTGGAAAAACACACCGACTATGCTCCCTTGTTTCAGGCTTATAACGAGGTCAAAGGCTGCGCCAACCGCATCAACGACGAAGTTGAGAAAATTAGAACAGACGAGGATTTCCCGGTTGATTCAACCCCCCGATTCCCCCCCAATCCGCCATCTCCACAATCGCCCCCTTCGAGCTCTTCTGCTTCCATTTCTAGATCCTTGGGCTCGACCACCTCTTCCGAGTCTAGCTCTGGGCTTTTTAGCAGAACTTCCTCGGGATTGTCGGGCCCCTCAGATTCTTCAGCTCTGCCGTCTTCGCAGCCATCCCCAGCCTCTTTTACCACCTCATTCTCTGGCGAATGCTTCCAAAACCCTCTTCCGTCGTTTGACGAAAATAAGGCTCTCATGAAATTGTCTAATAATTACGAAGCTGATGAGGATCTGGCCGACCTGGTCCAGCAGTTTGATCTAAAGAGAGCCCAACTAAAAGACCTTATTGCTTCAATTCGTGGTTGCATCAGTTACATCCAACTTCACTTTGACAAAACAAACTCACTGACTGGATCGTTCTTAAACTGCTTTGAAGACTTAGATTTCATCACAGATGATATTTCTTCGCAACCTCCTGGTATCGATAAAAAATATCGCTTGTACCAGATGTTTTGCACCCCCTTTACGACATCCTCATCAGCCCAAGTTTCTTCCAACTTTCTCAAGTTGAGAATCGAAAAACATGTGGTGGCTCCCCTCAGACAAGTCTTGACAATGTTTAGCAACATCTCGGCCCTCCTAATGCAACGAGTTTCCTTACATCCCTTCTACAAAAAATTCATCCAATTTAAAAGGCGTGAGCTGAAGCACATTAAAGCTATTGCTTACACCAATGCCGACATTTTTATGCAGTTACAAACTCAGCTTAAAAATCAACTGCCCGTGTTTTTGGAGTTGACCACAAAAATAATTGGGCCATGTCTTGCAAACTTCCTCTTAATCCAAAAGGAATGGTTCATGCAAGTGCAAGCTTCTGGATTAAAAGTGCTCAATCTTTCAAACAGTGACATTCATTATTCTCAAGAATCAGATGCTGTTGTTGACGAATTTCACAGAGCGACCAAAGAAAACAATGTCAAAAAAACACTGAGTGAGCAGGTGACTCTTTGCCAGTCAAACACATCTACCCCTTTCGTTGGCGTTGAAGGATCACCGCGTATTAGACTCAGTTTCCCCAAATTGGCTTCTGAGGCAGTTCGCGCCAATCGGCGAAATAGCACCTTACCTGTTGAAGCATATGGCGAATCTTCCAAAAAACGACAAACCCTCCCGGCTCCTTTAGATGTGATGCTAGCCAGCAACTCAGTGGCTTTAGTTCACCGCCCAAGCCAAAGGATAAGCGCTTTTAAAAAATCAGAAAAAGTGGTTATGGTGTCTTCCAAAGACTTTGACGAAAAAGAAAAGGCTCCCAAAAGAGGCCACAGACTCTCCATTAGTTTTAGCAACCTCAAGATTGAAAGAACAAACTCGACAGCCAAGAGTGAGGGCAATGGCCACAGAAAATCCAAGTCTAATGTCTTTGAAACACTTCCAACCCACGCAGGGCTTTTCAAACAAAGCCCACCATCTAGAAAAAATTCAGTAATAACTGAAGATGGATCTTATAGTCCCCCTTGCAAGTCATCAACATCCGAGCCTCTATTAAAACGCAGTAAAAGCAGACATGGATCTTTTTCTTCTCAAATTAAAAACATTTGCTTTAAATGATAATTTTTTGTTGATTTTTTGGTAAAAAAATTCGTTTGTATTTTATAGATTTTTTTTATAGATTTTGAAAATTTAAAAAATTTCCACACATTTTTGAAACCCCCTCCCCCTCCAAAAAAAAAAAAAATTAACTTCCAAAAATAACTGCAAGCAACTTTTGATACCAGGTTGATGGTTTTTGGTTTGGTATAAATGAATCTATATGATCTTGAATCTCTTTAAGCCCTGTTGTCAAATCAACATCTATGGATTTTCTAAAGCTTGTTTTTTTGAAAACTTTCCAAGTCAAAAAAATAAAAACACAGATTGGAATCATGACATAGGAAAAAACAAATGTAGTTGCATCCCAGCTAACAAAAACCGGATACCCAGCCAGAAAAGTCATGACAAGTGTGCACACAAGCCCTACATAAGCCAAATATGGCTGCAAGTATCCGCAATACGGCAAAGAACTTCTTTCTATACCCTGGGCTTTAAGTGCGTGAAAAAAGCAAATATAAGTGACACATAGAGTGCAGAAATTTATCAGCTGTGACACCGTCACAATGTTGACCATCCAGTTGAGCACAGCTTGGGCCCCTTTCCCAAGCTGCAGGAACGAAAGAAAACCAAAGCATAGAGAAACACCCACAGCAACTATAGGAACGCCGCTTTTTGTGCAATATGCCAAAACCTTTGGCGCGTGACCCTGAAGAGCCAGTCCATATATTGTTCTTGATGAGCAATAACAGTAGGAGTTACCTGCCGAAAACGCCGACGTCAAAATCAATGCGTTAACAATATGGGGTAGCACTCGAATCTTCAGGCGCGTCATTGCTATGACATATGGCGAGGCTGCGGCTCCTGGATGCCCATCAGAAATCGCACTAATCAAGTTGGGATCGTTAGCAGGGCAAATGATTCCCACAGATAGAGCACCGATAATGAAAAACGTCACCAATCTATAAAAAACAGCCTTAAAGGCCTTCGGCATTACTTGCCTAGGATTCTCCGCTTCTCCGGCTGCCATGGACACATACTCTGGGCCTGCCATTGTGAACGCGGCTTGTGTAAGGCACGCAAAAAACCCCAAGAACCGACCCCAAGACCCTGTCGCAATATACTCCTGGAAGGCACCTGGGTCTTTCCAATACCGGAAGCCGTAAGCATCGTGCTGCGGATTTCCACCCACCATTGTTATAAAAGTAAAAAATATCAAGCCTATGGCCAACAACACTTTCCCAATCGACATCCAATACTCGCTCTCGCCAAACCAATGGACGGCAAAAATGTTTATTGCCGCGTAAAGCGCAATCTGAATGACCATCGGAATGACCAGGGAATAATCTTTAAACCAGAAATGAAGAATAACATTGACGGCTGTTATTTCAAAGGGTATCATAATTGCTTCTAGCAAAAAAAAGTTCCACCCAGTCATCACCTCAAAAGCCTCGTCCACGCACCGCCCAGCAAGTCTAATGAACGGAGAGGGTATGGGAAGATAAGACACCATTTCGGCCGTCGAGCTTGTCACACAAAGAATCGGAATACACCACGCAATAAACGCTAGCAAAAGTGATCCAGGACCTCCCTTCACCAGGGACTGCCCAATCTGCACAAACAACGTTGTACCTATTGTTCCCCCAATACCTATCAGCTGAATGTGTCGTGATTTTAGTTTGCGCTGCGTAAACTCTTCCTTTGGATTATCGTCATTTCCAATATTGTTGAAGAGTCCTTTTATTTCAATGTCTGTCCTTTCTATACATCCATCAAACCCTACAACTGAGCCACTATTGACGTAGACATCCGATTTGTTTTTGCTTTCGATTACAGGGTACTGGTTTGTAGAATTGTATATACTATCTTGCCCGATTTCTTGTGTATTAGTAGAAAATCCATTTTTGATTCGGTGTAAAAGTTTCATTATTACTAGGAAACTGGGCTCGAAGAAGAAAAGAAATAAAAAGGGTATATACAGCATTAACCAAGCCAATGGCTGAATGACAAATATATAAAGCTTTATCTCCAGACTTCTTTTGCATGCATTTTTTTTGTAAAATTAGTTAACTAGTCAATGCAAAATCAATATATTGAAGTTTTTTTTGTTTTTTCACGCTCAAGTCAAATAATTTGCTTGTGGAACATGTTTAACACTTGTCAATCAATGGTAATCCGCATGACAATAGAACCAATATTGGATGATCAAAGAAATGCAAATTGGCAGTTTATCAAGAAGACTAAACCAAAGCTAAGAAAAAGCTTTTTGGGTTGTTAATTTTAATAATACGGGAAATTCTAAGGTGGAAAAGATTGTAACAGCTCAGAAAACAAAAGCGTGTAGCTAAAATTTAAACTGGCAGTATCTAATAAAAAATCTACTTTAGTAGAATAATCCAGTAACTTTTGGGTGCTAATTTCCTAGTATTAGTGAATGAGGATTAGGAACAAGTGTTTGAAAATCTAAGAACTTAATCCAAATACTAATTATAAAAAACATCAAGTGACGGCATATACTGATCAAAAAAATTCTAAAAGTACATAAAAACATACAAAATTCTATAAAATGCAAACAAAAAAATTACCCACCTTTAACAAAGGATCCCAGTTTACCATACCAGGTTGTAGGTTTTATCTCTGGGGGCAAAGAATCAACATGATCTTGAATCTCCTTGAGTCCGGTAAACAAATCCACTTCTGATGCCTTTCTGAATTTAGTTTTCTTTACAATTTTCCAAAACAAAAAGACGACAACACAGATGGGTATCATAATATATGAGAAAATAAAGGTGGGAACGTCCCAATCAACAAAAACAGGGTATCCGGCCAAAAACATCATGGCAAAAGTGCAAACCATTCCAATATAAGCAGTGTAAGGCTGGAAATATCCTCGATAGGGAAGTGTTCTTCTATCAATTCCCTGAGCCTTCAAAGCGTAGTAGAACCTAATATAAGTAACACATAAGGTGCAAAAGTTGATAACTTGTGAAACTGTAACAAGGTTGACGATCCAGTTCAAAACTGTTGCTGCTGTCTTACCAAGCTGGAGGAACCCAAGAAATCCAAAGGCAAGAGAACCAACAACCGCGACAATAGGAACACCCTTTTTGGTGCAAAATGTAAATATTTTTGGAGCATGTCCTTGGAGAGCAAGACCATATAGTGTTCTAGACGAGCAGTAAACGTATGAGTTACCGGCAGAAAAAGCAGACGATAAAATAAGCACATTGACAATGTGGGGTAAAACGTTAATTTTCATGCGGGTCATGCCGACAATATAAGGAGAAGCAGCAGATCCGGAGTGGCCATTAGTGATTGCGTCGATCAAATTTGGGTCACGGGAAGAAACAACAATACCAACAGAAAGAGCACCAAGAATAAAGAAGGTAACTAGACGGTAAAAGACACTTTTGAAAGCCTTGGGCATAACCTTTTGCGGGTTGATGCATTCGCCAGCGGCCATGGAGATGTATTCGGGTCCGGCAATTGTAAAAGCGGCTTGTGTCAAGCAGGCGAAAAAGCCAAGAAATCTACCCCAAGAACCAGTAGAAAGATACTCCAAAAACGATCCCGGGTCTTTCCAGAATTGAAAACCATAGGCATGGTGTTGTGGATTTCCACCGACCATAGTAACAAAGGTAAAGATGATCATACCCACAGCAAGAATAACCTTGCCCATGGCCATCCAGTACTCACTCTCACCATACAGGTCTACGGCAAAGACATTGATGAGAAAGTAGATAACCAGCTGGAGAACCATAGGAATTGCGGGCGAGTAGTCTTCTCTCCAGTAATGGATAAGGACATTGACGGCAGTAAGCTCAAAGGGAATCATGATTGCTTCAAACAGGAAAAAGTTCCAGCCACACATGACCTCAAAGGCCTCATCCACACATCTTCCTGCCAGTTGAATGAAGGGTGACGATAAGGGAAGATATGAGACCATTTCGGCAGTTGAGCTTGTGACACATAGAATTGGAATACACCAGGCAATAAAGGCTAGTAATAAACTTCCTGGCCCACCCTTAACTAGACCGTTGCCTATTTGGATGAAGAGACCTGTACCAATTGTTCCTCCAATACCAATAAGCTGGATATGTCTTGACTTCAATTTTCGGTGAGTCTGTTCGTATTTTGTTGAAGCATTGTCGGAATCTTCACTGGTAAACTCTTGCAGTTCATTTGTTGAATAGCTGTTTTTTTCAGTGTCCTTGAGTGAAAATGCTTTAGAAAAAATTTTGTAATAGTTTTTGGAGTCATTATCGATAGAGTTGTTGACCGTTTCCGAGTCGGTTATGTCAACCTCACCCTGATTACGATTATTCGATAACCTATTGAAGATTCCCATTATATGACTTTTATATCTAAAGAAAATGCATTAGGGTTTAATTATAATAATTCTAGATTTCAACACTGGTAACTTACATATGGGGTATGCTACTAATGAATTAAGGGAAAGTAAAAAGAATGAATTTATTTTTTATTTTAAAATTGGGTGAAATTCCAGACTTTTTATATAAAAGCAATAATTGGAAAGCCGGGGCTGGGAAAAGCTTCCCCAATAAATGTAAGTTTTGATTAAAAGTATTCATTCGTCTATGATCCGTTTTTTTTGTCGGTAGATTGTACTAATGTACGTACTAATAGCACCTAGTCAGACCCAAGTTAAAAATAAACCTTAAAAGTTTTTCAGTTTCAAAGGGTCAAATTTCTTTCTGACAAACTCTAGTCTTTTGCCAATTAAGCCAAGATCATTTTAACTAACCATGTTTTCGTATTTAAAAATTTTTTAAAGTGAAGTATGTCAATACTATCATGATCTGGTTTAGAGGTCTTTGTGTTAAATGAAAAATCTAAACAAATACCAGGTTTCTGACATATTTAGAAGCAACTATTTGAGATGGTGAGTGCGCAAGACTTTTTCTTTTTTTTATGACGTCATGAAACAGAGTGCGCAAAAACCCGGTATATTTCAGCAAGAAAAAGCCCCTAAAACGTGAAGAATAGAACGGACCGATTCTTAAACGGCTTCTTATGTTTATTATTATTTTAGAGTTTTCTCAATCTGGAAAACTTTAGAAGAAAAATTTTTTAAGTCCATATGAATGAATATGTAAAGTCAATAACGTTGTTTGTCTGAAAAAAAGATGTAACCACTAGGTACTTAGTTCGATCGTTTCTCACAAACAATTGACTAAACATAAATTGAGTATTAGTAGACTGGATTTGAAATAGCTTCGTTGGCTTGGACGAGAATCCGGGATTTGAACATACACAATGATTGTGAAAATTTTTGTTTAGGACTCAATTTCACACGTTAAAATTTGCATTAAAGTTTAAACGGCAAACTTGAATATCGACCTCAAAAACTATATTTTGTACTTGGAGTAGCATTGAAAAAGCTTTTAATATTCATTGTAGTGCAACTGAGAAATTTCCCATAGAAGTAAAATACCCAACCTGATCAAAGATTAAAATGGTTTTATCCAATACGTCACAGACTACCGGCATGACGCTACTGCTTACCATTGTGTGACATGTCATTTTGTTTGATCAGTGAACATTTGAATAGTTTTTGGAGGCATTACGTAATAACCTGGAGCAAATACAAAATATTACCTAATTCAAACATTTACGTTTTGTTACAACTATGTGTAATATAAACTTTGGTTCAACGTTTTACAATCATAAACAACCATTTTCTTTTTTTTTATTTCCACATCTTTTCTTTAGTTTTTTTCAAATACTCTGAGTTTTTACTTTCGACTTCCAACCTTTTACCTACTTGACTGTTTATCCAAATTTTTTAAAATAATAAACAATTAAAGATGACAAAATTCTTTGATGATAGAATCTACCGAAAAGTTGCTATTGGTATTGGTGGATTGGTCGCCGTTCAACTGATAATAATGATAAGCATACTTCCTGGTGTTTTGTTATTATCTGCGGTTGGCGTCGTTGATTTAAAATCCATATTGTTAAAACCATTGTCCTATAAACAAGTTTCTTCCACTTTGGTCCCATCTCCGTCGAGGCATATCTCAGATGCCTTTTTGCAAGGATCCGTTTCTTCAGCCTCGTCCGATTCAGTCCCTCATCAGATTCCAGATCATTTGACTGAAGCATCTCTTGTTGAACTCGGCGTTTTACTGAATCGACTAGCGTTAGATTCTACCGCAAAGTCCAACTTTGGCGAAAATTTAAAAAGTACTCCACTCAAGCACAAGGGCAACAGTGATCGTGTTGTGCCTTCTAAATTATCAGTGGAGCAGACCAACAACAATCCCATTGATAACAAGGATATTTCTAAACCAGAAACGATTAAGCTTATAAAAAATACCAGGAAATCATACTCGTCGGTGATTTTTTCTATTTTTTTTTCTTCTATTTCTTATGTGGGTCTTGCAACGTTTTTCTACTCATGGTTATTAGATCAAAAAAAACAACTTGGGATTCTAAAACTAATTATTACCAAAAACCTTGTTTTAGACATTAACCGTTTATCTTTTGAAGTAGCTTCTATTTCTAAAAGCTTTTCTCCAGAAGGATTGGATGCACTTCGCACTGATTTGTCTTCCCTGCAAGAGGACATGACTAAAATTTCTGAAATTCAAAACAAGCAAGAAGAAATTTATAAGAAACTTGAAAAAGATACCACTGACTTTCCTTTTATTGCTGGAAAATATCTGACTTTGCGTCAAAAGTTTGATCGGGTCACGCGTGATTTGACTCCGGATTCTTCCTCTCCATCTATTTCTCCTCTTTCATCAGCTTCATCTCCTTGTTTTAATAATAGCTCCGCTACAGAAAGCCCATCTTCCATTTCTGACGATGCTAGTACATCCAAAAATCCAGCTTTTTTGGATAGTCTTAAGGATGATAAAATCAAAGTTACCTATAACGTGAAGGAGACTGCGTCAGAATCTGAAAATAAAAGTGTGAAGGATAATCAACCTTATTCTGACAAAAGATTTGAAGTTGGATCTATACAGCCTTTAAACCAAACAAGAATGTCGAACCTGAAGCTACATTCACTCCCAAATCGTTCCCAATTGAATTCTTTTGAAACTCGCCACAACTTTAACATTCCTCTTAACCACCAACGAATCGGAAGATATAATGGCCGTTCAAACATGGACCTTTCTTTGAACTCTTCTTATTTTCAAGATTTAGGCTCGAAATATGGAAATAGTACTTATCGACTATCACAAGGTCGTTCAGGTATCCCGATTTTTGCACAAAATACCTGCCAAGGTGTTTCAGTTATACTAACCTTTTTATAGACAGATTAACTAATACCCAGCGCAATGGCTTGCACAACATTTATATCCAAAACAGTACTTTGCCCAAAGTTACTCGTCTTTCGCCTAACACAGCGTCTGTTATTAAAACCTTGGGCTCTTCTTCCAATTCCCCCTCGCAACTTCTTGAGTCAACATTACATCCACAATTTCAAAAGTCACCGTTGATTTCTGAGAAGAGTAATACCCCTGATTTGATTTCTGGAGCTGCAGATGGAAAAGAATCATTATCTGCCTCTTTGTCTGTTAATCAATTGGAAAATAAAACATACCCACTTTCTGACAACAGTAGCACTGATAAGTTATAATATCACTATTTAACAGCTTGACTAACAATTCTTTTTAGGTACAAAGAAAAAACTGCTTAAAACAGAGTTTGGAACATTTGATATTTCTACTGATTTTGGTAGAAAGGAGTGGATGCGCGCAATGAACACTTTTAATAACCAGCGATCTCGTCTAAAGTCACCAACGGAAGAAATTAGTAGCGCCCCCATGGTATTGGGATGTAGCTCATCAGGCACAGCTCAACAGCTTGCTGACGACTCATCTCCATTGGCTTTCAGCTCGTCTGACTCAGGATGTGAAAGTGCACGCATTGAATTTTTGATTCCTAAAAACACCAATATGAGTGCTATGACTATTGCTGCCAATGCCCTTGTATCATCTTTATCATCACCATCAGTGGATGCGACCACAGCAGTTGACTCTGCTAGTAATGAACCTAAAAGTATTAGTCGCTGTTTTGCTGAAGAACTTTTGGGATCTACCGCCGTAGAAGAATCGACAGGTGATGAAGGAAAAATTGCGTTGGGGCCTGCTGATAAAGAAGCCACTGAAGAAACTGAACGCGTTCCTGTTGTTTTTACCCTTGAGGAAATTAAGGCTAAACTTGATGAGTCGGAAAAAAAAAATTATCGCCGCTTGTTTTTACCTGGTAGAGGCTGGGTTTCAGTGAAGAAACTACAAGAAGAGGCCATTGCAATGGAGCAAAATAAGACTGAAACATCACAAATAATCCCAGGCCTTATTGTAAATGCTGAAGGCCGAAAGAATTTATCACCCGTCCCTGTACCAGTTTCTTAAATTTGTTATTTTAAATTTGGTTTACTAATTCTATGTATTTATATATAAGTGTATAAGGTTATTGTAGGCATTTAAATAGTAAACTGTGATGTGCTTGTTGAGACTTTTTTTTTAGTTTAATCCATCAATATTTTTTTTTATTTGCCACCACCTTTTGAAACTAAAATTTCTTAACCCACAATTTTTTTGTTAAAAAAACAAAAAAAAAACTGTAAATAAAACTAAATCTTTCTTTTAGAAAGACACATGGTTACTTCATAGAATACCAGGGGTTAACCTGAAATGGTGTACAACTACTCTATTGTTTTTGAGACAAAAACGCAGCTTGAAGCGATTGAGTTAGAGCATCTACAGAAACAAGCCAAAGAAGAAAAGTTACGCGCAACGGCTACCAGGGATCAAGATTTACTTGGGAAAGACATCAATACCAAAGAAGTTTCTGAGACGGCAATTCTTTCGGTTCCACTTGATAATTGGTGTGAAGTGGCTATTTCCAACAAGGACATCTTTTCAGACTTTGACTCGGCAAACAAAACAATTGCGAAAACCCAGCTGGTGAAAGTAGAAAACAACAATCAACAACATCACATCAACGACCCGGAGCTTCAACAACATTTATCTCTTGATTGGAGGTTTGGCAAAATTGAAATCAGCGGAATTGACATGGATAAAATCTCAGCATCACCTTCTCCAACAGCCGCAGGCAATGGAGCTCCTGCCTCCGAGACGACATCGTCAGAGACCAGGCCATTAGCGTCTTCATCTCTTGCACATTCCTCATCTTCTACTGGAGTTAACAATCCACAAACAATAGTGCCGAGACCTCGCTCTGAAAGTGTTATATTGAAAGCCCGACCCGATCTTTTGAAGGCAAGATTTTTGGGATACGGTGTGGTTAGATTATATAGGGGAGATGTTGACAGTGACGAACGAGAAAATCAGTATTCTTCCGACACCAGACAACCCAAAAACAAAACCCACATCAAACAATCCAAACCAAAAGATGAGGATGAGCAAGCTATAAGTACTATACTTGCCATTCTGGCGGTTCCTTCATACATGACACCATATGACTTTATTGGTTTCATAGGGCCCAACGCTCGTGAGAATGTGTCACATTTGCGAATGGTAAGAACATCACAACCAAATCGTTATCTTGTTCTTATGAAGTTTCGGACTACGGAATTTGCGGCTCAATTTTATCACGACTACAATGGGAAGCTCTTTAATTCGATGGAAGCGGAAACCTGTCAGATTGTCAGCGTGAATCGGATTGAATTCCGCAATTACAATGGAGAGGAAACACAACCACGGTCCCAGCGGAAATTTTCCAAATTGTTTTCTCGAGAATCAAGTGAATTTCCATATTTAATGGAGGATCCCTTTACCCAAGCTGCCAAAAATGAGAGCGCTATTGACGAAGAAGAGGAGGATATTTACAGCGACCCTAAGAAGGACGAAAAGTCTCGCGATGGACCAGGCGGTAGACGCAGCTTGACGCAGCCTCCAGCAAATAAACCCGTGCCACCGCCTACACCAGTATTGACAGAACTACCCACTTGTCCTGTATGCTTGGAACGTATGGATGCAGCGACAACGGGGTTACTGACTATTCCATGCCAACACACGTTCCATTGTCAATGCCTGTCCAAGTGGAAAGATGGTAGCTGTCCTGTGTGCCGATATTCCCAGCGGGAGTCAACCAAATCGCGGGGTAGGTGCGCTGTATGCCAGGCACGAGAAAACTTATGGATATGTCTGATTTGCGGGCATATTGGATGTGGTCGGTACGATAATGCTCATGCATTTGATCATTACGAGGCTACTGGACACTGCTATGCCATGGATATTGAGACGCAGCGAGTATGGGATTACTTAAGTGACGGATACGTTCATCGGCTACTACAAAACCAAAATGACGGCAAGCTTGTGGAGCTTCCTGGGTTTTACCCTGGAAGCTCTAGCAGCAGTAGTGGCGGGGGTGAAAGTGGAGCACCTGGGTTCCCACCCGGGGAGGCTTGGAGAGGTAACAATTCAAATGCGGAGGCTGCATATGATGTTGCAAACGCAGCAGTCAAGGCTGCAGACTACTCCGATAAGAAGCTGAACGATATGAGCGTTCATTTAACACAGCTACTATCGTCGCAGCTCGAATCGCAGCGAGACTATTATGAATCGTTGATGGCTGCTTCTGCAGACAAGACAGCGGCAGCGGTATCCCGTGCATCGAAGCTTGAACAAGAAAACTCCAAGCTTCTTGAGGAAGCTGAAAAGTGCAGTAACGGACGAGTTCGGGAACTTGAGCGTGAACTTGAAAGGATGCGACAAAGAGCGGAAAAGCTTGACAAGCAGTGTACGGAACTGAAGGAGTCGTATCAGGAGGAAAAGTTTCTGGGAAAAGAGACAATCAAGAAACTCAAGCGGATGGAGGAGCAGTCGGCGGCGCGGGACGCGGAAGTCGAAGAGCTTAAGGAAACGGTGCGGGACCTGATGTTTTTTCATGAAGCACAAGCCAAGCTGCAAAATGCGGGAGAAGATATTCAAGAAGGCACTATTATTATTCCCGACAAGCCGCAGACATCTCGGCGCAAGGAAAAGAAGAACCGACGATGACAAGACCCGGGTACCGCCGGGTCTTTATGCGTGATGCTTTTGCATTACAATGTAGTTTTAGTTGTAACAAAGATGTTTTAATGGGAAAATTTTCTGAGATGAGCCGACGAAAAAAAATTAAAAAGTGGTAGGGAAAAAGACGGTTGCCAGAAAAAGCAAAAAAAAAAAAAATTTTTTTTGTGAATTTTTTAATTTCCTTTCCCTTTTCTCTTTAACTAAAAAAAATACCAAAAGATTTTTTTCAGTTTTAAAATATCATCTTTAAACACCGTTAACCTTTCGGAGTATCTCCCGTCATAAATATGTCTACCAACTCGATAAAGCTCATTGCCGGTGATGTCCACCGGGGCCTTGCGGAATTAGTCGCTGACCGGTAAGTCATCATTTGCTTTAATGTGGAGAAAAATCGTTTAAACCCGTGGTCGCAAACACGGGTCTTTATAGTCGATGATATCCTTTAAAATATGATACCAGGTGCTTTCAAGGGTTACGAGAGCTGGAATTCGAGAAATATTATACTTCATGGCGGTTGCACCACGTTACTTTATTATTTTTTCTGTTCTTGAAACTGACTGTCGTGTCATAGATTGGGTCTTAAGCTCTGCAAAGTGGACGTTTTCCGGGATTCTAACCGAGAAACCTCCATTACTATTGGCGAATCTGTTCGTGATGAAGATGGTAAGTTTTTAAATTTACATGACGGGAAAAGATCCAATGAGCGGTTGGGGAAATAATCCGAAAAATACAAAAATAAAATACTAACGCTGCACCATAGTCTACATCATTACCCAGATTGGATCTGGAGACGTGAACGACCGCATTCTGGAACTGCTGATCATGATCAATGCCTGTAAGACCGCTTCTGCACGAAGGATCACAGCTGTTCTGCCCAACTTCCCCTACGCGCGCCAGGACCGCAAAGACAAGAGCCGCGCCCCCATCACAGCCAAGCTGATGGCCAACATGCTGGAAACTGCCGGCTGCAACCACGTCATTACCATGGATCTCCACGCATCGCAGATCCAAGGCTTTTTCGATGTTCCCGTGGACAACTTGTATGCGGAACCCAGTGTGGTGAACTACATCAAGCAGACTATTGACTACAATAATGCCATCATTGTCTCCCCTGATGCCGGCGGTGCAAAGCGCGCGGCTGCTCTTGCCGACCGGTTGGACCTGAACTTTGCGCTAATCCACAAGGAGCGTGCGCGTGCCAATGAAGTGTCGCGAATGGTTCTTGTTGGCGATGTTTCCGACAAGATTTGCATTCTCGTGGACGATATGGCCGATACCTGCGGCACGCTTGCAAAGGCTGCCGAGACCCTTTTAAGCCACAATGCGCAGTCGGTCATTGCCATTGTGACGCACGGTATTCTGTCGGGCAAGGCCACCGATATTATCAACAAGTCGAGGCTGGCCAGCGTCGTGTGCACCAACACGGTGCCTCTGGAGGGCAAGGACCAGCTGAGCAGCAAGATTGCTACCATCGACGTCAGTCTTGTTCTTGCTGAGTCTATTCGCCGTTTGCACAACGGTGAGAGTGTGTCATACTTGTTTAGAAACGCTCCTTTGTAAAGGGACACTATTTTTTATTACTATTTTTAATAACAGGCAAACTCTTTAATAGTATATTAGTACCAGAGGTTTAATTTTTTTTTTCAAAGATTGTATTTTTCCGGAACAAAATCTGATAAACTCTCGAGGACTTGTCCACTTAAGAGCGTATTTTCATCAAATAGTTGGGCCGTAATAGTCTCTGAGCCAAGGGCTTCGCGAATTTCACTCTGGGGGACCCACACGAAATTCATTCCAGCCGCTTTTGCAGCTGTGACACCGATAAGCCCATCTTCAAAAACAAGACACTCCTCAGGGCGAATAGGGTCTGTGCGACCAGAGTTCAGCGAGTCGAGGGCGACAAGCCAGATATCTGGCGCGGGTTTCCCACAGCCCGGAGGAATGCGGGAGTCATCACCAGTCACGACGAGGTGATCGGGGAAGATGTCGAACTGTTTTGAGGAGGCGTTTGTTCGGAGATGTCCAGTTTTAAGCTTAAAGTTGGGCTTGGAGGTGGAGGTTGCGAGGGCAATTGGGACGTTGTCTTCGCTCAAGCGTTCGAGTAGCGGCAGAGCGCCGGGGAGGAACTGAGTGCGGCCGGGCCACTTTTGGCGCTGTCTGCGGGTTGTTTCTGCAAAAAAAGTTTCCGGGGACTCCATGTAGGGGAACTGTTTTGCGAGGCTGGTCTGGACCTGATCCGGGTCGTCGTCGCCGCCCATCTCTAAAGCGGCCGCGTGGCGCTGGGAAACGAGCCAGGGCAGAAGAACAGCGGCAGAGGCAGGGCCGGGGCGGCCCTGCATTTTGGTTCGCAGAGACCACGGGACTGGCGGGAGCCCGAGCTCAGCGGCGATCTCGTTGATTGTTTCTGTGTAGACGTGCTCTGAATCGATGAGCAGGCCATCCATGTCTGAGATGGTGAGTGGGGACGGAAAATGAAAAGCTGCAGTATCACAGCGGGGACTACTTACCAAAAAGACAGGCTTTAATGGGGCTGGAAAGTGAGGTTGGGCATTAGAAGTGGGGTTGAGTATATGAAAGGGTTTGATCATACGGATTGCAAGTCATTGTAGTGATGCTTGGTGGTGGTGGAGTTTTGCTGGTTGTAGTTTTTTTTTTTTTAGATTCTTTCACAACCACCGACCAGACTTATCACCAACCCAGCCTAGCCCAGACCCAGCCTCCTCCAGCCAGATCGCCATAGTGCACGTCATGAACTATTATTATAATTATAATAATATTATTGCAGATGTTGCATAGATGGTCTCATATGCACTGTCCACTATCACTGCAACGACCACAAGGTTTCTGCGCGGGAAAATATTATTTGATTATTTTTTGGGTTTCAAAACACATAGCCCTTTTATTTTTGTGCACGCTGGGTGCGGCCACTGAGACATTGGGAGAAGAGCGCTTTTAATTTCAAGACCCAAGGGGAGATTGCGAGATGGAGTCGATTAATGAATACCCAGGATCCAGGAGAAAGGGTGTGCAAATGAAGGGTGCGAAAAAGCTCATTCTAATTTCGAAATCTGAATAAAATCTGAATCTCTGCGTCCTCCCCGCCGGCATTGCAACCCGTTTCTCGGGAAGCTTTCACCCTGAAAATTCTCTTGTCTCAGCACTACGAGTGCATGTCGTTTCAGATTCTCCCTTCTTAAGAATAGAACAAAAAGCTTAAGTAAAATCACACAAAAGAGAATACTAGTCTCTTGGAACTTTAATATGAGGATCTTCCAATAAGCTGCCAAAAATACACGCAGGGCGGTAGAGCTGTTTTATTTAAATATCTGAGAATCCCCTCTACACGGTTTGAAGCAGTTCATCCTATTTTTTATTCTCTTTCATCTTTTTCATACCCTTTTCCACTTTTTCTGATATCCTGTTTGCTGTTTGCAATCATGTCGAGCGGCAGATACTACGATGCATACACAAATTTCCACCCAAGCCCTTATGGCTCCCCAGTATCCCAGGTCAAAAACATGTCCAATATAGGACAATTTATAAACAGTAAGCTTTTGCTATTCTTCCAGTTCTCTCTCTAACTCCATGTGCAGAGCGATCAATAAAGTCGTTTGTTTTGTGCCTCCTGCTGTGTTGCACAATCTTTTTACTTTTTTCACAACAAGACCCTGACACTCCAGTCTTCCCAGCATTTTACCGTACTCCCATGGACGTCGAAGAAGCCACGACGCTGGCTGGACAGCCGCTGTACGACCAGGCACAGCCTGGAGGTGCCGACTGGCGCAGCATTCTGCGCGACATTCAAGAAAAGCGGCGGCTGCTGCGGGAAAAAGAAAGCATGCGTGACAGTACGCACAGTGAGCAGCCGGAGGAGCAGGATAATACCCAATCCACAGGCAACAATGACGATGTACAGACGAAAGATAAAACAAAGATAGAAGAAAGTATAGAGGGCCCCACTGTGGTGAAACGGGCGAGTGCGGCGCTTCTCAAGAAAATCAAAAACCGGCGGCGTGGGATGACGTCTGCGCAGCAAGCCTCCCAAAAGTTTGGACAGTTCAAGCGCCAGTTTCTGTCGTCGCGCTCGTTTTTTCACGAGTACCCAGAAAGCAATCGATTTGAGAGCGACGAGTCGTGGCGACCTACTGAGGTGTTCCCAGACTCGCCGGTCGTTTTGCGACATACTTATGATACGTCGGTTGTTTTGGGGGCTGCGGCGGCGGCCGTGGCAGAAGCAGGCGCAGATGTGGCAGCCATCCCGGCATATTTCCCTGGGCAGCTCAGCAGCGCGCAACAGCGACGCAAGCGCGACGTGGCGGAGGCCCAGGCCCTGCACCCTGAAAGCTCCAAGTCGGCGTTTTTTGCTAAACCGTTCAAGTCGTGGGACCATGAGTTGCAGCAGGAGGCCCGTGGAGGGAAATTCCAACCACGGCCCGCGGGGGAGAACCAACAGATTCTCAAGTCTCAAGACGAAGAAGAAGAGCTGGCAGCCGCAACCAAAAAGGACCAGTACCGCCACTATGCGTCTTCTGAAAAAACATTTGCTCCAGACAAGAGCAAGGTAGCGCTGTCGCATGAAAAGCAGCGCGAGATGCAGCAAAGAATCCTAAACTCCAAGGTGACGCGGTCGCGGCACTTGCAACAGTACCTTGCGAATGATTTCGGGGAGGGCACGGAGCGGATATTTTTGTTGATGAAGACAGGGCGGTCGGTTCAATGGGAGCGCCTGCCGACGCATTTTTTCACGACGTTTACGCGGTTCCCAAACTTTGCCATCTACTCCGACGCGGCCAGCTCGATGGCCGGGTACGAGATCATTGACATTCTGCAAGACTTGCCGATGGAGGTGCTGAAGGACCGGCAGCTGGGGCTCTACGTGGAGCAGCAAAAAATGCGACGAGACCATACGTACGCGGAGGGGATGCGCAAAGACGAGCGGCCGTGGATCATGGACAAGTTTAAAAACATCCCGATGCTCCAGCACGCGTGGCGCCACGCCCCGGACAATGACTGGTACGTGCTTGTGGACGACGACACGTACATGCTGGGCGACAACCTGGGGCGGTGGCTGGCGACGCTGGACCCCAACAAGCCGTACTACCTGGGGTCTGCGGTGGCCGGGCTGCAGCACATTTTTGCGCACGGGGGGTCGGGGATCATATTGTCGAGGGGGCTCATGGAGATGGCGTTTGGGCACGACAAAACAGACGAGTGGGTGGACGAGTACAGTTCGCGGGCGCTGCGGGAGTGCTGCGGAGACTACGTGCTGGCCGCGTTTCTCAAGGAAAAGCTGGACGTTGGGCTCAATCTTTCTGTGAGCGGGAAGCGGTTCCAGGGCGAAGACTTTACGCTCGCCGCGTTCAACAAGCAAAACTGGTGCTCGGACATTGTGTCGTTCCACCACGTGACGCCGCAGTCGGTTGAGCTGCTGTGGGAGTACGAGCGGATCCGGGGGTACGCGGCGCACGCGCGGGCGGGGCACGTGTTTTCGCCGCAGGACGGGCTGCAGGCGCACCAGGGCAAGGCCATTTCGTATGGGGACCTGTACACGGACTTTGTGAAGCCGTACCTGCTGCCGATGCGGGACATGTGGGACAACGGGGCCAAGGAGGTGGAGTCCTCGTGGGCGCGCGACGTGCTTGCCGGGCGGGCCAACGTGGACGACTATCTGCGCAACGACGGCAACAGCGACAAGGCGTACACGTCGGTGGACAAGTGCCGGCAGGCGTGTTTGGCGCGGGCGGACTGCGTCATGTTCCGGTACGACCCCTACCAGAAGTACTGCGGCTTTGCGGCGTCGGTGTCGTTTGGACAGCCCCGCACGTCGTACCAGGACAATGAGGTGCGCCGGCTGCTCAAGCAGCATGGCATTGTGCAACCGCCGCGCACCAAGGAGGACGCCATGCACTCGGAGTGGCGACTGGACCGGATTGAGGCCATGAGGGCGAAAATTGCATGTGATCCGCCACCAGAAAACCAAGACTATGACGATGGTCGGGAGGGATGGTACTGGCGGGCACGCGAACAATCATCAGATTCTTTATTGGATCAAGTCAATTTATAAAAGTTTTTTTTCTTTCATTTCCACCCGTCATTATTTATTAGTTATATATATATTTATATTGCACAAAGCCAGTTTTCATTAATACTCGTTAGGCTCATCGTAAGGCGAGTCGGCAGCAACCTCCTCATAATCTCTCTCCAGGGCAGCCAAATCTTCACGAGCCTCGGAAAATTCGCCCTCTTCCATACCTTCACCAACGTACCAATGGACAAAGGCGCGCTTTGAGTACATGAGATCGAATTTTTGGTCGAGACGGCTCCAGGCCTCGGCAATGGCGGTTGTGTTTGAAAGCATGCAAACGGAGCGCTTGACCTGGGCAAGATCGCCGCCAGGGACGCATTGTGGGGGTTCGTAGCAAATACCAATCTTGAAGCCTGTGGGGCACCAGTCAACAAGCTGGATGGACTTTTTAGCCTTGATGACGGCGACGGCCTGGCCGACATCCTTGGGGACGACGTCACCACGGTACAACAAGCAGGTGGCCATGTACTTGCCATTGCGGAGGTCGCACTTGACCATTTGGTTGGAGGATTCGAAGCAGGAGAAGGTAATGTCCGCGACGGAGTTAACTTCGTGGTTTGCTCTAGCGACGGAGAGGACTGGGGCAAAGGTGGTGAGGGGGAAGTGGATACGAGGGAAGGGGACCAAGTTAGTTTGGAACTCATTCAAGTCGACATTCAAGGAGCCATCGAAACGGAGCGAGGCGGTGACGGAGGAGACGACCTGGGCAATGAGGCGGTTGAGGTTTTCGTATGAGGGTCTGGGGATATCGAGACTTCTGCGGCACATGTCGTAAATGGCCTCGTTGTCGACCATGAAGGTACAGTCGGAGTGTTCGAGGGTGGAATGTGTGGTGAGGACGGAGTTGTAAGGCTCAACGACGGAGGTGGAGTTTTGGGGGGCGGGGTAGACGGCAAACTCGAGCTTGGACTTTTTGCCATAGTCGACCGAGAGGCGTTCGAGGAGCAGGGCGCCAAAGCCGGAGCCGGTACCGCCACCAAAGGAGTGGGAGAAGAGGAAGCCCTGGAGGCCGTCGCAGTTGTCGACGACTTTGCGGACGCGGTCCATGACCTGGTCAATGAGTTCCTTGCCGACGGTGTAGTGGCCACGGGCATAGTTGTTAGCGGCGTCCTCCTTGCCTGTGATGAGTTGTTCTGGGTGGAAGAGGTCGCGGTACTTGCCGGTTCTGATTTCGTCGACCACGTTGGGTTCCAAGTCGACGTAGATGGTTCTAGGAACGAACTTGCCGGTGCCTGTATATGGGGGTTAGTGGATGGGGGAGGGGGGGAGCAGAAGAGAGGGTAGTATGACTAACCAGTTTCAGAGAAGAATGTGCTAAAGCCTTCATCGCGGTAACCAGCGTTTCTTGCTTCACCCGAGGGGAAACCGTCAGGTTGAATGCCGTGTTCGAGACAGTAGAGCTATGGATGGGTTGTTAGAAAGGACATGGCGTCGAGAGATTGGAAACATACCTCCCAGCAAGAGTTACCAATTTGGCAGCCAGCTGTTTTTGTTAAAGGTTAGCAAGCATGATATTTTTGTTTACAAAGGTATATATGGAGATCATGGTTATGATGGGAGGGACGTACCTTGGCCGACTATAGAAAAGAGTTAGTAAATAATGATGGAACCAATTGGGAAGAACCCTTCTCTGGGTTAGTTCATACCATTGATGCTGATGACTTCTCTCATTGTGGGTTGTGTGTAGGGATGTGGTGATGGATTGAAGGAAGAATATGTTGAGAGAGAGAGAAAAGGATGTGGTGGTGGTGATGAAAAAAGGGGGTTGTTTTTTTTTAAGTTGTGAGCCAGGGGGGGGTGGAGGAAAGGGTTTTTTTTTTTTTCAGGGAGGGCTTTAGGCGGGCGGAGAAGAAAATTTGGTGGTGGTGGTGGTGGTGGAAAAGCGAGGGGACGCGTTACAAGGGGGATGTTGTGGTTGACAGAAATAAACAACCGCAAAAGTAAACAAACGGCTGTTTATTAGTCATGATTGGTAAAGTATTACTAATGCTTCAATGTTAAAGTAACGCGGGTTATTGTAACGCTGTCAGTTTAACTGCGCTGGCCCTAGCCCTGAAGTTCGTGATGAAAAAGTGGGGAAAGAAGCCTTCAAAGAACAAAACAGCAGGCAGCAGCGTTGCGTCCATTGAAAGTTTATTGCCCGTAAAGTCGAAAGTCGAGACTTTCCCTATTCCGTCTACCCCACAGTCATTTGGCTATGATCCATTAAACAATAAACTGTAAATGGTAGCATAACTGGATAAAAGTCCCATTGTAAAGCTTACCATATACAGTGCCAACAGGCATAAACCCTTAAAAGATCACCAAGATGGCGGGGAAACAACAACCCCCTTACGCTTTTTTGTCTTTTGTTTGGCAGCTTCTTGCAATATGTCAACTGCGGGCGCATGCCATCCGTGTATGAAAAAAAAAAGAAAAATTTTCTCGGTGGCTTTTTCAGTTGGAGTTTAAATGAAGTTGTCGTCATTCAGCATAAAAGTCTTTTCTCCCCCGCCGCGTGGCCCATTTTTTTATAAAAAAGGTTATATTTTTTTCATGTCCATCGTATGAAAATCTAGTGAAAAGAAATCTACATCATCTCTGAAGATATTTTATATATAAAGAGGTTGAAACTCCATTGAAAACAGTTTTTTTTTTTTTAATTCTTCCTTTTTTTTTTTCTTCTTCTTCTCCTATCTTTAAAAAAAATACTACATCATCACTTGAGATAACAAAAAACAAGCTTATCGGGTACCTAAAAAAAACGATATATACCACAACACCTGTATCAACAATGACCCTTCAAGACAACCAAACCAACCTCATGGACACTGCTACTAACATAGCGGCCCAGTTCGAACTCCCGGGAGACGGATACCTCCAGAAAACCGTCGACGAATACGTGCGCCAGTCGCTCCAAGGCCTGGCCCACCAGGACCCCGCAGGCATCCCCATGCTTCCGTCCTTTGTCTCGTCCATGCCGACCGGCAAGGAAACAGGAACCTTCCTGGCCCTGGATCTCGGCGGAACCAACTTCCGCGTGTGTCTGGTGAAGCTGCTGGGCAACTCGAAGCACACGATTGACCAGGTCAAGGAGGCCGTCAAGCCCGAAATCATGGCCTCGGACCTCAAGACGTTTATTGCCCACCTGGGCGACCGCATCGTCAGCTTTTTGGAAAAGTACGACAAGGCCTTTCTCGAGCAGTGCAAAACCTCCCCAGACACGCCCCGAATTAAAACAGGCTTTACCTTCTCCTTCCCCCTCCACCAGACGGCCGTCAACCGTGGCACGCTCATCCGCTGGACAAAGGGCTACAGCATTGAGGACGCCGTGGGCCAGGACATTTTGCAAGCGCTGCAGCAGGAGCTCGACGACCGCGGCGTGCGCCTGCACTTGGCCGCCGTCATCAACGACACGGTCGGCACCCTGCTGACGCGCTCCTACTCCAAGCCCGCCGGGTGCGGCCCCACCATTATCGGGTGCATTTTCGGGACGGGCACCAATGGCGCGTACAGCGAGCCCCTCGAGAATATCCTCAAGCTGGGCGCCGAGGAGCGCGCCCACGTGGCGCGCGGAGCCAACAGCATGGTGATCAACACGGAGTGGGGCGCCTTTGACAATGCGCTCAAGGTGATTCCCAACTGCAAGTACGACCAGCTGCTGGACGCAAACACGCCCAACCCGGGCTTCCACATGCTCGAGAAGCGCGTCAGCGGCATGTTTTTGGGCGAGCTGCTGCGCCTTGTCATGGTGGAGCTCCACGACGCCGGGCTCTTGTTTTCGACGGCAGAGGCCCTCGACGCCCTCCAGCGCCCGTCCCCGGCCCACGCCAAGGACGGCAAGACGCGCAACGCGCTGCGCGTGCCCTGGTCCATGAACACGGCGGTGCCTGCCACGCTCGACGGCGACGCGGCCGACGGCGACTTTGCGCGGTCGCGCGAGATTATGGACGAGCACCTGGGCTTTGAGCCCACCCGCGACGAGCTGGCCGCCCTCCGCGTCGTGGCCCGCGCCATTGGCAAGCGCGCCGCGTACCTGTCTGCGGTGCCGCTTGCCGGGGCCGTGCTGCACTCGCGGGCCCTGGAGCGGTTCGCGACGATTGACATTGGAGCGGACGGCAGCGTGATTGAGCACTACCCGCGGTTCCAGGAGATGATTTTTGAGGCGCTGGCCCAGACGGCGCTGGGCCCCGAGGGCGTTGCGCACATCACCATGGGCATTGCCAAGGATGGCAGCGGCGTTGGTGCCGCGCTGTGTGCTCTGGAGGCCGAGGGGTGCTTGTAGACGGGGTGTGCTTTTTTTTGAGTTTAGCAGTATATTTTGATTTGTAGTTAATTATGATTTTGTGTGACTGGTCATAAATGTGGGCGGAAGGAAGGAGGGTGCGGTGGTGGTCTAAATAAGTTTGGGAGAGACGCTCTGTGGGTGTGTGGAGAATGTTTTTGACCAATAACAAGCCCCACCACCAGGTGGGAGAAAAAAAAAATTTTCTGAGAAGGCCGTAGAGAAGAGGATCACGATGAGAAGATTACTGGGTTCCAGGGTTGTTATTAATTTTAATATCACGGGAAATACATGAAGGAGAGGGGGGGAAGGTATTTGAGAAGTTGAGGTACAAAGGGTGTGGAGCTGCTTTTACACTTTTTTTCAAATGCACACCTGAATCAGGCACTGGAATTATTCCAATCCCCCGTATATGGACCCTGTTTCTCTCGATCAGACTGTTGAAAACCTTGTTTGCTGCTCTAATTTTAATTCTAAGCCTCCATCAAAAACCTCACCCTCGAAGCTCCTTTGGGTCCCTCTCTCCCCCTTTTCTTGAGCCCATCTCTCCCATAACCGCCTTTATCGACCTTCAACTTTAACTCTCTCAGGGTATATCCCCTGATTCACTTCGTTGTCATTTCAAAAGTGGCCGTCTTCTGCTTTTAAATAACCCTCTTCCCCTGTATTCGCCTGTACCTGAGAAAATAGGTTATCCGCTAGTTCCTACTGCAGCTGTTTTTGCTGCCTTCTTTTTTTTCTTAAAAAAAATTATTACGTTATATTTGTCCATTGCGCGGTTTTTTTTTATTCTTCAATCTTAAAAGAATTTACTTAATTTTTATAATCTTTTCACATTCATAAATTTATAAACATTGTATATATATACTGATATATATTAAAAAATCATTGCATTGACCGATTCATATCAGGAGGTCCCATGTAAGGATATTGTTGATGTTGTTGTTGATGTTGTTGTTGATGTTGTTGTTGTTGCTGTTGATGTTGATGTTGATGTTGCTGTTGATGTTGCTGCGGATGTTGCTGCTGATGCTGCTGATGCTGCTGATGCTGCTGATGTTGCTGCTGATGTGCAAATTGAGGCTGCTGATGCAACGAAAGTTGAGGCTGAGGAACCTGGTTATAAGTCCCATGAGCGTGACCCGATCCACTGGCTTCTCCGTACGGTGCCGATGTAGGAAAAGATGATGACGACGACGAGGGCCCGGCCATAGGTGCCTGTGTAACAGAAGAAGGCCCAATCCCCCCAAAACTCGACTGCGAGGACTGTGGACCGTGTCCAACATATCCTGGAAAGTACCCCCCACCCCATGGATTATAATGTGGATTAAAATTTTGAAATGAATAGGACCCATTTCTTGAGCTGGGCCCTGGGTTGGTACCATTGCTGGTGTTTCCAGAATTGTTATTACTACTATTATTGTGGCTGTGGCTGCTACCACTGCTGCTGCTACCGCTGCTGGTACCAGCACCCATGCTATGAGAACTTCCGGAGCTATGGCTAGTTGTTGTTCTAGTCATAGTACTAGCACTGGCAACGCTACCGCCACCACCATTGGAGCTACCTTCAAATCCTCTGGTAGCTGTAGCTGTGCTGCCACCTGCACCATAATTTGCAATATACCGCTGTTTATCTTGGATTGCACGTCGTTCATAATCGCCGTGTCCTGGAGGGGCGTCTCGAGGTACAGGGCGACGGTTTTCAGAGCGCCAGCCCTGGCGCTTATTTTGAAACCAAATCTGTACTGTTCTCGGCGACATCCCTAACTCCAACGCCAAGTCCATGCGCTGAGTACTCGTAGGGAAAAATGTTTCTGCAAAAATTGAATTGAGTCGGCTTGTCTGTTCAGGAGTGGCGCGCTTGCGTTTGGGCTTAACAGGTCTATTTTCATGCATAGCCAAATGTCCATCACGATTATTGGTGTCATTGATGTTGGTTTGCCCTGAACTTGATCCAGTTGGATTATTTCCAAGAGGGGCAACAGCACCAAAAGATCCAAAAGATGAAGAGGAATTCACCGTTGAAACATTAGCATTTCCCACATTATTTACACCAATTCCGTTTCCAAGGTCCGTAGTAACGGAAGGGAGAACGCCCGTTTGGCCTACTTAATAGTTAGTATAGAAAAATTTCCGTTATTTTTATTTTTGTTTTTTTTGTCACATACCATTAAAATATGATTGAGCTCCATAAACATTTGTTGAACCAGTGGAACTTGGAGCACCACTGTTGGAATTAAACCCCATTGAAGGGGTAGATGAAAATGAGGTGTTGTACGCCAAGGAGTTATTTGGGTTATATTGATATTGAGAATTGTTTCCATTGTAAAGGTAAGTTTGTTGGTTTTGATAGTAAACAGGTTGTTGGTTTTGATTATGATAATATTGCTGCTGCGGTTGTTGTTCATTATTAGCATTCCCTGCATGAATATTAGGTTGTGAATGTGTTTGGTAAAGTGGGTACGAAGACTGCTGATTAAAAGTTTGTTCCGGGGTAGTAAACTTTGTTTGAGATGAGTTTGATGGAGGAGAAGTGTTTGAAAAATAGGAGCTTGCAGAACTAACAGAGTATTGATCTGGACTTCGATTAGAAGATGAAGAAGATGAAGAAAGAGATGGTGAAGTGTTTGCAGAGTATGAGTTTGTATATGGTGGCAAGGATGATGAAGAAGGAGCATTATTCATAGAGTAGTAAGGTTGGGAAGGGGATCCTGAAGTCGAAGGCATGTTTTGCGCGGAACCAGAAGAGGAGGAATCCGATGTAACAGGAGAGATTATTTCGAATTGACTAGAGGCGGATAATGATCTTCTGTGGCTTGCAGAAGAAGAGGATGCAGAAGATGCTTGTTGGGTAGAAAGCAGCGTATTTATCGAAGGGAGTTTTAAAGTTGATTTGCTGTTAGGGTCAACTGATGGAGGCAAAAAGGGGGCCGAAGGAGCTGCTTGAGTAGACATGTATGTGGAAGAAGAGGAAGATGTAAAAGAGTTTTGGTATAAATGATAAGAAGAAGAGTATGCCGATGGTTGAGAGTAGCTTGACTGGGTGGAAGGCTGTTGATGAGGTTGGTTATGCTGAAAGGATGAATTTGAAGGGTCCAGGTTTTGTTGTTGACGACGAGGGGGTTGTTCCTCTGGAGGTTGGTTGTTTTGGGGGGGTTGTCTGTTAAACATTTTCAAGAGAGCTTGCAAAAGAAGGGATATGCAACACTATTTATAAGAAAATGTCTTTTAATTGAATAATTGAGCAAATGGCGAGAGACCAAATGAGCCGATAATAAAGATATATATCAGAGTTGTGTTAAATTATAAACAGAGATATATATAGACGAAACGGGAATTAAAAAAGCCAGAAAGATAAAAGTGATGTATTTTTTTTATATTTTTGCAACAATGTCTGAGGACTTGTTTCACAGCGTGTGATGGGGCTGTAAGAATGTTTGGAGAAAAAAAAAGTTTAAAAACTAGGGGGGAGGGAAGGGAGTTATAGAAGGTAAATAGAAATTTCTAGGAAATGTGAATCAAGCTTATTTCGTTCTATTATGGTTTTGTCAGGGAATTAAAAACAATAATCAAAAATGGTAAAATATAGAGTATAATATAAAAAAAAGTCAATCAATTTTTTTTGAGCAGACAGAAAGAGCTTGTGGATAAAAAATATATAGATATATAAATTTTCGGTTTTTATGTTGTATGTGTTTATGCAAATATAAAAGTAGCTTTAATATATATGGATATACATATATATAGGTATAGGTATATATTGTGCTTTTTTAGTATATTAAAAAAAATTCTGGAATAAAATTTATAAATTAAGAAAAAAATCGAGAAAAAAAACAAAGGGCAAAAGCTGGGCTATATATATATACATACGTTAGGACGAAGTGGGCATGTGCCTATTATCAAGATTTATTTGTTATTTATTACTTTTATTTAATATAAGGATATATGGGTGGATTTTTTTGGGAGCAGACAAAAGAGCAATAGAATGGGCAGCCGATGTCACCTCCTTCCAAGTCAAACAAGACCCGGTCATAGAATGGATAGCCAGGGTGTGTAGGCATGAGCCCCAAAGTAGAAGTTTTTTTGAAAATACAACCGCTACCGATTCTGTGTGAGGGCAAAAGCTAGTCGACTTGAGGCTGGGACCAGGGTATGTGAGAAAATGTGTGAGTGAGCTAAGGCAAAAATGACCAGGGGGGGTGTGTGGAGTGGAGCGAGAGAGCGAGTGTGAAGGAGAGGAGTGGAGCACGACATGGGTGTGTTTATAAAAATGGTAATAGTGGTAGTAACACATTGGATTAAGCAGGTCATTATCAAGATTTATTGTTTTAAAGTGTAGTTAGTGGTGGGTTGTTTTTAAGCACGCAGCAGCCGACCGCTTTAAATACCATGCGCATTGTGAAGATGTTTTTGGGCGGTGGGAGAGTGGGAAAGAAAAATAGCGGTGTGTGTGGATGATCGAATTGAGCTTTTGAGGCTCGGGGCTTTTACAATTGCGTGCCTTTCACTCCAATACAAAATGCCACGATATCTACCATTATCTGCTATGGTCACATTTTTTATGGCATCAAAATATCGCAACAGCAGCAGCACTGTATATATCTCTCTCTTTCAATTTACCTTCTAAAACCAGACCAAAGATGCGTATCGAAAAACAAACTGATTCGATGGAATGGTTGTGGGGATCCAAATGTGTGTTTAATGGTATTTAGCGATATTTGTAAAGCTACCCACGAGCAATATTATGTTTCTCGATTTTTTTTTTTTTGGTGCAACAGATGAATTCCTATTATTTTAAATGAACAGGTTGATTTTCTAAAAGGTTATATATTTACGAGATTATGAAACGAGCTGCTGTGAATCATTAGACAAAGGTCTCGCCTGGATAATGAAAAAGAGAGAGTGCTTTTGAGATTAAAGAGGTGGTTATTTTCTTAGACATTTTTTTTTGAGAAAAAAAAAAGAAAACAGAAGAGGGCGCAAACCGAGACCAGTCATTAAACCTGGGACGATTGATTTTGAAAGAAAGCGAAAAAATTGTTTTCATTTAAATAGATATCGTGTTAGATTACGATGTATCATTAGGCGAACCAACGACTCGATAGAAAGAAAGAGAAAAATTAAAACTATTAGAAACCAACATCTCATAAGCGGAAGTGGAGCCATTGTCTATCTTGTATACATTTGATAATATATAGATATATATGAAGGTGAATGTAAATGAAGATTAGGCTTTTTTTTGATTTGGATTGTGTGTAGAGATGTATATAGATGTGCATATCCAAGTTCCATGGGAAAAATACTTCAATACCAGATACTCAGTCTTAGCTCTTTTTAAAATATACAAACATCTAACTTTGTATTGTAATTTTGATGAGGATGGCTGACTGCAGAAACAACCTTTTACACTTCAAAAACCTGTCTGTTTCTAAAACTAGATTTTGGTCATTGGATTGAAAAAGAAATGATGTATATATGCTTAAGAGTGAACCCAAAAAAAAGATCGAAACTCAAAAGATGCTTGTTTATCTTTTTTTTTCATATATATATCTATTTCAAATTATAAACTTAAAGCTGAATTCCGAAATAACTTTATATAAAAGGTTGTTTTGGTTTTTTTATGGAGTCTTTTTCTTTTAAGCAAGGTCAAGGCACCAGTTATATAAATATATATACGACTGTCTGTTATATTTATATCGGTTGATTTCTATTTCTGATGTATGTCTGTAGTATCATAGTCTTTTTCTTTTCCTCATTTTCAGTTCCAACCTAAAAAAAATCAAACTCTGGTTCAGCGCTGGAAAAAAAAAAGACGATACAGTTCACTTTCCTAGTTAATCCAAGTGATCATGAGATATTAAGGGTATTTTTTTAATAAGAGGTTAACTACGTTTTTAATTACAATTTAAATTAATTTTTTTGTTAAGTTATTTCTCTCTCTCTCTTTCTCTTTTTGTCTTTAACTGTTCAATAGTATATATCGTGAGTACGAAATTACATTCAAAAATTCGTTTGTCCTGATTATTTCATACTTACGAAATTGTAATTCTTTGAACGGAAAAGAAATGTTTCTACGTTATTTCTTTTTTTTTAAAAACAAAGGTTATATATTTCAAGATATATAAATATTGTGGTTTAATAACATTGTTAACAAAAAAAGAAAATGATTTTAGATGTATATATATATATTCACTCTTCTCAGCAACTTAAGTTTGTTTTAATTTTGACCAGTTTCTGTCACTCAAATTCTCAGCATCATCATGACAATCTTCTTTAGCATTTTAGCTTTTTTTAACTATAATAGTAAGTTTTCTCACTTTGATGTGCCTCATAATGACAAAAAATGCACTTGCCCAAATAAAGGCGTCGATAGCGTTTATCACTGAACCTGTCACGTTTTTTTAATCGCTAGCCATACAAGAATTTTACATAAATCCTCACATTGCAACCTACACACATGCGTTAAATATTCAATATGAAATATAGTCTTTGTGTTTTTTTAACAAGTTTCTTAATGAGACACGATCATACATATAACCCTTTGATACTGTACAATATATATCGATATACGTTTTCTGTAGTGTTATATAAAAAAATCCAAATGTAACAATAATATCCTTGGAGTAAGTGTGCTTTTTATCTTAATGTACGTGCAGTCCAGTTCTCTCTTTTTTTTTGAAATCTTATAGTAACGAATATAAATATATTGCTAAAGAAAAGAAAAAGAAAAGAAACCTTCTTTGAGATAAATCCTTTCATCTAACATTATTCCCAGCAATATTCTTCCATGGCCACTCAGGTTTGATTTTGATTTTTTTTTTCCAAACCTTGCTTTTGGTTACTGCTCTTTGTTGACTCTAGTCGGATGTAAACTAGTGACTATTGCGATATTGGTTGTCAATACCCTCACACACATTGAGCAGAAAAACCAAAAAAAGAAAAGGATTCTCGAACTCTGATCAACGTGGTTGTTGTGGTCAGTGGAGATGATAATAAGCACTAGTAATGCCAATCTCAATCGTAATTGGTGAATGTCGAAATGCTTCCGTTTTCATAATATGGTGAGCTCTTTTTTATTTTTTTCGGTCGCGTTTTGCTTTTTCCGGCTGACCGGTACACACATCTATATATCCATCTACTATTACCAGATGCTTTATTATTATAGGCACTAGAAGAAGTTTGTTGAAAGAAAAAAACTATCACCATTTCATCTACTAAACGCTCCAAGCGATGTATTCATTCTCTCCAATTTGATAAGTATATTAAGAAAGATTTTTTTTCCAGCTTAATAGTGAAAAATAAATATAAAAGAACGAAATCCTCAAAAGATTTTTTAATAACTTCTAGCCACCATAAAAAAAAAGAAACCTCCAAATTATAAAATGAGCTGATGCCTATAACACATTGGAACTATCCAATAGGTATTGGCAATAACAATTGCTTAAAACCAACACATCCAATACACAATAGACCTTTGCTTTTACATGAAAAAAACATACAGTAGATATTATCTTTCTCTTAGATTGGTTCCAAGGACACCCATTTCAAAAAAATGAAAACAGAGTCAGATTCCAATCAGATGTTGAAGATAATTGATAGATGGAGCGGATTCAATCAATAAAAGTCTTTTATCGATCCTTATTATTGTTAATCATATCTACCAAGACTTTATTTTTTTAATTTAATTAATTAAATAATATTTTTATTTGACTATATTTCACGACCTACTAGGATATGTAAGAAGCTCTCGATTAATAATAAACTAACTCGACAATTTGACAAGGGTCTGTTTCAATTTTTTTTTTTTTTTGCTCTCGTCTCTTTTTTTTTTCTTCATTTGATGTATTTATTAAATGTATATATTCTTAATAATCTACACCAATCTCGACATCGAGCTACAACGTTGTATGTTGGAATTGGTTGTGTGACCAGGAAGAAAAAAATGGGATACTTACTAAAGCTCTTGCGTTGAACAAATAGCAACCATAAGAATTTCATAACCCCAATGGCCTTGGTGAGTGAAAAAAAAATAAAGGTGAACAATACAAAACATGTATGTGCGCTCACGCGTTTGTTTTGTGATGGAACACACAACAAAACTTAAGCTTACCTCATTTTTATTATCTAAGTTATGTAATCCAATAGAACGGCACCAAAAAAAAAACAAAAAATGACCTAAAAGAGCGAGGTCAAGTTTCATTGCTCTTTTCCCACCTGTAAATCATGGAGATATAAAGTGTGACTATCTCGTGTAACAACAAAACAAATTCACTTAACAATACACGGGCTAAGATGAGTAAAAGCTCAACAAAGAAATCTCAGTGCGTGATAGTTCACCATCACCACCACTGTCGTCTGATTTGAAGCATTATCTGAAATAACACCTTGATCAAAAAAAAATTATATAGCATTAAATCCCTCTTTTTTCGCAGTCTAAAACTGACAGGGGTCTTTTGAGGAGGGCAAGGGGTGGTGGTGGTGGTGACGTGAAGGATTAGCCATCGCACTGTTATTATGAAAGTATATGGAATGAAATTCAATGGTGGCACATTTGTTGAAAAATGAAGGTCCTCATTTCCATCCGTTAATTTCACTACCAAAAAATATTTCTTATTTCTTCCTCATAAGAGGCTTTCACTATATCGTATTATATTATAGTAAAAATTTTATAAAAAGATTGGTATTTTTATTGACCCTACCCATTTCAATCTAAAATAATTCTTATATGAAAAAAGATGAAAAAAAAAATTTGAAAAAAAATAACTTTTAATGCAGTATTAAAAAATGAGGCAAGCCAGGGTCTTTTTTTGAACCAGTTAAACCCAAAACTTTTAAATAAAAAACACCCCGGTCGACCCACTCTTGACGTTACCTTGTCAAACCAAGTTTTTTTTTTCCAGAGTCGCATAAATATAGTTATATCTAGATAAACACATCTATGGAAATACACTAACCTTTTGAAACAAAGCCACTAGGCATTCTTTCTTTTCTTTTTAGGCTTTTCTTCAATCGTCTCAACTAATTATAGTTTTGCACCATCCTCGTATCTAAAAAAAAACCTTCCCACTTTCTTGTGTGATCCTTCACATCCTCAAAAGCGCCCATCCATTTCTAGCTTAGTATTTTTTTCAACACACATTTTTTTAGTCTTTTCCTGTATATCATTACAATGTGACGGCCGATCACCTGGCTCAAACCATCTCTCTGATTCTCCCTAACCTCTCCAAGCCCATTACAAATATCTCAAAAAACACTCTAGCCTCTTAAACCCTTTTACCTGTTCCTCTAGCTATCCCACCAATTGTAGAAACAAGCCTCACCAGCCCTGGAAGACTCTTGCCGGAAGGATCCCAAACGTCATCCGGCCGAATGCTCACCACCGCCAACCGACGACGTCGACAAACAGCCCCTTCTCCCTCCTCCTCGCCGTCCTCAAACACCGTCACAACAACCTCCACCCGACCCTCGTCCGCCCCATCGCCTCTGATCACCCGCTCCCGTACCTCCCCATAAATCCCGGCTCGCGCTAGCAGCCCGACAACCGCTCGCGCCCGTGCCCACCGTAAACCCACGCACGCAAGCTTCTCTTCAACTTCCTCCCTCTCTCCATATAACCCGCCGCACGGTTCCCCACCGCCATCCACCTGCCCGCCCTTTCCACCCAATAGCCGGCTGCCTAGGAACCTCGCGGTAATCGACCCTCTGCTTTTCCCGCCGTCCCACTCACCACCTCCCTCTCCCACATCCATGCGCAGCGTCCGAGACAATCCCTCTCTCTCCAAACCCGCACCGGCAACACCTTCCACAACAACACACTGCCCACCCTCCACCGCAAACCTCACCCACTGGCCCTCCCCATCGACGTACCGCATCCCGGAAATAATCCCTAGCCCTTGGTGCCGCCCAACAACTGACCGCAGCGCCCGCACCCGATCCTGCCGCGCCTGCCGCACCGCCAACAGCGCACCCGAAACTCGCCCAGCTAGCTTGTCCCGCTCCGCCCGCAGCGTCTCCGCCCGCTCGTCCTGCGCCGCAAGCTCGCTTAGCACCCCCCGCACTCGCTCCTCAATCATCAGCACCTGCTTGCGCGCGCGCTCATGTCGCCCACGCACACGAGCAAGCTCCTCAGCCGCGTGCTCGTGCTTTTGCTTCTGCAACAATTCAGCCTGCCGTTTCTTGAGCTCCTGCAGCCGCTCCATCGTTTTTCTGTGCAGAGCACTCACATCCTTCTGAGTTTCTGCAAGCTTCTGGCGCCCGCCTACACCCTCCACCCGCGACTCCAGCAGCTTGCCGTCGTTGATCAGCGCTTGCTTGCTCTTCTCCAAACTTTCCACCAACCCTCCCATCAAGTCTAACCGCCACTTATACCACCGGCCTTTAGATCGAGTCCGCATGTAATTTTTGGCCAGCATCAGCTTGGCTTCAATCGCCGCTTGATCCGCTGTGCTTCCTCGCGCGTAATACTCAACAACTCGCGGCCCCCCAGGCACAGCAGCCATGTCCTGTTCAACCTCACTAATAATCCCTTGGATCGACTTAATATCCTTGCGCATCTCGCGAAACCCAAACTTGAACATTTCCCATTGTGGAATCCGCTGCTTCTCCACCGCATACTCAGCCAACCCAGGCTCTCCTCCCCTCTTCTCCATCATTTCTTCATGCAGCCTTAGCAGCCTCTGTGCTTTGGCCGCCGTCGAATAGGGCTTGTCTAGACTTTGCACAAGAAGCTTATCCATAAACCCAATGTTGATCTTCTTTAGAAACTCTTCAAGTCCTCCCCATTGCAATTCTCCCGAGCTGCCTTCCTTCCCTTCTTTTTCTTCAAGCTCATCCACTGCCTTTTCAACCTCCTGCTCCTTCTCTCCTTCTCTTCCTCCTCCAAACTTTAATAGCTTAGGGAACTCAAGTTGAGTCTCCTCAAATCGATACACGGCCTCAAGCTCGGGAACTTTTTCTCCCACAGGCCCTCGGGTAGCAGCAAGTGGCGGGGGAGGCCCCATCCCCCCTCCTGCTTTCCTCGGACTGATCTGCGCGATCTTTTCTGCAAGAAGTTTGGCCTTAGATGGCGTCAACACAGGTGCTACCCCAAAAATGTCCCTGCTGCTGCTAACGTTGCCGCTATCTCCACTCTTTGTTCCAGAGCTCGGCGTAGTTTCCACAGTACTTGCCTGTCGCACTTGCCGCTGCTCATGATTCCTGGGCGGAGACGGCGTTACAGGACCATTGAACTTCGACACAACCACTCCCGAAGACGCTGGAAGAGTTTGTCGTCGTTTGGGTTCTCGCTCATCTCCATTCTCAAACGAGCGTCGTCGTCGTTTACGAGAAACCGGAGACGCTGACCGACCCTTGCTTGGTGTGATGTCTCGTGGGTGCCCACCCACCTCATTTGCATGTGAAGTCGCATGCTGCGGTGTGCTAGGAGCCACTTGATCTTGTACTGTTGTTTGCTTTTCAGGTGTTGTAGAAACATTCTTTTCCAGCGTGCTTTCTTTGACCGAAAGCCGACGAACAAATGGCCCCGCAGGTTTTACTGGAACCTCTGTAAAGTCCATATCCATCGATTCATCATCTGTCGTCATGCTTGCTGTGACTACCACAGATGAAACCTTTTTGTGCACACCATTAGACAACTCCATGGACTCTTCTTGATCGTCATTGTCTTGGCTAATTGAAGTAATCTCCGCCTTGTTTTTCTTGGGAACGCTGGTGAAACTCATTTCATCCTCGCTTTCGCCTGCCCTGTTTTGGGTAATGGATTTATGCGGAACGTTGGTAAGTTCCATTTCGTCATCATCACTGGGCTTTCTTTTACCCACAGCTATGCTTGTGTATTCCATATCCATGTCTTCTTCTTCTTCTTCGGAAAGTTTTTTAGTTGGCTTAGGAATTTCTGTCATTTCCATGTCTTCTTCCTCGTCTCCATCTTTCGATTTGCTTGCAACATTTGTGAAATCCATTTCTTCGTCTTCTTTGTTAGACTCTTTGGCGGGATTTAAGGGCTCGACATGTTTTTGAGAAACATTGGTGAAATCCATTTCCTCGTCTTCTTTGTTTGTTTCATCAGACTTCTCCAATGTATCATCCTTGTCTGTCTTCTTGGATGTACCAAAGGGTTCAGCATTTAAATCTTTTATCTTCGCTACACCTGTCAGGTCCATATCTTCGTCGTTTAATGGCTTCAACAAACCCACAGAGCTTGATGCATTTTCAGATTTTTGAGGAACTCCAGTGAGATCCATATCTTCATCGTTCGACTTTCCTGGGACACTGGTAATATCCATGTCTTCATCGGCTGGATTTTTGGAAACTTCGGCGATATCTATGTCTGCATTTGTAGATTTCTTTGGAACACCGGTAAGTTCCATATCTTCGTCAGTTGACTTTCTTAAAACGCTCGTAATATTCTCTTCTTCATGGGCTGTTTTTCTCGGAAATCCCGTAAGCTCCATGTCATCTTCCTTGCCCTCCAGATCTTCCACTTTATTACCCTCAGAGCCTTTGTCATTATGGGTAGTCTCTAATGGTGGCTTTTTGGAAAATGGCCCAAATATCTCCGCCAGAGACTTGCGCCGCGTTGCTTGGTTATGGTTCATCTTGGCCACATTGGCAAATAACATGTCAATTGTCGACTTCCCGTCTTTGACAGCCCCCATCTTAACCACGGATGTAAACTTGGCCACAGCCGTAGTGATTTCAGCATCTGGCGTTTGCCGCTTTTCTGCCATGAAGAATTGGGAGCTACTGCTATCTCCCAGTTTAATTGGAGTCGATGACACAGTCGTCTGTAAAACCTTCTCTTTGATAGTCCCAAACATCTGCGTCATGTCCATGTCGTCCTCTTCTTCCTCTGTTGGTCCAGGTTTTGGTGCGGGAAGCTGGGGAATTAATGAAATTGGTGTCTTTCTTGTACTCTCACCAGGACTACTTTGCTGCCGCCGCGCAATTACCTGATCGAGCTGCTGTGAAAATTTTTTCATGGGAGATGCATAGCTGTAAACCTTTGTTGCTTTGGGTATATCACCATTTAGATCATCTGTAGCTTTTTCCGGACTGTTGGGCTCAGTAGCAGGCTCAGTAGCAGGCTCAGTAACAGGCTCAGTAACAGGCTCAGTAACAGGCTCAGTAACAGGCTCAGTAACAGGCTCAGTAACAGGCTCAGTAACAGGCTCAGTAACAGGCTCAGTAACAGGCTCAGTAACAGGCTCAGTAACAGGCTCAGTAACAGGCTCAGTAGCAGGCTCAGTAGCAGGTTCGGTAACAAGATCCGAAGGTATTGGAAGAGATTTTGTTGCTTTTGAAGGACTGGTAAGCTTGTCAGTTTCTTGTGCTGCAACTTGCTTCCGTGCTGCTTCAAAGATCTTTGCGGTATCCGTTTCTTCCATCTCCATGTCGCTTTCATTAGACCCTGCCTCTGGGGCTTCTTTTGACTGCTGAGCTTTTTCTTCCGCGGGTAATTTCTCACTAGGCGCGTTTCCCGAATTTAGCACGAAAATCGATGCTAGTTGCTCTCTTTCCGTTTCAGCTTCCTTCTCACGCTCACTGTCACTGCTGCTTGATGACGTAGAATTTGTCTGGAACAGAGGCCCTAGCTGTTGCTGTTGTAATCCATCTGTTGGGAAAGTACTGCAAATCATTTTGTTAATACATGATTCAAACAAAACATTTCGTAAATCTATTTTCAATTTTCTTTTCTTTTTAGTTAAAATCAATTAAACATACTGTAAGGTGGCTTCGGGCGCAAAGCTGACTCGTCGCTTATCTGTCTTCTTGAGACCGGGCTTGTTTTCATCTCTAACTGAAACTTGAATCACCCCAGTTACCGTATAGTTATCTTCTGTAGTCGATTTTAATATGCTACGCGAGGGGACCTGAAGTGAACCTGTTAATTATCTGAAACCTGACCAAAAGAATCATGCGAAAATACATACGAGCGACGCCCGAGCCCGTCGGGGCTTTTTGACTGCAAGACTGTCTCGCTCCGAAGCACTAGGGAAAAAAGATAGTGTCTTACGTCGCTGAGCTGGCGCTGGCTTCGGTTCTTGCTCTAATGATTTCAGAAACAATTCGGAGGGCTTTTCGCTCATGATGATTCTTAATGTTGGTATTGTTGATTTATGAAGAGAGAGAAAAAAGGGTGTTGTGGTTGTTTTGTTTATTATTTTTGTTGATATATGCACGGCTATGTCACACGTGACTGATTTGTAAATTTTTTATTTTATTTTATTTTATTTTTTTTTTTCAACCTCTAAACAGGCTAACAACAATCACCATGAAGCTCAAAGTACGTTCAAAGTCTACTATACCTATCAACCACTAACCCCATTCTCCAGCCACGTTTCCATTATGGTCCTGTTATATCTGTGGCGTTTAGTAAGGAGTTTCTTTTAGTTGGCCAGGGTCCACTTCTAAAAGTGTACCGATTTGCTACTGGTGAGCTAATTGACACTCGGCAAGTGTTTAGACGAAACAAAATTCATGGGTTTTCCATAGGTAGGTGTCTAATTTGCAAAATATGCCTCAGTCATGTCTAACGACTGTCTTTTTTTTTTTCTACTAGTTGACGACCTTGTTTTAATCTGGGGTGGCCGCTCGTTAATAGTTGTTAGCATTAATGATGGACAAATCAATGCATTTCAACCCGAGCGGTTTCACAATGATTGGATTGTCTATGGACACTTGAGCAAGGACAAGTCGTATTTTCTTATATTGACGGCACACAACACTGTATTCAAGGTTTCCGCCAATTCATCGGCAAAAATCCTCAACATTTACGAGAACCCCGAGGAGAACAGCATTTTATACTCAGGTTCCATCAATATTGGACTCAACGATGGGCGCGCTTTGGTAGCAGCCGGAACAGTGCTTAATGGAGTTATTGTATGGGACTTGGAAACAGGTAAGACACTGCATAACTTGACGGCCCATGAAGGCTCCATTTTCGGCGTCCGCTTTTCTCCAGATAATAAGTATCTACTAAGCTGCTCTGACGACAGATGCATTATTCTTTGGGACCTCGAAACCCGGAATCAGGTCGCTGCTGGATGGGGCCATCTGGCTCGCATTTGGGATATCAAATTTTACAGATACCAATCAACAAACGAGCTGACAATAGTTAGCGCCTCCGAAGATTGCACTGCCCGTGTATGGAGTGTCCAGGGCGATAAGCTGATCACGGAACGTGTGATGGAAGGCCATCTGGGCCGCAACGCATGGTGCTGTGCGATTGACGATGCACGGGGGGTGTTGGCAACAAGTGGATCGGATGGGCGCGTCCGATTATGGGATTTGGATGAGCCTCAAAACATTAATCAAAACCGGCGATTGCTCTCTGTTCCAGACCAAGGGAAAGAGGTATTTAAGAGTTTTAAAATTCTGGGTGAGACCATAATTTTGACCACGTCTGCAGGAAATGTTTATTCTTTTGCACACAATGAGTACAAGAAAATTGCAAACGCTACATCAAGTGATACCTATCTTATTGTCAAAGGCTGGGCCCGTGTGCAGACGGCTGTGGTTGCATACCGCGACGGAACTTGCTTGATTATTTCGCCTGAGAAGACGGTTAAAATTGAAAACCCTTTGAAGGCAAAATTAACTGACATTCATACCTGGGAGTTTGGGGGAAAGTATTACCTTTTGGCGCAATCACAAAACCCGCAGGATCCGTTTGTGGTGACAATTTTTGACGAGTCCCTGGCGGTAGAGTCACAAATTGGGCTCACCCCGGCACAGACATTTTTGCCAATCTCTTTAGAAATGGTAAGTAGCACCAGTCTCTTTTTGGGATCTCGTCATGGTGCGGTTGCATACTACGATTTCTCAAAGTCTACTGAACCACAAGACTGCTGGCGGCAGATATTTTCTTCAGACGGTATTACATCGCTGAAATTTGATAAGAGTACCAGCACTTTGCATTTGACTTCGCGCGGCGGATTCTTTGGTGTTGCCCAAATCAACTTTTTGCCGCTGGAGTTCAACTTAGTGAGCTCGAATAAGCTGCAGCGAGGAAGCATTGAAGGCCAGCACCAAACCCCTGAAAAAACGGTGTTTTGGGGGTTCCGCAACGACTTGTTTTTTGTATGGAACGAGACAGAGCAATATGAAATTATGAATGAAAAATGTGGCGGGCCGCACCGAAACTGGGATTTCGACATGGATACAAGGACTACGTTTGCGTACTCCAAAACATCACATGTAATGGTTATGCAAAGTCCACAGGAGTCCAAGTTTGGAGGCAGAACGTTGTTACAAGACGGAACACATGGCCGTGAGATTCGAGCAGTTGCTTTTTGGCCTGGAGAGGGGCTGGGAGATAACACTAAAGTAGTTGCAACTGCGTCGGAAGATACATGTATTTATCTATCGGTGTTGAACACATTCACAGGTGCTTTAAGGCCCCGGTGTGTACTGCCTAAACACGTTTCCGGAATCCAAGCGCTTAAATGGTCGCACGATGGAAAGTACTTGTACTCTAGTGGAGGGCGCGAGGAGTTTTTCATTTGGCGAGTGCAAGTGATTCCTCGCCAAGATGAGCTTCCAGAAGTGTATGCGACCCCAGTTGCTATTGTACCGCCAAGCACGGACGTGGCAGACTTGCGCATTATGGGCTTTGCTGTTGTACGAATCAAAAATACCAACAAGGATATTATTGTGGCGGCGTACTCTGATTCTGCGCTGCGCATTTTTATGTATGACGGAGCAGAGGGAGTGAAGCTCGTGGGTTACGGACGATACCGGACATGTTGTTTGCTGAATTGCGACATGGTTGTGGATGCACATACCTCGTCTGCAGTGCTTATAGTTAGCTCGACGGACGGTCATGTTGTGGGCTGGAACTTGACTCAGGTTCTTAAGGCACAATGCGGAGTTGTGGTTGTAGATGGTGATCTTGTGGAGGAAAAAGATGGACAAGCCAACGGGTCGAATGAGGTCGAGTTGGGAGCATGGGATTTCCGGTTGCAAATCCACCAATCGAGTGTCAAGGACTCAATTCTGGTTTTGCGAGGGAATGGAGAGTATCATCATATTGGTGGCGGTGACGATAATTCGCTGAGTTTGAGCACGATTCGAGTTGAAGGCGTAGATGGCAGTGTTTCAGCAGAGAAGATTGATTGCGTTGAATCTGCACATGCGTCCACAATTACGGGGTTGGCCAAAACTACTTTCGAGGATTCAAGTAGCCAGTGCGCGACGTTTGTGTCGGTGGGAGTGGACCAGAATGTACGGAGCTGGCGGATTAGTGATGGAGAGAAGCTGGAAATGGAGCAGAGCGTTTATACGACTGTTGCAGATACAGGGTGCGTTGCAAGTACAAGTGGGAAGGTTTCAATTAGCGGGGAAGATGAGAACATTGTTCTTCTTGGTGGGCTTGGTCTTTCCTATTGGACTTGTTGCAAGTAAATCTACCAATATAGATGTATATGTATCGAGCGCGTTTCCGAGTATAGACTTTTTATTTTTTATTTTTCAATTTATTAATGATAATATATAGCAATACACTTTGGTAACACCAAATTGGATTAGAGTTGCAGATTTGCTTTAGGGTTTTATGGAAGACAGGTTGAATGTATTGGCCAGAGATGCGTGTTCCTAAGACAAGTATCTGTCGGGTGAAAATATTTTTTAACGGGCAGAAATGCATCCCATCACTGAACTATATTAATAGGAGTAGCGGAGGAAGTTAGCTCAATAGTCGGCGCAACATCACTTAATCTGGCTGATATATTTAATACCATTACTCTTGGGTGCAATAGCGCAGATCAATAACTGTGCATAAATAATTATTCCAGTGACTCTTGACCCTAACAGAGTGCGCGCATATCGGTCTTTGCTATATGTTGCTACATTTGCTACGACATAGACTAATACTGATGTGGTTGACACTATTGCTAGAGGGTTGCTATTGTATATTTTCTTTTCGTGCACTCATTAGAATTGTTTTGCTTCAAAGCCAATTGGGATTAGATGGTAATCTAAAAACACGAATTGGGTAAAAAAAGGGGGAGGGCTACAGAGACAAACGAACAAGCTTATAGGAGTGGAGCAGTTGTAGCGAGCGAAAGAAAGGGTCCACCTTATTTCTTTTCATCCGCATAGAAAAAGGTCTCAGGCATGACCTAACCCTGGCGGAGACTCCGGTTTTATGCACGAGGGAGGTTGAGCCTGCGGCAACGTCTGTGCTTTTTTTAATTTTTGGGCGGGGCGCTGCGCGGCACCCGAGATTAAAAAATAAGCTTGTAAGTTTTGGCGAGACAACCGGAGTAAAGAGAGAAGTGGGAGGGGGAGATTAGGTGGTTGTTGTAGCAGTGTGGAGTGAATGTAACGAATGGTAATACTAAGAAATAAATAGGAAAAAGAAAAAAAAAATTTTTCTGTGCGATGGGGTTGAATACTAACAGGTCCTTAAAATTTTGAAAATATTGTGTTTGGACAAAGTGGTGATAATAAATTTGGTTGGGAATGGAGGTTTGGTTTTTTTTTTCTCAACAAATTTTAATAGTCAGCCAAGTGTATTCAAATTTACATTCTGAATACAGCTCATTGGATGGACGATTTTTATATTCATCTATTTTATCAATGAAATTTGCACCAGATAAATAGCATTAGACATTTGTTCAACATATTCACTAAGGAAACTTTTTTTTTCCAGGTACTTATAGATTTCTAATAATTTTTTTTTTCTTTTTTTAGTTTTTCAGAGTTGTTGCAACTTTAGAGACTGAATAGCTTGGTTCGTCAAAACGTACCATGTATAAAACCCAGCAGATGGGTAAACGACATTAGGTTTAAATAGGTTTATTATTTTATTGATATTTTGGTTAAATGTTTCTCTTCCTTTTTAAAATTTAAATTCAAAGTAGAAAATATCTTGACATTTTTCCGTCATTCGAAGGCCAATGATTATGGATGGTCAATACCCTTTTTATCTTATTGTATTCATTGTTTTAGCTTACTTGAATAGTATGCGACAAAAGAAAATTGAGGTAATTATCTAGAGCAGTGCTAATATCCTACTTGATTCCAAACTTTAGAAACTATGTGAAAACTCTTTTAATGATTTTTCTTGCCAACTCATAGTTTGTCTCAGTCACTTCAGTTTATCTCTTTTTAGAACTATTAGAAGCCCTGTTTTTCAATTTTTGTTTTAGAAACACGGTGTTATCTTTTGAATGGACCTGAGATATAGAAACTTTTTTTTTAAAAGTATATATATACAGTAACTTAATTCAAGTTTCTATCAATATCAACAGTCTAGATCCGTTTTTACGATGAAGAATATCCTCAAAAGAACTAGGGAATTTTGTTTTCTCGACGCACAACAAGATTGACAGACATGAACTCTAAAAATGAGTACCCAACTACCCTCTTTAGAGAGGGTAACAGTGCCATATAGCTGCTATAAGCGGCTGACTACTAATGTAACACCGGACTGTCATACATTGGGCAGCTTGTAACGAAAAAACCTTGAAACCATGCAATTGGAGCCAATCGGTGCATGGTGGTGAAGGTGGCAATCAGCACGCAGAAGAAAAGCCGGTTTGTAAACTACAATGGCATCAGCAACTGTATCCTGTTATCAAATATTTTGATATTTCCAATGACCTGCAGAAAGGGCCTGAGTATTGTAAACTATCAGTGATCGTTTGTATCGAAAGTAGCGTGAAAATTCACCCATTAAAATACCCGTGCAAGCAACTGAACGGAATACCGTCACTGGCAAATTACATTTCAATTACGCACGTTTTGATTCATTTCATTTTTATTTCTTTCAGTCTTAATTTTTTTTTGTTATGTATAGGACATTTACGCCCCTTAAGGATCCTTCTGGTTATCTGATTTTTTCAGGGTCACAAGCCAACTAAAGACTCAAGCGGAGCTTTAAAATATGGGCATCCCAATCAGCATATCGCTATGTCTTAACAATAAATCAACTGATCATAAAAGGATGAAGGTGCTGAAGCCCCTAAATGTCCTACCACCGTACTATAAAGTAGCTACTACTTCTACTTTCGCTACCTTGTCGTTTCCCCCCTCCCCCCCATCGATGGCTTCTATCTAAAGTACTTTAGGCACTTGTATGTGTGCGATCACCGGAGTTGTTTCCGTGAAATTAATGCTGGATCCATGGGGTGTGCGTGTGTTCTACCACAAATGTAGAGAGACTAATAATCCCCTTTCACGTATTCTAGCAATAAAAAATGACAATTTTATATAACACCTGGTATGCCAAAAAAAAGTCGGCTGCCAGATCGGATTTTGACGGCAATTACTGAAAACGTCTATAATTTATTTTTAAACCTACAAGTCGCTGGTGGCTCTGATGCAAGTTGCCATGCCTGGTTTCTGTGTATCGAAAAAAAGTCTTTGAACGTGCTGGGTGGATTTTCCGGTGATATGTGTGAGCGTGCTTACACAAGTATTTTGGTCTGACAAAAATTTTATATTTAAATTTAAAATTTCCCTCATTATTTCAAATTTTTTTTTTCTCTCTCTCTTCTCTTTTTCCCACACAACAAACCTCCAGTCCAAGGACTTTTTTTTGACGACGATCCAATACCACACATATGTTCTTTCGTCTGGCCAACCCCCACTTTTCCCTACTCTTTTCTCAGTATTTTCACACTGCAGTCTCGCGCGCAAATCGCTTCACTGCTGCTGGCGCATAAACTCTCCTCCTCCCTTTTCATCTCATTCATACACATATTCACACACTCCCTATACATCTATTTAATTTTTTTTTTCCATGAGGCTGCTTCGCAAGATCAAGTCGTTCTTTCTGTCTCTTGCCTCTAACTCTTCTCAAATCGATGAGTATGTCTTTGACTCACCCATTGTCTTTGTCGACCCGTCCAAAGCCCCAGAGGTTCGCGGCATTTGGCACGCGCACCACCCGATTTCTGGAGCACAGGTTTCCGTCACGGTTGTACGCAAAAACAAAAAGGCTGGCCGTCGCCGTATGCTAGAATTACTTGGTCGGTTGAAAGATGAGCGAACCGATCCTCATTTGCTTTGTTCTTTTGCTGGTGATTTTGGCTTTGATTTTCGTGAAAAAAGTGAAGAAGCTGATGAAAATGTGATTGTTGAAGCTGGTGTTTATGATCATGATTTCGACTCCGAGTGTGATGAAGAAGGAGAAGAAGATGAAGAAGATGAAGAAGAAGACGACGACGACGACGATAATGATGATGACGACGATGATTTTGTCGATGACAACGACTGTTCCAGCATTACCCATAATGATATCCCTCAGGTAACTCACCCCTCAGTTGCATTTGTTGGAAATGAGGATCATCACCTTGAAAAAGGTACTTTGACTTCTACTGAATATATGGAAATTTCTCATCGTCGATCTCGCCATCTACTCCATTACCAAAGGCATGGAAAAAATGAACGACATGGAAGAAAAAGCAGCAGTATCAGTAGTAGTGGCTGCAGTACTCATGGCAGCAGTAACATCACCCAAGAAAGGAGAAGAATAAGAAGAAGCAAAAGAAGAAATAGAAGCTTTTCGATTTCGCCATCTGAATCATCTTTTCGTACTCTGCGTCAAATCACTGATGGTGGTGATGGTGGACGATCCAGCATCTCTTCTTCAGCAGATACATTGATGTCACAATCGACCCAACATTCGTTTTTTTCGTCAATGACATGCTCAACCGCAACAACATGTGTTTCTGACACTTTTTTCCTATGTCACGCATGTGGTACCGAAGCCGCAGCCGCTGCTGTTCCCCCGGCTTCCTGTTTTTCTCGCGGCCATAATCATCACTACTGCCAGATTAAAACTGAAGTGGAGATTCTCAAGGCTCTCCGACACCCCAACATAGTAGCTTTGGACAGTGTGCTGGAAACACGCAACAAGTTTTTTCTTGTGACTGAGCCGCTTACGGGGCATGATTTGCATGACTTTTTGGTGTTCCGTGGTGCCCGTGTGACTGCTGGTGAAACTGTTTGGATCATGCGCGAGCTGGCCGCAGGACTAAGCTACTTGCATGACAAAAATATAGTATACCGGGCACTGAGCGCACAAAATGTCCAGTTTTTGAAACGACCCTCACAACAACATGACAGTGATAGAAAATGCTGGAATTTAGTTCTAACCAACTTTGGTCGCGCTGAAAAACTCAGCTACTCACGACAGTTGCTGCAAACCACGGCAAGCACATTTGAGCCTTATTGCTACACAGCGCCTGAGGCTTTGATGGTGTGCGATGCTTGTGTAGCACTGCATGCATTACGGCGAGTCCCCCTTGGTAGCAACCAGGACCCACCCACATGTAATCACAATCACAACCACTCTCGTTCTCACCACCGTAGCCGCAATCGCAATAACAATTATTTACACCACCATCATCCAGCACTTTTGAGACTTGCAGGCAATGGAAAGGCGGCTGACATATGGTCTCTTGGGGTTGTTTTGTACACACTACTCTGTGGCGGCGTGCCGTCACGCTCCGAGACGTTTGGCGGGTTTTTGCAGGAAGTATGTCGGCCTGATTTTGGGTATTTTGATGCGCCAACAGACCATGTCATGTGGCGCGGGGTTTCTCCTGAGGCGCGGAATCTCGTGCGTCAAATGCTGGACATTAATGCATCTGCGCGACCATCTATTGATGGGGTCTTAGGTCATGAGTGGTTACGGGACGGAGATGAAGAGTGTCCCAGTGGTTTATAAGGGCGACTCTAGAATTTGGATTTTAGAACATAGGACATTAAACTTAGGCGTTTTAATTTATTTATTTAATGAACTTTTTATAAAGCTTTTAGATACTGGAATTGAAGTAGTTTTAAAGGTGATTGATAGACGAAAGCAACTCTAGTGAACTAGCCAGTTTTTCCCTTTAAAAGAAAAAAACCTCCAATATTTTGTAACATATCATGTGATTTATTTATTACACTTTTGATATATATACTGATTTTAAAGGTTTGGTATTTACAAAATTTTGGGAATAGTAGCTTAGACTTAACATGTTTTTAAAACTTCAAGACATTTCTTAAAAACACACTCAAACTAGTTGATTTTTTTTTTATGTTTATAAATAGTTTAAAGCATGAAGAACTTCAATTTCTAAAATAGTCATAATATGGGTTATCCATAACTTAAAAACAGGTTTCACCAGATTTTTAGCCTTCTTAACCAGCCTCTATTATCATCTCAGGCAAAAGTCCAGCTTTTACTACACCAAAGTTACCATGACATAAGCATCACTTAAACGTGACTCAGCACAGCCGCTTGGAAGTATCACTGAGACACCACAGAGAGCCTTATATATGGCAGCCTGGCATGTTTTTTTTGTTATTTTTTTTATCTTAACATTTACACACACTGCCACCAAAGCCTTCTATTAAATCATTGAGCTAATATTTCGATAAGCTGGTATAAACCATTAACCGACAAAACTAGGAAACAAAATCTACTTTAAATCAAATAAAAAAACAAAAAGAAATCTCACAATGGCGTTTGGAAGCAGCTTATTAAGTCGAGTCTCTCAGCCACCGAGCTACAAGCTTAAGAGCGAGTACAAGTTTGAACAGACACTTGGAGCAGGAACATTCGGCGAGGTTAAGAAGGCGCTTCATGTTCCTACCGGTGAATACGTTGCTGTTAAAATTATTCTTAAAAAGGGTTTACAGGGAAATGACCAGATGGTCCAGGACGAGCTCAAAATGCTGCAGATGATGAACCACCCACACATTGTGCACTTTAAAGCTTGGTTCGAGAGCCGTGAAAAGTACTACATTGTGACAGAACTTGCCACAGGTGGTGAGCTGTTTGACCGAATCTGCGACCTGGGAAAGTTTACAGAGCTTGACGCTGTGGCTACCATGCGCCAAATTCTAGATGCAATTGAGTACCTGCACGATCGTGATGTTGTGCACCGCGACTTGAAGCCCGAGAACCTGCTGTATCTGACGAGGGACAAGAATTCTCCTCTTGTTCTTGCTGATTTTGGTATTGCCAAAAAGCTTGAGAGTCCCGACGAACAACTGACTTCGCGAGCTGGATCGTTTGGGTATGCAGCCCCAGAAGTTCTCAAGTGCACTGGCCATGGCAAGCCCTGCGACATTTGGTCGCTCGGTGTAATTACGTACACAATTCTTTCTGGTTATTCACCATTCCGTTCCGAGACCATTGAGGATTTCATTGACGAGGTAGACGACGCACACTTTTTGGTGTTTCATGAGCGGTATTGGAAGTGCATTTCGGACCAAGCCAAGGATTTTATTACCCAAATGCTCAACACTGATCCAGCGAAAAGACCTACCATTCATGAGTTGCGCCATCACCCATGGATTTCCGACGAGGCCGTTCCCAACGCAACGCACGATTTGCTGCCCAACATTCGTCCTGGGTTCAATGCGCGCCAGAAGCTCCGCAAAGGCATCGAGGCCATTCGTTTACGCAACAAGCTTGCAGCTGTTATTGAGTCTGTTGACAGTGATGATGAAGAGGATGGCATCGATAACGGTGGTTTGTCGGCCTATTCGACAAACAGTACTGATGCCTCTGTTTCCAGTTTGTCTGCAGGTGTTGGCGGGGTGAGCTTGGGTTCACGGGCCGCCACGTCATCGACAACAAACAGCACGGGCTCTGCGTCATCCACATCGAGTTCAGCAGGGCTGTCGTCGTTCCAGGCGATTGTGAGTGCAGCCATTCGCAACAAGGACATTATTGAGGCTGAAGACAAGGTTCTGAATACTGAAGGAAAGAAGTGAGGCAATAAAATTGGCTGCAGCAGAGTGGGATATCGTGTAGCAAGAAAGTTTTTTTTATGAATTAAGAAACGAAATAAAAATTAGTTTTTTTTTTGTATAATGTGAATATGTGTGCTTTTTTATGACCAGGTTATTAAAATTTATGTTGAAGTATATGAAACTAAAAACCGAATGACAAGGAAGAGATGTGATTTTTCTTTTTTTTTGGAAGGATTTAAACAAACAACTAGAGAATGGGTTGAGCAACTGAGCCGCACGGGTTGTTTCTTAAATTGCTCGAAGGGTGATTGAAGGTGAGTTTCTATCATACCTGCAAGGTGACTGGGGACCACTCAAGGTCATTTGAGTCATAAAACGAGGTCTTTTTTGTTTTATTCTAGAGCATTACAAGTTGAAGGTGACGACAATTCCCATGAGCAATCATGAGTCGACTGTTTTTCTGAGTCATTTATTTGCTTTGTACGAGTTTTTTTAACTCATAAACAGTCTTCACTGAGTTGAATCTTTCAGTTATGCTTTATTTTAAGAACAATTACAAAAAACCAAAGGCAAATTGTTTATTGCACGAGTCTGTATGGTTGGCTGGCCGAGGATTCAAAAAAGGGCCGTTTGTTGATTTTGCACCACCAGTGGAAAGGGGCTTTTTGCTTAGGGAGGCTCGTCGTCGTCACATGTGGAGATGAAGCTAAGAAAGAGGAATGGCTGAGTGTTGTCAGCCGCATCAATCACGTGATGCATATTGTTACTCTTTCAGCCGTCTTCAGCCGTTACCTAAGCTTTGTGGGCTTGATGAGTAATTCAGGCGGTCTTTTTAGTATCAGCATGGCCTCTTCTTCCTCCTCCGCCCACAGACACCCCCGCATGTTATTTATCTTATCAATGACGTTTTACGTGCCAGCGCCATCATCACAAACCTCATGGTGGTATTTAAGTCTCCACAAGCCTGTACTAACAAAATGGTATCGCAAACTGTTTAAAATATAAACAAATAAAAATGGCAATAGCCGTTTGACCACGCGGAAATGAACGCGAGAAATGTTATATAAACCACAGACATTTCCCAACTTTTTTGTATTATTTTTTTCCCTTTCTTCCTTTCCCCCCTTTTTTATAAAATCTTTAAATTTACTATTCATTCATACATTCTTTTTATTATCATCACATCTTATAAACTATACATCATAAACACTAATAATTTAAACCCACCACTCTCTCATTACTATCATCATCAATCTTTCTTTCCAACAGCTTTCCTATCAATCTCTAATCTATACAACTTAGACTTGCAATAATCTACACATACACACAACATTAAACACAAATGGCTTTTCTTTTCTCTACAAATACTTCCAAGACCGATGCCAAATCACAACAACAACAGCAACAACATCCCGTCGTAAACATGACCCAAGCCCCTGTTCCTGAGTCGGTCAACAACTCTCCAAGGTCTGTATGGAGCTCCCTTTTTGGCTCTAAGAAACAAGCTTCGGCATCGGAGTCGCAGGACCTGGCTGTCGTGCGACCCAACCAAAAGGTAGTGGTTGTTGCCGAGGACAGCGCAGGGTTTGTTGACGTCCAGGTACGCACACTATCGTACGCGGAAATGGCTAGCATGTCGCATGTGCGCGATCCCACCAACTTTGCTGCCCCCAAACCAGCGATTGCCATGTCGCTGGACGCGGTCTATGGGTCTGCCGCCGACGAGTATTTATCAGATGACCAACAACAATCATTAGATGGCTCTTCTTCACAACTCGACGACTCTTTGGTCTTGCCAGAATCAGCAACATCAACAGTATCGGAAACGGCAAAATTAGCAACTACACCAAAAACAGTCTCAGAGGTAGTGGTTGCGCTGAAGCAAGATGGATTTAACAAGAAACAAAGTCTCAAGGCAGAAGACGTGGTGAAGCCAAAGCGAGGCGGGCTTTACACGTCCAAGCACTGGAAGACATTAAACCATAAGAATGAACGCGTGGGGCTTAAGCGCGTAGCAGCTCATGAACACCAACAGTACGTGCGTGGAGCAGATGACAATGAGGATGACGAAATTTGAGTCATGGATATATACTCTAATGGCAATGTGCAGTTAATAATACCACCAGTGTTATTCCTTGCATACCATTATCCTTATTATTTTTTTCTACCATCACTACTATCGCTATAACATTATTTTCATTATGGTTATCATTACTATTGTTATTATATATATATATAAACATGCATCGTCATTAAATGCGGTGTAATAGAGTTTTTTTTTTCTACATTTTTTTATCAAAACTTACAATATGGCGGTTTTTGGTTGTCTTTTTACCGCGATCAATCGAGCCATAAGTCTATCATGACCTTTCCCCCCCCTCCTTCTTGGGTGGTGCAGCCGGGAAGAAGTGCCACCGCGTCTTTATTTTTGCTTATCTCTTTATTTTTGGCTTTGGGTTTTTTTGTCTGGCAGATAAGAAACGCCGCACGCTACCAAAAACAGGTGGTCAATCTCTTTCTGTGTTTCACTCTCAAACTTTGGTTTATGTAACACCCACACAGCGCATATCACTTCCTTCCTCCCTTCCCCCCCCTCCTCACTCTCTCACATGAGATCTTCAACGGCCCGCGGCTTAAACTTCCTGCCCGCCCGCTCCGCTGTTCGGTAAATAAACCGGGACCCCACAATTTCAAATTCCAGCGGGGAAGAAGAGGGACAAGAAGCAACGCTTCCACTACCGCCATTAGAAGAACCTTCACAGTCAACCTGCACTGAAAAAATGGTCCCTCGTTTTTCCACAATCCGCAAACCACCAATACGGTCCTTGAGCGAGTACCGCGGGGTCACGACCATATTACCCCTGGCTGATCCACCTAAAGTCTTTGGCTCCTCAATGCCGCCAGGGTTCTCGTCAGCACTTATTGGGGTATTAGCTTTTTCCTGTCCTTTCCTTTTTTTTCCTGCAGTAGCCACTGACTGACATTCACTGCTGCGGCTACTGCTCGATTCTCCGCGTGGTGCAACGGCTATTACAAAGTTCGTCTTGGCCTCCCAAATAACAATCCCGCTAATACCTACAAGACTCGGGTTGTGCGCAGAAACTACGCGCACACGGGCTCCGTGCATATCTGCGGCTGCCAGTTTGCCCGCGTATACCAGCATCTGTGTCAACTCTGGGCCAGAAATAGACTTCTCCACATTCTTTTGCAAAGAATTATTATTATTGCTGTTCCCACTCTGAGACCCAAAAAGTAGCTCCCGAGCATAACCCTGCCACAGCTCTGCCAGCCCACTGAACTGCGACGCACTGGGTACCCCATGTTTCCGCGCAATGGCTTGCGCATTCACAAATGGACCTTTAGCCGTCGGCCCATGCGTCAACTGGAAAAGCTGGCGCTCCGCACGTTTTTGGGCCTGCTGAGCACCCTCAATGTACTCGCGCAGCCCCGTGCGCGCGTGTGCCAGCCGTGACGGCCGCACGCTACGCGCCCGTTTCCCTGACCCCGACGGGTGGCCCAGCGGCCCACCTTCGGGTCGAAGGGTTTTGGCAGCATGCTCCACCTTCTGGCGTGACCGCAAAGCAAGAGCCTGGCGCTTGGTGACTGCGGCCAATTGCTCGTCCTCACGGCGCTCGGTTGCTGAAAGCATAAGAAACGGTTTCTGCGACCCGGACAGAGCGTAGCGATCGGCCAAAAGACGCGCTATGGACTCCTGGGCAGAGGCGTCAGTTCCATGACTCTTGGAGAGAATGTCGAGCTCCAAGTCGCGCGAGGATGTCGAGTCTGCCATGGCTTATTTTATTTGTTTTAGATTGATTCTTGGGATGACTTGAATGGTTTGGTGCAGAAGGATTGAGATTGAAAGCTTAAATTTTTTCTTTTCTTCCAATTGAAAACCCTAACCCTCCTTATAACCAACAGCTTATTCTTTTTTTCAAGCATTTATTTTTTTTTGTTTGGCTCACTAATCAACCACTATCCTTAATCCCAGCCCAAATCAAGAAATTCGCTTGAAAAAAACAAAACCATGATTCGCATAGCGAGACTGCTGAGCAGGCCACAAGGACTCTTTCTTACAAGAGCTCCTTTTCACACATCGGCAGCTGCTCTTCAATTAGGGACTCCAAATAAACCTCTCACACTGCTTGTCCAACCAAAATCGGCAGAAGATTTTGAGCGGTTTGTGCGTGCATCTGGTCCCCGAGCATTTGTTTCTGGCTTTGATGATCCATACCTCAATCTGGCCCTTGAGTCGTACATTTTCAAACATATGCCTGTAGTGGATTCCAAATCTTCATCGACATCTTCTACTTCAGTCGGAAAATTTACTGGTTTTGACATTGAAGGCGCTCAAGACTTGGATGCCCCCAAAACTCACAACCGACTGCTGCTCTACGTCAACAAGGCTTGCGTAGTCGTCGGAAGAAACCAGAACCCATGGCGCGAGTGTAATCTGCCACTTGTTAAATCACTAGGAGTACCACTGTTGCGACGCAGATCGGGCGGCGGAGCCGTGGTACATGATTCGGGCAACGTCAACTTTTCAGTTATGACGCCCCGTGAGGATTTTACCCGTGACAAGCATGCAAAAATGATTGTAAATGCCGTCAATAAACTTCCCGACGAGGTTCAAAAGCGCATAAAGGGAGAAGACATTCAGAATGATGATGATGACGATTTTCTGGGGATCAATAACAGACAACCGGACATACCAACGGACGGAATTGCAACGCCCTTTGATGACGTTGGCGGACTGGGAAGTGAAATTCCTACGGACGGCCTGGCAGTGGCAGTGCCGGGTCCACAAATCAAACTGGCAGTAAATGCGCGTTACGACATTATTCAGGACATAACCAACGATCCATCTTTTATACCCGATGCCCAGCCACCAAAAATATCGGGGTCTGCATACAAAATTGAGCGGAATAGGGCGTACCACCATGGAACCATGCTTCTTAATGCTCGCCTGGATATACTTAAAGCGCTGCTGCACAGGGACGAAGCCCGTCTAGGTCAAGTGGTGGGCCGCGGTGTGGAGAGCGTAAAATCTCCTGTGGCCAACTTAGGCATGGACAAGGATGTATTTATTTCTACGGTGATTGATGCCTTTGCTGCCGAGTATTGTGATGTAAGCGTTTTGGAGCCATCATCGTCCCTGGCTTCCTTTGATGGTGTGACCAAGGACGAGTTTGTGAACCCGCTAACTGCTGGGATTGACGACTATGAGGAGCCTGGCGAAGTCTCTTTGCCGGTCTCTGAGTCTGTGATATTAAACGGTGACCCGTTACCCGTTATGCTTGTGCAGCCAGAACATGTTCCCACGGAAGTGTACGATTCCGCGCGCGAGTCCATGGGCTGGGAATGGAAATTCGGCCAAACACCCGAGTTCACCCACAGGTTAGAGTTCCCCGGAGGGTGGCCTTTAAGTGTCGCCTTGCCTCCTTCCCAACCGCATGACATAGAAACAGAATCGTCGTCGTCTTCTAATAGTGACCTTGCCATCACCTTTAGTGTCAACCGTGGCCGGTTGCTAGACTTTAAGGTGGAGCCCGAGGAGTGCTCTGTGGCTGAAGAGGAGCTTCAGTTCCTGCGGCGAATGATTGAGCTGGAGGAGGAAAAGCGGGCCAATGGAGATAAAAGCGCGGGCGTCAAGTATGTGGGCAAGGAGGTTGCAGGGTATGTTCCGAACGACGAGTTGGCCCGGTGGATCTCAGAGAGCATCGACGGCTCTCTGCTTATATAACGTGTCATGTGATTTGTTACAGTTACATGGGCTAGGGTTAGACGCGTAAAGTGGCAAAAACTTAAACGCGACTTGTTTGATTTTCAATCAGCAGCTAAACGCGTTGTGCCATGTATTTTTTTTTGATCTATGAGAGAACACGCACGCGTTTTTTTTAGGCGGAGTAGAAGGGGATCAGTTTGTTAGAAAATGGCGAAAATCTCACTATTTTTTTTTGTATATAGATATATATGTTTAAGAGACCTTGCTTTTTTTGTTGAATCATTTGAAACTTTGCGTGTAGCAATTGCCAAAGTCTTTTTTTTCAAACATCATTTGTGTGTTGTTCAATTTTTTATTTGTGTGTTTTTTTTTAAAAAATTTTCAGCACCACCACCAAAAAATTTACATTTTTTTTTCTTGTCACATCACCAAACATTCCACAAGCACCTACCCACCAACCTCCATACTCTCTCACACCCACATACCCACTTTTACACACTCACACACCCACATATATATAAATATATATATTTACACGTCCAGTGCATTTCATTATCGACAATGGCAGCCCGATCCCCTGCATCTTCGTCAGCAGCACCCATCAAGCGGAAATCTACAGTTAACCCAGTCTCCTCGGTCTCCGCTTCCTCGCCACAACAAGTTCCGGCATCTTCAAGCGCCGCAGCTACTTCTTCTGTTGCTGGTTCCGGTTCTCTCTCCGGCTCTCCAGTCTCCACCTCATCCACAACCAACAACAACAACCCATCTACTTCGGTGCCCCTCGGGCCTTCTTCTAACGCCTCACAACCACTACCAACTGGATCCTTGGGTACCATGTCCAACAAGTCATTCGGGTCACCCTCTTCTTTTTCTGCTGCTGCTGCTGCTGCTACTACTGCTCCAGCTGGCAACAATGGTAGCGGCGGACCATCCACGACCTACAAAACATACTCTTCGGTGGCCTCTTCTCAGCCTTTGGCACGAGCGCAAAACACCAGCACGGCCACTCCTGCCGGTCCAGGGGCACACCACCGGACCGCTTCGGCTGCAGGAGCTGCAACCGCCGGTGCTGGCGCAGGCCCTACTACTTTTGCAGGAGCCGCCCAAAAAAATTTGGCAGCCGGAACGTCTGCCCAGCAACCGTCACAGGTATACTCGCAACAGCCTTCTGCTCCAGTCGAGGTTAAGATCTTTAGCGCGCACGGTAAACGCATTCTTTGCGTGGCTGAAATCCGCGGAAAGCTCTCAAAGCTCAACGCTATGGCAAAGAAGTACAATGCTTCCTGCATTATCCATTCTGGTAATTTTGGGTTTTTTGATTCAAATTCCATCAGCAGAATATCTCTCAAGTGAGTTTCCTCTTTTTTTATTTTTTTTCATTAAATGATTATTCTTTACTAACTCTTTGTTTTATTAGAATCATAAAACAACTCTGTGTCTTTTCCCCTCTCTTAGATACCAGGACCCTTCCTCAGGATCCAGAGGAAATCAAAAAGACTATCGCTCCAGATTCCCTTTCAGAACTCCCCAGTTTCATTTCCGGTGCTCAACATCTGAACGTCCCTGTTTATACCATTTACGGCGCCGCAGAAGACCTTACTGTTCTGGAAAAGTTTAAGGAAGGCGTTTATAAAGTTCCCAATCTTTACATTATAGATGAGACCACCACCCACACCATACAAACACCCTCAGGATTGACTCTTCGACTTTTCGGTCTTGGAGGCTCTTTTGTCAACCATCGTCTGTTCGACCACGGTGATGGCACTCTTTCCATCGCCGGTTCTCCCGGTGTCATGTGGACCACGGTCCTTCAAATGGGTCAGCTCATCTCAACAGTCAAAAGATCCTTTGATCCTACAGAAGTGCGCATTTTTGTGTCCCATCCATCTCCGTCCCGTGAGGGCCTTTTGGCCCAGCTCGCCCTTTCCTTACGTTCTGATTTTACAATTTCTTCCGGTCTTCATTTCCTTTACGGATCTTCCTTCAATGAAACTTCTGCGCTCCCCTCCATCGATCACTTCAAAAGTCTTCTGGCTTCTTCCCGAGCTCAATTCATGGAGCTTTGGAACGCCGTCAAAACTCCGCTTTTTAGTCTTGTTGACGAAGCTCAGAAGCAACAACTCATGTTAGCCTATGAGACCTTTGAAGCCATGCCTGTTTCTCCAGCAGATTCCAAAACATCTCCCACCTCTACCACCATTCCCACTGCCGCTTCAACTCCTACCAACCCACCCAGCTCAACACCTTCTCCTCATCAGCCATTAGACTACATTGAGGTGGCTTTCCGAAACATGTGGCATTTCAATCTTTGCGATGCTGAATACGGTGCTCTCGTCCTCAACGTAGCGGGTGGGCGTGTTTCCAGTGAATCTTACTCCGAAGGTTTTAATTTTCAGTACAGATTCCCCCGCGCTCAAACCGCAGGCATTACCGCTACCACAGCAATTGTGTCAGTGCCTAACTCAAACATCAATAATCAACAAGCTGGAACTGCTGTACCAGCAACAACAGCAACAGCTGCTCAACCAGCTCAACAAACTACACCTACAACTACACCAGCAACCCTTAACAATTCTTTAGATAAATCTTCCCGGTATTCGTCACGATCTATCTTGAAAAACACCTCTTCACCATCTTCGACATCTACTTTTTCCAAGTCAGATTCAAAAAGACCCACTCAAACCGTCCCTGCCGTCGCTGAGACCACATTACCTAATGGTGATATTGTCGAGCTTCCTGGTGTCTGGGTCCCCAACGGTCTCCCAGGTCGCGAAGAAGTCCAGGCCTACTTCCATCCAGATGATCAAAAGAATATCCGAGCCATCATTCTTAAAGATAACTACATGAATCGTGACAAGATGTTTGCACTTGTTTACTTTTCTACAGAAGAACAAGCCATTCGATCACTTGAACGCATCAATAGAGAAAAGGCCGGCAAAGCTTCTATCATTAAAAGTGGAGGTGGAAACAGCGGCGGCTTAGGTGGTTCCCGTAGCGAAAGCAGATCAACATTGGCTTCCCCTGCCCCCTTATCTTCTAGCACTTCCAACGGACGTAGCAGCCATCGCGGTGGTTCAGGTAGTTCTGCTGCAGGCAACAGCAGCCACAGTAATGGCTGGGGCCCTTCGTTATCGTCATCCTCATCACGCGGTAGAGGTGGTTTACACCGTGGCCGCAGCGAAAGAGGCGAGCCACGGCACTCTACGCGTGGAGGCAGCCGGTCGACCTTGAGTGGGGGTGCAGGATCATCCACAACGTCATCATCTCCTGCCACTTCTGCCTCCACCCAGTCCACATCTTCTGTCGCAACAAGCCCTGGCTCTGCTCCCAGCAAAGGTGAACCTGCTACTGTTGCCAACAAAGCGTAACTAGATAGTAACTCAGGAGAGAGAAAGAGAAGGAGGATGAAAAAGTTGAGGTGAAAAGATGAAAAAAAGAGCTTTTATATGTAAAGTAAAAAAAAAGATAAAAAATAATAAAAAAAACCAAATTACCATTAGTAACACAAAAGTTACCTCTTGGTAACTGAATTTGAAGTAACTTGTTTTTTAAAGAAAAAGCCAGCCGCCCTGTTTTTTTTTTTTAAAAAAAGTCAGTTTGTTCCCATCTTTGGTCCACCAAAACATTAAAGCACTTATAACAGCTTTTTCTCTGCAAAAGCAACCGCACCATTCCATGATTTGCATTGAATGCATGGAGCCCGTGAGGTCGCTGTATACCCGCTACTCGCGCTCCAACGTCTCCAATATCCGGCTGACGGCTTGTCCACGATGCAACAAGTTTGCAGATAAATACATTGAGTACGACTCGGTGCTTGTCTTTGTCGACGTTATTCTGCTCAAACCCCAGGCATACCGGCATCTTGTGTTCAATGTGTTTACGCGAGAAAAGCAGGTCTGGGGATCTGCTCCAATCACCAGCACTCCTTCGGCTGGGCCCTCGGCTGCTGCTACACAGAGTTCCACGTCATCTTTGCAAAAATCACACAATGGCACGAACCTCTCACCTTCGCCAACCTCCCTGCAAAAACATGGTGATGATTCTGCGGCCCTCCATTCTGTCCACAACCACAACACACGCCGCAGGTCGTCGTCGTCGTTTCTGTGGCCGCTTAGAGTGCCGCTGATTGCTGGGCTCCACGTCCAGGCACAGCGACTGTGGCTGCTTGTGACTCTCTTCGACGTGTACCTGACATGGGCGCGCGCCGAGCAGCGACGCGCCGAAGACGCGCGGTACGTGCCTGTGCTAGCGCTGCCTGTGCTGGCACAATACTCTTCGTTTCTAATTTTATGTTTGGCGGAAAGCTTGACTACCCACTGCGTGCTCCGCGCGCTAGCCATCCACGTGCTGCGCTGGCGCGGCGCCGCGCGGATGGGCCAGCCCCGGGCAAAAATCTCCAATGAAAACGGACCTGGAAATCCTGCTGCTCCGGAAAAAGTGGAAGAAGATAATTCAGAGAAAACAGTGGCTGCAGCAAAGGCTGCTCTCTCGACTGCTCTTCTCATTTCTTCATCCTCTAAACTTTTCCCAATTTTAATGGTCATCTGGTCCTACGACGTCCCGTTTGCAGCAACTGTGCTTGGCTGGGCTGTTTCTTTTAATACTATAGAGGCTCTTACCATTATTCTCCAATGCGGATACTTACGGGCGGGGCTTATGACGGCAGCAGCAGCTGCAGTCCGCAACGTTTTATGTGACCATGTTGTACTCCCACTTCTCCAGATATTTTGGACATACCTCTTGTAGAAAAAATTCTAAATATTAATATAGATTATCAATTAAAAAATTAACTCTTTTACTTCTAACTAAATTTACAAACGGGTTTTAAAAAACAATAACAAAATCAAAACAAATTTAAATCATCACTCCCATTCTTCTAGCTGAACTTTACGCTTGACTGTGCCCTCGCTGTTAGCTATAATTACGTCATCACTTCCCTCAATTCCAATCCATGGCCCATCTAGCGGCCGCACCAGATGCGGGTTCACGTACTTTTGGTTGCGCTCGCGCTCCTCGTCCAGCGTCTTTGACACTGAAAACGGACGTATCCGAAAATTAGGAATCTGTGTATCCACCAACCTCTGTGTCACATTACGCTGCAGACCGCGAATCTTGTTTCGTAATGGTGTTGACGCACCAGAGGGTGGCGGCAGTGATAGAGTTGAAGATGGTGTTGAGTGTGGTGTAGCCTCTCCAGACTCAGATTCGGGTTGTTCATGCTCTGCAGTCCCATTCTCTTGGTCTGAAATGCTAGAATTGCTTGTTCCATTACCACTTCCATACGTCTCGATAGCAGTCAAAGCAATAAAGTTAGACAATGGCACATAATACTCTTCAAAATTGTACCAGAAGAAAAATGTGGCAAATGGCAGTGGAGCCAAACTCGTAGACAAAAAGTATGCCTTTTGCAATGCCAAAATACCTGTCATGGTCAGATGAAAAATCACGACACCAAGACACACTCTGCGGAAAATAAGTACCCATGACTGTCCTGTAGAATGTTGTGGGTGCACCATTGTAAACATGAGCTGGTATTTGTAAGTCATGTAACCAAGCAGGAAGTAAATGGTTCCAAAAAAGACAATCTTGGTAGAAATGACGGAATAGAGGATGACAATAATAAAAATAAGAATGGGCTGTGGAAGATTAATGCCATAGTTAAAAACAGGAGGTCGGTAGCGGTTGCGGTATTCACGAGGTGATTGACAGCGCCACAAAACAAACGGAAGCTGAAAGATGCTGCCCAGCTGAAGTAAGCGTAGCGGGAACATAGCAATACCTTGTAGGATAACAAGATCAATGTAGAAAAGCGAAAACTTCATAAGCGACTCGGCCAGCTTATAAGCCAATTGTGTTGTATCCTTTAAAAAAGTCCAATAGTTACCAGCAACTGTGAAGACAAGGAACATGTTGAAAAAGACATAGAAAAAGTTTTTAGAGATAACAGATAGCTCAACCTCGCCATATGATACAAACCCTTGAAGTCCGGCCAAATACCAGTAAAGGTAAGGAAGCAAAAAATTGAAAAGGGTAAAGATAAGAGGAGGCAAGATACCAGTGACAAACGTTGTCAACCATGCTGAACGCTCAATGAGTTTACCGAGAGCTGGCTGTAGACGCTTGATAGACTTAAGCTCCAAAAATGAGGCCAGATATGAAACAGGAAAGATAAGGGCAACTGTCAAAATAGCAATAATGATGGTTATGGTGTAAGTGCGCAAAAAGCGTTCGTTGCGTGGCATATATAGGTTCTTCCAAATAATGTCGTGTGGGGCTGGTGCTGGTTTCGCAAGAAGTCGATTGGGTCTGGGATCGAGAACTGCTTGTGCAGCCATTTGTGCACTGGCAACAGAATCCATAGTTAGGAATGCAGTGTCAGTAGGGGTATAATAGCGTTGTCGCGCTGCCTCTATTTGAGAATCAAGTATCTCCAACTCATTGGTGTAGTAATCGATAATGTCGATCTCTTCACCATACAGTCCCATCCATCCAAGCTTTTCTTTAGGCCTACGGTAGGAACCGGTAGATGTACCAAGCTGTAAACTTGCATTACTAGTCACCAAGTTCTCAAGTTCGTTGTCAGTTTGAGAGCCGTGATCATCATCATGGTATTGTTGAGATACAGAGTCTTGTCGCAAAGGAATTGATCGCGAAGAAACGCCGTTTTCTTCAGAAAATGGCAAAACCATGTTCTTGTTGATTGAGTTGCTTTTTTTCCATGTTGGCCCAAGATACTTAGACCAAGCATGTTCAAGTTTCCTTATAATATGTTTGCGTTGTTCAAACATCTTATCCAGCTGACTCCAGTGGCGACACAAATGCAATGAGCGAACGTTACCAATACCTAGTGACTCGATATGGTCCTTAAGAGCCGATTCCGTACGAAGTTCAGGAGGAATTCCCGATAGTCTAATTGTTCGATCAGTAATGGAGTTTTGTTGACCTAGGTATCGCTGGCGTACACGCACAACCTTAATAGTTTGACGCATCATGAAATACGCAGTCAGAAATGTGAAAATATAGGTAAAGACCACATAAGTCCACAGGTATCTTTTGTAAGTATTAGATGGGTCATCGTCGTTATCACCTCCACTTCCACCTCCACCACCACTACTGCTATCTCTTATACCGATAAGCATGGAAGAGTTTGACGGATTATCGCCGTCCTCTCCCTGATCATAGTTGCCAGTATAATGTAATCTAATAGGACTGATGATGGTCACAGCAAAAATTGTAAGCAACGAAAAAAGTTGCGCTGAAACTTTAAAAAATCCCAGATACTGATAAAAAATTCTGTTAGAAAGTACACCGAAAAGTTTAATAAAAGCTTGAAACTTACGACAAAAGCGTCTAAACCAGCGTGCTCTAGGATTTGTTCCTCTGTTATATTATATAAAGCCACAACCCAACCAAAAAATGTTTTTGGCATTTCAGGAAGCTCCTCTTTAATAATTTTTTGTTTAAAAAAGAAGAAAACCAAAAGTTAGCATGTTGGATATATATATAAAACCTCTAAAATACTCACTTCTTCGCGTACGACGAGCATCAAAAAGTTTTGGCCACTTTATCCTTAAGACACAAAATGTCAAAAATGCGGCAGCCCCGATTGCAGTGGCGACTGCAAGCTGGGCTCCCAGCAGTCGGAGAGGGTATTTTCTGGGGTCGTAGGGAATGTCTTCGTCGTCGTTCCCACTCATGACGAAAGAATTAAGAGTGCGGTAAAAAAGGAAACTAGACACGGGTATTATTTAGAATGCTTGTCTATATAAGTAATACTGGACCCAGTTTTTTTTTAAAGTGCAGTAATACCAAAGCTTAAAACTGGAATTGGAAATAGGAAAAGGTTGTATTAAGATTTTAAAAAGAGAAAACAAGTATTTTATTTGATGTGCACTGTGGTATGTGAACTTTTATTTGAGATGGTGGTTTGGGATACGAAATATGGAATGGCGGTTTTACCCAAAGAAGCCGCCCGAAAATAAATACACAACTACGGAATGATTACGTAAATCTTGACACACATATACACATTAAATCCACGTGATTACATTGCGCAACTCTCACGCGATCATTTTTTTTTTGGGGAGTCAGAAATTAACCTTTTCTAATGATTAGGGCAGAGGTTATCATGCCTTTGTAATAATATTAAAAAACCATATAACAGTTTCAATTAGGTAAATGCAGATATGTGCATTGATCACCGTTGTCGCAGTGGTCTTTAAAGAAATGGCAAGGGAATTTCCACTTGTCCATCGTTGTTTGGTCGTTGCGGACAAATGGTCGCACGTCTTTGGACCGTAGTTCGAGGTGTTTTTGTGTCAATGTCGAGTTGTTATTGACCCACCGCGACGGCTTTTTTTCTGGGGATGGAGTTCCATTATCAGTCAAATTTTTAGGGCCATTGCTCATGATTGACGTCAAATGTGTTAGAATGGCTTCTGCCGGAGTAGGGACTCCTTGATTACCCGACCAGTTGCTAGTGTTGCTCATGGTTTTGTTGTTCCCTCCATTAGTTGTGCCCACCGTCTTTTTGAGTCCATCCAAAAGTGATTTGATTGCATCCATATCTGGATTAGACGCAGGTGGTGTCTTCTGTGATGGAAATGCACTAGGATCGTAATCATCATCATCATCATTAGTTGAACTGCTGTAATTAAGAAGCGGGTGACTAGCAAGTTCGTCAGCAAGAGGAATGATTTTTGTTTCTTCAGAATCTCCACTAGGTTGGGTTCGATCCAAAAGAGATTCGTTAGGTGTATCTGGAATTTGAGAGTCATTAAGATAAATAGCAATGAGTCTTTCCTCTTCAGCACGTTTTTGGGTCTCAGCCTCGGAGCTTTCAGTTGGTCTTCTGCCACCGCAGGAAACAGCAACATCTTCGCATCCAGGATAATCAGCAAACGGAATTGGGGTATACCATTCTAGCATCTCCATATTTTCGGGAGTTTCACGGAACATTGCGAATGCATTTTTGGCTTCATTGAAATCCAAGGGTTTGATGCCAAGAGCTGACCGTTTGGCAGCAGCCTCTTCGGGGTCAAGATAAAATTCCTTAACTTGTACCAGATTATCATCTTCTTTCCAGTGGACACGCTTTCTCTTCTTGCGCATGGCAGTATTATTAGTGCCATTACTACTGGGACTAATACTGTCTTCCTTGACCTCTTCTTTGACTTCAGCTTTTTTAGCCGCTCCACGAATGATTTTCAAGTGGTTTTGTAAGGAAAATGTTGATGCAGGTGCTGGCTTAGGAGGAAGGGGTGCTGAGGCCTTATGAGGCTTAAGGGCCTTAAAAAAGGAAGATGCTAAACTAGTTGAAGCCGACGCGGATGCTGGTGTTGTCGTACTCGTTACAGTCGATTTTGATTCGGGTCCTGATTGTGTGCGCCTTGGTATTGTAAAAGAGCGAGATGAAGATGTAGAAGAAGAAGAAGCTTGAGCACTTGTAGAAGCCTTTGTTTTAAGGGCCATGGCAGAATTTATAGGAGCCTTCTTATTAAGATCTTTTGTCGAAGGTCGCTTTCTAGTTGCGGTTAGCGATGATGTTGTAGTAGTGCTTGAGGATGTTGAAGTGGTATTGTTAGCATTTGCAGCCTCAGCCTTGGCCCGTTTACGGGAGCTACTAGTAATGGGCTCAATTGGTTGAAGTGGTTTGCTAGAATTAGCTTTGAGTACAGTGGGACCTGGTGAAGGAGATAACCTTTTACCACGGGATGCAGTTTTAAGTATATCAGATGCAGAACCTAGTGGGCCTCCAGTAATACCATTTTGGGAGGGTCTCGAATTGAGCTCTGTTAGCTCCTCAGCACGTTGTAACAGCATCTCTGCAGCCTTTTTTGCAGCTACATTCTCCTCCTTCTTGATGATTATCTGTAAAAGTCTAGAAAGTTTAAACGTTTCCAAGTGGGATTGCGTCAATGACATCTTATATAATGCATTGAGAATTGTCGTAGCTTGATCCCAATGTCGAGCCTTAAATAGTTTAGCAATCCAAACGCGACACCGTGTAATTACAAGACTTTGAGACCGCATACCAGTCCAAAACAATTCGAGATCATTTTCTAGTGCAACCTCAAAAGCTATTGAAAATGGGTCTGGATCTGGAATCTGATCACCTGACGTGTCAATTTCTAGTAAAAGCTTAGAAAATCTATCAACAAGTTCGGCCACCGAACCCATTTTAATGTATGTCATAAACACTGCTTGAAATCGTAGTTTGATTTGATCAGCTAAGGACTTAGATTCAAAAATTGCACGTGACGAATCCGACAGATCCGTAGACATAGATTTAAGCCTTTTAGCAGGGTATGAATCTAGCTCATTTTCGGGGAAGGTGCGTTTTTTAGCAATAGGTTGGAGCTTAGGTACCTGTCCTAATGCCTGCTGTAAAAAGGTGGAGTCATTTTCATTGCCAATTGGTGAATCAATGTCAATTAGTATTGGCATAGATGGACTATTTTCTCCAATATCTGATTTTGAATCATATACACTTTGTTGAAACAAATCAAAAGAAGGAGTTAAAAATGTTTGTTGTTTAGATTGTTGTTGTGATTTCTGGTGCTGCAGTTGTTGTTGTTGTTGCTGTTGATGCAGTTGTTGTTGTTGATGATGCTGATGCTGCTGTTGCTGTTGAGGGCGCTGTTGTTGTAGCTGTTGTTGGGGCTGCTGTTGCTGTTGCTGATGTTGCTGAAGTAGTTGTTGTAATTGTTGTTGCTCTGCCAGCTGCTGCTGAAATTGTTGTTCTTGTTGCTGTTGCCGTTGCTGGTGCTGGTGCTGCTTTTGCTGCTGAGAAGGAAGGCCATGAAACTGGGTAGTTTGAGCAAGATTGAAGTAGTTTGAGGGAGACACATCAGAGAATTGATTTGTAACATTTAAAGTAGGTACTACTTTAGACTGGGATGATGCAGCATCAACTGATGAGATGTCATCCACCTGAGGAAATGTTGATGATCCAATTAAAGACCTCAGCAACGCTCTATTTTCTAAATCAATTTGCTGTTGACGAAGCTGGGCTTCCGTAAGCCCAGGTCCGGAGGTAGATGCTTGTGAAGACGCAGTAGAAATTTCTGGTTGGCTGTTTGATGATTCTGAAAGACGTGAAGGGTATCCTAGAGCTAGAGCATTTGCAGCAGCAGCTGCGGCGGCTGTTGCAAGATTGACATTTGTTGCGGGTGTATTTGTTATCGTTGTGGTTGAGGGTAATGTGTGCTGGTGCGGCGTTTCTAAAATAAAAACGGTTTTCAGGTTAGGGCTGTCACGGGATTTTATTACATAAGACTTACGCTGGCGATGGTGCTGCTGGTTTTGTTGCTCTTGCGAGTGATGGTTGTGATGGAGTTGGGACGCCAAAACGTTTTCATTTTGGTGTTGCCATGACAACAAGTCTGAACCATACGGATAGCCAACATCGCCGGCTACGGGCTGCGCAGACTCAAGTGGCAGCGTCAAAGCACTTCCATAAGAGCTTGGGAGCTGAGAAGAAAATTGATTATTATTTGAAGCCTGTGTATATCCCCCATTAACCATTAGAGGCTGTGATACAGTTTGTGCAGGTGTCGTGACTGAGAGATATGGATTATCTGTAGAGCTGGTGTTGAGATTGGAGCAATGACTGAGAGTACTGGCATTCGAGTTGATTGTATTACTACCGCTTCCCGAGCTACTGTTACTACTGTTACTATTACTGCTACTTGTGTCTCTGCTACTGGTGATGATGTTTTGGTAATTCTGTGGAATAGCTGTGGCGACTCCTGAAAGACCGTTAAGGTTAAAAGAGGTTTGTAGGTCGGTCAGGTTGGAAGCAGCAGAAATTGAAGTTGATGTGGGTCCTGCTGTGGGTGTGCTCAGTTGGTTTGCTTGCTGGTGATGAAAATCAGCAGAGGTGTGAGTCTGGCCAAACCCGGTGACATCTTCTAGCGTGACTTTGGAAGTCAGCGGTTGGAGATGGTGGTGCTGTTGCTGTAGGTGGTGAACATCCGCAGCAGCTAAACCCTGAGGTTCCGTTGCACCGCTTCCAAACATATAGTTGAAAGTTTCATAAGGGTTTGTTGAATCCATTTCTTAAAGGAGACAAATAATTATTTAAAATTTAAAACGTTTACACCAAAAATAAAATAAGTTTCTCAAACAGTGATCAATACGAATCTTTTTATGACCAGACTGGGTCCAGTTAGTCGACTTGAATAAAGTAAGAGAAATATTTAAGTGAAAAAATAAATAAATAAAATGGCAGAAAAAGATGAATATAAAGAGCGTCGAAGAGATAAAGATTGAAAATAAACTAACCTGTTGAAAGTACTACGGTGCTTTGTATAGTGTACTAGTCCCAAATACTGAGGTAAAAGTATCTTTTTTTTTCTTTCTATCGCGTTAACAACGACAAGTACTCAACATGAAGAGCTAGTTCATAATAAAAGGTCTTTTACAAGTATTTTTTGAAAAAGGTTGGTGAAGTGTGTGACGTTTCTATTAGAAGTGTTAGAAAAGAGAGAAGAAAAAAAAAAAAGAACAAGCGGATTTAAAGGGAGGGAAAAAAAACTGCGAGTTAGTGGTGGTGGTGTATTAGTTACAGTGCTGTTACTTGGTAGTAAAAGATATTATATAACAAGTTGTCATCATTATGTAATATTCTGAAATGTACAAAATTTCGTTAATCTCAGACTGGGCTGGAAATCAACAAGCCACAGCATGATGACGATGATATATGAATTTGCTGCTTTTATTTATTTATTTCATTTTGTAAAATAAAACATTAATCATTTTTTTACTTTTCTATTAATGAAAATATAAGATTTAGATGAATATGTCTGAAATAAAAAAAAAAAAAACCATCCATCATTCAACTCAAATTTATTCAAGCTTTTTAAAATTGCGGGGTATCACTACTACACCTAAAGAATACTTTGACATAGAATCCAAGCAAAAAGGATCAATTGAGCCATAAAATTCCTATATTAGGAAAAGTAGATTTTTCTACATCTACAATTCTATACTAGTAAATTGATTGTCAATTTATATACCTAACGGAACTCACTTAAAGATCTCGTTCCGAGTTTGTCGGAATTCCGTGTTGTGGCGTAGTTATTACGCCATTTAACATATTAAGGAACGAGATTTTCAAATGAATACATGTCGTTTTTACAATATAAAAGGCCAGCGATATTCGTTTATTTTCTGAGAAAAACCATCAATTATCATTCTATCAACTTTTTAATACACTTTTTATTTTACTAATTTTTTTTTTTGGTTAACGAATTAATCATGACTAAAAAGCCTAACTTTGTTGTTATTGTTGCCGATGACCTCGGGTTCACTGATGTGGGAGCATTTGGTGGTGAAGTCCACACTCCAAATCTTGACAAACTTGCGGGTTCTGGTTTAAGACTTAATCAATTTTATGCTGCTGCCGCATGTTCCCCGACCCGCTCAATGCTTCTTTCGGGAACTGATAACCATATTGCTGGTGTTGGAGCCATGTTTGAGTTTGTTCGAAGCGTTCCTGGGTTCAGAGAAAAACCTGGATACGAGGGATACCTTAATGATAAAGTGGCCCCATTGCCAGAGCTTCTTTCAGAGCGTGGCGGTTACCACACTTTCCTTGCTGGCAAGTGGCATTTAGGCCTCATTCCCGAGGCATTCCCTGCAAAAAGAGGATTTCAAAAAAGTTTTGCCTTACTACCTGGCGCGGCTAATCACTATGGCTGGGAGCCACAGCTTGCTCCAGAAAACCTGGATCCCGGTGAGGTTGTTCCTGAATTATTTCAGTCAGCAGCACCGGTACTTCATGCAGAAGACGATCATTATTTCACTGATTCATTACCTGAAGATTTTTACTCATCGGACTTTTACGCTGATAAATTTATAGAGTTTTTGGGAGATCATCTTGACAAAAATAAAGAACAGCCATTCTTTGGGTTGTTGACATTTACAGCCCCTCACTGGCCTTTGCAAGCACCTCAAGAGATTATTGCCAAATATAAGGGTGTTTACGATGATGGCCCTGCAGCTTTGCGCCAGAAGCGCCTTGCCAGACAAAAGGAACTTGGCTTAATCCCCAAGGATGTTGAACCCCATCCAGTAGTCCCTCTTGGTTCTCCCGAATGGGAGACTTTAACCGCTGATCAGAAGGCCAAGTCGGTTCGTGCAATGGAAACGTTTGCAGCCATGGTCGAGCGTCTTGACTGGAATGTTGGTAAAGTTGTTTCTGCCCTGGAGGCTAGGGGAGAGCTTGATAATACTTATATTGTGTTTTTGTCAGACAATGGCGCCGAAGGTGCCTCGTTAGAGGCTAAACCCATTTTCGGAAACAATATCGAAAAGCACATTAAAAAGTATTATAACAACTCGTTGGATAACATTGGTAATTACGATTCATATGTATGGTACGGTCCACGATGGGCTCAGGCTGCTACAGCTCCATCTAAATTGTTTAAGACCTTTTCCTCTGAAGGTGGTATTCATGTGCCTATCATTGTCAATGGCCCTGGTATTGATGAAAAGCACAAGGGTACCATTAACAGTATTTTTTCGACTGTTATGGACATTACTCCAACTTTATTAGAACTTGCTGGTGTGGAACAACCTGACACTTCAAACTATAAGGGCCGCGAAATAGCACCCATTCGAGGCAAATCCTGGGTCAAGTTTTTACAATCGTCTGATGAAACTGCTCCTATTTACGACAAGGACGAGACTGTAGGATGGGAGCTGTTTGGTCAAGCTGCTGTCCGCAAGGGTGATTGGAAAATCACATTCATTGGTAATCCTGTGGAAGACAACAACTGGAGGCTTTTTAATGTTCGTGAAGATCCTGGTGAAGTTCATGACTTATCCAAAAAGCACCCTGAAAAGTTTGACGAGCTTTTGGCTGGATGGGAAGAATACAAGAAGAACTACAATGTTCTTGGTATAAAGACCGACTGGCCTGATATTCCTGTCAATGAAATTGATGATGAAACGCTATGGATGAAGTATGAGCGGCTATCTGCATATAAAGTTAAGCTTGAAGTTACAAAAGCTCATTAGTGTATTAAAAATTTGTATCTAAAAAATATAATACTAAAGGACGAGATTTAAGAGGAACTTTGGATTTCAGTCACGACAACTGTACGGCGGCTAGCACTGCTAGAGCTTGCAGACTCGACGGCACTAGATGTCTGGACGACACTTTCAGTGACGGTGCGAGTGACGGAGCTGAGAGAGCTGCTTGGGGTTGCGGTCACACTTTCGGTAACAGTTTGAGTTACACTGGCAGAGCTGCTTGCCGGGGTAGTTACGCTTTCAGTAACGGTACGAGTGACACCCGAGCTTCTGTTGCTGCCGCTACCGGAAGCCCCAGATGCGGTTGCGGAAAGGCTAGAGAGGGTTGCAGAGGGGCTTGCGGAGACGGTGGAAACAGCAGAGGAGCCGGAAACGGTAGCTAGGGAGGTGACAGTTCTCGTACTGCCAGTGGCTGATACAGAAGAGCCGGTAACGAGGAGAATTGACTGTGTGGCTGAAGCAGAGGCGGAGGATGACACCGTTTGTGTTTGTGCGGCTGAGCTAGTTGAGTTAGACGAGACAGTGGTATTTGTGGACGCCGTTGAGTTGGAAGCCAAAGTGGAGTTTGTGGTAAGTGTAGCATTTGTGTATTTTCCAGTACACCCGGCCCCAGGAACGGCGATATCGTAGGCCCAAGCATGGAGGGCAAAATATTGGAGGGATGCGGCATTGTGCAAAGCAACGGCGAAGTTGTTCTTTGCAAGGGCAATGACAGAAGCGTAGGATTCAGCTTTATTAGAAATTGCACCTTGGCCAATGCGTTCTGAGCTCAACAGCTGACCCAAGATGGCACCCGCCCATGTATCTGTAGCGTTGTTACCTGCGACAGTGTAACCGTGAGCACAGATATCCGAGTTGTAAAGTTTATTAGCAAAGGCTTTGGGACAAATGACGTTTTCGTTATTGCGATAGGTATAAATACCGGTTGCAGTATCGTTACAGCGATCATCGACATCATCGCAACGCAAAACCAAACCGCTCTTGTCGCCATTGGCCAACAAATCGTACCAACCTAAGGGCTCTGCAGCGGCTGAAGCATTGCCAAAATAGCGAGGGAAAATGTCGGAGGAATTTCCATAACGGAGGAGATGAAGTCTGGCATGTTGAGCAACATCAATTGCATCTGAGAGAGCTCGCGAAAGAATGTTTGAGTTGGTGGCATTGCACGAAGCCCGCACTGTAATAGAGGGAGTGAAGCCATCATTCCAATTGTAGGAAGAAACGGCTACTGAGGCCACAGAAGAAAACGCAGATGAAGTAGGGGAGCTGGAAGATGTTGAGAGGGGGACAGATGAAGAAGTTGGAGTAGAATCTTGGGGAAGCGGCAAGCCATTGGCAAGTGCCAAAAATACAGCAATTGCTGCAAACGAATTAGCAAACATTATTTATTAAGAAAGAAAAGTAAAGGTAGAATAAGAAAATAAATATATTATATCAGTATAGAGTTACAAGATATAAAAAAACAACAATAAAATTTTTTTTCAGCATTTTTCAAATTTCAGCAAGGCAAGTGGTATTTATATTTCCATTAATATCGCTTATGGGTGTTCCTCACCCCACTTGGCAAAGCAATAAAGAAGTCGCGCACCCTCATGATGGCGAGGTATTTTTACCATGGATGATCCACAAGCAAAAAAGACACTCAGTGTGTATATGTGTATATATTTCACGAGTCCAATAAAAGTACTAGGACTTTCCTCGTTTGCGCGTCAGTCGAGCAACTAGAGGTAAGGCGCGTGATTGAAAGTTAATAAGTGTAGTATCGCGGGAATAAAAACAATGCCGCTAGAAAACTTTAAACTGAGAAGAATTAAGCAACCTATATTCCAAACAAAAGAAAAACGAAAGAATGTAGTAATAAATGAGGTACTTTAAAAACAAGTGAAATTTTTTTTAACAGTAGCATGAGATATGGACCGAAATGAAAGCAGGGTCTTAAGGTAGAGTTAGAAGTAGGGTAAACATTATAATTTCAAGTAATGTGATAAAGGTATGATTGGAGGTATTTCGTCTGATAATGGGAAGTGGGAAGGGCCAAAAAAATAGCTTCTTTTGTGATTAAAGCGGTTTCGAGGTATTTATATGATTTTTTTTTGTCACAGTATATTTTTTTTTGTATATCAAATTAAAATTTGAATTTTTGTTAACTTAAAAAAGTATTCAAGTTAATCTAAACATGTATTCAACTTTATTTTTGCAACATCAAACGTGAGTGAGGAGATCACGTGAGCAGGGCATGAGGGCCTGGATGGGTATTTAGGATCAAAATGTGTCTTTTGGATGGAATGGCATAAAAGACAAATTTTTTTTGTTTCCGACAGATTTAGGGTTAAAATTAAAGTCTCTTAAAGACGTGCGAGTGTCTATTATGCACAAAACAATGGCTGGGTGAGCTGAAGAGATTCCGCGGAGAAGGGAGCCGTATTTATGGAAATGGACAGGCAACGGGGTTTCACCAGTTCCGTCCAGTTTCCGTTCGACCCAGCGATGTTCTAAATTTTCCAATTTTTTTTAGCTTTTTAGTTATTTTGTAACTTCTATCAGCTGAGAATTTCTTTTATATCGGCAGAGCGTGGATTCGGGCATAGGGCTTTGAAGAGTTCCGTCTGAGACCCAGGTGCCTTATAAATACTACGGCCATTTTCCACAATCGACACGAGGCCAGACCTTTTTTTTTCTATATATATTTTCATTTCTCATTAAATTATCATCAATTTAAAAATTCAGTTTCATTATTCAAACGACTTTAATGATTCATCTTATTATGATCTGATTTTTTTATCTCTCAGTGGGATAATTTTTATTCAAATATTCAAATTGTTATTCTTCCGTCTCCTTTTTACTCCCCCCCACTCTTCTTGTCAACTTACCAGCAAAAAAAGAAAAAAATACAAAAATTTGCTTCAGGGTAACACGCGGGGTATGGCTGTGCGGGTTTTGCGGGGGGGGGGAGGGATGGCGAGGGAAAGTGGCAGACCCCGGGAGGTTTTGAAAAGCAAAAAGTGACGTAGCAAAGAGAAAATTATGGAGAATTTTTTTTAAAGCGCTGGAAATTTGTAGGAGGAAATCTGAGGGTCGGGCGGTAACTTTGAGCGGGTTTTCAGTAAAATGTCAGAAGAGCGCCTCTCCATCCCATGGAAGAAAGAGTTTGTAAACGTTTTGGAAGAAATTGCGCTGAAGAACCCCGTGAAATCAGCTATGAAATCGTTCATTAAATAAGTTTTTTATCGTCTCTATAGAGAAAGCTCCTGTGAATTCATATATAAAAGGACAGAATTCCTTGTAAAAAACGCCGTCTTTTTTTTGGTTTCTTCTTCCTCAAAAAAAAATTCAACTATTGTTTACCCCACACGTTACCCTCAGTAACCATGTCTGTAGCTACCGAAAAACCCTCGGCTGGCGCTGCCACACAAAGCGCTCCTCCCTTCTCTTCTTCACCCTCTAAAAACCACCCCAAACAAACTCCTCCACCTACCAAACAGTCCTCTTCAACCACCTCCACCACAAACACTCCAGCAAAACCATCAACAACAACCCCCTCCACCAAACCTGCCGCGTCCACCTCCTCCAAAGCGACCTTCAAATCTACCGCCAAAATGGACCCCGAAAATGCCGCACTACTCTCTGCCCTGTGGGATGAGCAGACAAGAGACCCTACGTCAGACCAAACAACCTCCCAGCTATCGGCGCAGGTCGCCGTGCCAGACCCAGACCCTGCTCTTTTCCTCGACATGTTTGGCACAACCGCCCCCTTTGCAACCACCCCGGGCCTTTCTCCTGGCCTGAGCTCTCTTTCTCCAGATGTCTTGTCTTCTCAACCACAGCTACCAAACGGCGAGGCTCTCTACATCCAAACAGCTCCCTTGCTGCCCACCTCAGCTACTGCATCGTCCTCAGTTCCATTATTACCTCAAATAACCCCCATCATGTCTCAACAACTGCAACAACAAATATCGCAGCAAATACAGCAGCAGTCTCAGCTCATGCAAACCAGCCAAATGCAAAATGGCCAATTGCAAACCAGCCAAATCCAAGCAGCCAAGCAGAAGCCCCGCAAGCTCACCTCAGAAGAAATGGACAATAGCAACCCTTCAATAACCTCGGACGGCAAACCGCGCAAACATATCCGTCGCGCCTGTCTGGAGTGTCGAAAGCGTCACATTCGCTGCGACGGCGTAATGCCCATTTGCAAGAAATGCCAAGAAAACAACCGCGAGTGCTCCTACGTGCCTTCCAACCGTGGTGGTTTGCGCATACCGAAAAATAAGCAGCTCAAGTTACAAGAGCAGCTCCAGGACAAGGACAAGCCCCAGTGGGCCTTTGCCTCTCCTTGCATGATGGACTCGGTCTTGGCCAAGTCTATGACGGCTCGCGCCGCTCCTGGAAACAAGTCTCAAGAGGTCCCGATTCCTGTCGATCAAGATAAGCGCCAACTGGAGCCCGAGGAGACCGACACCCTCTTTTACTCTCCACCCTCAAACTCATCTTCGCCAAACTCAACTTCTCTCTCTGCATCTTCATCCCAGTCTCCTCCCCAGCCTTTGGTTCTCAGATTCTCTCCTGAGCCCGAGCGCTCTCCAGCAAAAAAGAAGAGCATTTCTGAGGATAATAAAATGAATGAAGTCATCAATGGCGTTTTCGCTCTCAGTCCTTATGCAGAGCGGTCAAATAGCATTTGCAACCGCATGAGTTCTCTCGACCATTCTCCTGAGCTTTCTTCTTCTACTCCTTCAACTTCACCTCAAAAAGATTTATCATCTGGCACATCTCCAAATTTCCCCACACCTCTTGGGTCGGAATCATCTGAGCAGTCTATGGATGATACCTTGGACCTCTACTATGCTCTTTTCCATCAAAAGAACCCTATTCTTCCCTCACGCGACAGAATTAAGGGGTATCTGGCCTCTATTGACAAGCCTACAGAGCTTATTATGGCTATCAAACTTATTGTCTACATTAGTACTAACCCGGCTTCTCCTCGGCTCTCTGACCTTGAGCCCCGAATCAAATCTGTTTACTCAACTTTGGAAGAAGCTCCTGATGATGTTGTGAAACTGCAAGCTTCCATCCTGCTGCTGCTTGCTGCTCACCTCAATACAGATAATACCACTTCGCTTTCCTTACGAAACTGGCTCTTTTATTTTCTGTTTCACAAGCTCTCTTCCTATAATCTCATGGCCCCTGTCTCCGATTTTAACAACTCGGGAGCGTCTGTCCCCGTCGATATTTTCCTCAGCCCGCGTTTGGCCCAGACTGATAGGAAAACTCTCAAGGAATCTGTTGCACGGTTAGTTCATGAAGCCTTTTTCTTGGAAATTCTCTTTTCGCTAATTGGCCGCACCCCTCTTACCCGTTTTGCCCTTTCTGGAGTTGTGGAAACCATCCCAATTTCGAACATCACTGGGTTTGCATACAACTCACGCTACAAAACTGCCAAAGTCGTGCGTACCATCCTGTGCTCCTTGACAACCGTGGGCTCTGGAATTTGCTTCTCCACCGAATTTGGCCGCATCCAGTCTCTAATCTCTACTTTTAGACTATTTTTATCTGGAAATGGGCAAAACAAAAACTCTCAGTTCCCTCCATTAGTCGACCCAGTATGCGGCCTTGTCGACGACGGAATCCACCAAGCCTCCATGATTCTCAACTTTGCTGCTGTTATTCTTAATTTCCCCTTCTCCAACCTCATGCAAAGCAACAAGCTCCCCAGCTATGTCGATTGCACCGAGTCTTCGGGCCCTATCATGGGACCTGGGGCATTAAAGCGCTCAAAACATGAGGCTCAGACTAGCACCGATCGCTGCATCGAAGCCGCGAACTCTATTGTTAATGTAATTCCCGTAATTGGTATGAGTCACATTATGGACCGCTCGCCCACATTTTCTTGTTCGCTTTCCATGGCCATGCTGGTCCACATGAAGGCGTACCATTGGTGCACAAAGGGTTCTGGTGCTGGGGAACAAGGAACCTGCGGCGAAGAGAATATACAAAAACTCATGGAGGCCGTCAAGCTTGAGAGCAGCACACTGAAGCGCTTTTCGCGCAACTGGATTCTCCCCGGGAAACTCAATACTAGTTTATGCAACGTCATGTTCAATGTATTGCCCGAGCTCTACGAGTACACGGTGGAGACTACAATTCACCCCAAGCGCAAAGCTGAGGAAGAGCAGGCCAAGCCGATGATTGAGCGCAACTGCTGGATGAATAAGCTCAATATCCCTGATTTTGAAGGCATAAATGAGATGGAAAACAAGCCAAATATGGAGCTAGGACTGGATATTTTTGACCAACTTTTTGACTTTGAAGCAACTTCTAACAACAGCGGCACCTCGGTATCTTCTTCAGAGGCTCCTAGGCCCGCGATTGCAGGTGCTGTGAGCAGTAAAATTGAGGCATAGCATTTTACCCCTTGGTAACATTGTTAATTGCAGCCGTGACTAATCCTATTCTTTTTTTGTAACTATATTTCTGATAACGACGTAGCATGCACATAATATTGTTTAGTTAACTAAATAATTAATTTTTATTTATATCTCGAATGACACATTTTATGCATAAAACATTTTTTTTATGGTTTTACTTTCCCCCCTCTCTTTCCTCACAACCTGATAGAATCTAACACCCACATCATGACTGAGACCCAGGACGAATTCAACCAATGGGTTCTGGAAAACGAACCGATTTTCACGCTGACGGCTAACCACGCTGGGGGCGAGTTCAGCGCAGATCCGGCCGCCATATCCTGTGCTCCAACCACTTCAAACTGGCTCCAGCCTGCACCTGCCCCCTTTGGCTCATTATCATCAGCGCCTACATCTGCACCCACTTCTTCGTCTACAGACTCGGCGCCCACTTCCGCTCCAGCATCAGCTCCCGACAAAGCTGCTTTAGTTGAGCAGTACATTGCTTCCGAAGTTTACTCTGGAGACGAAGACTTCTCGCTAACGTCCGCCATCCGCTACGATCCTGCACTCTACGTCCACCACTACGCCGCAAACCACGCCGTATCCTCGTCAGACTCTGCAACTACACTTGTCGATTCTTCATCTTTCTCCTCTTCTCCACCGCTGCCCACCACCGCCGAGCTCTACGAGCGTGCGTTAAACGAGCTCAGCGCCTCCATTGAGGAGAAAAAAAGGGTCCCTGATGAGTGTTTCTTTTTACTGGCGCTCCACCAGCAGCGCCTCCAGTTTGGCGCCGATTTCTTTGGCTGGGATGTCGAGGTCCCGCTCGACCTCTTGCGCTCCGAGCTTAACCGCGCCGTCACCGCCTCGACCGTGGACTGGCGGCTACCTCACAAGATTCGCGCGCTGGTCGACAAAAACGGCACCCTGACACTGCAGGTTGCGCCGGCACCCGTCAGGCCCAACATCTTTTCAGGACTCAAGACCAACCAGGTCCCCGGTATGGATCCCGTTTACGAGGTATATCTGGATTCTCGTAGTATCATGATCTCGCCCTTTACCTCGTTGAAAACCACTAAGCGTGACATCTACGACGCCGCCCGAGCCCGCTCGCTTAGACCCGGCGCGGCAAACCCTCTCCAAGAAGTGATTCTTTACAACACGCGTGACGAGGTCACCGAAGGCTCGATTTTCAACCTGGCGCTTTTCCGGGACGGGGCCTGGCGTACTCCTCCACTTGGAACAGGATGCCTCTGCGGTGTTGTGCGCCACCACCTGCTCTCGAAGCAGATGGTGGTTGAAGATGAGATTTCCATCAAGTCGCTAAAACATGGGGAGCCCGTGTTACTGTTTAATGGAGTTCAGGGTGTAGTCCGAGGCATTTTAAATTTAGAGAATTGACTTGTTTAGAAGTTTAGAAACTATTGTTTATTTTTTTGTGTTTTTATGTGTGGGTGGTGAGTGAGTTGCTACAGCAACAGCTGTTTTTGTTTACTTAGAATCTCAAAACACCCTTTTTGTTTTTTTTTAAAGACCCCTCAGATCATCATCACCACCATCATCCTTTAACTCCCCCTAAAATCTCGCAAGAATGGCCCCAAACAGGCGCGCGTCATACATCTCCGCGCAGTTGGATAATATCAACCAGCACCTCCAGGGCTTGTTCGATGCCATTGGCCTAACGTCTTCCGAACGAGACGAGCGTGAGCGCCAGCTTTACTCGGTGATTTCAGGTGCCCTCGAATCCTATGTTTCTCAAGTAACAGCCGAGCGTGATGCTGTACGTCAACAGTGTTCTCGAGCTTTGGCAGACGTCCGCTCCATGCTTGCTGCTCTTTCGGACGTCGACCCAAATACTCTTCTGGGACCCGATGCTGCGTTAGTATCCGCTGAAATTGAGCCCCCATACAAGGAAGCTCTGAGCGGAATATTGCGCGCACGGGCCCGCGTCGAAGAAGTTTATGACGAGCGGTCTACCGTTGCAAATACCATGTTTTCCGAGCTTGAGGAGCTTGTAGGCCAAATTGGAATCGATGAATACGAAGAAGAAGATGCAACCCAGGAACCCCCCGAATGGAAAATTAAGCGCACGCCCATGCAAATCTCAACAGAGCTTACAAGGCCCGGTGGATCAGACGAAGTAGATCTTTCGGCTGCATATCTTGCCAAATTTGAGCACGAGGTCCGTCGCTGGCGTGCCGAGCTCCAGTCCCGTATTGCGTCAGTTTCTATTGCCTCGGGGCGAATCGTCAATCTCTGGGCCGAGTTGGGGACGCCGCAAAATGAAATTGATGCTTCTATCATGACCAATTATAAGTCTTCGCCTGAAAAAATAGGCACCACGATACCCGACCTGATGCGCCTTGAAAGCCGTCTGGCTGCCCTTTATTCAGAAAAACAACGCCGACAAGAACGACTCGAGTTTCTCACAAAAGAAATTGAAAAACTGTGGTCCAAGCTGGGAGAAGACGAAGAGTACACTGAAAGCTTTGCCAGACAGAACCGTGGGTTGTCTGAGCAAACACTGAATGCACATGAGCATGAGTATTCCCGGCTACTCGAAAAGAAGCGAGCACACGTGGGAATTTTTATTCAAGATGCTCGTGACCAGCTGGAGCAGCTCTGGGCTCGTCTATACATGTCCGAAGCCGAGACTTATGAATTTTCGCCCGCTTGGGCCGACGTATATACGGATGCAGCTCTTGAGGCCCATGAAGCTGAAATCGCTCGTTTGCAAGATGTTCTTCGCGAGCGCGAACCCATCATCAAGCTCATTGATCAGTATAAGGAGCTTCAAAATGAAGAGCGTGAGCTGGCTGCGGCGTCGCAGGACGCGTCGCGGTTACTTCAACGTGGCGGCGGCGGCAATGGGTCGTCCCAAGCACCGAAGCGAGATCCAACTAGACTGCTTCGTGAAGAGCAGATGCGGAAGCGCATCGCCAAACGAAAGCCCAAGGTTGTTCAAGAGCTCAAGGTTGCATTGGATGCCTGGCGGGAAAAGTCGGGCCGCCCACTGACTATCAACGGCGAAGACTTGACCAAAACAATTGATGATGAAATGGCCAAGCTCGTGCCCGGGTCACGGCTGGGACTGACGCGAAATAGAGCAAACACAGCATCTTCGTCCTCGGGCACCACAGCACCTCGAACCAATTCAGGAGGATCAAGCTCAAGAGCAGGTGCTATGTCTTCATCAGGAAGATCGTCACCGATTAAAAGTACTCCCCTTACACGTTCAAGACAACAACAAGGTACAGTTGAAGTAGGTCCGACACGACCGAGATCTCGTGCAGGCGCAATATCTCCTACGCGACCATATGCTGCACCACGACACACATCATCAGCTGTCCCGAAACCAACTTCCCGCAGTGTATCGCCTTCCAGACGGGCCGTCCCCCCGCGGCCTCGAAGTGTGCTTGCTCGTGCGCAAGTTCCTTCAATGTCTGGACCACCTCAGTCTGCATCTACCAATATCGCAGCCCCGGCTCCTGTGGTACCCAATCTAGCACCACGATCACAAAGTTCGCTAGGATCTTATCGAGTGGGGTCTCCTCCATCACCAATAAGAATGCCCAAAACGAGACCAGTATCTGTCATTGTGGGAGGTGGAAGCAAACTAGGAAACTTTCTACGAAACCAACCGCAACATCAGCATTTAAATATTCCGCCTGAACGAAGTCGAAGTGAGCTAGGGTTTTACAACAACCCACACCAGGGCAATGGAAACAATAATATAAATGGTAGCAGCAATAGTAGTCACGAACAAGAAGATTACAAGTCAGGGTCTCGGCTGAGTGAATTATCTCTCGGGTCGCCCTCTCATCATTCGACCATGCTCATGGCTAATAAAGAAAATCAAGATAGCTCACCTGATCGTCCCCAGTTACCCTCGCGAATGGACAAACTGTTTGGACAGCGAGATCAGGACGAGATCCTAGGCGGGGACGAAGATACCACAATAAATACGCTGCATACCGTAGTATACGGGTCTTCGCGGCATTATCCTGATGCGGATTTGCAGCAAAAACAGCTGCAGCAGCTGCAACAACAGCAACAAGATTTGCAGGAGCTACATCATTTGCAGCAGCAGCAACGAGCTCTTCTTCGACAATATGACTTAAGCCCCGGTGGTTCTGGTGATGTTGTGATGGCGTCTCCGAGTCCTGTTGCGCCGCGGCAAAACAGCTCTCCAGAAAGCTACAGCTCTCCTCTGAGTCATAAATCTGGGAGTGGCATCAATCCCTTTGCAGGCCCGCCGCCTGGCAGTAATGGAAGACTGTCTCATCACGGGAACATGAATCATAGTCCGCAAAACCAGCATGCCCAGCAGCAGCATTCCCCAAGCTTTCACCGGGACCCGTCGCCTCTTTCGTTGCCTTCGTCGGACGGATTCGGTGACCCGCTATACCAAGAATGGCGCGAACGGGCGCTAAAGAAACTGATGGCGTCCCAGGCAGAGCTTACACGGAACAGTGCAGGTAACGGAGCAGGAAGCCACGGCGGTCTCCCCATCAATCCTGGCAGCGGTGGCGGGCCTCCGCCGTTGCACAAGCGCAGTGAGCGTCTTTCCGAGTTTAGCTGGGAAAAAGACACATTTTAAGTAGATATATAGAGAGGAAGAGTAATAAAGTATTTGAAATTATTCGTTAATGGTATCAAATGGCTGTCATTGTCGATTTCCCATGTGCTTGAAAAAGTGGGCGGTCACGTGAATTTTGCGCTGGCTGTTGTGTTTCTCCGCGCATTTTCGACAGCACACAAAACGTGACGGTTGCTTTGTTATCTTTTGCGATTTAAAATTCTGGCTTTCATGTGCTCAAAGACGAGTTTGTGTCTCGAATTGAGTTCTATTTTTGTCAAGCTCTCGAAACACGCAAACTCTACATTCGCGGACTTCCAAACTCCCCTTTCCCCCCCCCCCCCCCCCCCCCCCCATCGCTGCCTGTCTACGTGGGTCTGAGGTGAGCCGATACTCTGCCACGCAATAGCCGCGTGGGGCGCAAAAAGCCGTTGTTGGTGTTACTGAAGGCACCTGCGCCTTTTCCTCAATAAAAAAACCCGCGGCCCCTTTAACGTTTCATTCTCCTTCATTCCATCACCACCACCACCCAATTCTTCCATATATATCCATCTATTCACCACGTATTATTTCAATACCTACTAGAAGGGCTCTTTTTTTCTTCCTGTCAAACCAATTCACTAGTATCCCCAAGTCTTAATACCTGCCTATAAATGTCTGAACAACAACAGCAACCTGCTTTAGCGTCCAAACCTGCGCAGACAGCAACTGTTGTAAAGCCTCGAAGAAAGGTGGCTGCACCTGCTGCAAAACCACCTCCATCTCCACGTCAACACCGCTCGTCTTCGTCCGCATCTACCGCTCCTCGTCCCCAAGGTCTTGTTCCTCCTCAGTCAGGGGTCTATGGATCAGGGCAACTTCAACAGCAAAGCACCACATCTTCGACATCTTCATTGGCCGTCTCTTCTCCTTCCGCAGTCTCCCCAGCATTGGTACCCTCCTCTTCTTCGTCGTCTGGAATCATAGGCACTCCCACCGCAACCATCCCATTCCCCGCAGTGCCTCGTCACCACCGTAATAACTCGTCGGGATCCATTCGATCCATGCGCTCTTTTACTGATCCATCTTCAGATACTCTTAGCCAGCCCACCAGGTTCCCCACAGCCCCGACCCCTGGAGAAATTTACGACACCCTGGAACGCGAGCAAGAGGCCATTGTCAATAAACTCCAAAAGGAAATTGCACATTTACGCAACGAGCGCAGCCGCTCCCGCTCCCGCTCAACTTCCTCTTCCACCTCCATCTCACGCCACCCTTCCACACGATCCGTTTACTCCCTTAGTGACACAGAAGACCACCATTTCAGTGGACACAAAAACATTGCGAGTGGGACTGGCCATGCAGTACCACCTGTGGCTTCTGCAGGTGCTGCAGCTATAGCAACACCCTCATCCGCTTCGTCAAATTCCTCGCTATCAGTTGGACCGGCCCCTGGAACTGCAGGTACCCCTATACACCAACAGCAACAACAGCAGTCAGCACAACAGCTTCAGCAGTCACAGCAGCCAGCAGGACCTGGCAGTGCTGCTGTTGCTGGCTCCAGTCTTACTCCACGCCCGGCGCGCAAAAGCTTTGGATCCGTGTCTGAAGATAGCCCGATTTTGCTGAACCTCCGCAAAGAAAATGAGAATCTGAAGAAACGGCTTGCCGATCTTACCTTGAAACGTAAGTGTTTAAACCCATTATTTTACCTCTGCAATTGACATTCTAACTTTTTTTCTTTATTTAGTTGCGGAAAAAGACAAGGAGATTGAAAGACTTAAAAATGCTAAATGATTATACTGTATTTATAAACTGGGAACGTTATGTTGCGTTCCGGTCTCCGAGTTTTTATAACCATCTTGTTTTCTATTATTTTCTATTCAAATTGCATCATTACTATACCCGGCCATGCCATACTCTCAAAAAAAAAAATCACAACTGGGTATTTTTTTTTATTTGACCTTTTCATTGGAGGTTTTTTTTTAAAAAAATATATACGTATGTGTATCTATATAAACAAACCTATTCATCGTTATCACGTTTAAATCTCAGGGTGTTCAATACCCGATGGCCAGGTGGCGTTGAGCTGGCCATGCTGCTTTAAAATGGCCTGCACACCAGCCACCAGCTTTTCGTCAGACTCCGTTTCCAAACCATTCTTAACCAGCCAGTAGTCTTTGACTGCGTTATCCACCTCTTGTAGAGACGATAGTCCGTACACATAAGAGCGCGAAGTCCGTGCCTCAGGGCCGTCTACAGACTCAATGGCCTTGGCCCAGTTGCGCAGGGCAAATCGGACAGCCAAATCGGCCAAGTCCACACCAGCCTCGGACTCCGTGTACCTTGCACTCTCATTGATAGCTGCCTTAAGTTCGTCGGACGCAGGGTGAAATCCTGGCGCGGTCTGGGCACGAATCAAACCCATTGATAACGGCGATGCCGACAAAACATGGCGAATGCCAGCACCGTCAGGGCCCGTGCTCTTAAGACGGGGCAGGTATTCTTTCAACAGTGTGTTTTGAAGACAGAAGTTACTGTAGCTCAGCAGCAGGTCCAGGGGCTGACCCAAGTCCTTACGTACTTTAATGGCCAGTTTAAGTAGATAATCCAAAGGATAACCCGACATTCCAACGTGGTGGATGAGGCCTTTTTTTTTAAGCTCAAACAACTCGCGAATAGCTCCTACTGCCGAGTCAGCATCCACAAACTCAACATCGTGTAGATACAGCACGTCAATGTAATTTGTGTGGAAACGCTCCAAACTACGCTTGACACTGGAGCGGATATGTGCTGGAGAGTAATCAAACTCATTTTCTTTGACGCGACCCGCCTTGGTGCAAATTACATAAGAGTTGCGCGGGTACTTGTCTCGGATGCGGTCCAGTGCAGAACCAACAATAATCTCCGAGGGGCCGTAGTATGCAGAAGAGTCTATAGATAAAAGTCAGATTAGATTGCACGCCCGTGTAGTCTCCTTTACATACCCAAAGCGCGAATGCCCAAGTCGAATGCTCGCGCAAGAATTTTGTCCGCAGGCAATTCGTCGGGATGGTCATTGTACTGGTAGTTAAAGACGCCCGCGCCCAGAATAATCTCTGGTAAGTCGGCGAGATCCTTTTTTTCAGGAGATTGATTGTTGATCTTAGTAGGAAGAGGCTTCAGAATAGTATCGGTCGACATTTTTATTTGCTTTTAGTGTGATTTGTAAGTTGTTAAAAGTAGGTTGTGAAAAAAAATTGAAAAGGAGAAAATAGTCTGGCGTAAGATATTTTGCTCGGGAATCAGCACGCATTGCTGCTGACGTAAAAAACGTGGGGCTGTATACATATCCCTTTTGGGAATTCTTTTCGCGAGGCTCACGCGGAAAGTATCTCGACCGCAACATGATTTCTGAAATAAAAATATTCATTTCTGCTCATATAAATGCTTTGTTATCTCGGATTTATTACTTTCCTTCTCTTTTAACTATTAATTCAATTAACTTTTGTTTTTATTCAAAACTGTCTATATCGTTTCCTTTTATAATGGTTCTGCTTACACCTTTTAACAGGGCTAGCGCGACACTTGTCGCCATGTTGGCCCTTTCACTTGCAAACGCCGCTGCTTCAGCTGGTTCTGGAACACAGAAGCGTTTTCAAAACTCCGAACCTGCAGTTTCGCCATTGGTTTACCAAGATGTTTCATTGGATTTGAAAAAGCGAGGATTTACATTTACAGATCCTGAGCCAGACTCCTATGAAGAAAGTGAGGATGAAACTGATGAGGATCGCCCCAAAGGTCGTCTAGTGAGAGCTGAATCAATTTTGCGCCGCCTCATGAGTTTTCCCTCAGACTTGAAAAAAAACTTGATGAGCCAATCCCATCGTGCCGAAACCGTGTCATCCGAAGATACTCACGAGGTTGAAGACAAACGGTGGGTGGATGAGCTCGTTGACGAAGAAGATTACTACGGAGATGAGTTTGAAAATGACGTTTATGAAGATGATGATGACTACGATGATTGTGATAATGGAAACGACGACGATGACGGGTCTCAGTGGCATACAAAAAAGGCATCCGCTCATCTCGATCGCTCTTCCGGATTTAATCGACCAGTACGTACTCGTTTCTCGCGAGAAACTTCTCAGGGTCTTGCTCCTTTCCCGAAATGGCTGGCTGATATTACTCATCTTACTCAATGGCCTGGTCGAGAAGCACCATATATCCCCTTGGCTGGCATTAATCTGACTGGCATTCCTGATGTCCCCCGTCGTGAACTTGGAGACTGCACAAAAGTTACTCTAGAGCATTGCTCTTTTGATTGTTATCGATGCATGGCGGTGGATGAAATGATGACATGCTCTGTTATGTCGCAGACTTTTGATGATGGTCCCAGTCCAGGAACCCCCAAACTCTTGGACCAGCTTCCGGGCAAAACTACATTTTTCACCCAAGGCATCAACGTGGTACGGTTCCCCGATACATTTCGCGAGCAGCACGCCAAGGGCCACCTGTTGGCGTCCCACACTTGGAGCCATTCAAATTTGGCAGGTGTTACAAATGAAGAAATTGCAGCCCAAATCCAGTGGTCTATTTGGGCCATGAATGCAACTGCAAAAATAATCCCCAAGTTTTTCCGGCCCCCATATGGCGCCAGTGATAACCGTGTCCGCGCCATTATTCGCCAGTTTGGTCTCATGTCTGTGTTTTGGGATCACGATACCTTTGATTGGCAAGTGAATGACAAGAAGAAAACACCCGAGCAAGTCATATTAGATGTGAAGGGTTGGAGACAAGACCCAGCAAAGGGTGGTATCATTCTTGAGCACGACTCGACCATTGATACTGTCAATTTAGGTGTAGACGTGGCAAAGGTCTTGGGGGCCAATCAGTTTACGGTAGCTGACTGCATTAACAGCAAGTGGTATCAAACAAATGTTACTTGGCAATAGCTGTATTGATAATAGTAAGTAATGTAGTTTGTAAAGTGCGTTATATTACTGTATGTATTTTTTTATTTCAACAAATGTTAAAAAAGAGCTACTTAATTAAGAGCTGCCCAGAACCGTTTCTCATCATCATTCTTAAAATCTAGCAAGGCCGACACAACAGGTAACAGTTGATGACGTTGTTCCTTGTGCTCCATGAAACCCAGCAAAATGTTTTTGAGGTATTGCGTGTTAAGCGCAGAGGAGCCCACATTAGGAATAGGTTTGGATCCATTGAGTGATGATAGCGAAGGTGACCGACTATGCCGTCCAATCGGTGACGCTAGAGATACCAGTGACGCATTAGTAGGAGAGGTAACATTGACGCTAGCTCCTCCGTTGGCTTGTAGTGCATCGCATTGCTCCTTAAGTCGTTGTTTCTCCGTCTGAAGAGCACGAATATCTGTGTTGAGAGTATGCTGGTTTTGCGTCAGCTTTTCAATGCGAGACTGCGACTCCTCGAGCATGTTTTTAAGATTGGTGCACGTGTGGGTTGATGACCGTAGTGCTTGCTCAGATTTCGCCAAGTTCTCTCTTAACTGGGCAATCACTCCACGAGATTCAGAAACCTCCTTCTCCACATCTAGCAGCTTGTCATCTGCATGAGACCTTGACGTCCGTAGCTCAATGATATCTTTGTGGTATCTTGTCTTTTCCTCCTGAACAAGAGTGAGGTTCTGCTCCAAGTCTCGAATGCGCTCCTTAAGCGTCTCAATCTCTCTTGTTCGTCGCTTAGACAGTTGCACAGCTTCAGCCTCCAGTTGGTCACGCTCTTCTTGCATGGCAGAAAGTTTCTCTGAAACCTCCTTAAGCTTTGAACCCTGCGAGCCCTCGCTCTCAGAAAGCAGTCGTCGCATCGTGGCAGCCTCAGTGATGCGGTCCTGCAGGTGCTTATGTGTCTGTGAAATTTCTTCTTCCATAGCTTCAAGACGAGTTGTCGATTCGGCAAGCTGCACAGAAAGCTCTTCATTTTGCTTGCGCAGTGATTCAAGCAAGTTATTGCTGCTGTTTCTTTGAGCTTCTTGAGAATCAAGCTGGGCCCTTAACTTTCCTGCTTCCGAAACAAGCTTGTTTCGCTCAGTCTCCCAAGCATGTTGCAAAGACGATTGTCGCTCAACATCCTGCTGCATGCGATCTACATCCTGCTTTAACTGAGCTTCGCGGTCAGCAAATTTGCGACGTTCGGCCTCCAAACGTTGAATGTTTTGGCGAAGAGTGCTAATACGACCGTCACTCTTCTTTTGTTGTGTTTCGGCAGTGGTGAGTTCCTCAGTCAACTTGTTGAGAGAATCCTCCTTGTCAGAAATAATGGAAGTAAGTGCATTGATTTCATTGCGTAGTGTCTTTTCAGATGCTGTTAACCGCTTAACTTCGTCATTGGCACGAGTGAGATTCTCCTTGGTAGTTTCCAGTCCCTCTGCTTTTTCAGCAACTGTTTTAAGTGAGCTTTGAAGACGAGCAACAGTTTCGTTAAGTTGCGAAATTTCTTTGTAGCGTTCTTGTGATAAGTTGAGATTAACACGAGCTTCCTTTTCGGTACTTTTAATGGAATTTTCCAACTCGCTGATCTTCTTGTAGAGTTCAGTTTCCTTCTTTTTGAGTGCTTCCTGGAATGCATTCTTAGCTTCATTAGCTTCGTTTAACTGCTTTTTGAGTTTCTCTTCTGACTCTCTAAGTGCTTTAACATCCTTAGTAAGAACTTCATGCTTCTCTTCAAGATCGCGTTTTTCAGACTGGTGTACATCCTTAGCCTTTGAGATTTCCTCCTGAGTCAACTTGGTAGCTTCCTCAAGATTCTTTGTTGCAGTTTCAAGGTCGGTTTGAAGTTTAACTCTCTCATCTTCAAGAGATTTTAGTTGCTCACTCAGCTTGGAGACTTCGGCCTTGTGTGCTTCTTCAGCTTCCTTATTGTCAGGAGTTTCAGCAATTTGCTTTTCTAAACTACTCTTTTCAGTTTCAAGATTCTTTATAGTCTCTTGAATTTCATCTTCCTTCTTTTTAAACTCAGCGATTTCCTCACGAGCAATAACAAGACTTTGGCCAACTTCCTTGAGCATCTCTCTTAAGTTGTTTACTTCTTCTTTCTCTGCGTCTAACTTAGCTTTACCATCAACCAATGTTTCATCGAGCTTAGATTGAAGTGCAGAAAGTTGAGAGTTGAGAGTTTCAATTTCCTTGGAAGACTCAGCAGCCGCGGCAAGTTGGGACTCAAGACTAGAGTTCTTTTCCTTCAAATCAGCAAGGTCTTTTTCAAAACCAGAAATAGTCTCGGTATGCTTAGATTCGGCCTCGGCACTTTTTGACTTAAGTTCAGCAATTTGTTTTTCAAGGTCGGACACAGATTCAGCAGCTGCGGAAGCAGTGGAAAGCTTAGACGAAAGTTCGTCATTTCTAGCCTTGAGATCCGAAATTTCTTTCTCAAGAACGGCCACAGTGGCAGTTTCGGCGACCGCCGCAGCAAGCTTGGTCTCCAGGTCGGTGACTTTATTCTTGAGTTCGGTAGATTCTTTTTCAAAAGAAGAAGAAGACTCGGTGGCAGCGGTTGCTGTTTGGAGATCTGCTTCAAGTTCCTTGATTTTATCCTTAAGTTCGGCTGACTCTTTTTCAAGCGAAGAAACAGATTCAGCAGTTGTCGATGCTTCCTTAAGTTTGGTTTCAAGATCCTTGACTTGATCCTTAAGTTCCTCAGACTCCTTTTTAAGAGATGGGATAGTTTCGGCGGTGGAAGAAGCTTCCTTAAGTTTGGCCTCGAGATCCTTAACTTGTTTCTTGAGCTCAGAAGATTCTTGTTCAAGAGCAGGGACCGTTTCAGCTGTTTCTGTTGCTTCCTTCAGCTGAGTATTCAGGTCACTAATTTGGTTTTTAAGATCTGTGGATTCCTTCTCAAGGGTAGGAACAGAGTCCGCTGTAGTAGAAGCCTTTTTTAGCTCAGTTTCGAGATCCTTAAGTTTACTCTTGAGCTCAAGAGATTCTTTTTCGAGAGAAGGAACTGATTCAGCAGTAATAGAAGCCGCTTCAAGCTTAGACTCTAAATCTGCAATCTGATCCTTTAAACCAGTGACTTCCTTTTCAAAAGTAGATGTTGATTCAATGTGATTGTTGTTGGCTTCAGAAAGCTTGGTTTGCAATGCAGAGATTTCGGATTCAAGTTTTGCATTTTGATTTTTCAGCTCAGAGACTTCTTCGTCAGGTTTAGACGAGTCCTTGACAGGGATTTGTTCGGTGACCTTTTCAGGAGTCTCAGATTCCTCTTCATCATCAATGCTTCGTTTTGTAGAAGATGTCTGAAGGTCGCTAATTTGTCTCTCCAAAGACTCGCGCAGTTGGGTCCACTCAGATTCCTTCTTTGAAAGTGCATCACGAGCATCTCTGGCCTTTTCCAGTTCTTGGTTTTTGGCGGTCAACTGGTTACGAATAACATTTGCAGAGTTAGTAAGAACTTCAGCCTTTCGCTCAAGACTGCTGATGGCAACCTTTTTTTCCTCGAGTTGGGTACTAAGAGATTTGATTTCTTTTTGGTTGTCTTCAATGTCGGCAGCTGACTTAGCAAGGGTATTCTTGTGTTCTGCAGTTGATTCTTTAAGCTTCTCGTTAAGTTCGGTAACTTCCTTGGAAAGTTTTTCTGTCTTTTTCTTGGATTCTTCCAAGTCAGCTGCAGTTTTAGATTTTTGCTCACGAAGATCGTCAAGTGCCTTCTTTGATTCCTCAACAGACTTGGAGAGTGTAGCAACTTCTTCATTCGCAGCCTTGAGTTCGTTAGTAGACTTGGATTCAGTTTCTTTGAGCTGAGCCTCTAGTTTAGCTACCAGCCCAGAGGAAGTCTTGAGATCCTCTTCGGCCTTGGACTTGGACTCGGTAAGAGACTTGAGCTCTGACTCAAGATTAGACTTGGATACAGTAGCGGTTTTAAGTTCCGATTCAAGAGACGACTTGGCCTCTGTTGCAATCTTAAGTTCTGACTCAAGGGAAGACTTGGCTTCTGTTGCAGTATTAAACTCCGATTCAAGTGTAGACTTGGCCTGGACAGTGGATTCAAGTTCCGCCTCAAGGGAAGACTTGAAATCAGTCACAGATTTAAGTTCGGCTTCAAGAGCAGACTTAGATTCGGTGGTAAGCTTCAATTCATTTTCCAGGGTAATCTTAGATTCAGTAGCAGTTTTAAGCTCCGTTTCAATAGAAGCCTTAGAGTCAGCAACGCTCTTAAGTTCCGTTTCCCAAGTGGCTTTGGCGTCAGTTGCTGACTTGAGCTCAGCTTCAAGATCAGCCTTTGCTTTGGTGACTTCTTCAAGTTCCTTTTCAAGCTGCGCCTTGGACTCTGCAGCATTTTTGCTTTCAGTCTCGGCAAGAGCAAGGGATGTAACAGCAGCAGAAGCAATCTTGGTCTCAGCTTCAGCTTCCGCCTTAACTTTGGCTTCCTCAGCAGCCTTAAGTTTTTTTTCTAACTCAGCCTTGGCAGCCGATTCCTCCTTAAGCTGAGTTTCAGCCTGTATCTTAGCGTCAGTTACTTGTTTAAGCTCGGACTCCGCCTTAGACTTGGCTTCAATTGCTTCTTCCAGCTTTGTATTTGCTTCTTGTGCATCTGTCACAGTCTTGGAGTGGGCGTCCTTAGATTCTGAAAGAGAAGTCTCGAGTTTTGCGAGTGCTTCCTTGGAGGTTCTGAGGACACCCTCGAGAGCAGCGAAGCCCTTTTTAGATTCATCAAGCTCCTTTTTAAGGTCTTCGAGTTCTTTTTCTAGTTTCTCGCGTGCCTCCTTTTCTTTAGTTTTGACTTCTTCAAGCTCCTTTGAAATTTCTTCGACACTGCTGTTGTTGCTTTCGGGCTCCTTATTAGTCTGGGAAAGTTGTTGGATTTTTTCCAAAAGACTTTCTTTTTCAACCTTTAAAATCTGAACATCCTCCGTCTTTGTGCGAAGTTCTTTGGCATCGGATTCCTGAGATTTCTTGAGCTTATCAATTTCAGTGGCCATGCGCCGCAGCTCCTCGTTTTGCATAGACGACTGGAGAGTGAGATTTTGGAGGTACTCGACAAGTGTTTCAGACTCGGAAATGGAATGTGCGGGTGTATATTCTTGAAGAACTCTTTCAAAAACACCGATAAGCTCGGTTTTTTTCTTTTCTAGTCGGTAGGCCTTAACGAGTTCTGCGTGAAATAATAAGGTTAATTGATGATTCAAAATTCAAAATAATAAAAAAAAAAAAAGTGATTCAAAAAACTTACCTGGATACTTTGCTTCATACTTTTTAAATTTCCTAAGCTTTGGAACAATTTCGAGGGGAACGACCACTCCGTCATATTCGACAGTTTTGACAGGCTGCGGAGGCACCTCTTTTGTATCTTTGTTGGCCTCGTTATCGGGAGTATTAGGCTTGGAAGGAGTGTCCTGTTCTTGTGTCGACGAATTGTCTTTTTGGGGGGCCTCTTCGGCTTCTGTTGGGTGGGATGGCTGTGGAGATGGTTCTTTACTGGGGGTTTCGGGTCTTGAAGAGAGATGGATATCGAGCGAGTCCGGATCCGGGGTTTGTGTACTTAGGACACCCGCGTTTGCTTTCAGGATATCGAAAGCCTTGGACACGCCTTTAGAAGGCGACCCGGCCGTGGATGCATTGGAATCAGCAGCGTTGGAGGGTGGGCGCTGCTGACGCTGGTTAGCCGAAGCCGCGTCGCCGACGCTTTTGACGGCATGCTCAAACTCGTCTGCGAGACCCTTGGTTAACTTTTGGAGACTGTTAAACATGAAGGGGAGAAAAATAAAGAGAATGCAATAGAGGGCCTGGCTAAGGTCTTCTAGAAGTTGCAAGAGCGCAAGAACAAATGTTGTTAGTTGCAGAATGGTGGAAAAAGAGGTGGTGGTGAAAATAAGAGAGGGCAAGGTGTAGATGTACTAGTACGTGATTAGGTAAGGTGGTTTTAGAGATATTTCAGCATCGACAGGGATTGGAATATTGTGTCCACAGTGGCAGACCAAAAAGATTTATTGATATAGCAATTTCCGATAGAAAAAAAGAGAGAGAGAAGTAACGATGAGGGAGGCCCCTTTTTTTTTCTGAGAGCTTACGATGGTTTTAATTAAGTAGAAATAATAATTTTTGCAAAGGGAGAAACTCGCTTGTTAAGGGAAGGTTTTCCAATCGGCTTGTTCGTCACCGCAGCCCAGTGAATTTGGCTGTGTCAAATTCGCCAGCGACAGCGCCAGCAGGCCAGCACAGCACCACGAAGGAAAGCCTGGCCTGGTGGTGGTCATTGATTACTCATCATGACTAATCTAAATGTGGGGCTGAATGGCTGTTGCACGTAGAAAAAAAAACCTTAAAGACCCGTGTCCCGAGTTCCGTGTTATTTTGTTACTTTAAAGTGTGGCTTCATTTTTCCTCGGTTTTTTTTTATATCACATCACATCACACCAAAAAAAAAACCTCCAAAAGGCTGTCTCGGATTGTTTTTGTCACAACTATCATGACAAATCAATTCAAATGACCCCATCATTTGTTATATTCCATGACTGAGCAAAATAAATACCTTTAAACATCATTCCTTCCCCCCTCCCTCCCTATTTACATTTTTTTGTTTGCCATTTCACTCACTTCTTCTTCATATAGATATATATATTTATATTCAATCTTATTTCATAGAATCCATACCACCGCCTTATTATAAACCCGTTGAGATTTATCTCGATTTACATCAAAATCAAAATCTAATATATCCACTGCTTACTAAAATACGCCAGAAAAAATGACCCAAGAACAATCCAACACTGATGCTTTTACTGTAAGCCATTCTATATTCCTCTACAATCCATTCATCAAAAACAATCTTTTTTCTAACCTTTGTTCCCTCATTATCAGGCCACTTATGCTGTCCCCATGAACTGCATGGGCTGCTTCAACTCAGTCAAGGACGCCGTCTCGACACTCCCTGGTTTCCAATCAATCTCCCCAGATCTCAAGAACCAGCTCGTCACAATCACAGGCTCCACTGCGCCCTCGGCTGTTGTGCGTTCCATCCAGGCCATCGGGAGAGACGCCATTGTCCGCGGCACCGGTGCTCCCAACTCCGCCGCCGTCGCCATTCTCGAGGAGTTCCGTAAAAACGTCGCCTTTTCTTCCGCCCACTCCGTGAAGGGACTTGCTCGTATTATCGCAGTCAGCCCTACAAAGTCCCTTTTTGACATCACTCTTAGCGGCGTCCCCGCAGGCACCTATTACGCGTCCGTGCGCGCCGGCGGATGCCTTGTCGATGGCGCCCAGTCCGCAGGTGCAGAATACCAGGAACTCGGATCCATCGTTGTAGAAGACAACTGTGCTCAGCCTGGATCCCCGGCTCCAGCAGCCGATAGTCTAAACACTTTTGGTCAATCTTACATCACAAGAAATATCAAGATTGCAGACATCATTGGTCGCTCGATTGCCGTCAGTAAGACTCCGGTCCCCGACGAGGACTCCGTCATTGGCGTCATTGCCCGTAGTGCTGGTGTTTGGCAAAACGACAAGACTGTGTGCAGTTGCTCCGGAAAGACTGTTTGGGAAGAACGCAAGGATGCTGTTGTCAAAGGAGTTCTGTAAATAAAAATAAACTTCTAGTCAGCATTACATTTTGCATACAGTTGGGTCGAACTCAAATAAATGAATCCATCCCTATAAACCTATTTTGTGTTTTTTTGTAATTAGTAGATTAAAACTACAATCAATTTTGATATTTCTTTTTTAATTTTAAATATACATTTATTTCATAAAGTCATAACGTCTTTTTGGAAAGAGGTGATTTTACAAAAACCCAGTTTCTTCCAATAACTTGGTTACACGCTCGTCGGTATTCACACGAGGTTCAAGTGTAAGTGACAAATCGTACTGCGAGTCGATGGGCTCTGCCTGAGAGTACCCAGCCGTCAACAAGTTTTGAATTTCTGGCACTTCTTGAAACACGTAATGCTTCACCTGGTAATCCATGATTCTGCTGATAATGTCTGCCGACTTCATTCGCTTGCTGAAGTTGATCATGTTGGGGTCATCATGCAAATAATCAGAGTTGGCATCCTCCAAAAATGTAAGATCCGTCAGGCACACACCAAAAAATGGAATCACTGGTGGAACAACCAACCGGATAATGTCGCGATATTCGTTAAAGTTGCGCGAAGAGTTCATGATCCGTTTCATATTTTCAAGCACAAACATGGTCTTTTCAGAAACAAGAACCCATGTCTTCTTCAACCGGTGGATTGTGGCCGAAGAAAGTGCAGAAATGATGGCCATCATAGATGAAAAGTTATTGTGTTGTCTGCAGTACTCAGCCACATTGGTAAAGTATTTGATGGCCTGTGCACGCTTCTTTGGTTCAGTGTATGACAAAATCATGGCAGCTACCCAGTTGGTTAGACTGTTTGAGTTTTGGATAAAGTCATCAATATGTGGCGTGCCCTCCAATGTATTGTTGCGCGTCTTGTTCTTGCTTTGGCGACGCGTTAGGCATTCAAAGGGAGTAATTTGTTCGAATAACTTAAATTCCCGAAGTGTGAGCTGACGCGCAAGTTCGAGCGGATCGAGATCCGAGAGCTTGATCTTCTTGAGGTTGCGAGGCAGGATGGGCACAGGAGGCGTTAATGGAGGGTTTTGAACGATACGAGTATGTGTAGCCGTATCCATCTTCATTTTGATTTCAATCTGGTTGCGAATCTGTTCATACACAGAAGAATTTTGATGCTTAAGTTCAACCGTAAAGTTCATCATGGATTGCAGCAGAATTTGGATAGGCTTGCTGTTGGGATCTTCGTACCAAAACTCATCAAGCCATCGCTTCAGAATGTTAATCACCCGGAACCTAATAAGTTTTTGCTTGCGCTCAGTCCACAAATTAAATTCATCCGAAGTGAGTCCCGCAGGAGGTTGGATTGTGTACCGATTTAACAGCATTTGAAAAAGCTGCTGAGGTGACATCATACTTCTAAATGTAAGCAAAAATGCATCAATAAAGGCGGCATCGCGTGAATCATGCTGAGTTAATCGCTCAACAAGCGCAACAAGTGTTCCGCCCTTGACATGATTCTTTCCGTCAAGAATAAGCTCATCCGCATGATCGACTTTCAAGAACCATGGCATCTCCGCTTTGCTGCTTCCTTTGGACGCAGAGCTATTAGATGAGACCATGCTATATCCTCCTCCGCTGCCTTCCAGCCCAGCAACGCTGTTTGACCGGGAGCGATTACTGTTGGGTCCAGAACTTTGGATTTGTGAGTGGGATGAGTCTCGTTGGTAGTAGCCGAGTGGGTATTGATTGTCTTCAGAAAATGTTGGTGCAGATGCAGCTGACCCAGGAGTAGGTCCCTCAGTGTCACCAAATGGTGTTTGAGGTCGCTCTTCTGCAAGAAGTGCAGCAGTCTGAACCACGGCGTCCACAGCAATACCCATTTCCATGACGCGCATTTTAATAATACGTTCGTGATCATTGGCACATGATTTTGCACCCTCGGTAATCTCATGATTGGTTGACATAAATTTGCTTGTGGAGGGTGGGGTGTTTGACAATGAGGTCAAGTTTGAAGCAGCCTTGTTCAAATCCGTAGACGAAGACATCGTGACAAGAGTTGATGAAACTTTAGTAGCCTCGAGTGTATTTGCAAAATGCTCGATAAAGTCCTTTTCTAAAATATCATTGCTCTGGACCGCAGCGAGAAATCCTAGCAACTCATCGTAGATGGTTTGCTTAACGTTTAAAAAGTCATAAAGCAAGATGAGTGATTGAACGTTGGAAGGAGAAGCAACCTGTGAATAAAAGTTGCTGCAGTCGCCCGTGTGTTTGTGTTCTGAGTGCATGCATGATTGGTAGACTGAAAGGTCTAAAGACTCAAGCAAATTAGAAATGTTGGTAACAATTGCCACCAAGGAGTTCAGTGAAGAAACAAACAAAACACGTCGATCTTCCTTCATATCAAAATAAGACTTTTCTGAACTGGAGGGAACAGTAGCAGCAGCCTTCAACTCAGAAAAGGATGTAGATGATCCTGCAGGAGCAACATGGTATGGAGCATTGTTTGGTAATGAGGATGTAGATGTGGAGGATGTTTTTGCAGTCGAGTTATATGGTCTCTTGTTATTGATGAGACTAAAGATCTGACGCAAAATATTTAGTACCATTGAACGCTGGTGCTCTAGAACAGTTACAACCACATAATCCAGAGGGATTATAGAATCGTAAGCCTCAAGAGGAACAATGGATGCGCGGCGTGGGGGGCGCGGCCCTCCCGAAGCACCGTTGGGCGAGGTGGGGCTAATGTTTGTATTGGACCAAGTGCCGGCTCGGAACCTTTTGACAGGGTAAGAGATGGACGCCTGTGAATCGACACTGCCGCGTGAAGTGATGGATGCCGAATCGTCATTGCTAAATTCAGAATTGGCGTATTCTGAGGAGGACGAGACCGGAAGCGCACCAAAACTCGAGTTGTTTCCACTGGCTGCAGATACGCTACCCGTGCGAAGAGTCTGCTTAAACTGTTTAATAAAAGCCTTGGTGCATTTGAGGAGCATCTTGGTGTCGCGTGCGCAAAGTTTGTAGGGGTCAGCATCCTCGCCGGATTCGGATAGCTCGGAAATGATGGAAAACTTGCGGTCTCCACCAAGGGGCGAGCCGCTTGACTGTGATAGGGATCCAAGACTATGAGTTGAAATCACAGAGCTAGAGCGCGGTTTTTTCAAAAACTCGGTAAAGGCTTCCGACTTGTCTTTAGCAATGTCGGCAGACAAGCCTAGTTTTGAAAGGCAGGTCACCATGCGCCGGTAAGTGCGGGAGATTTCGCGGTTGGAGGGGATAGAAGCCGGCACAGTGCTGGGAGGAATGCCAGACATGTAGCTAATATGAGCGATGATGTTGGAGAATGATTCGTAAGAGTTGGAAATCCCGTGGAAATCCCGGCTACTTAGGCTGGAGAGCATGTTGGAAGCGATGAGCTCCAAGCGGCCGACTATGCTGGACCATGTTTTGAGATGCTCGATGTTGTCTGTATATTTGAAGGGTATGGAGAGGGAACTGGATAAACTTGTGATTGAGTATTCCGAGTCAGAGCGAGTACGGTTCTTGTACTCATAATTTTTTTGCGAGTACTTGTAGAGCTAAAAAAAAATTAAAATTATTTAAAGTTAGAAAGTGGTCTCTCCCCCGCAAAAATAAAAACAAAAAAAAAAAAATTTCTATACGTACCAATTCCTTGTAAGGATCGCCAGATGATTTAATAATCAGGGGTGAGACTTGGTTTCCACTATCAAGGGATGTTGAAGAAATAGTCGGGTGCTCGCTAACTGAAGCTAAATCCTTAGGACCGGGACAAGTTGTAGGCAGAGGAGATGAAGCGAGTGCGGCCGCCTGGGTCTTTGAAACGCTTTCAAAGGGAATATTATTTGTAATAAGTTTAAGTTGGGGGTTGTAGAAGAAAAGTTTTGCCTGATTATTTGAATAAGGGTTCCAAAATGTGCGGTGTTCCGAAAGCTGCGAGTTTGAGTCGCTTTGAGATAGCTTCAAGAGCGCATCGCCCTCAACGAAGCGGTAGTCGGAAAGATTGGGGGGCTCTGAAAAAGAAATTTCCGAATCATCGTTCCGAGAGTTGGATGACATGAAGGATACAACAGAACCCTTTCTTGAGCCATCGTTACAGTTTGCGGTGCTTCCGAGGCTGCGAGAGCTCAGAGAAGACATGTCTGGCTGAATGGGAGTGGACTCAAAAACGTTATTGAACACTGGGTTATATCTGCGACCAGGGAAGGTGGAAGGTGTTAGGTTTGATGGGGTCTGGGCAGCCGAAGCAGTGGCAGGGTTAAGAGTGACGTGGTTTGGTGGGGGGTGTGGGTGTTGAGAAAGTTGCAGGTGTTGTGATTGCTGTTGCTGTTGAGTGGTGGAAAATTGCTTTGGGGCTACCGCACTAGAGACTACGAGAGGATCAAGCTGGTCTATGGTTGCTTGGTAGGTGGCTGTAGTCTTAGGGTCAAGTGAAGAAGGGAAATAGGTTCCTGGAGGAGCATTTGCGACGCCAGCAGCGGCCGTGACACCGGGATTAGTAATGGCAGCGTTATTGTGGATGTTGTGGCTAGAAGAGGATGGTGAGGGCGATGAACCTGATGCAGAAGCCACTGCTGCAGATGTAGAGGAAAAAGAGGAGGAGGACAATGGGGAACTCTGTGAAAAGTTTAAAATTGAATTAAAATTGTTAATCAAATCGGGGGACCCTGCAACAGGTTGCTGGATTGACACTGGAACGGAGTATTCAGGAAGTGAAGGCGGCAGTGGCGGCGGTAGTTGTTGGTGTGCACGTTGTTGTGCGAAAGCAGTCGAAGCTTGTGGAAGGTCAAAGTCTTTTCGAGCGCTTGAGGAGCTGTGGAGGCTGCTTGAACTGCTTACTGCACGAAGAGGTGTTTGGGAGAGATTGCTATGAGACCCCACTGAGGAGCTGCGAGAAACTTGTTCGGAAACGACATCTGGTTTGGCTCCATTACTGAGAAATTGGAGCTGGTTCTCTGAAAGCGGCAACGTATAGTTTGAGGGGAACCAGCCCCGTTGACCCTGAGAGTTGACGCCATCCCACCAGCCCTCTATTTTTAGAAGCACCTTGATCACATCACCCGGTTTAAGAGCCAGCGAGTAAGCACTGTCGGAGGAAAATGGGAAGCGTGCAATGACTGTATCGATGAACTCGGAGGAGGGGGGTGGGGGGAGAGTTGATGCGTCTGGAATTGAGAACGAGGTGGTAGATGAAGGAGTCGTGACATGTACAGCTTGAGAGTGTGGTTGAAATTGCTGTTGCTGTTGTGTACGTAGAATTTGTACGAGTTGTTGTTGGTGCGAGTCTTCAAGAGTGACCGAGTCATCTGGAGACTGGAAAGGTGGAGAAGGCAGTTGATTCGAAGCGATGTGGCATGTTGGATAGTTTGATGCAGGCGGGGGTGCATTTGCATTAAACTGGGTGTATTGTTCCATGTGGGTTTTAAGGATTGGGGGCGGGATGACAGAATGAGAAGAAAGGGTGGCTGATGATGTTCCTTGGTTAGTTGAGGGGGGATTTGATGGTGCGCTAGTTGCCGCCACAGCAGCTGCTGCTAATGCTCGTGGCTCAAAGGTCTTTGAAAACGACTGGTGGGAAGTGACGGGGGATATTGAGTGGGTGGAGGAGACAGAAGGGTGCCGGGATCTGTGCTGCTGTGTGATAAAAGCCGGGGGGGTGTCAGAGATAGTGGAGACGTTTGCAGGAACAATAAAGGGGCTGTGTGAAGCCGATGATGGGTATTGAACTGGAGAAGACGACGTAGAAAGAGGCTGTTGATTATGATGAGGAGAAAGCAAGGCATGTTGCTGAGAAGTAAGTGGCGAACTCTGTTGCTGCTGTTGCTGCGTTTTTTGTTGGAAGGAGATGTTTACTGGGATTGCAGGTGAGCCAGGCGACGACCGGAAAGTATCTTGTTTATGAGCCGTGTTCATTTTCGATTTTAAAAACTTTGTGGATGATCCTGTGCTATTTGATCTTTGGAATAAGCCGTCGTTTTCCTGGGATAAGTTTTGTTGTTTTTTAGAGGATGAAGAAGAGCTGTTGTTGTTGCAATTAGATCCCCCAAAAAGCTGAGTTTTAAAGAGTGATGATGTGGCGGAAGAAGCGACCGAGGAGATGCGCTGGAAGGCACGAGCACCCTTGGAAGACGAGTTTACAGAGTAGATTGAGGCGCTTGACGAGCGGGTTGCTGATTTTTTGCTGGAGTGGTTGGAGAGATGCTCAGTATAAGGGACGTTGGAATGGGGGTCATCCAAGGGGACTGGTGGTTTGTCGGAGGAGACAGCTGAGGTGGTGGAGGAAGAAGAAAAAAGAGAAGGAGAGTTTGGAGTGGATTTAAAATTGGCTATTGACTTTGGTCTTGGAGAGCTCGGATAAGATGTTGTAGTGGCAGGAGAAAATGCAAAGGGGCTGATGCTGGAGGATGCTGGCGCGAGATTACAGCTGGAATTAGAATTCAGAGAGTTATTATTATTATCGTTGGTGGCATGAAGAGCGGCGCGCGGAGCTAATTTCTGGTCTGCCCTAGCGGTAGAGGGGCCGCTGGGGCTGGAGTTTCTAAAGAAACTCATTATATTGGAGATGGGGGGTGGTGATGTGTAGAATTAGATATAATTTTGAAGGGGTATATTTTTTATATGGCAGAGAGAAGTCTGAAAAAAAAATTTTAGTTGGAAATGAGTCAATAGAAATGAAGATGTTGTTTAGTGGAGTATTTTTTTTTCTTATTCTGTTAGTGGTAAATAAAGGATAATGGCCACACAGTAAATGGTAACAGTAGTAGTTGCAAGTAGCAGCAATACAATAATATTTAGTACTATCGTCGGTACGGATGAAGAGTTCTAATTTTGTATATAAAAAAAAGAGGTGGGGGTTATACAGATGTTTATATTGAAGAAAAAAAAAAGAAGAAGAAGAAAAAATTTTACCTGTAAAAAAACCAGAAGGACTTTTTAATAAGTAACAAGAAGTCGATATAAATAAGCAACAATAACAGCAGTATTGACACTCCAATGGGAAGGAAAGCCGTAAAAAATTAAAAGTCTTCAAACAAGGGGTTGGATGGCTGTTTAGATGGTTGTCAGGCTTTGCAACAGAGCCTTTTACTATCACTATAATTGGGGGGGGAGTCTGTCAAAGTGAGCTATTCTCTACAGTGCAATTGCCACAGAAAGGCTTGTTTTTAGTAGTAGCGCTGGTGGTCGTGGAGAATAGTTCCCGATAAGCAGCGAGAAAAAAAGAAAAAGCAGCAGCAATAACAACAGCAGCAACAGCCGAAGTATTATAGCAGGTAAGGTGAAGATGAGTCTCAAAGCGGGCTCGAGCTAATGTGGCCTGCAATCAAGGAACATCCGGAAAGAACTACACACTTTTTTGCTTCCCTTCCTCTTTCCCCCCTCCCTTTTTTTTTTTCAATCGACCCTAACAGATATTGTCTTTGTCGTATATATAACTCCCAGTATACTAAAAACATTTAAAAAAGTTTATCGCCAGCCCAAACTTTTCTCTCCATATATTTTCACCAATGTAGAATTAGTATTTTTTTGCGTATGAGGTGCGGTACTACTACTGATTATGGCCATACATAATATCAGACTATCATCGCCGTGAAAGAAATGTCATGTTTGGGTATATATATTCGCCCTATGCCAGGCTGTCTAGATCCTGAATATGAGAAGATTTAATAATTTAAGAAAAAAAATTAGTCTTGAAATCACCTTTTTTTTTTGATTATGCCCCTGAAAATAGATATCAAAATTTTTTTCTTAGGATCCTAAAAAATTAAAAAAAAAATTTCAAGCTTTAACTCTTTCCCTTTTTTTGTTAGGGTGAGATATGTAATTTATGCCAAAGTTTATCGCGCATAATAAAGGAAAACAAGGCGTGAGCAAACACGCGCACGCGTACTAAAGACACCCCGTCCAAGTGTGCAAGATGATGGTGTTAGTGGTGGTATATCTAAGGTATATATGGTATTGTGGTAACTAAAAATATCTATTTCAAACAATCAAGCTTTAATTAGTGGGAGCTGTCATCAGTGTTGTCCTTTTATTTCAAATAAAAGAAAATAATCATAGTTAAATCCAGTGTAAGTTTAAATGCAGCGTCTAGTTTTTGCGTAACATTTGGATATTTGAAATACTTGGACACTAATTTGTTCTAAAATTTGTCAATTGTCAATTGGTTTTTTCTTGTTTTTTTTAGTTAATTGAATATTGTGGCATTTTTTAAAAAAAAAAAGAAAGAAGAGAATATATACTAATCTTCAAGATGAGCTATCAAACCCTTTTTTGTTTCTTAATATTTGATTAAAATAATGTAATATACTGCTAGCTGAAGTTTAATGAAAAAAGAACCTCCGACTGGACACCACTGGTCTATAAGCGTATAAATATATGGCTACTGGAAAGATGTATATTGAGGTTAAATGTGAAATTAAAATGAGTTGATGTAATTTAAATGTAGATGTGAAATGAAGAGGGAAAAGTTAAAAGATACTTTCTAAAAACAAATAAATAACGTGAGTCAATGGCAATTGACTTGAGAAGGCCTCTTTTTTTGTCTCTCTAAATGATGATGATGAGATTTTTCACCAGCTTGTTGAAAATCTAATAGATCAAAATCAAGTTTACAAAATATTATGACATTATTATTAATCATGACAAATTTTGTTTATGTAATATATTACATGTATTTGTTGTCTCAGAGTTAAAAGTTATAAATTTATACTTCACCACCACCACAAACACACAAAAAAAAAAATCCCCAACTTCTTGCCTCTCCCAATTCCTCCTCTCAATCGATTACAAACAATCCAACCTCCTCTTAATAAGCCTTTTCGTTATTTGTATATGCCCGACCATTTTTTATTTATATATTTTTAATTTTTTTAGTTGTTCAGCCCCAGATTTTATTTCACGTAATACCCGACTAATCAATGACCCTCTCGTCAACCACCTACTGGAACAGCGACGAACTAACATCACCAGACTCCAAATCTGCAGTCGCAGCCATCTTGGAGTCTGCGCCGCAAATCGACCCAGCATTTAACCAGCAAGATCAACGGGGTCAACAACATGCGTCTCAACAGCAACAACAACAATCATCCCAACAACAGCCACGCACATCTCAATCTCGGTCTCGGCAACCGCGACAAGACCAACAACAAGACATTGACGACGACCAGGACCCACATGAGAATGACGATGATCAAGGTCCCAGCGTGTCACCAATGTCCGCGAGCTCCTTGACTGGAAACAGTGGATCCCAACAATCATATGGGCAAATGTCAAATGAAGATCACCATCATCACCAACAGCTACACGGAATGGATTTAGACGTCAATGGACAGGAAGGACACCCCCACCACTCTTTACTTGAAACTAGTGGACCATTGGCTGCTCATGTAGTCAACATCAATGGGGGGCCAGTGCCTGGAAATGGTAGGATTTCTGGTGGTGGTGGGAATGGGAACAATAATGGGGCTAATAGTAACGGTGGACTTGGAGGACGGCCCTTGAGCAGCTCTAAGCGCGCAGAACAGAACCGGAAAGCACAGCGGGCGTTCCGCCAGCGCAAGGAGATGTACATCAAGGATCTGGAAGCCAAAGTGAATGAGCTCAAAACCACCAAGGAGACAATCGAGGCTCTACGCCAGGAAAACATCCAGCTACGCGACTATATCCTGGCACTCCAGTCGCGTCTCATAGAGCATCCCGGAGGCGTGCCTACTCCGCCCGCAGTTTACGCGCGTCAAGGTGGAGGAGGAGGACATGCGAACAACGGGAATGGGGGAGGAGGCGGCGCCGGTGGAGGCGGTGGTGGTGGCGGCGGAGGTGGCGCACCTGGGAATGGTGGAAGTAACGGGGGGAATAATATTGGGAGCGTAGGGAGCAGTGGAGGTAACAATGGGGGTGGAGTGGGACTTCACCACGAGCTCGGGCGCCCCAGAATGCACGAGGAGGAAGAGGATGACGAGGATCTCCGACATGGAGACGAGTCGCAGCACCACCACCCGAGCGTGGCGGTCGCAGAAGCGGCGGCGGCGGCGGCGGCGGCGGTAGCTGCTGAGCAGACGGGACTCTATGAGCAACACTACGGGCACCACTCGTTCCACCCGCAATCTCTCGACTCTAGTAAGATGAAGTGAGGGAGAGTTTTAGAGGAACGAGAAAACAGCTTTTAACTATTATTTTGGATATTTTTATATATAGCAGTCTACTACAATAAGATTAATATTTCAATTATGGATATTCATGACTGTTGAAATATAAGACGCGTGTGAAGAGTGTAGATGACGCGTTTTATTTTATTTTGGTTTCTCGGTGCGGTTTTGTTGTGGGTGTTAAACAGAAAGCCCATTGAATCAAGTGACATCAGCCCATCCCAGCACCCTTTTTATTTCTTATACAGAAAGACCCACCTTTTTGACGCCCACATAGTTCACCAATATTGGTTTATCTCTACGGACTCTAATTGTTTGAGATATAACTTTTGAAAAGATTTAAAGTCTTTAGCAGTTTCTTTTCAACCGTTGGTTCAACGTTCTTGCTGTTAAGGAACCCTCCCTGCCATTTCTTGCTTGCTTAAACAAGCTCAGAAACCTTTTTTTGGTTACTCCACACACATCACAGGTGAGCAAGCTTCTTTGTATTTAAGTTTGAGTTTCTACAGTTTGAAATGATATAAAAGGGCTCCAGGAGGGCTTTTTTAGAGGGTATTTATTCTTTCTTATTTTGAAATTCCTTTAAAAAAGGGGGAGAAAAAGTACCAGAATAACCAAAAACAACAACTAGATATTCCATTTTATCTCTTCTTTGTTTTATTTCGTGAATACTAAATATATTTTTTTCATATTTCTAGTTACAAAATTATTTTATAAACAATGTCATTCTTGGTCAAAAAGGTTGGCCAGAAGGTATGCTTATCATAAAAATAACCCACAGATTGCACGCATATTAACGTAATGCTCATGTAGTACGTCAACACGGCAGTAAAGAAGACGTTTGGCGACGAAGACCCCTTTTATGATACTGTAAGTGATTCCTATAATGTTGCTCTTATTTTTTCTAATTCGATTTTGCTTGCTCCGTTGCTAGATTCAAGTCACCAAACCCAATGGCAAAGTCAAAACCAAGCGGGTCTGGAAAGAACCCCCCGAGCTTGGGATCTGCGAAAAGGACCGAGAAATCATGCGCCAGTTTAGCAAACGCGCATGGAACCTCGACATGTTTTTCAGCTTCTGCGGCATTCGGCTCGGGTGGTCGGCCATCATTGGGATTCTGCCGGTTGTTGGCGACTGCATCAACATTTATCTCTCCCTGCGTCTTGTTTATCTGGCCCAAGGGCTCGAGGGCGGGCTCCCCGTGGGCGTGCAGTCCAAGATGATGGCCAACATTACCATGGACTTCTTGCTAGGAATCACGCCCGTGCTGGGCATCATTGCGGGCGCACTGTACAAGAGCAACTCACGAAACAATTTGATTCTGCTGCACCACCTGCAGCACACTGCCGAAGATAACGTTCGCAAGGGGAAATACACGACTCCTGAGGCTGCCCAGAAGAAAAAGTCTGGGTGGTTTACGTTTGGTGGCAATGGCGGAGCAAATACAGAGGGCTACAAGGATACTCCCGAGCCAAGTTTGCTTACCAGTAAGGACCACGGGCATTCTTCACATGCCACTGCGACGACTGTAGCTTCTGTGGATAGTGGTGCCAACAGCCACCCGGAACTAATTGAGCTATCTGGAGTGTCTCGGTCTCAGCACCCGCACCAGCCCCATCAGGACTCGGGTGTGTTTCAGAGTAGTAATGGGCATGGTACGCCATTGCAGCAGCAACACAAGGCTGCTTCTTCTCCTTCAGGTCGCAACCGAGCAGGGTATTCTGCGCATGAAACGGTAAGTATGGCATATCCGCCGCCACCTCCGCCCTTGCCTAATCGGCCGCATAATACATGAGCTGCAGAACAAGAGAGATGGCTATTAAAAAAATCCGATTAGGCGAGGCCAGTCAATGTTTTTATGATGATGGAAACAAATGGACGTGATGGCGGATTTGATGTTTGATTTGATTTTTTTTGTGCTAATCTGAGGCGCTGCGGCGTTTTTTTTTTTAAAGCAAATTTAGGTGCAGCTTAGGCAGGCAGCAGGAATTTAATGTAACAAAGACAGTGTAACAAACCAGTAATGTAATTAAAGTGTAACAAAGATGTAACAGAGGTGTAACAAATATGTCACACTTTTTTTCTCCAAACGGCAGTTGCCATGGCGGCAAACAGAAATTTAAAACAACAAGGCAACAAGCGGGCGGCAGAAGCAGGTGGCCCAGCAACCGCGTAAACACTTTTAATTCTCTCCCAAAACCTCCAAAAAAAAATTCTCTTCTTCCTTTTCCTTCCTTCTTCTTAACACTCCCTATATACCAATATATAAGCCCATCCACTTGAAAATACTAAATCTTTTCATCCCACGCTCGTTTTAACCCGTCGTCGCCTGTTTAGATCTTCCCAGCCTTTCTTCCATTTTCCCAAAGAAGGTTTTACTTTTCTCAGTCTTTCGTTAAAATTTTTTTTCGCCAATTCTTTCAGTCCTTTTTTTTTTTTTTGATTTATCAAAATTTATAACCCATCCTTTCACAACTTTTAATACACAAACATCAAAATGAAGCTCTCGTCCGTCGTCTCCGTCGCCTCCCTCACCGCTGTCGTTGTCGCCACCCCTCCCGCCTGTCTCCTCGCTTGCGTCGCCCAGGTCTCCAAGGCTGAGTCTTGCTCTGACCTTAACGACTTTGACTGCATCTGCTCCTCCAATGGCGACTCCGTCATCAGCTGCCTCAACTCCATCTGCCCCAACGACAACGCAGATACCGCTGTCTCCGCCTTCAAGAGCTCTTGCTCCGCCCAGGGCAAGGATGTCTCGGCCTCAGTCTCCTCCTCCTCCTCCTCCGCCTCCTCCTCTTCTACTAAGGCTTCTTCTTCTTCCGTGGCCTCCTCCACCTCCGCTGTTTCTTCTTCCTCTGCAGCTGCCACCACCTCTTCTTCCGTCGCCTCTTCTTCCGCTGCCGCTTCCTCTTCTGCTGCCGCTTCTTCTTCCGCTGCCGCCACCTCTTCTGCTGCCGCCACCACCTCTTCTGCCGCTCCCTCTTCCTCTGCCGCAGCTTCTTCTTCCTCCGCTGCCGCCTCTTCTATCGCCTCTTCTTCTGCTGCCCCCACCTCTTCCGCAGCCCCCACCACCTCCTCTGCCCCCGTTTCTAAGCCCTCTACTACTGAGGCCGAGGGTGAGGTCTCCACTGTCTACACCACAGTCTGCTCCACCTCTCCTTGCCACGCCCACTCCTCCGCTAGCGCCTCTTCCTCCTCCACCTCCCCCGTCGCTGTTCTTCCCACCTCCTCTAGCAACACCACTGGTAACACTACCTCTCCTACTACTCTCCCCGTCGTCAACGACAACGCTGCCTCCTCAGCCTTTGTCCAGGCTTCCGCCTTTGCCGCCATTGTTGCTGGCGCCGTTGCCGTCTTTGCTTTCTAAATGGAGACTTAAACATCTACCATCAAGGCATTTTTGTACACAAGTTTTTAAAATCCATCTCATCTTACGATTAACTCCATTTTTTTTGCATCAAAGTTTATGACGACAATCTAAGTATTTGGGCCCCCTGGTGCGGTCTTTTTATTTATTATATATTTTCTGATCCCTTTTCTTCCTTTTTTTTCTTCTTTTTAGAATAATAATAAAAAATCTATACAAATTATATATATATTTCATATACATACGGTTTTCTTTTAAATTAAAATTTTCTTTATATTTTTTGTTTGATGGAGTAGCACCCACAACCTGTTTGTTTACACATAAAACGTCCAAGCCGTGAAAAATCTCGCGCTCGCGCCACTTAAGTGGCAACACACAACAAAACTTTAAAACAAAGACTTTTCATTCGCTTATATTCCGTAGATTCATGCATCCAGGCACATCGCCCGCTCAAAGTTTTCCCAGTCGAATGAACATGTCCATTGTCTTTTAAACAAATTTCGTTTAAATGCTGCTGCTGCTGCTGCTGCTGAAAAAAAAAAAATTCACGGCCACATTGGGTGCCACTCAACCGAGAAATCACGTGTCTGATTTTTTTAAACCTTCTCCCGTCCACGTAATCAAATACACTAAAACCCCTATTTTATTATCACCATCAATTCATTATATATAATTAAGAAAAAAAGCTCATCCCTTTATAAATATATATAAATATTATAAATATATTTCAAACTCACATAAAAAAATAATCGACATATTGTTTTTTATAACTATTTCACAATATTCTATCTCTCACAGAAACATGAAATTCATCCCCATTCCAATAAACCCAAACACCACTCCCAGCCCCGTCGTCCGTAGGGCACGTAGCCGGCGCACGTCGCCTCCCCGTTTCAACGCGCGTATACTCCATGATCCAGATGAAAACTCTACAGGCGTACTTTGTTGTTGTTGCTCCTCTTTGTTTTCTTTCTCCTTTTTCTTCTCCTGAATCAAAAGCCGCTCTCCAAAATATTCCCCTCCTTCGACCCCCCCGGTACACACGCATCTCGGTATCCGTACTGCCCCTGGCATAGGACCTTGGTACACTTCCGGGTAAACAACTTCTTTGGCATGTCCAGTTGAAGCTCTCGTAGGTTTCACCCCCTTGTTTTCAAAGTCAACTCCACCAGCCACATTGACCTGAACCAAGGATGTGGCCGTTGCCGTGGCCATCACTTGGGCCGGCATCCCTAGCGCCATTACCTGATCGTCTCCACTTCCCACATTGAGAACCATGACTCCCACAGTTTCATTCTTTTTTTTCTTCATCTTGCGCAGCTTCTTCTTCATCATCTTCTTTTTTTCTTCCTTCTTCTCCGCTTTACGCTTCTTTTTTTCTGTCTTGCGCTCCTTCTTAGCGGCTTTTTTCTTCTTGATCCCATCTATTTTCTCCTCTTTCCACTTTTTCTTCAATGCCTTTTTTTTCTTCAGCTTTTCTTTTTTGCTCAGTTTTTTTTTCTTCGGCTCTTCATTGTCGGTCTCATTCTTTCCACCGCCAGGAACACTCAGACTAGCGCTGGTGCTAACAACACTTGTATCCGCGCTCTTACCAATATCACTGCTGCTAATGCTTGAACTGGATTGATTACTGGCCGTACTAGGATTCAGGGTTTTGGTATCAACAACACTTGAAATGGAAGAGATGGAAGTCACTGTCACAACTTTGGGTATCTTGGTTTTAGTCTTGGTTTTGGTTTTAGTCTTTGGCCTTTTGATCTCTCTTAAAAGCTCAGTTTCTGTTTTGGTTCGAAATTTAGTTTTGGTAATTTCTTTGGGTAGTCGATAATAATCCTCCTCATCGTCATTGTCGTCGTCTTCATCGTCATCATCATCATCGTCTTCATCATCGTCTTCATCATCGTCTTCACCATCGTCTTCATCATCGTCTTCATCATCGTCTTCATCGTCGTCCTCATCATCAACTTCATCTTCATCATCATCATTTTCATCATCTTCATCATCTTTATCTCCATCATCATCTTCATCAGCGTCTTCATCATCATCTTCAACGACATTAGGGATATCGTAATAATCATAATCTCCATCACTTCCCACAAATCGTAATTTCGATGGAATGACAGTCTTGGTATAATACTCCGTTTCAGTTTCAGTTTTAGTGGATATAATAATATTAAAATGCTCGTCCGACTCAATCACATCATCCTCATCATCCTCCTCTTCGTCCTCATCATAATCATCACCATACTTCTTTTTGAACGGGAAATGTGGCAGACACTTTCTGGGTCGCCGGTATATTAATGTGGTAGTTTCTGTGACAGTATCGGTATACTCAAAGTAAACTGTAGAGTAAGATGTCTTGGTAATTTCTTCAGTTATAGTTACCCAATAAATCTTGCGAGCTCCTTCTCTGATATGTGGGAATTTGGGGTTTATAATCATAGCCTTCTTTTTTCTGGGCTTGGTAATCTTTTTATATCTCTTATAGTCATCATCATCATCGTCATCGTCATCATCGTCTTCCTCGTCGTCTTCATCATCATCATCATCATCATCATCATCATCATCATCAAACCACCATTTTTTTCTGGTTGATTTTCCAGATTTTGTTTTTGTTGGACTGGGCGCAACAGTTACAGTAACCACTCCCGGTTCGGTCTTACTGAAACTTGTGTTATTCAAACTGGTAGTCAGTGTGGAGTTAGATATATTTTTGGAAGGTTCCCCAAGAGTAACTGTGACTGTGACTGGAGACGGAGTTGAAATACTGGTGGGTATAGTTGATGGTATCGTACTCAAAGATGTGTTTTTGCTAATCATTTTAGAAGAAAATATAATTTCAGTTGTTCCGAGCTCCGTCTTGGGTATCTGTGTCATTGTGGAAAAGTGTTTTTTAAATCGGTCATTAATAATTCGTTCAATCTCTTTTTCCAAGTCCTTTTCGGTATCTTCATCCATTTCTTCATCGCCATCAAATTCTTTCCCAATCTCCTTTTCCAATTCTCGTTCAAGATTTTCCTGGAACCTATCGTCAACATCGTCTTCTTCTTCCTTTCTTTCATTTATCTTTTTAGGTGGCTTGACATCAGGAGGCCTAAAAATTGGAGGCTTAGGTGCTGGTCTTTTGGAAGTAATATTTTTAGGGGCCTGAGTTTCTTGGGGTAGCTCAGTTGTTTTTACTGATCTAGTTGTAAAAGTTTCTGTTTCTTCTGGGTCATTATCGTCCCTATCTTCTGAGCCGTCGTATTGAGGATTTTCAGGTTCTTCAAGTTCTTCAGGTTCTTCAGGTTCTTGAGGCTCTTCGGGTTCTTCGGGTTCTTCGGGTTCTTCGGGTTCTTCGGGTTCTCCAGGCTCTTCAGGATCTTCCAGTTCCAGCTCTTCATCATCCGGAGTATATAATTCTTCATTGTCAGAAGGTGGTTCATCAACTTCGATATCATTTTCTTCTTCATTTCTGCGGTTACTTTCCCCATCTTCATATTGACCATCCTCTTCCTCTTTTGATTCCTCATTATCAGATTCCTTATCCCAATCACTACCATCAGAGTCATCATACTCTTTATCCTCAGTTTCATCACTCCATTCTTCTTCTGGTTGTTCAATCCATTCTTCTTCGGGAGGTTCAATCCACTCATCCTCGGGAGGTTCAATCCACTCATCTTCGGGTTGCTCAATCCATTCTTCTTTAGGAGGTTCAACCCATTCCTCTTCAGGCTGTTCAATCCATTCCTCTGGAGTTTCTGGCTCGTCGTTTCCATTCTCAAAATCTCCTGGTTCTGACCACTCCATTTCGTCTTCAGGCTCATCAAAATTTTCCGAGTCTTCTTCACTTTCTTCCGGCCTCTCTTTTGTTTCATTTGGATTTTCCTTTTCTTCATCTTCTTTTTTTTCTTCAGGCCGCTGAACCTCAGTATCCTTTTTCTTTCCTCTTTTTTGAATATCATCGCTCACTTTTTTCTCTTCCTTGGGAATTCGGATTTTACCCACATCACTTCCCTTTCCGTCAAATGGCACCCCTGGTGGTAAACGTGTAGACGATGGAGGTTCAATAAATTTACCAGTAGATGTTGCAGCTTCTGATGAAACTGATTTGCTATACCTTGGAGTTGTACTACTTGAAATTGTAGTAATCACACTAGGTTTGGACTGTGGAGACGAAAACACATTTGTCGATGTAGAACGGACAATAGAATTAATTTTAGATGTAGGTTTGGCAGAAGAAATAACTGATTTTGAGCTAGTAGAGACAGATATGGTGTTGAATTGCGTGGTAGAAGTGATAACAGGCTTAGATCCCGAGTATCTTAATGATAGACTGCTTGTTGATGTGCTAGATATTAAACTGCCTGTAGAAGATTGGCTTGTAGACTTAGTGATAATTTTGGTACTAGTTTCAGAGGTAGGCAGCAAAATAAATGTACTGGAACTTATTCCTGGAGGTGAGCGTGTTAGCGTTAAATCAGTTTTAATACTAGTGTATCTAAGTGAGACAGTAGATGTGGACAATTTGCTTGTCGCAGAATTATCAACAGTAGTGAAATTCACTGAAAGAGAAACTGAAGTGATGGGGTTACCCAAATTAACAGAGTTAGTTGGAATAACCGTAACTAACATACTAGTTGAATTGGCTTGAGTTAAAGACGAGCTTGACAATAAACTGGTAACATTTGGTAAATCTTTCAGTGTATTTGTAAACACAGAACTAGAAAATGTCACTAAAGGTATCCCTACCGTATTATTTGCTATGCTTGTGGTATTAGAAAAAGCAGTTGTTGTAGTCGGCAGGGAACCTTGGGATGGAAGAGTTGTGGTAGTATTTTTGGCACTAGTAATAGTACTGCTCATAACAATCAGGGATTTTGAGGGCCCAATTGTCGTCGTATTTAAACCAGGAACTGGCAAAGTACTAATTACAGAATTTGTAAAAGTGGTAGTGAAGGATAACGTAACACTTGGAGAAGAAATTAATGTACTATCTGACCGGGATAATGAAGGAGATGTGCTAGAAACAAAAATGATGGAAGTTGTAGGTAAAGAGATTGAATTAGATACAGTTGCTGAAGTCATACCAGACATAGAGCTGGAACCAGAAAATGATGTTGTAATGGACGTATTTGGAGAAGGAGGTACGGAAGGAGTTGGAGGCGCGGAAAAAGCTGGAGGGGGAGAAGGAGTAGGAGGAACCGAAGGAGCAGGCGGAGCAGGCGGAGCAGGCGGAGCAGGAGGGGCAGGAGGAGCCGGAGGAGCGGAAAAGGCTGGAGAGGGAAAATGAGTGGGAGGAGCAGGAGGAGCAGGAGGAGCAGGAGGAACTGGAGGAACCGGAGGAACCGGAGGAACCGGAGGTGTAGGAGGAGCAAGAGGAGCAGGAGGAGCAGGAGGAGCAGGAGGAGCAGGAGAAGCAGGAGGGGAAGGAGGGGGAGAAGGAGTAAAAGAAACTAGGGGCAACTGTGAATTGGAAAGTGAAGCCACAGTTGATGTAGAATTAGTTGTTGAAACACTGGAAGTCGTCAAAATGGACTGTGGTGGCGGTAACGCGACATCAAATGAGGTGGATGTGATAACACTGAGCCCACCATCAAAGGGCAGTGTTGCACTTCCCGAAACAGTCCAAGTTGGTGTGGCAATGGAGAAGTCATTTGTGGTTGAGGTCAATGAGATGACCGGAGGCTGGCTGCTTGTTGTGGGAGGGGATGAAACGGTGGCTTCATTTTGTAATGGAGGAGGCGATGGCAATGGTGGTGCTTGTTCAGGAAGGCTTTCAATTGCGTAATCTGCACGTTTTTCCTTTTCCGATGTTTTGTCCAGATCTTCGCTTTCCCAGGATTGAGTGCTTGGTTCATCTAAAAACAAATTTTCAGTAGGGGATGACTCGTCCAGGGGGACCGATGAAGTGGGCACCAAAAAAGATTCGGTAACTTCTGTAGAGTAAGACTCTGATGTGAAGTCACTCAATATGGGTGAATCAAGAAAATAATCATCATCAACTATTGGGGGCTCGGAAAAAGGGACTGTGGGGAACTGTGAACTAAATTCTTCTGTGGGGTCTGTAGAGGGTTGTGAGCTTTCCTCTTCGGAAGGTTCAATCAAGTCAATAGGTTCCAAGGTGTCAACTTGTTCAGGAGGGCTTAAAGTTGGCCAAAATTCTGGTAGATCAGGAATGTATTCTGTAGAATCATAGTAGTCATAATCAGAGTTAATGGAGGAGTGTGATTCATTGACTTCAGATTCCAATTCTTCAGGTATGGAGTCAATAGGAGGTTCAATTAAAGATTCTTCCGCGGAACTTTCCGAGGAGTTAACCGGATCAACAGACGGATAAAAAGAAAAAAAATCGGAATCAATGAGAGATTCTTGCTCTTGTTGATAACTAGAGTTTTCATCTTCAACAGTAGACTCCAGGACTTGTGATTCTGTTGAATCTTCAAATATTGGAGTTTCTGAATATTCAGGAGTTTCAGAAATAAAAGATATCTCAACTGGGTCTGTAGATGGAGAGCTATCTGAAATATCCCAATAATCAGTTTTCAAAGGCTCTGTTGGTTGCTCAACTTCATCCACTGGAATGGTTTCTTGAGAAGATGTTTGATCTTCCGAGTCAAGTATCGTATCATCTAAAAAGTCTGAAGATGAAATATCAAATGAATTTGAGTTTGTGATGTCATCAAAATCTTTGGAAACTTCAAAAGAGGTGCTTTCCTCAACTTCATTGAAATATGAACTGGAGATTTCTTCAACTTCTGATTCCTCATAAGACTGGGATAAAGTTGATTCCGTTTCTGTTTGATCTCCAGGACTCACATTTGATTCATCATCCTGCTCGTGCTCCGACTCAAAAAAAGTTGAATCTGAAGAAAAATAAGGCTCAGAGGTTGAAACAAAATCTGAAAAAAAAGTGGTTGTGTTCGTAGCACTTGGTTCCAGAGTGTTGTCAAATGTGGGTTCTAGAATTATGCTAGACTCGCCAAAATCCGATTCTGAGTCAACAGATGACACCAGCTCAGGTTCAGTAAGTGTTTCAGAAGGCAGGGTAAAAGAATCAAAAATGGTTTCTGAAGGAGTGCTTGAGATAAACTCTTCAGTTGATTCCGTTTCTATTGACGACTCAGAAGGCACGCTCTGTAAAGGATCATTTGTAAAATCTAATCCAAAATCAGGTTTAGGTTCAGGTTCAGGTTTAGGTTCAGGCTCTGGTTGGGGTTCAGGCTCTGGTTGGGGTTCAGGCTCTGGTTGGGGTTCAGGCTCAGGTTCAGGTTTAGGTTCAGGTATAAGCTCATGTTCATGCTCATGTTCATGCTCATGTTCATGCTCATGTTCATTTCCACGTTCAGGGATATTCTCAAATGGGGGTTTAAAGGTGGATTCATAATCTTCGGGGCCGGACTCTGTGACAACTTCAGAAGATGATTCGGATTTGATAGGTTCAGGCTCAGGCTCCTGAGAAGGTTCCGGCTCAGGCTCTAAAGAAGGTTCAAATGATGGAAATACCGACTCAAATTCCTGTTCAGATGTCGATGCCGGTGGAGACGAAAAATCGGCAGATGGTTCCTTCACAGACAAATATGGTTCAGATTCCGTCTCAGATTCGGGATTGTATTGGGTGGAAGGAGGGGGTGGAATATCCAAAGGAGTTTGTGTAGATGAAGGTAGTGATATCACAGACTCAGAAACTTCAGGCATTGGTTCCAGTTCAGTTTCTGGCAACGGTTCCACCCCTGGTGGGCTGGAGGGTTCCGGACCGATTTCAGTGTAAAAGCTATCATTGTCATCTGATGTTTCAATTTCAGAAAGAGAATCGTCAGGAAGCCCACCAGTAATACTAGGTTTTTGGGTACTATCACCAGAAGATGAGAAATCGCCACTTTGCTTTTTTTTCTTCCCGCCAATTTTTTTAAAAAACTTTCCAATCTTCTTCATTGATTTTTGAAAATTGAAAGCATTGGCAGCAACCATATCGGGATTAGTGAGTTCAACACCATAAGCCCCAACCTGGTCGTTGCCATTATCTTCGTCATTATCATAGTAGTCATAATCGTATTCATTGTAGTCTTCTGGATATTCATAACCGGAAACATCATTTTTAAGATCCCCAAACATAAGATATTCCTCCGGAGTCTCTTCCTCTGTATTAGTCTCTTCACCTTGAACTTCTCTTTTTCCGAGCCACAAAGAGTCCTCATAATAACCAAGTTTTCCAAAATCTACTTTCACATGCAAAAAAAGAGTTAGAAATCATTAAATTATTTTATTTAGATTCTGTTTTTATCTATAAAAAAGGAAAAGATTAATTCATACCATCCATTTTGTTTCCAAGTTCTTTATCATTTTGAAAAACCAAATCGTCGTCAATGGCAATCGACATCTTATTGTCTTTTCTTTCTTCCATTTGCTTTTTCTCTAGACTCTGTTTATGGTCATCATTAAAGGTATCATCCCGGTTCGAAACAAATTTAAGCTTCTTTTGGTTACCCAAATCCTTTATTTGAAAAACTCCACGGTTAGCCTCATTGGGTATCATCACAAATACATCAAATTTTGGCGCAGCATTGGCTCCAGAGTCTGTTTTTGCCGTTTCAAAAGGTGGTCTTTGAGGGATTAGATCAAGGGAGCTGGATTTGACCAATGATTTTGATTTTTTTGAAGTGGTGGTTGTAGTGGAAAAAAAGTCTGGAGGAAAGTCTTCAGTGGGGAGAGGTGGAGGATTATAAGTGAAAAATGGTGGAAGAGTGGAAGGAGGTGGATTTGGGTTTCCTGAAAGAGTGATTACAATGGGGCCTCTAGTGCGTGTTGTGGTAGTAGAAGAGGAAGAGGATGTGGTCGAGGGTGATGAAGTTGATGGTGCAGCGGATACAAAAGAAGAGGTACTTTGCAAGATGGAGGAATTATGAATAATTGATGAGGCTAAAGATGTAGTAGTGATTGGACTGTTTAAATGAGTTTTATGATGCGTTGAGGTTGGTTCAAAAGAAGTCAAGTCAACAGGAAATGGAAAAGATGGGGAATAATCGGAATCAGGGATATAATGGGTAGGGATATTTGGTGATCCCGAAAGAGTAATTACGATTGGGCCTCTGGTAATCTTGTGACTTGTTGAAGCAGTTGTGGTTGCCATCTTACTTTGACCGACGGAGCTAAAAGGTGGAGTACCGGCTTGCTGGGAGGCAACTGTCTTCATGGATCCATTAGGGTAATCAATAACAAATTCTTCGTCTCCTTTAAGTTTCTCGTCCGTTTTTTCATTTTTCCAGGGGGCCTCATCGTTTCTGTCGGGTCCGCCTGGTCCTGCCTGGATACTTGAAAAAGGCACATCGTTCAGAATGTTGGCGATATAATTGTAGAGGAGATAGTGAGATACTACACAAGTTTCTGTAATTGCTCTATTAAGAACGTTGATACGGGACTAAAAAAGTTGTTAGTAAAGATATGGAGGTTTTAACACTGTAACTTTACGTTAACGGATGAACAAGAATCATAACAAGAAGTGCGCGTTTCCAAAAGCACTTGACAGAGACAGGTACTATCTCCGGACCCGCATTGAGTAGCCCTAATACGCCCAGATTCAAGACAAGATTCTGAAGCACACTCATTTTCTGGGGCTGCAAAAAGGTTAGTGATAGAGTCATCGAGACGCCAGAAGGACTGGGCTTGTTGAGGATCGGGGGGATTTTTTTCAGGTGCTTGAGCAAAAGCTAATGCCGAGAGTAGCAGTAGGAAGCTGCTCAAAGACGGAAGTGTTATTTTCATAGTTTTTTTTGAGTAGGACTTTTATTTAAGTAGAAGAGATGGAAGAAGAAAGGAAAACACGTTGGATGTCATTTTTTAAATCACACAAAATGGCTTCATTGCATTCCTTTGGACAACAGTGTGGCTGTTACATCTGGATGTTACCACATTGAGTAGATGCAACACCCGTGCGGCTGATAATTATGTCCATACAAAAAAAAAGTTGGACCCGAGGGGTTTACGGCTTTTTGCATGAATTGAACGTACGTTGGAAATACAGGCACGCGTTTCTTTAATGGAAGAAACCCTTTTTTTGGCCATTGTATCGTTTGTAAATAAACAAACGGAAAGGAATTCATTTTGTTTTCATAATACCTTTTTCAGAAAAAAGCTTTTTCTTTCCAAACAGAAGAATCACAGAGACGATCTCTGTTGTTTCGAAGGTAAGACATGCGGTGAAAGGTGGAGATAAAAAGGAGGGAAGGAAGAAAAGAAGGTCATATTGGCAGAGAAAAAAAGATACGCTTAAGGTTTCTTCTGAGACTGCCGTAAAAAAAACGCCTGCCAACATGATGACCCTTTTGAAAGCAACAAATATTATTTAGAAGAAAAAAAGAAAAAAACAACCGTTCAGATGAGTTTATTAGCTTGGGAAATTATTCTTAGATACTAGATGGGATTATGTGGAATAATATTATTACTACCTCAAGATTATTTTTTTCACAGATTGCCATCTTAAGAATCTACTTTATTAATGGTTTTGTAATTCAATTGCCAGGTTTTTCTCTGGCTTTCTCGTCTCCTCACTTTTTCCGATTCGTCTTAATTATCACCATTTTTTTCTCCGCGCAAGAATGTCTCGTGTGACGGGCGGGCTTAGAGACACAGGCGTTCAGTCTGCCAACAAGTCCGTTGGTCAGTCTACCAGCCCCTCTCCAAACAAAAAAACAGCTCCAGAATGAATTTTATTGACGGCCAACAGTTCAAGCGCGGTAGAACTGCTAGATAAGTATTTTAAAGTTGGCGTGCAGGTGTGAGTGAGTGGGTGGATGTACTATATTTAAAACTGGCGACTTAATTTTTTTTTATTTTTTTTCATAAATAATATAATTTCAAAAGAAAGAAAAAACCTTCATTCTTTTTTTCCTTCTTCTTTTTTTCTTTCTCTTCCTTATAACCTTCATTTACATATATTTAAAAAATTGATTCTATCCACACCTAGAAACAAATGGCCGAACCAGTTTCTGCAGATACTACCGTGGTAGTGGTCCTAACCTCCACTTCCACAATCATCCCTGGCTTAGCTTTGCCAACTCCGGAAACAACAGCTACAGGAACCGAAGGACTTGGTACCGATACAGCTCCCATAACTACACCAGCAGTAAACGAGTCACCAAGCGCCATCACAACTTTGCTCATCACCACCCATCGCACACTGATCAACTCCGACTCGGCAATTCCCTTTGAATCGGCCACAGGAATAGACTCACCTCAAGCAGCGGCATCTGCGTCCTCCTCCTCTACAGTCGCTCCCAGCCATGGAGGATCCTCCGGGCTCTCCTCCGGGGGGATAATTGCGCTTGCGGTGGCCGTGCCTTGCGGCGTGATTACCATTTTTGCGCTGGTGGGGCTCTTTTTTTGGCGGCGGCACCGGCGCACTAAAGCCATTCGGTCGCAGCGACTGGCCGAAATCCGCGACTACGGGTTCAACCCCAACATCCGCCACGACGACGACTCGGACGACGAGCTCAGCGCCAACAACAGGTCCCGCTCCGCAGGCAACGACGACATGCGGGGCCCCCATTACGGGGCTAACGGCCGCCGGCTGGGCCCCAACGGAAAGGAGCGCCCGGACAGTTTGGCCACGCTGCATGGCTCCGCAAACGTGTTTGGAGACAAGGCGTCCAGCGATGACCCTGCGTCGGGGAACTACCGAGGATGGGGGCCGGCCCCTCCAACGGCCCCGGTCGTCACGGCGGCGGCCACGCAGCCCGGCCTTGGAGTCAGCGCTCTGTCTGGGACGGGCCCGCAACAACAGCAGATGACCCAAATTTATGGAGACTCTCCTCTGCCATACTCAATCATGCCTATGCAATCTGGACCTGCAGCTGCAGCCGTCCCCCCTGCGCCATTGGCCGCTGGGTTTCTACCCCACGAAGGCAGTACTTTTTATAATGCAGCCTCTTCAACCACAGGGGTTTCTACTCCAGGTGGTGGTGATAGTACTGATGGTAGGGCCACATACCCCTCGGACCCGTACACACACTCGGCGGAGGGCTTTAATCCCGGCGGCGGCCCGGCGTCTCCTGATGCACGTACTCTGGGGGCCTCGTCTCCCCCGGGTGTTTATCCCCAGGGTCCGGGCCAGGTACAGCAACAGCAGGTTTCTAACAATTCAGGATCTTATTACATGCCCGCGTCGCCGTCACAGTACGCCCCTGGAAGCCACGGGTCTCCTGGGTATGCTTCGTATCCCGGGGGTCCGGCTGTAGAGCACATGGCGATGGCCCAAGGCAATGGTAGCGTCCCACTGATCTCCCCCATCTCGACAACGCCCGATAGTGGGCGGGTGGTTGCCACGGCCATCACTACGGACCATGCAGTGCCCTCAGCCTCGACAGCCAGTGTTCCGCGGACTTATGGCGGGAGCAGCGTTGGCAGCAGCAACTACAACAATATTAGTACGACCTTAGCTAGCACAGAAAGTGGGCCCACTAATTTTGTGCCTCCTGCAGCTGCGCCGGAGGATCCTTTGCAAAGTCATCACTATTCTTCACATGAAGATATCAGGCGAGTGGCCTCAAATTTTTAGAGTCCTTTTGGGTTTATTTTTTATTCATTTATATACATATAGGTTTTTTTCAAATCGGGTTCTTTATCTTTTGTTTTTTTTGTTCTCACAATGTTTTTGTCTTTATACGCAATTTTTATATACAAATACACATAAATAAAAAAAATTATACAAAAACAGGTTATTTGGTGACTTAATTGAACCTTGAAGCAGTTCTCGGCAAAGAAAAGAGTATTGTTCCCAAGCTAGCAAGGGAGGAGGACAAAAGGAAGTTAGAAAGGGGGAGCGCTAAACAATGGTACTGGGGAAGATTCTGAGTGTCAAACCTTGACCTCGAGTGCTGAAAAAGTGGGACTCGTGTGTGCACTGTTGAAGATGAAGAGTTTATCACCCGAGCAGCTGTCGCCCGACACTTTAAAGACACCGAAGGATAGACTAGAAAACAAGTGGAGGCATCAATTGGGCTAATAACGAGCCTTGACTGGCAAACCAATTGGGTTCAGCAGATGGTGATTTTATTTTCGTGTAGATTAACGGCTGGGGTTTTCAACAAATCTCCTTGGCTTCAACAAAATTGGCTCGTCACCAAAGACTCGGTTATCGCAGTTTCAGCTACTAGTTTCGATCAAAGAAAAGGAAGCAACAAAAAGAAACTACTCAAACCTATGTCCTTTTCTTTTCTTTTGTTCACCCTCTTTTAAATCTTCCGAGACCGTAACCCAGATATCAGTAACATACGAAATACAAGAAATACAAAAGAAAATTTGGTGCATGTTAGTCTCTTTGTTTATTTACGATATACTTCTTAATTAAAGTTTTTTTTTTCGTATAGACGCTTCAAGGCCAGCTGGCTCTTCTCGTAAACATTAGCTTTTTGTTTTAGTCTCTTGAAAATCTCCACATATGTTTATTTTTAACACATACAATTTATATCTTACGACTTATGACATATAACATAAAATCTAAAATTTAATTATTAAGACTTCTTAACCTTTTTTTCTTTTATTTTCTAAGAAAAAAAACCTACAACACCCCTCTCGCCCCCCTTTTTTTCCCAACATTGAAAAAAAACCCCTTCCTGCGGCGTCTTTTCATCTCTCCATCCCACAAACCTTCCGCAATGTCCCGCCACCACCCCGACCTCGTCTTGTGCATGAAACAGCCGGGGAAAACCGTCGGCCGCCTCTGCGAAAAGTGCGACGGCCGATGCCCCATCTGCGACTCGTACGTCCGCCCCACCACCCTCGTCAAGATCTGCGAGGAGTGCGCCTTTGGCAACTTTGCAGGCAAATGCATTCTCTGCGGAGGCCAGGGAACCTCTGACGCGTATTACTGCTACGAGTGTACTATGCTAGAACATGACCGCGATGGCTGCCCGAAAGTTGTCAACTTGGGGTCTAGTAGAAGTGATCTTTGGTACGAAAAGAAAAAGGCAAAAATGCAGCAGCAACCCTGGTAAGAATGATAACTTTCACCCCTTTATTTTTTTTTTCTGTACAATATTTTTAAATCTTTTATATCTTATTTATTTTATTCTATAGTAATACAATTTATTTTTTACCTTTCAAATGAGTTTATAAGCTTTTTTCCTTCTTTTCAGCTTCTACTCGTGTCCCGTTAGACGTGACTGGAGACGCACAGGTCCCAGAAAAGGCCAGTGACGCTGCCGAAAAGTTTTGCGACACTGCTCGGCGGTGTTGGTTGAACGGCCCACTAAACTCGGGATTGACCTCCACAACGTGGAACTGCTTGCCCAGCAATGTAATGTTCTCACCTTGTTTGCGCACAAGCGAGTGTGACCGTCCAGGTCCGCTGCCACCATTATGAGTGCCATCTGCGCCGCTCTCGTCACCGGTATGGGCACCGTGGCCACGGTCATGGCGGCGGCGCGGATCGCGATCACCGTTAGGCCCGTAATCAAAGGACCCTCGGGTCTCGCCAGCCTGACCATCGCGGCCACTAGATAGCACGGCAGCCAACGCGGACGCGGACTGTGATGCAGCCGTGTTGGGTGGGCTGGAAGCAGCACCGACGTTGGTGACAACAGGAGATGAGGAGCTCTTGTCTAAAGAGTGCTTGCGCAAGCTTCGCGTACTCATAGTCTTCCCAAGACCTTCCACGGAATTTGGAGAAGAGGTACTCGAGCCTCCAGAAAGGTCTCCGCGTAAAGTCTTGAGCATGCGTTTGGATGAAGCCGTGGGACTACCCGAGGCGGCAGAAGCAGCAGCAGCAGCATTCGAGGGCGACGACGATGCCGAGGTACCCACAGACATGTTGATACTGTTTCTGCGGCTGGATCCGCGCAGTGACAACGAAAATGAGCGCCGAATGGACCGCTTCGTTGGCGACCCAGGGCTGTGGGGCTTTTCCGAGCCAGAGGGCATGGCATCTGCTGGAGATGAGGACGATGCAAACGACCAAAAATGGTCGCGGATGGACTTTCCATGCAAATTGTCCAACGATGAGGATGAGGAGGATGAAGAGCGAGTTTTGTTTGGAGTCTTTTTCGAGGAGGCCGATATAACAGACCCCACCGAGTATAATGAAGATGTGCGGCGGTTGTGTCCATGTGCAGGCGTAGCGGGAACAGCTCCGGCGCTTGGTCGAGGATTCACAGCTGTAGAAACGCTACTGGCCACGGTACTTGTGGTATGCAAGCTTGCGGTATCCAAGGCCGCGATCGAGGGCTGTTCAGCCGTTGTGTACCGGCTCACAGGTCCTTCTGTGGCAGAGGCCGTGGAGGTGGTTGTTGTGACCAACAGCCCTGACGCAGCTTCGGGTAAAGGTTTCGGTTCTTCTTCTTCCTCTTCGACAATTTGGGTATGTTCGCTGGGTTCACACGTATGTGGAGTTGTGTTTGATGGCACTTCAACAACCTGTGGTAAACCAGCAACAATGGTATTAGCCGAAGTAAGCTCAGAAGATAACACTCTAGGGCCTTCCTTGAGCGTATTTGTTGACAGTTCATCAATGGAACGTGTGGGCGACTCTGGGACGTTACTATTGGGGGTCGCCTCTAAGGACGTCTCCAACTTTTCTTCAGGTCCACAGGTGGCTCCCTTTTCCGGGCGCACAATGGGGGTGGTATTCCCCGCGCGCTTGGGCTCCTCGCTGACGTCTGTGACCGAGCTTTGGAAGCTTGCCGATTCCTCGCTCGTCATTCCCTCCGAGTTACTAGTGGTCTCGTTTGCTTCGCCGGTGAACCCTTCCTCCTCGAGTTTCTTGTCCTCGCGGACTTCTTGAGAGGACGCGCGTTGCGACGCGACAGGCAAGCTCACATTGCGGCGCTGTGGTGATGGCATGCGACTGGATGCCGGGCTGGAGTTGGACCGGCCCACATTGCTAGCATATGACATGGAACCAACCGGAGACAGCGTGGCTGGGGACATGACATTTGTAGCCGCAAGGTCAGTAGAAGCCACCAAGTCGGTGGGGAATGGAGGTGAGGAAGATGAGGAGGCATGTTGGGATTTTGTTGGCGACTGGCCAGAGACGTCCGATGCAGTAGGAGTTAATGGTATGCCCAGCTGTCTGCACAAGTCAGTTTCGACCTCCAAATCAATTGTGAAGAAGTTTTGATAGCAGAGCAGCTTTTTGCGTTCCATCAAGTTCCAGTCAAGTTTTGCAGATAGCGACCCAGCGTATTGCAAAATGGAGTCTCTGGTTTTGGCGAGAATCGGGGCCAGAATCTGAATGTGGCGCGCAGTGCGCACCTGCTCCTGCACTTGCTTTTCTTTATTGTTGAGCTGACGGGTAATATCTTCTAGACGACGCTCAACTGCAGACTTGCGCTCCAGGTGTCGGTCCTTGTTTGCTTCAATGGCCGCCAGAGCTGCATTTGCCTCTTCTTCATTCTTCTTCCCCCATTTTTCCAAAGAACCTTCCTGGTCATGGTCGTTCGAGCCCGCTTCATGGGAGCCATTGGCAAGAGAGGCGTCGAGAGAAGTTGCATTTTCGGCATCACCAGGAGCATTCGGGCCAAGAGGGGTTTGTCCGGGAACAATGGGGTTGTTTGACGTGCCCGTGGAGACGGAGGATTCACTGTTGCGACGAAGCGAGTGCATTCTGTTGGTGGGCATTTTAGGAACGGGAATTAAACCGAGACCTAGCATTCCGGCAACAAAAAATGTGCTGAACGAAGCTGCAAAGTTGATCTTCTTCATCCAGTCATGAGCATCGGCCTCATCAACCCCTGCATACCACTCGCGGGAGCCTCCGCGGCCAATGAGCAAAAAGCTGTAGTTGCGCTTGACTTCCTCGTTTGAGTAAAAGAGGGCAGCCATATCACTGGTGACAATGACACTGGTGGGGCTAAAGCCGTCGACTAAGGGACGAATCACAGGAGCCGGGTGGAATTCAATCGGAGGAAGAATTGAAGTGCTAGCACGGTCGGAAGCCACGGATCCAGCAGAAGAGGGGGCTTGGGATGAGGAATCCGTTTGGTCCAAAGGTTCCGTTTGAGTACGCCTTGGGCGGCGCAGAAACTTGGACTCAGTAGGCACGTTCCCTGAAATAGAGTCCGCAGCTGACTCCATGTCCTTCATGATGTTGCTTTGGAACCAGTTGACATCCTTGAAGATGTAGAGCTTGGAAGCAGTAAGCATGACGCCCCACTTGCGCCAGTTCTTTCTCTTTGCGTCGCACTTGTAAAGATATCCTGCTTTGACGATTTTGATGCCGACCACGCCGGGGCCGCTGACACTGGGGTCGTCAGCGCCCGAGTTGACCGAGCGGAAAGCATCAGGACGCGAGCGTTGGGAGATAAACTGGAGGGATGGTCCGGTCTCAAATTCCTGGCGTAGCTTGAGCATTTCGGCTTTATCTTCCACGGGGATAAAGTCGTAGGGATCCTCGTCCGGGTTGAGAGAAATGCGGGGGCGAATGGAATCCAGGCGGCCTTCAAGTAAGAGAGAGTAAGGGTCCAAGGGCTCACGAGATCCTCGGCCAAAAGCGGTAGTTCGGCGAGCCCAAGTGACACGAGGGACTTGGCCCGGGTCCAGGATATCTTCATCGGTATGAATGAATGGAGTATACGTAATGTTATCGTAAAAGTACTAGAGGGAAGATTAGTGGATTGCAAAAAGAAAAAAAAAAGTTATACTTACCCCAAGAATCTCTTCGGGAAGGTTTTGATAGCCAGCCTCATTTTTAGTTTTGAGGTAATCAGGCTTGGTCATTTTGGACTTGTTGTGGGGATTAAAGTAATCCGTTTGAAGCAAGACTAGGGAAAAGACAAAGAAGTAAACGTCTTCGGGACGATCATAAATCTCAGGGTTACACTCATGGTAGCGAAAGGCAAAGACTTCCAAAACACGATCGATTTGCTGGGCTTCGCGGGGGAGTTTGACCGAGATGAGAAACTTGCGTAGGGCCATGTCAAGAGGATCATTTTCAAAATGGAAGCCATTGAGAAACAGCTTGAGTACTTGGCGATGGAAATCATCATCGACGCAAGCCAAAAGACCAGTGATGTTACTTCCAAAGCCTATGGCGCGAATCTTGCTCAGGTATGTGGCCGGAGTATCGTTAGGTTCGGTTGGAGGAAGCGGCACGCTGAAGGGATCATTGTTAGGAACAGAGGGTGGGCCGACGACCGACTGGGAATGACGGGGGCTGTTGCCTCCAAGCGCGTCAGGGATGGTGGGGACTGCGGGGAGTGCAGGGGAAGAGGTTGGGGAGGGCGAGCTTCTGTTTGTGGAGGTGGGGTCATTGTGATTGTTGGACGAGGTGGCCATGGAGGATAAGTTTGATTCACTGTACTTGCTAGAAAAGAAGCCGGAATGGGTCGAGTGCCTGCGCTGCTCGAGAGACGAGAGCGTTCGACTGCGGGGCCGTGAGGAGAGGTTGAAAACGGAGCTTGTGGGGGAGTTTTCCGAGCGTTGGGACGGATGGCGGGTGGGAGACTGGCTTGATTGGGTGCGATGAAGTGATAAGACACCCTTTACATTTTGCAAGCTTGGGGTTGATGGAGTACCATCAGTATTTCTATCCGATTTTATGGGAGAAGGTTGTTGTGATAGAGAGGATGCGTGGAGTTGTTGCACGTGCTGGAGATCCGAGTCGGCATTGCTTTGTGGAGTAGTAAGACCAATGTCAATAGAGGGGGTGATTGGAGTGATTGGAGGGAGTTCCCGTGGGAGTTCCGGGGTATTATGAAGCGGGAAGGAGGATTCGCTGGAAAAGAGCATTGAGACGGTTTTTCTGCGGATTCTAGAGAGCGGGGCCTTTAATGTAGATGCAATTGAGTTTTGGGTGGAAGAAGAGGAAGAGGGGGGGGCGGCAGGGAAAGGCAAGACCGGATTTTCCGACTCTTTAGGTATACTGCGGTCATTGTCAGGGGGAGGGTTTGCAGTTGAGTTTGAGGGGATAGGGGACGTTGCTGGGAGGGCCAAAGCGTCCTGGGAATGGCTTGAAGTGTGGTCTGAAATGAAGTTTGCTGCCAGCGCAAATAGAGAGTGTGAAGATTTGGCAATGTTTGCCTGGGGTGGAGGGTTTTGCTGAGGACTGGGGGGGTCCATAGTTTGATGCAGTGGGGGCAAGGTCTGAGTGTCAATGGAGGGGGGTTGAGTGGTAGAGTGTTGGTCTTCTGGAGATGAGATGGAGAGAGTGATTTCCGGAATGGATGCTGGAGTTGCAGCAGCTGGAGCGGTAAACGACGAGGAAGAAGAGATTGGGAATTGAGGGGGAGGAGGAAGAGGGGAGGATCCGTCGATGGGTTTTTTAGGACTGGAAGCAGCTGGAGAGTGGTGAAGATCATCCATGAACGGGGCTTTAAACTTGAAGGAGGAAGTCAAGGTGGACGAGGGTTGATTTGTTGCAGATTGAGCTGAGTGGGATCGATGGAAGGGGTTTTTAAAGTCGCCTCTGAAAATATTGTCAAAGAGTTTTGAAGAGGCTGTAGAGGATGGAGGAGGCTGTGGTTGAAGGGATGCGGCGTTTTGGGATGCGGCGTTTAGGTCCTCTGCCTCATTGTCAGTGGAGATGATGCTTGCGCGGTCGGCATTCATTGAGCGCATGGAGGCAGGCTTTGAGGTGGAAAGAAGGTGGACTGAGCTACGACGGGGGTGGGGGGAGGTTGATGGAGAATGGAGTTCCTCGACGGAAAGCCTATTTTGGTGGGTAAATGGCTGGGAGAGAGGAGTCGGGTAGGATCGCATGTGGGTGTTCAAGGAGATGCTGGAGGCATTGTTGTGTAGGGGAAGCGGCGTAGCGTTTGTTTGTTGATTGGAGATGGTATTTTCCGGGATAGTGGTGGAAGTGGCTGTTGCAGACGGGGTGGAGGATGAAGCAGCCGCAGCGCTTTGGAGGTCCATGACGGAGCTTCTACGTTTTGGTTTGAATTTCCACTTGGAGGTTTTTGAGGGGGGGAGAGCCGTTTGAGCAGTGCTTGATCGGCGATTAAAGACCGAGGGGAAGCGGGAAGTTGGAGTAGTTGAAGAAGGGTGGGTAGAAGAGGCGGCTTGAGCGTCGATTGATAGATCGAGTTTCGAGTCTGTGGAAGGACGGACGCTTGAGGGGTTTGTGATGTGGGCGTCGTCTGGCTGGTCCAGAGGGTTAGCGGGGGAGTCGTGGCTGGAGCCAAAGGTGAAGGTGTTGACTATGGACTCGCTGATGGAGGCAAAAGCGCTGATACCTGGTGAAGGGTTATTTGCGGGCTGTTGTTTTTGGGAGGTAGGGGGAGATTCCGAAGAAGTTGAGGAAGACGAGGGGGTATTTTGGGTAGGGGGGATAAGGTTAATTGCTGGCTGGGGGAGAGATGATGGCGCAGCATGTTCGTGGGCCGAGGCGGAGAGCTTTCTTGAGCCCGAGAAGAAGCGAGGTTTGATTTTTTTCTTTGCCGTCTTGAGTTTGATTGGGTCTATGGTTGCTGGGGGTGGGTGCAGCTGGAGATGGGGTTGGTGCTGCGGGTCCTGTTCCTGGGGGTCCATTATGGATGAGGGGGAGGAGGATGCAGCGGAGGATGTGGGCGATAGGGAAGAGGACGACGAGGCAGTTCTAAGGATGTTGTGCGCGGTGGCGCTGCCCGTTGCAAGAAAGTGGTTTGAAGGGGAGTTGGAGGAGTCTGGGGGGAGCGGGAAGGGGGAACTGGAAGGCGAGGATGTAGCAGGAGGTTGGGAGGCGAGGAGAGGAGGGGTCTGGAAGGCGCAGACTGGGGTATCTGGAGGGGGGTCAAGAGCGGACGCCGAGAAGGAGGGTCTCTGGGAGGGGACGGAAGAGTCCTGCAGGGACGAGGTCGAGGAGGTTGTTGTTGTTATTGGGGACGAGGAGGACGGCGGGGCGGGATGTTTTGCGGCGGCAGAGGACGGAGGGAATCGTTTGAACCGGGACTTTATTGGTGGAGAGATTGATGAAGTTGCTGCGGAGGCTGCCAGGGCGGTTGAGGGGGCCTGGTGGCTCTTCTTTCGCCGTGGTAGTAGCAGAGGCATTTTTTCTAGGGTCGGTGGGAGGTTTAAAGCGAGCCCTTATCAGACAAAAAAAAAAAAAAGGGGGGGGGGAGTTCTATTTGGTTATTTTCTGGCGCAGAGACACATGTGGTTCTTTCAATAGAAGCGGATGTTCTGAGATGGAAGGGGAATTGAAAAAGGACAGGGTGGAAGGAACGTTTGAAGTCACAAAGCGTAAAAAATTTGGTGGTTGGTGATGGTGAAGTTACAGGGCGGGAGAAGTTACAAGGCCGCCTGGGGTTCCCAGAAAACGGCAGGTCTCTACAGAGTTTGCGAGACGGGCTGGTCGGTGGCCCAGTGCCTCGGTCCCGCCGAAAGGCTTTCGGTCACGTGCGGGGGCCGGCGGGGCGCGTCGCCGGGACTCTGGGGGCGAGGGGGTTGACTCAAAAAGAAACGAGCCGGGTTGGAGACTTTCAACACTCATCTCCACCTACACTTTTCTTCAAGAATGGACGAGAATCCCGACATCAAGTAAGTCGTCCGTGGACCCCGCGCAGCCCCCCTGCTAACACAGCCGCTACTTCTCCAGATGCTACTACTGCCTGTGCTCCCAGTTTCTGCTCGCCGTGACGCCGGGGCTGGACGCGCTGCCGCGACGCAGCAGCCAGGTGTCGGACGACCAGAGCATCGTCGTTTCCCGCAAGCGCGACCAGTGCGTTTTCACGCTGGACGCCTATCGCGACAAGTATCCTCTGCTGGTTACCAAGTGAGTTCCCTTTGGCTTTTCTTTTCAAACGTGCTAACTCTTTGCTAGCAAAAACAGGCAAGAGGTGTGGTGGGTGTACAAGTGCCCGCGGTGCAAGCTGCCCGTCGGCTACGACCTGGAGAACTCGAGCCAGCAGTACACGTACGTCCTGGAGGGGGCGCTGCACGAGGAGGCGTCCCAGGCGACTCTCAGTCGCGCGGCGCCCGAGCCGAGCGAGTGTGGAGGCCCCCAGGAGACGGGCGGGCCCAGCGGGTGACGGACGTTCCAGGAGCTTCAGCTTTTCAGGCATCTTGGTACCGTTTCCAGAGGATTTTCCACCGCGGTACACTACGGACTGCGCGCGGACATCTGGGTCTGCTCCCCTGGAATGAAATATCACGGGGAAAATCCAGGGGGCGGAGGAGTCCTCTGAAGAATGGAATGACCTGGTGGAGACGAGAGATGAGAAGCTGCTACGAGATATATAGTCGTTAAAATAGATTGCAGACTGGAGTGTGCACATGTTGACAGCGTCAAACGGAGCGTAGAAAGACTAGCTGTGCGGGTAAAAAAGGGGCCTCCTGTGCTAGACAACACAAGACAACATTCTCGCCGTTTTCTTTTTTTCTCTTTTCCATATTTTGAAATACAAAACATCCTTCATCTTCGTCCCAGACGCTGAAACAATCCCTTTTCCCTCGATTGCCTCCCCCCTACTTTTATCATCTCGTCATCCTTTCATACCCCCTTCAACCAAACACCCCGTGGAATCACCCCAAACCAACTTAACCCCCAAAGCCAATCTCCCTTTTACTCCATCCATCACCCTTTGTCTTGTTTTCAAACACCCCTAAACCTCATTCTTCTCAATCATGGCAACCGTCGACGGTAAGCTCCTCTTTCTAATCTACTCCCTTCCAGATCTAACCCTGCACGCCCTCCCCAGTTAACATTGAGTCCTCCACAATGGCTCCCATCCGTGTCGACTCCCCCCTCGACACAAGCCTCCCTATAAACCCCACCCCTTACCAAGAGCCCAAAATCATCAAACGTGAACTCCGAAGCCTGGTAGGCTTTGCAAATCTCCCTAATCAATGGCACCGCAAAAGTATAAAGAAGGGCTTCAACCTTAATGTCATGGTGGTTGGTATGTTGAGGCATAAAAAGTATATTTCCAGCTGGCTAACAACTAAACAGGTGAAAGTGGACTCGGAAAATCAACCCTCATCTCGACCCTCTTTAACAGAACTCTCTACCCCCCCAAGTCCGCGCGCGACCCCGCCGCAGAAATCCCCAAAACGGTCGCCATCGACGCCGTCACCGCCGACATTGTCGAAAACAATGTGCGTCTCCACCTGACGGTCATTGACACGCCCGGCTTTGGCGACTTTGTCAACAACACCGACTCTTGGAAACCCATTGTCGACGACATTGACGAGCGCTTCGACTCGTATCTGGAGGTCGAAAACAAGGTCAACCGCACGTCCAGCGTCGACAACCGCATCCACGCCTGCCTCTACTTTATCCAGCCCACGGGCCACTCTCTCAAGGCCCTGGACGTGACCGTCATGAAGAAGCTGCACAAGAAGGTCAACCTGATCCCCGTGATTGCCAAGGCCGATACCCTGACCGAGGAAGAGGTGGTTGCTTTCAAGCAGAGCATCATGACGGATATCCACAACCAGAAGATTGACATTTTCGAGCCGCCCAAGTACGAGAATGACGACGACGAGACCCGGCTGGAAAACGAGGAGCTCATGAGCAACGTGCCCTTTGCCATTGTGGGGTCCATTGAGGACGTGACGACCGAAGATGGCCGTGTCACCCGGGGCCGCAGCTATCCCTGGGGCGTGATTGAGGTCGAGAATGAGGCGCACTGCGACTTTGTCAAGCTGCGCCAGCTCCTCATTCGCACCCACCTGGAGGAGCTTCGCGAGAAGACGGCCAACGTGTTGTACGAAAACTACCGCACGGAGAAGCTCGCCGAGATGGGCATCAAGCAGGACACGACGGTGTTTCGCGAGGTCAACCCGGCTGTGCGCCAGGAGGAGGAGCGCGCGCTCCACGAGGCTCGGCTGGCCAAGATGGAGTCCGACATGAAGGCGGTCTTCCAGAAGAAGGTTGCCGAGAAGGAGCAGAAGCTGAAGAAGTCGGAAGCCGAGCTATTTGCGCGCCACCGCGAGATGAAGGAGCAGCTCGAGAAGCAGCGCCAGGAGCTCGAGGAGAAGAAGGTGCGTCTCGAGGCCGGTCGCGTGGTGGAAGAGAAGAAGGGTCGCAAGGGCTTTTCGTTACGTTAGAGCTGGGACGGAGTATTTTTGTTGGCTGGTGGTAAATTGTAATGATTTTTTTTCTAAAATATATATATCTTATATATATTCAAAAGTAATGAAGAGTTGTATTCGTATTTTCAGCAAAGCCAAAAACCTTTTCCTTTTTTTGCAACAAAATTCTTCCGTGACGCCTTCCCCCCTACGAGTGTTTTTTTTTCTGATATTTCTAGAAACTCCACCACCACCATTCAGACTTAAAAATTATAAATACCTGCTGGAATCCGCAAAACTCTCTTTTCACTTTCCCCTTCTTGCGTATTCCAATAACTTACTCCAACTTCTATCCACTTACTCTTCTTTTTACATTGTATGCCCCAATTGACTTGAAAATGTCATCATCCCATTCCACAAAACACTCGCCAGATGCTCACAGCAACCCCGCGTCGACCTCCGCGGGCGCTCATCCGTCTCCCAAATCCCAGCTCCAGCTCTTGACAAAAGTAAGTCGCCTCTGGCTCTTGTTTCGCCCCCCAATTAACACCCCCTAGGACCCCCAGTTCTACTGGTTTCTCGGCCACGTCTTTATCCTCCTCGGATCCCTGTTCTATGCCCTGAGCACCCTGGGCGTCGCCATCAGCATCCGCGCAGGCATCTACTGGTACCGCCAGACCTACCTGCTCATCATTGCGTCCTTTGTCTTTATCCTCTACTCGGACTACGTCAAGCTCCACATTAAGCAGTTCACCACCCCCGTGGCGCTACTCTACGACGCCAATGTCCAGTACCTGATGATTGCCTCTCTCTGGTTCATCTTTGCGCCCTTTGTCGGCACCCTCCCGCCCTTTGCCATCTTTTCCTTTTCCCACGTCCTCTCGTTTCTCCACTCGCACCTGCTCCCGGCCCTCGGCTACTCGCCCCAGAGCGGCCTCTCCGTCTCCATCAGCAACTTTCTCACCACAAACACCCCGGCCTTTATGTCGACCGTCGCCAACATTGAGCTCTTTTTGTTTATCCGCCTCGCCCTCGCCCTCTTTACCTTTCGCCTCGCCGCCTTTGTCAAGTTTGCCGTCTTTTTGGTCTTTTTCCGACTCCGCTACCAAACCTCCGTCTACACGTACCGCGTCATTCAGAACTGGGAGGTCTTTATCGACCGCACCCTCAGCAACCCTAACATTCCCATTGTCGTCAAGGAGACTTGGATCACCTTTAAGGGCTATGTCCGCAACATCTTCGGCACTCTTCTTGGAGGCCCCACCGGCTTCCATGCCCAGGAAAAGAGCCGTTAGGCGTTTCTCCGAGGCAACCTATATATACGTTTAATGTGACGATGTATTTTCTATATTTTCAAGTATTTAGATTAAAGTTGCTTTTTCAAAAAGCAAGCAATAAAATGAAACTTTTGACGATTCGTTTTGGTGTTACAAGCTGTTTGTTACAGGCCGCTTGTAACAATGTGGGTTTGGCGTGCGCCCTTTTTTAAGGCTCTAAAGATTTTTTCTCACCACCTCCAGGTTTCAGTTGAACTCCATCTGACAATTCAGGTAAGATTATCCGCTAGGTTTATCCCTCTTTGATGGCCTTTTAATGATGACGAATTACGTATCTTATAATCAGTTTGAGACCTTTTCTCATGAAAACTTTAAGTAATCTTCTCGCTGACTGGGAGCACTTAACTGCCTCCTCCCATTTTTCACATGGCTGTAAAACACACGCCCAATGACGAAATATCCCCTGTTCTCCCAATTATCAAGAAACCTTGCTAACTTAAACATGCCCTCAATAGTCTCAATGGCACTTGCTCGCGTTATGCCCAAACCTTGGTCTCGTCTCTCCAGCCTTGTTTTGAGATCCCCGTACTCGTCCTCAAAACACCCGAAACACAAATCTCGAGCAATCACTCCCGAAAATGAAGCCCTCGACTTTGCAAACCGTAAAGCTTCTCTTCTCGCCTCAGGCTCAGACCTCTACCCCCTTCTTAAACCCCTCCCGGAGGCCCCCCGATTACGAATCCCCGCGTTTCGCGCCGAATGGACGGCCCATGCGCCCTACGTAGACAACCCGTATGCCGTTGACGCGCCCCAGCCCCCCCTCTTCACGGTCCAGGGCCGTATCCGCACCATTCGTAAATCCGGCAAGGGCCTCATCTTCTTCGACCTGATCCAGGACCAAACCAAGCTCCAGGTCGTCATCAACAAGACAAAAGCCAACCTGTCGCAGGAGCTTTTCGACTCGGCCCACGCAGCCCTGCGCCGCGGCGACATTGTCTCGTGCACCGGAACGCCCTGGATCACCAAGAGCGGCGAGCTCTCGCTGCTGGCCGACCGCCCGGCACAGCTCCTGGCCCCATGCTTCCACCCCATCCCCACCAACCTGACCAACGAAACCACCCGCAGACACAACCGCGTCATCGACCTGGTCGCCAACAAGCCTGCGCGCGACGTGCTGGTGGTGCGCTCGACGGTGCTGGCGTACGTGCGCGAGTTCTTCACGCACCGCGGGTTTCTCGAGGTGCAGACGCCCATGCTGGCGGATCTGGCCAGCGGCGCCACCGCCACGCCCTTTGTGACGCACTCCAAGGCGCTGTCGTCCGACGGCAACGCCCGCGAGCTGGCGCTGCGCATTGCGCCCGAGCTGTGGCTCAAGCGGCTCGTGGTGGCCGGCTTCGACAAGGTGTTTGAGGTGGGCCAGAACTTCCGCAACGAGGGCATCGACGCGACCCACAACCCGGAGTTCACCACGTGCGAGTTTTATAAGGCCTACGCCACGCTGGACGACCTGGTCGTGCTCACCCAGGACCTGCTGCGGGGACTCGTGGAGCGCGTGGCCGAGCTGCACCCGGAGCTGTTTAGCGAGCGCGTGCAGCAGCTGCGTGCAGCCTTTGCCGCTGATTTCCGCGCCGTTGACTTTGTCGCCGAGATTGAGTCCAGGGCTGGTCTGCGGCTGCCGGCCGATTTGTCGAGCGTCGACGCGTTGCTGGAGTTTTACGCGCAGGCCCGCGTTCCGCCGCCCGGCAGCCTGGCGAGCGCGGCCAAGCTGCTGGACGGGCTGGCGGCGCACTACCTGGAGCCGCAGTCCGAGGGGACGTTTGCGCCGCTGCTCATCACGAACCACCCGGCGGCCATGTCGCCGCTGGCCAAGACGGACGCGCGCACGGGGCTGAGCCGGCGGTTCGAGCTGTTCATCGACGGCAAGGAGTTTGTGAATGCGTACGAGGAGGAGAACTCGCCGCTGGCGCAGCGGGCCAAGTTTGCGGCGCAGATGCGCGAGCGCACGCAGTTCCGCGACGGCGAGGTGCCCCTGCCCGACGAGAGCTACGTGGATGCCCTGGAGTGGGGGCTGCCGCCGACGGGCGGCTGGGGGCTAGGGGTCGACCGGCTGTGCATGCTTGTGACTGGGAGCAAGAGGATCGAGGATGTTCTTGCGTTTGGCGGCGTCAAGGCCGTCAATTACCAGTGAGGGACGGTTAGGTGTATATAGTAATGATGAAGATTTTTTTTTGGTATTGGGGGATCGAGCGTTTTGCGAAACTTTCCTGTTTGGGCCGAGTGCATTTTAGCCGATGCAGGTCCACGTGAATATTTTTTAGATGACGCAGGGATAAAAAGATTATGTAAGATTCTGAGCGTTCCCTGGGTTCCAGGTCAAGGGCCACGTGACAGGAGTCCCAAAGGGGGCAGACTCGCGTGGGGCACACGTGCGCGTCGCGTGGGTCCGTCAGGCACGCCACGGGGTGTTTATTTATATTTCCACACGCGTTAGAGCTCCACACAGAACATTTCTGCCAGCCGCGCCTTGGTTTTGGTCCTCCCAACGCGTTAAGGTTTTCTTTCCAAAACAAACGAGGAGAAGCGCCAAAAGTCGAAAACTCAAGACTAACTCGAGATGGTTGGTGCTCAAACCCTTGGAATCGCCCTTCAAATAATATTTTCCCTCCCCTTCCCTCGCTGCTGCCACCGTCTGCATTCCCCCAATATATATCCCCTCCGTTCCCTCCCTCTTCCCTCTTTTTTAATCCTCGTAAACTCCCCAAGACCCCATCGCCTCCCCAATGCCAGCTGTCCACCCCTCCGCCATCCCAACGCTGGCGCAGCTCCCCGCCTCGTCCTCCTCCTCCGGCCGTCGCTCGTCCCTGCAGGCCCCCTCCACCTCCACAATCTCCATCTGTAAGCGCTCTCTTCCCTCCCTCCCCTTCTAACCTAACGTCCCGCTCCAGTCTCCTGCGCCCAAAATGACCCCCCAAAGTACGCCCTGCTCAAGCCTTCGCCCTCCCTCATCTCCTCAATCTTCGCCCCCAAACACTCCCTCCACCCCTCACAAACTCCCCCATCCACCCTCCACTCCATAGACAAGCCCCTCGCATCCGCCGCCCAGCGCCTCGTCCTAGGCCCAGGCACAAACCTCACCCTCCTGCTCCGCCCGACCCCCCTCGCAGACCCGGCCGCAGCCTCCTCCCAGCTCCTCGCAACTACCCTCCACCTGGCCGCAAAGCCCCTCTTTGCCCACCTCGAGGCCGCCTCCTCCGCCCCGCCCTCCGCCATCCCCGTCGCCAAATCAAAGCTCCCCCTCCTCAGACCGTCCACGCCCCTCGGCCGCCGCCAGTCCCTCGACCAGCCCTCCTCCCTCTCACACACCCTCCAATCCTCCGAAATCCGCGTCGCCTACTGCCAGCTCCCGGCTGACCCCCATCTCCCGGGCGCCGCCCCCTGCGACCTCCTCCCGCCACTCCCCTCCGCCGCTGCCCCCGCCGGGCCCCGCCCCGTGGCCTCCTACACCGGTCTCCAGAACCTGCTCGCCTCCGCCGCGCCGCCCCTCCCGCTCGCCGGGCCCGTCATCTTAACCCTCACCGTCGCCCCCCGCCCCAACGGCCCGCCGCCCCCCGCCGCGCTTCTCCCCTCGACCCTCACCCTTGTCGACACCGCGCGCGCCTCCCCGGCAGACACCCAGGGCCTGGCCGCCGTGCTGGCCCATCTCGCAGAAACCGCCGCAGGCCGAGCTTGCTCAAATTCCACTCCCTACCACACAGCCAACCTGACCCAAGTCCTGCGCCCGGCGCTCTCCCTCAAATCGACCTCCATCTTCATCATCACCGACCCGGCCACTTTAACATCGAACCCTCACTACTCCCGATCCCAACTCTCGCGCCTCAACTCTGCAACCCCCATAAGCAGAGTCTCGTCCGTCTCCTCCTCACAAACTACAGCTTTCAGCAGCGCTTCCGAGACTGAAGACGATTACGACGACCCGGACCAAGACACGAGCATGCTTCTGTCCCCTGTCCCTGGCTCTTCCTCCTCCTCCTTTACCGCCTCCACCAGTGTAAAGTCCCAACAACTCCTGAGCAGGGTCAAGCTGCTCCAAGAAGAGCTCAATGTATCCAAACATCACCACCTGTCGCCACAAAAGGAATACTCCTATGTCACTCAGAAAATCCCAATGCTCTCCCCACCCGCCGACAACCACCACTCCTCCACCGCACTCTCGGAGCCCACAGACGACCTCGCCGACGTGTCCATGGGCTCCACCTCTTCTTCGTCTCACAATACCTCCACCGCCAGCCGCTCCAGCAGCAACACCCGCCGCCGCCGCCGCAAGTCGTCCACCTCGTCCACGGCCCGCTCCCTGCACACCTCCATTTTGATTCCGGCCACCTCCGCATACACCGCGTGCTGCCACGCGGACCACGACCACGCCGGCAACCGCGTGCAGCTGCTGGAGTGCGTCGTGCACGACTACGAGGAGGCCATTGTGTCGGTGCAGTCCCGCAACGCCGACCTGGTCTGCGCTAACGTGAAGCTGCAGAGCGAGATTGACGAGCGCACGCATGAGCTGCGCGAGATGCATGACATGAATGCCGATCTTCTCACCCTGGTCGAGGAGTACGAGGCCCATGTCACGGCCCTGATTGAGATCGACGCCCATGCCCAGCACCCCGCCAGCGTGCAGCCTCAGACCCCGCACACCCACGTCTCCGCATCCCCCTCTTCCACAGAAACGTTCTTGCTGGATCCCAAGGACAACTTCCAGATGGCCGCCCGCATGGCTCGCCTGGAGGAGGAGCTTGAGCAGCAGCGCAACGAGGTCAAGATGCTTCGGTTGGCCCAGAAGCAGCACGCGTCCGAGGCCCAGTTTCTGACCCAGCGCTACAATGCCTCGTGTCTTGAGAACGACGAGCTCCGGGCCGAAAACGAGCGCCTGGCCCAGCAACCAGACGCCGCCAACCCGCCCCCCCATGTCGTGCTCCAGGAATCCCAGAGCACGCACACAAACTTGCCGCAGAGCGACGAGTCCCCCCGCAAAAGAGCTGAGCTCGCAAGCACCCTCTCCCAGCTGACTGGCGGTGCCGGGCTCCCCACCTCCGCATCCTCCGATTCCGCCTCGCCTACCAAACGCGCCAACACCCATAAGCGCATCTCGTCCATGTCCTTTTTCCAGTACAGACCAATGACTCTTACCAAGCGTGCCATGGCTGACTCCTCCACAGGTTATTACTATCCCACCAAAAACTCGCCCGTGAAACGGACCATCTCCTCAACCTCCAGCGGAACTACAAGCAGTGATGAGGACTCCATGCGCGAAAACGTGGCGCCCACAGATCAGCAACAGAAAACCTTGGCTCAGGAACTTGATGATACTAGTTTTTGAAAAAAAATTACCCCCTGGATGTAAAAAAAAGTGTAAAGGAAAGTTATTAACTACATTATTTATTATTTATAAGGATATAAGGAACAAGACATCTCTTTATTTACGTTTTATTTTTTTATTTTATATATATCAAAAGAGAAGGAAAAATAATCCGCCTAAGGTCGGAGACGCTTGGGATCACGAGGGAAGAGCGATGAACGACGAATGTTACCCAAACCAAGATAAAACATAACGACACGCTCAAGACCAATACCACCGCCTCCGTGGGGAGGAGCGGCATAGGAAAAGGCATCGACGTAGTCCTTAAGACCCTCGCCCTCGGGGTCCACGCCGTGAACCTTCATGCGCTCACGGAGCAGCTCAGGGTCGTGTATTCTCTGTGCGCCTGACAGAATCTCCTCGCCACGCATAAAGAAGTCGTACGAGTTAGAGTATTGCGAGTCGGTGGCATCAGGCATAGTGTAAAATGGACGAACCGCCAGAGGGAACTTGTCAAGAATGTAAAAGTCCGTGTCGTACTTGTCGTGAACAAGCTTACCAAGGAGCTTCTCATGTGGGGTACTCAGATCCTCAAGATCATTCACCTCTTCACCAGCATCGCGCAGCATCTGGATACCCTCCTTGAATGGAATGCGAACCATCTTGCCATCCTTGGGGACCTTGAACTCCTCAACAGGGTACTGCTTGCGAACAGTGGCAATCTCGTCAGCAAATCGTGTCTTCAAACCGTTGAAGATGAAAGAAAACATCTCGGCAAGAGTGTCAATGACCTCGTCGTAGTGCTCCTCAATTGCCATCTCTAAATCAAGACCAGTGAACTCAGTCATGTGTCTGGGAGTGTTGGAGTTCTCGGCACGGAAAACAGGAGCAATCTCGAAAACACGCTCAAAGTCGGCAGCAATCAACATCTGCTTAGCCAGTTGGGGGGATTGAGCAAGGAAGGCATTGCCCTTGAAGTAGTCGACGCGGAACACATTGGCACCACCCTCCGATGGAGATCCCATCAACTTGGGGGTGTGAATCTCCACAAAGCCCTTGCTCAACAAAAACTCGCGGAACAGAGTGCACACGCCAGATTGGATCTTAAAAATGGCCTGGTTGGTGACGGTTCTCAGATCAATAACACGGTAATCAAGTCTCGTGTCAAGATTGACAACAGGCAAGCCAGCCTTCTCAGCTTCCTCCTCGGAACGCGAAGCATCCTCAATAAGAATGGGCAATTGAGCAGGAGCCTCAGAAATGGTGTAAAGCTTGGTGATTCTAATCTCGGCGTCCTTCACAGTGCAAGAGGTAATCTCCTCAGGTGCAGCACTAACAATACCATGAACAAGCACAATGCTCTCAAGGGAAATGGATGCGGACCACTTAACCATCTTCTTGGAAATGGTGTCAGCGTTGGCCGCAACAAGACCCTGGATCAATGCGTTTTGTTGGCGGAAAGTAATGAAATTCATCTTGTTGCCCTGCTGGCGCGAAGTGTGCACGCGAGCACGGAAAACAACCTCCTGATCAGCATTATCCTTGCTCAGAGTATTGATCTGAACACGCTCAATGCCTGACTTGGTGGTGCTCTGGATCAAGGGAAGCTTGCCGTAGTTCTCAGTGCCATAATCAGGCTCAGCAGCCTCACGAGCAGCCTTCTCAGCAGCAAGTTGAGCGGCCTTCTCAGCCTTCTTCTGCTCTTTCAAGCGAGCTGCCTCAAGTTTCTTAAGAGCCTTCTTGGAAAGAGGCTTTCCATCAGCGCTATTTCAATTGAAAAAAAGTTAATTCATCTTTATTTTTTTAAATCAATCATTCGCCTACTTACTCTAAAATAACACCCTCAGCAGGGGCATCGGTAGCGGCCGCAGCGGGAGCTTCGGAAATCTTAAGCTCCTCAGTCTTCTTGGTGACTTCTTCAGACATGGTGGATAGGTTGGTTGAGTGGGTTATTGTTAAGAAAAAAGAAAGCGTGAAAGAAGGATAAAGAAGGGGCGAAAAAAAAAAGTTTTTAAATGTGTCATACATATACGGCCGGGTAACTTCCTAACAATCCTCAAGACATCCGTTATTCTCTATCTACAAGCATATTCTTTTCTATCTTAGCAAAGAGCGTGTCCCGCCGCCGGGCATTCTCCTGAAACCGGGCAAGTGACATGTCGTCAAGCTCGTGAATATATTCGTCTGGAACCAGCAACCGGATTTTACCTGTGGTGGTGTCCAAATACCCGAGGGGCACGTCCAACCGGATAGAGATCCGAATCCCCACCAAATCGTTTGACCCGATTCCTGTTTCGCGAAATCCACACCCCATTGCAATTGTGTAAAGTTTCTGTGCTGTAGCTAAATCGCGACACTTGACGTGCAGAATCTGTTTATCGATAACAATGTTAGTTTACTTTTTTGAGGTATCAATAAACGTTTCAGTTCCTAATGCGTAAAACTTACCATGGCCTCAAACTTATACTGCAAATACCGTTTCACAGTATTTTCCGCAAGTGGGTTTTCTTCATGATACTCCTTGACTTGCTTTAACCAGGCCTCTGTATCAAGCTCTGCTGGATCATGAGTCACAAATAACCATTTTCCACCAGCCCCCTTGCCTCCAATCTTGGCTCGTGTGTCTGTGCTTCCAGCTGTCTCAGAGGAAGTGGCTGCTGTAGTGACTATTCGATCGCCTTCTAAGAAAACACTCACACGGCCAGAACAAGACGACGTTGTAACCATATCTGGGTGCGAGTTGATGAGATGAATTAACGGAAGTAGCGGCACGTCAACCGTGCCTTTTGGTGAAGCATCGGGATGTTCAACATCTGTTTGCTCTAACTGCTGTAAAATATGCTTTTTCTTTTGCCCAAAGGGATCGTTTTGTTTTTTGCCCATTTTGTATTAGAATTGCTCGAGAAATGTGAGAATCTTCTCAAAAACTAACGCTGTCCATGAAAGATGGTAGACGCGGAAAAGAAAAAAAAAATCTTTATTAACCGTAAACGGAAATTTAGCCAATGCGGCTTTTCACGTTACCCTGAAGTTTATATCCGAAATATTAACCTACAAGTTTAAAATGTAGGCCCAAGGTTGAATCTTATTGTGTTAAGTTAATTGAAATCAAGAAGTATCTTTAAAGCAAATAAAATACTTTATCTAACATTCGGTTAACGCGATAATACATGGTGCAAGGAGAGTATGTTTTTGGCGAAGACTCCAAACATCTACACAACTGTCGAGACACGCAACTTTCAAACGCATAGGTCTTCAAACACTTTTAAGGTTTATTACGTAAAATAATATTATCACGTGTTGTATTTTGTTTCTACATAAATGAAAGCAACCCCTGGCTTTTTTTGATCTAATATAGTTATTCCTATGGGGTTAGGGTATTAAAGTTTAGATCTAAACATAAAGAGGTTAGGTTTAAGATAACTGGTATTTGGAGGGGACTTTCAACAGTCAAAAAAATGTCCAAGAAATGAGATTATGTTGAAGTTAAAATTATGGCTGAATCTCCAGAATCGCTATCTAAAAAAGTAGAAAACTAATTCAAAAACATAATCTCAATGTTTATTAGTCTTTAGTAACTTACAGATCTGCATAAAGCCCACTCTTAACCGCTACGACGTCAACCTAACTTTCTTTAAAGCCAAAATGAAACATTGAATGAGATAAGCTTTAATTTAGATCTTCAACCCCGCTTTTAACACTTGCTGCTCGATGGTGGTCTCTATTAATTCCATATTAACAAAATTTCAAAATAAAGCTTTTTTTGTGATTTACATAGGCTTACCTTAAATGAATTAGACTTCGTTAAAGAGGAGCTAAATGCAATATACCGACAAACACGCTTAATGAATAAAAACATGAAAAAAACAAGTAAAACTGCTGAAATTATCATCATACAAATATTTAACATTTAACTTTTGTATCTTGCCAGCGTTAAGTTATTTTAACCCTAAAATATAAACATATCTGTCGTTTAACTCAAATAGCTAATTGTTATTTAATTAGAGTCGCTTATCAACAATTAACTATTTCTTTAACTTAAAAGTCATTTTATTATTATATCTGCTAATTAGATTATTATAAATATTTCAATTATTAAAAATTAGTACTTAGGCCTTATTATAAGACTTAGTAAAATAAACAGAACCAGCTGCTTTATTTCTTAACACCGACGGTGCCATCAGGAGTAAAGGCAACAACTTTGCCATCGGTGCAAGATGAGTTGCAGAAAAGAGTGTAGCTACCACTGCCATCAGGGCATGCAACAATAGTTCCAGTGCCAGGGGTAATATATCCGCCTTCGGAAATCCAAGAGGTGGTCGACGAAGAGCCACTGGGAACAACCTGAAGAGCTCCCTCAGAGTTGATAATTACAATGTAGGAGCTGAAACCGGGGGCAGCCGTGAGAAGAGAGCCTCCGGAAATGATGAAACTGAAAGGAACTCCTCCAGATGATGAAGAAAGCGTGAGAAGACCGCTAGGAAGAATGTAGACAGTAATAACATTGAAGTTTCCGTTGAAAGATACCTGGTAGTTGGTGTTTTGGTTACCGTTGGTGTTGGTGCTGGTGTTCTCGTTGGTGCTATGGTTGGTGTTAGTGTTGGCATTGTTGTTGGTGTTACCGTTGGTGTTGTTGTTGGTATTGGTAGCCGTGTTGGAAGTGTTGTTGGTCGTGTTGTTGACATTATTGGTGGTGTTGGTAGTCGTGTTATTTTCATTGTTGGTAGAACCGCCAGTTGAACCTCCAGTAGTTCCAGATCCTCCAGTAGTGCCAGAGCCACCAGTGGTAGTGCCAGAACCGCCAGTGGTAGTGCCAGAACCGCCAGTGGTAGTGCCAGAACCGCCAGTGGTTGTTCCAGAGCCACCAGTAGTAGTTCCAGTACCTCCTGTAGTGGTTCCGGTGCCTCCTGTTGTGGTACCTGTACCACCAGTGGTAGTACCAGTCCCAGTTCCGGTAGTACCTGTTGAAGAGCCGCCAGTAACTCCACCAGTAATCCCACCAGTGATACCACCAATGGTGCCACCAGTTATGATGGTGGGAACAACCTTTCTGCAAGTAACACATCCAGATTTACCATACTTGGCCCACTTTCCACCGGGCTCAGCAACTGCATTAGCTTCGGCATCAGCGACAGGAGCGGCCATGACATAGGCGGCAAAAAGAGAAATAGCAACAGCAGAGAACTTCATTTTTGATAATTGAAAGTAAAAATAAGAGGTATTTTAAGTAATAAAAATTAAAAAAGTAAATTGGAATAGAAAATTGAATTGAAAGCTGTTTGAATTGTTTGATGTAAAAAAAAAAAGTTGAAGCTGGAGAATCTATTCTTTATTTATAGTTGAAAATTGAATTTTTTTGAATAACTGAAAACAATTTTGATGTCATTGATGATTTAAACTAATATGTTTAAAAATTGACTTTATATTGGTTATATTTCAATCTTAAACTAATACTTAACTTTTGTTTGTTGATTTGCTTCGATGTGCTCACAGTTTCATTACGGAAAGAAATGAAAACAAAGACCTTGAGTTTAATCTTTTTTTTTTTCTTTCTTTTTTAGTTTTATTAAACATCAAAATGATTTAGATTTTAAATTTGTTTTTCCGTAAACGATATTATGCCTAAAATTATACAACGTCTTTTTTCATGGATAGACAAACTGGACAAGACATATTGAGTCAACATGAGTCTGTTGGCCATTCTTTCAAACGCATCTCACGTCGTTTCACAATAACCAATAAAATATATTCAGATTACAAAATATTTAAAAAAAATACTTTTTCTAAGAATTATAAAAAAAAACTTTTTACTAAAGAACTTTAGAACTGTTTTAATTGTAGAGAAAAAAAAAGTAAAACATAAGAAGCACTGAATAAGTCTTGAGTTTGACTGAGATAGTTATACTATAACAAACTAAACTCTTGACGATTATTAAAAACAAATTAAAACGTTTGGTTCTAATCATGATGGACATCACACTCTATCCTATTTGAGGACCGATTTTCATGATTCTGGCTTTTCGGAAACCATTGATAGGAGGGGGAGAAAATAAGAAAAATAAACAGCGGCATTAGCAGTAATGATTTGCAGCCGCATGGGCCAGGGTTTGCTCTAAAAATGGGTGTCCCGAAGAAAATAGCGTGGGCAGCAACCCTAACCCGGATGAGCCACCAAGGCAAACTGCCATCAGCCTTTCTTCTCCAAAAAAAAAAGTTAACGCTCCAACCGCGTAAACCCAATATTGGCACGTTCAACCTCTTTTTTACTTCCAAACAATATACAACAAGAATAGTTTTTTTTCTATTCCATATATTGATTTAACATCTCAGTTTTCATTATAAACACATGACCATGGATGTCTTGCGACCTGGCACGGCATCTTCCATTACATCGCCGGAAGAATGCCCCCAGATTTTGCTGATGGGCTTGCGCACGTAAGTTCTCGAAACATTTGCTAAGGCTCACATTAACACTTATTGGAACATGCAGATCCGGCAAGTCCTCTATTTGTGAGGTAGTGTTCAACAATATGAAACCTCTGGAAGCGTTATACATTGAAAGCACGACACACCCTACATCGCGAGAGATACTAAATGCTAGGTAACTTTGGATTTCTAAAAAGCTTGGAGTTTTTCATCATCTAACAAATAATCCACAGTTCTTTGTTTCGGTTTTACATTACAGAAATCCCTGGGCAAATGTCTGTCACAGAGGAATCGGACCTTGACGTGATACGGTATTTACAAAACACGGGCGCGCTCATTTACGTTATTGATTGTCAGTCCGAGTATCTTGGCGCTCTACAGAACCTAGTGGCCATCATTCACCAAGCACTATCGGTCAATCCCTTGATCAACATTGAGGTTTTGATTCACAAAGTTGATGGTTTAACGTATGAGTTCCGGTATGAAACGCGTCGTGACATTATGCAACGTATTCAAGCGGAGCTCGAAGAGCTTGGTCTTAAGAATGCCCAAATCACTTTTTATTTAACCTCCATTTATGATCGATCGATCCATGATGCTCTGTCGCGTATTGTTCAGCGGCTTATTGCGGAAACACCCACACTGGAATCTATTCTCAATAACCTTTGCTCTAGCTCAGGTGTTGAGAAGGCCTTTTTAATGGATGTCAAAACTAAAATTTATATAGCTACAGATTCTTCGCCTGTTGACCCACAGACATATGAATTATGCAGTGACTTCATTGACGTTACATTAAGAATTGATGAGCTATATAAAAATCGAGAAGATAAAAGGATGGTCGAACGTCGAATGCGTGCGCTGCGGCGGGTTTCCGAGGGAAATAGCAACTCGTCGGCCCAAGAAGATGACCAACAATCTTTACAGCAGCAAGAGCAACAAGAGCAACCGGTACCACTTAAGACGATGTCTAAGATGCAAAACGGTATTGCACTATATCTTTCTCAAATGGTCAAGGGCCTGGCGCTCGTAGGCTTTATTCGCACAGAAACAATGGAAAAAATGGCTGTATTAGACTACAATGCTGAAATTGTCAGTGAAGCTTTAAAAAAAATGTGGCCCCATAGTGAAGAGTAAAATTAAATGTAAAAATTAAAAAAAAAAAAACTAAAAAAAAATTTATATATATTAATTGACAAGATATCAATTACTTTTGAGGACCACCTTTCTTGCTGACAGCCTTGGAAACACCACGAGCATCGACTTCGACACGCTTGGTTGTCTGCATTGCGTCTTGGCCAACAAGATAAGTAATGTCATCCCATGGATGTCTGTAAAGACCAGTCTTGAGTCTCTTCTGATCAAGATGGTGAGCAATGAGACCAATAGAACGACCAAGAACAAATAGACCATTAAGAACACCATTCTTCAAGTACTCTTCAACTTCCTCAGGTGTAAATGCACCAGAAGAGCGCATCAGATCGACAAACGAGACGGCAACACAGCCATCGACGTTAAGAATAAGATTGTCTTTTTTGGATGTAGTGACTTCTTCAACGGCCAGCGCATAGTCCAAAAGGTTGGTAGCGGGAAAGTTCTTCTTAACAAACTCCTTAACAAGTTCCACACGGAAATCAGGGTTATTGCGTGACTTAACCTTATGGCCAATACCAGGAATAAGCTTATTTTGTTTGCGCATCGAATCGACAAACTGGCGTGGTGAAAGACCCTTGTCAAATGCATTTTTAAATTCGTTAGCGGCACCGTCCAGCGCGCCACCAAAGCGCTCACCAATTGTCAAAAGACCAGAGACGAGAGAAGAAATAAGATCCTTGCCAGCACGTGTAGTGATAATCGTATTCATGGCGCCGGAAACTGCTGGACCGTGGTCAGCCGTTAGCATTAAAACCATTTCCAAAAACTTTGACGCATAAGGAGGCAGGCGTCTACGGAACCATAATAATGACATGACACCACCAATACCAATGTCTTCTTTAAAGACCTCAGAAATGGGAATACCGGCATACAAAAGCTCTTGACCACGATCATCAGAGATAGTAGAGATAAAGGCAGCAGGCTTGCGGATAAGACCAAGTTCTTGAGCCCAAGAATAATCAATGGGAATCTTGGGAACCTCAGGCTCAGGCTCAGGGACAATAACTTTCTTCTTGACAAGAGCATCATAAACTTGTGCAAGAGTCTCTGGGAGGTCTTCAAAAGTATCAGGAACGTAGAATCCAGCAGCCTTCATAGCAGCATTCTTGGAAACAGCAGTTTCAAGGTTGGAATTGGCCATGGAGCCTGCGTGACCGAACTGGACTTCTGTCTTAAGCTTGGAAGCGATTGTACCAATGGCCCACGCGACAATAGGCTTTTTAACAATACCATTCTTGACAGCTTCAATAACACGGTACTCTTCAACACCACCGACTTCACCAAGCAAAACAATAATCTTACAGTTGGGATCGGCCTCATAACGTAAAATGTGGTCAATAAAGGTAGTACCGGGGTAACGGTCACCACCAATAGCAATACCTTCGTAGACACCGTCGGTGGTGTGAGCAATGATATTGTTAAGCTCATTGGACATACCACCAGACTTAGACACATAGGCAACAGAGCCAGGACGATAGAGCTTGGACGCAACAATGTTATCCATCATACCACCAGTATTGCCAATCTTAAAGCAACCAGGCTTGATACCACCGACTGTAGCAGGACCAATGATGGTGACACCTTTCTTCTTTGCCTTGTAAAGAATCTCACGAGCGCGACGCTCGGGGACACCTTCAGCAATAATGGCAATAGTCTTGATTTGGGGGTACTCAAGAAGCTCAAGAGTCGAAGAGTAAACAGAGCGAGATGAGGCAAAGTTAACAACTACATCCACATCAGGGTGCTTAGCAATTGCTTTTTCAACCTGTTGATAAACAGGAAGAAGAGTTTCTTTGGTGCCCCAATACATCTTGGTGACAAACTGGCCACCAAAGGGATAAATGACACCTGCAACTGAGGGAATCTCACGCTTGCAGATAAAATCAAAGTCAAGCATGCCCTGGCAGGCGCGGGGCTGAAGACCATAAACAAAAGCTCGAGTTTTGTTCGTAAAGAGCTCGTAGGGCATTTTCTCCGACATGGTGAGCGGTTAGAAGATAAAGGAATTCGATTAAGATTTGATTTAAATTAGAAGGTTTGTTAATGTGGAAAGATTAAACAAATGCGACTGAGGGATATTGACTGATTTATATAGATTTTTTTATTATATGAGAAATAGGATAATTAGAGGGCTTTTTTTTTTGTTTTTTTGGGTTGACTCTTTTGAGTTGTTGGGAAGGTTTTGTATGTTGTGTGCCCATGTTAAAAACTCAATCAGTGGTAGTTTAAAAGGAGGGGCTACTAGCCGGTGCCATATTCATCTGGGAGGGGCACGGAGCATGACGTTCCAGGATATCCTAGCACGGGTTATTTGGGTGTTTTTTTGTTGACGTGTTGGCATTCATCGTGAGGGGCGGCTACCAGCTCGGGTCTTCAAGCCGCTACTCTGGTCGGCTTGCAGCGCCTCACCCAACCCCTCACGGTGGCGGCCGCGGGGGGGGCAGCCGAGGAGATGTTTTTTGGGGCAGGAAAACACTAGGACTAAAATGGGAACAAAACGAGGTAGTGAGGGGCTAATCAATAAAATGTTGTAATACAATTTATATTAATGTAACAAAATTGTAACATATAAGTAACAATAAATGTAATAAAAGTGTAATAATTTTTTTATTTTTAAATGTTACAGGACTTGCAACAAAAGTAGTAACAAGAACCCCCACACTTTGCTGTCCTCGGCTCCTCTAAATGATCGCCGGGACCCCCCTTTGAATTTTTTGAACTTCCAATATAGTGGCCGTTTCACCCCGCCAGTCTATAAACAAAAAGGCTTTGTCATTTGAAGTCTCAAAGAGCTTTCTGATAAACTTACATTTGGACTTACCCCGAAGTCTTTCCGATCTTAAAGTCAATTGAGGTGTCTTTCATGTTTCTATGAATTAATTAATACATTGACAACCTACCACACTCGACCTGACCTTGCCCTATACAAAAATAAGAAATCCACCCCTCCTCCGCACCTTCATCAGAAACCCTAACCCACGCTCTCCGCTTAAAATTTTCGCCTACGCTTACATGAGAAAATGCTCTGTAAGCCACCTTCACTACCACCATAACCACCACCCCCAAACCTCCACTTAAACCTTCATCACCACACCCCAAAATCTTATAAATACCTGGGATCCCCCTCCCCCTCTCATCATCCCTCCCCAGTTTACACTATGCTCTCTCGCTCAGCTCGCTCTGCTTTACGGCCCCTAAAAATGACACTTCGTGCCAAAATCAACCCAAATATGCTACCGGCTCTTGCCCGCAACAACTCTTCTGCGTCTTCAAGCTCATCTGACGCAGACGATGTCCTTTTTGCCCCCAACCGCGCCATTAGAACCATTACCCTCAATAGACCAGCCAAGCTAAATTCTCTTAACCAGTCTATGGTTGACAAAATCATTCCCCGTATGGTTGAGTGGACCAAGTCTGACACTGCTCAATCTGTCATCCTTAAGGGCGCTGGTAACAAAGCTCTCTGTGCCGGTGGTGATGTCGCTGCTCTTGCCAAAGACATTGCAAATAACGGCCCTGAAGGCTCTGCCCGTTCTACCGTTTTCTTCAAAGATGAGTACACTCTTAATCACCTCATTGCTTCTTACCCCAAGCCATACGTCGCTGTTATGAATGGTATCACCATGGGCGGTGGTGTCGGTCTTTCTGTCCATGCTCCTTTCCGTATTGCAACAGAAAAGACTCTTTTCGCCATGCCTGAAACTGACATTGGCTTTTTCCCTGACGTTGGTGGCTCTTTCTTCCTGTCTAGACTCGATGGCCAGATCGGCACCTATCTCGCTCTTACCTCGGCGCGTCTGAAAGGCTACGATGCTGTCGCCGCTGGTATCGCTACCCATTACATTCCCGAGTCTCTTCTTCCAGAAGTCGAGAGTCGTCTTGCTGAGGTCTTTGTTGACTCTGTTGCTCCTATTGATGCTCACTCTCTAGTGAACTCTGTTCTTCTTGAGTTTGAGGCCGCAGCCCCTGAAGGCTACGTTTTCTCACTTTCTGGCAAGGCCCGTGAATCCATCGACGCTGCATTTTCCAACAACACTGCTGAAGAAATTGTCGCTGCTCTTGAAGCTGATGGTTCTGATATTGCTAAAGCCGCTCTCAAGGCCATTCTTTCTCGCTCTCCCACTGCCGTCAAGGTCACTCTTGCTGCGCTCCGCCGCGGTAAGAGTCTCGGTATTAAGGACGCTCTTGATGCTGAGTACAGACTCGCTGAAAACTTTATGTACGGTCATGAGTTTGTTGAAGGTGTTTCTGCCAAGCTCATTTCTAAGCCTGCCCGTGCTCCTGAGTGGAAGCCTGCTACTCTTCAGGAAGTCACTCCTGATATTGTCAATGGATATCTCTCCAACCGCCCAGACTCAGTTGTTCAAGACATTGAGTTCATTCACCCTGAGAACAATTTCATTGAGTACCCTCATACTTTTGGTCTTCCTTCGGAGCAGCAGATCCAGGATTATGTTCTTGGTAACGACAACCCCGATCGTGAATTCAAAGTTTCTGCACAAGAAATTCATGAGCACTTTGATAACATTTCTCGGGGAAAGCTTGGTGTCAGCCAAAAAATTAACGATGTTCTTTCCAGAAAGACCAAGCCTGATACTACAGATGCCCAGCTTCTTGACTGGATCTACTAAGTGACAGTTTTAGTGGTAGTTTTAAAAAAATGGAAGAGAAAAAGTAATATAAAAGTTATCTGTATATAGTTGTTTAAAAAAGAAAAAAAATTCATACCCAAAACATAAATTCTGGGAGACCACTTTGCCACTTTTTAATCTTCCTACTTAATCAACAACAAATTCTTTTCGACCCCACCCACATAATATGACGGACAAGTTTGATTCATTAACTCCACCCACCCCTGCCACAAATGTGTATAAGGACGAGTGTTCTTATTCGTTTGACACCCCCTTTTCTTCCGATGGTCTTGATGTGTGTCTTTCTTGCTTTCGTGGTTCATCCCCTCGCCCTGCTGCAAATTATACCCAAGCTCATGCCGATGCTTTTGGTCACCGCACTTTCCTTAACATTCGGAAAGTTACTAAGAAAAGATCGCGCGAACCTTCTCCTAAGAAGATCACCAAGCTTGTTGTCCGTGAAGATCGCGAGGAAGATGTTTACGATACGCTGACATCTGTCAAATACTTGAACGGATCTGAAGAAGAAGTGGTGGCGGATCCTAGCACAGTACCTAACCTTAAGCGTGTGGTTGATGGTGTTTTGAATGCTATTTCCGCAAGTCAAAAGCAAGACGCACTTGAGTGGCGACCTGAGGTTTCTATCTGTCCTCATACCATGGATCTCAAACAAGGACCAGCTTCGACTGTAGCCATAGATACAAAACATTGCTCGCAGTGTGACCTCAAGGAAAACCTTTGGCTGTGTTTGACCTGTGGTGCACTTAACTGTGGTCGCAATCAGGTTGGTGGTGCACCAGGTAACGGTCACGGTCTTGCACACACAGCGTCCTCGGGTCATCCAGTTGCAGTTAAGCTCGGTAGCATTACGCCTGATGGATCTGCAGATGTTTATTGTTATACATGCGACGATGAGGTCAAGGACCATCACTTGGCCACCCACTTGGCCCACTTTGGCATTCGTCTTGCCGATACTGAAAAAACTGAAAAAAGTCTGACAGAGCTTCAGCTTGAACAAAATGTCAAGTGGGACTTTGGGCTACAATCTGAGACTGGTGAAGAACTCATTCCGGTGTTTGGCCCTGGACTTACTGGTCTTAAGAACCTTGGAAATAGCTGCTATTTGTCATCTGTTGTTCAGTGCTTGTTTTCACTGTCGCGCTTTGCTAATGCTTATTATCATCCCGACACGATGCAAAAGATTGTCGAAGCACCTGAGCGTGACCTTGAGATACAATTGGTCAAGCTTGCTGATGGATTACTCTCTGGTCGGTATTCTGTACCAGATCCTACTTTAACCGACGAAAAGCCTACACAACATGGTCTTGCGCCGGCAATGTTTAAACGGCTGGTTGGCGAAGGCAACTCTGAATTTTCTTCCATGCGTCAACAAGATGCTTTTGAGTTTTGGACATATTTGGTGGGTAAAATTCAAAAAATAAACCAAAAGGAGGATCCTACGAAGGTTTTCCAATTTAAATCAGAGCAACGTCTTGAATGCACTTCATGTCACAAAGTTCGATATAATACGACAACCCAAGAGGCGCTTTCACTTCATGTTCCCGTGCGCCGAATTGGCGATGAGGCGTTTGAGCCTGTAGTTGTGCAAGAGTTGTTTGAAAATTTGACTCGAACTGAACAAGTAGAATACCAATGCAAGACCTGTCAAGGTCGGACTTCTACCAAAAAGACGAGCTTTTCCACCTTTCCTGAAGTTCTTGTGCTTAATGCTCAACGGTTTGAAATTATTAATTGGGTCCCTACAAAGCTCGACATTCCTGTGTCAGTCCCTAATGACGAAATCTCTCTCGACAAATACCAAGCTCCTGAACATCCCGAAAATGAAGATGTCGAAAAAGAGGAGGACACTCAAAAGCCTGCATTCACGGCAGACCCCGAAGGTATAGAATTTCTTACAGCTATGGGTTATCCTACTGTGCGTGCAGAAAAGGCACTCTATCACACCAAAAACGATCTCGAGGCATCTGTAAACTGGATTCTTGAACATATGGATGATGCAGATATCGATACTCCTTTATCACTCTCTGGTTCTAAACCCACTGTGGACGAAGAGCAGGTTGATCAACTTTCTGCTATGGGTTTTTCGCCCAATGCAGCTCGTAAAGCTCTCCGTATAAGTTCTGGAAACAATGAAGCTGCTGTTGAGTGGCTTTTTTCCAATCCTGATGACCCTGGTGAGTCCGTTGCAGAGCAGGCTAGAGACTCTGAACCTGTTGCAGAAGAAAACGTTGGCTTTACAGATCTCCCTGCAAATTACTCTCTCCGCGCAGTTGTATGCCACAAGGGCAAGAGTGTACATGCTGGCCACTATGTTGCATTTGTGCGCAAACCTGTGCCTGATTCTGAGACTGGCGTCGTCACTGAACAATGGGTATTGTTTAACGACGAAAAAGTTCTTGCAACCGCTGCTGATGTGGAAGAGATGAAGAAATTTGCTTACATATATGTGTTTGAACGTAAAAATTAACAAAATCGCAGGCTTTTGTTAAGACGTGGCGAGTTTTGAAAAAAAAAATGTGTGATGAGATTTTCAACATATTGTCAAACAAGCTATCTCGCACATCCAGCCACACGAAAACAAAAAGTATAAATAGATGGTTCATTTCTCTTCTTTTTTAAAAAAATAATTACTTCTTTTATAGCTTTCACATATAAAAAAAGAATATATTAATCACTTCTCCCGTTGTTCTTTACCTATGGACAGACTTGCCAATTATGTATGTTTGGGCTTTCAATGGTTCTTTATAATTTAATGTGACACCAACTAACATATAGCAGACACCTTCGTTTTCAGGGTCTCTGGTCGCTGCTAGAACACCTCAATCAGGACAGCAAAGTCCATTGCCAACGCCTATTGGAACTCCAACTCCCATTGGAACACCAATTGGTTTTCAATCATCAGCTTCGGGGTCTTCCCTGATTGACCCGCCTGGGTTGCGGATCTCTAACTCCTACAATCCAACTCCTGCACAGTCTCATCAAAATGGATCTGCGGCTGGCTTCCACAACCCTACTACGGCCTCTGTTTCTTCCACAACAGCCGTTCCCGCAACCCCATCATCTGGCGCAGGAACCGTTCCAGGAGTTGGGCTTTTTGGCTATTCATCAACAACCTCATTAACTGCTGCGCGTGCTCCCACTCCCCCAATTGGATCCAACACTTCATTGACATCTTTGCCTTTACATAGTTCTGCTTTTTCCTATTCAGCACCAAATACGGCAGGAGAAACATCCTTTTCTTTTAAGCCGACTTTTTCACAAGGAAGTAGCGGTACGGGGGGACTTTCTACCCCGGTCTCAGCAAGCTCCTCATCTTCTACACCTCCCTCCATTTTGACACCCTCTGGTTCTCGCTCAGGATCCATTTCTGGGCCATCCTCTTCTTCATCATACTTCAATAATTCCAATGCATCATCAATATTGCAGTCTGGGTTTCAGTACCAGGCTGGGTTTCAGCAACGAACCTCAGGGCAAAATTTGCTGCAGTCGCCTATTTCTTTGTCAATCCATCAGAGCCAAGCATCATTCTCGCATCCCAATTCTACTTTTGGAGTGAGCCGCAGTGTAAGTCTCGCAGCTGCTCCGGCATCAATAACATACTATGACCAGCCTCCTAGTTCTCCGACATCCTACCGCTCATTCTCGCTCCCCACAACAACTATTACTTCTAGTTCAGCTTCACAGTCCCCATACCTGCTTGACAATAGTAGCACGGGTAATCTGAAGCATTACTCGGGAGCGACCCAATCACTAAAAACCCCAATGTGGAACTCTTACATTAATACCCAACAGAATAATCTTGCAACAAAATTTCAGCAAGTACAACAACAAAAACAATACTACATGCAGGATTCCCCGTCCCCACATTCTTATCTTTATCGCACAACTACCTCGGTACCTGGCCGCACATCTTCCGGTGGCTCAATGTCCACCTCAAGCTCCATTTCTTCGTCTTCTGTTGTTGGAGCTTCCGCTTCTTCTACGATGACAATTCCAGAGGAAAATTATAATGACGATGTTACTGGAACTGCAACTTCTGCAATCTCTGTAGCCACTACCAATGCTCAACTTCTTCGGAAAACTCGTGAGATTGAATTGTTACAGGCCGAGGTGAAACGGCTAGGGGAGCTTGTAAACCAAAAACGCGTTATTGAAAAGTCTTCCACAAAATACAATGCAGTTTCAGAATCCACTCCCTCGTTTGTCCCGACATCATTATTTATCGCGGGTGGACATACCGTTTTAGAAGCTGGTCTTCCTTCTCCGGCCAATTCCGAAGACACCGAGGAAAATGAAAATACCAGCGGTAGTAATAGCAATACAAACGCAGCTTTTATTGCAGATATGGAGGTACGCCGTTTAGCTGGAGAGGTTGATTTATTAACCACAGAGAAGGCACGGTTACAATTGTGTGTAGATGCCGCAATGGTTGCATTGGGAACCGCTGGGATTCCGCCCCCAGCTATTCTTAACGACGGGACCAAGACTCTTGACCCAACAGAGTTTGCTCACCGTCTGGTCACCCGCATGGGAGCTCTTGAGAACGAAAATGAAATGCTTTCAGTGAGTGTTATGGATAAAAGTAACTGTAAAATATTAAACTAACTTGTTTGTTTTAGAAGCTGGCATGTCAAGGACGATATGCGTTCAAGGAAGTGGAATTGCAAATGCGCAAAAAAGAAAACGATTCGCTACGCAAAGAAAATGATGCTCTTCACCAGTTAATTGAGCAGCTGCAAAGTAAAATAGAAACTGGTCCAATAGAAAAGCAACCACAAACGGATCGAAATGGATCGGTTAAAAGTACCGGTAATGGAAAAACACAGTCCGCCGGTGGTGAAAAAATGGAAACGTCGACAAAGTCAAGTTCACCTATTAAAAACTCGCGGGGCGGGCGCGGCTCTTCTGCTAGTAGCGGAAGTTCTGGGAGCTCTTCGGCTAAATGTGCTGGATTTGGATCTGGATCCCAACGCCGCAAAAAGTAATTTGAGATAATTTGAAGAGAAAGGAAGTATGATGAAAAAAAAAATTAACCCACAAAGTTGTTTGTATATTACTGTATTTTAATGAATAAGTTAATAAATAAAATAATAACCGTTATGTATTTAACTTTTGACGTCGCTTTTGGTTGAAACAGGAGATTTGTTGCGTCGACGGGAGTTAACAAAAACAAATGTATCGTCAGTCATTATATCTCCAGGATCATTAGCTCCAGTATGCGCAATATGTGCTTCCAGACCCCATTCACGTTCCTTAACTTCAGCCTCAAGCTCGCGTGCGTGTGCGTCTTCGCCATTTGTAATGAAAGGACTTCCTTGACGCTGCTTTTCAAGTTCAAAATCTGCAAGCTGCGTTGTAAAATGTTCCGAGTCTGTTATGACTAAAGTTTTATGAAAAAGTGTAAAAGCACGCGAGTTCCAAGCGACAACGCCAAACTCGTCTGGAGATTGGGAGTTGACCCATGCCGCACCAAATGTATTGCGGACAGAAGAAGGCGTATCTAGTTCCTCACTTAACAGGTCTACAAACTGAAGAATGTCAGGAGGAGTTGATGACGCGCTGTCCCAGAGACCGACAATGTGACCATGCATAGGAACTATAAGAAGTTGTTTACGTGCAGAACCTGCTGCAGTAGCTGGGGTTGCAGTTGGCGACATGTCGCGGAATTGAATTCGGGTGACTGGTGATGTGTGACTAAAAAGAGCCACAAGACGGGTATGCTGTTGCGCAGACTCTGTAGGACTGTCGACAGAAAGCTGCCATAGAGACACGGTATGTGGAGAACTCCGTACAACAACTGCGACATAGTTCTGGGATATACACATGTGCAAAACAGCATTGTTGGTAGCTGGAACATCGCTCGAATAAGGACTAAACCCAGGTGCATATCGTACAAGCCCTGTATTTTCATCAACGGTTTCTAACCAAATTGTGGTTGGATTACTCTCTTCATCTTGAATATTATCTGCATTCTGTGCAAGCAGTACAAGAATGGGTCTCATGAAAAGCTCTGCAGCCAATACTGTGATACGTCCGGTGGCGTCGCCAACCAAAAGATACTCATGGGAATCAATGCAAGTCCAGCACAATGTTCTAACACCGTAAACATCTAGCCCATGAGCTCGGTGAGCATAAGGCCCTTGGTATGTGTGAAGAGGTAAAGTATCTCCCAAAGTTGCGTGCAAAGATACAGAGTACCCGGCCGCTGGTGTTTCACTCGAAGCGATCCATAATCCAGACGGCGATATAGTAACGTTGCGGGAATCCAGGTGTTCAAGAGTAAGACTGTGTGGAAAAATCGTTCCTGCGAGATCAAAAAGAACAATGGTATCATTTGGGCCGTCACGGGTAACCACTGCAAAGAGTGAATCGGGGCACTGCCCCTGCGAATAATAATGGGTAAAATCTCCAATGTTTCCTATTACGTGCACTGAGTTGTTTGGTTTAGGAGAACGAAATATTTGCAGAATTTGGGATGTGGAGCACAGTGCAGCAGCCACAGGACCTGCCACATGGTCGCCAATAAGTATCCACAGACGCACTGCGGGTTCTGATGTTGTAGAGTGTGAGATGTGTCCTTGAAGCCATTGAACTCCGCAAATTCCAAGCGCAGGATCTGCTGCTGTACTCTGATCCTGTAGTGATGATAAAGGCGAGTTGCGGCTGGAATGTGTTTTGTGAGGAGCACGGGCACGCAGGGCTGCCGATGAAGGAAGGATGAGCCCTACAGGAAGCCGGAGTATACATTCTGCGCCATCTGGAAGTACGCGAATTGATTCTTGAGCTTGTTGATTTGTGTGAGAGTCGAAGAGAAACACATAGACGGTGAGGCCGATGGCCACAGCCAGTCTGTCTTCGATCATGGTGGCTGTTTTCCCTTCATTTGCTGTGTCGTCAGCTGAAGTCTGAGTGCTATTGGTAGTTTTTTTGGCAGGCAAATGGAAATACGACGAGTCCCAAGCCATGTATATTGCGGATGCTGGACGTCCATTGAGCGCTGGGGTTAGATCAACAACACGGCGTGCCGCGAGATACGAGACAGAGAATGGTGAAGATGACGAGCGAGCAGCCAGTGCACGCACAATTAGTCGTGAGCCTAAGAGGTAGGCTGCATGAGCTCCTGAAGGTGATACAGTCGGTCTACTTGCTCTTGGTCCTCGGGGACAATTGTGTGAGAATGTAGATGAAAGATAGTACGTTGTTTTAGGACCAGGTACCGGGTCCGAATTTGTCATTTTGTAGGGGGAGTAAAGGGGGGAAAATATCTGAAAAACAAAAGATCCAAAAAGGGTGGGGGTATGAGAGAAAAATTAAAAACATATACACAAAAAAAATTCCCTGGAAAAGCTTTTTCTTTTTTATAAACCATCTACACATAAAAAACAAAAACACATCAATGGCGCTTAACAACACCAGAGCTATCAGCAGACTCGAGAATATACTTCTTGTAGTCGTAAATGGTACCAGGAAACTTCTTGACGGTTCCCTCCTCACAGACCCAAATGTTGCGGGCCACGGCGTTAATCATGGAGACATCGTGCGAAACCATGAGCACACCACCCTTAAACTTCTGAAGGGCCTCTGCAAGGGCATCCAAACCAGCGATATCCAAATGATTTGAAGGTTCGTCGAGAACCAAAATGTGGGGATTCTTCATAGACAGACATGCAAACGCCACACGAGACTTCTGACCACCAGAAAGCAGCTGCATTTTTTGCAAACCGAGAGGACCAGTGATACCAAACGAACCCAAGTGACGACGATATTCTTCGTCACTTTTGCCAGGGAATTCGTGAGCCATCCATTGCACCGCAGACATAGAAAGATCCATGCCATCGACGTGATGTTGAGCAAAGTAACCGATACGCAGACGGCCGTTGCGGTGGGCCTCACCCTTTGTTGGTCTAATTTGTTCCATGAGCAACTTGAGCAGCGTGGTTTTACCGGCACCGTTGGCACCAACGAGGGCGATACGTGAGTCCATATCGACGTCGAGGTCGACATCGCGGATGATAGGCTTTTCAGGTGTGTATCCAAATGTAACATCCTGGAGCTGGAGCACAGGTGGGGCAAGCTTTTCTGGATCCGCAAAGCGGAACGTGATGGTCTGTTCTTCCTCGGGGGGTTCCAGGACAGGAAGTTTTTCGAGTTTCTTGATACGAGACTGGGCCTCGGAGGACTTGGCAGCATTGTAACGGAACTTGTCGATAAATTGCTGCAGATGCTTGCGGTATGCCATTTGGTTTTCGTACTCGCGGACGGCATTTTTGCGGCGTTCCTCCTTAGTGGCATAGAAGGTATCAAAGTTCGCACCACGGTAGTAATCGAGACGCTCATTGTGCTGGTAGATAATGTCGGTAGCAACCTCGTTAAGGAAGGATCTGTCGTGGGACACAACAAGGACGGTCGAGGGGTATGTTTGGAGGTAATTTGACAAGAAAGTGATAGATGGGACATCCAACATATTGGACGGTTCATCGAGCAGTAGCAAATCGGGCTTGAAGAAAAGAGCTCGCGCCAGAGCAAGACGCATACGCCAACCACCGGAGAAGGAGTTTGTGGGTTGGAGCTGTGCTTCTTTAGAAAAGCCGAGACCAAAGAGAATGGAAGCGGCTCGACTTTCAGCCTTGTCGGCCTCAATCTCTGTGAGTTTGTTTACCACCTCAGCCATGCTGTTTTCGAGGTCGTTACGCTCGTCGTCGAGATCGCGGAGCTCCGCATGCTCGGCAGCATTGTCCGATCCAAGTTCGGTAACAGTTTGTTTGTAACGCTCGTCAACGTCGGCAATTTTTTCATTGAGTTTTGCTTGGTCCTGGAGCAGCGACTTGCGCCAGACATCGGCGTCCAAAACGCTCTGCAGCGCCAGGGTGTCGTCACCACGAATTTCCTGCTCAACATGGAGAATGGTAATATGCTTAGGGACAGCAAGCTCACGGCGCGAAAGAGCACGCAAAAGAGTGGATTTACCAATACCGTTTTGACCAATGAGACCATAGCGGTGACCGTAGGACAGAGTCAAAGTCGTATCGGAAAGCACACGCTGGGCAGTGTTGCCGACAAAAAGATCAAAGTTTTCAATTTTAATGTCTTTGGTTTTACCAGAGTTACCAGTGAAATCGATAGGGTTGACTGTGAGGAAGAAGTTGTCGTAGTCTTCCTTTGTTTCTTCCTTGATGAGGCGTGAAGCTTCGTACTCAACGGTACGGTGCATTTTCTTGGCCAATTTCTGAGCAATTTTACGTTCTGCCTTCTCGAGCTTCTTCTTGTCAACACGAGTATTGATTGCGCGAGAGCCGACGTGCTCGAGATCGGTAGCAGCGACGGCGCCAATGCTGCTGTTGTATGTGGCCTGGTTGAGCGCGGCTGCGTTTTGGCGCTGGGCAGTAAGAAGTGTTTTCTGGTCGATTTTACGGTTATGCATGTCGACGGCGCCGCTGGACGAGGCCATAGTCTGGGAGTAGAGCTTCGAGAACTCGGAAGCCAGAGACTCGCGAAGACGAGACACCGCTGTGGATTCAGCGCCGGCGCTTTGGAGAATGTTGGCTACAAAATCGACTTCCTTGGGGATTGTGATGGCCGAGGCAGAAAAGGGATCCGAGAGGTTGTCGCAAATGTAGCGGACATAACCAGAAGCGTAGTCCGAAACAACCGAATCGATCGAAGGGGCGGCCTTGCGAACCTGGGCAGGGAGCGTTGTGGCCATGACTAGTGTTTGATTGATTAAATAGACTGAAGAAAAAAAATCAAAAAGGTGGTAGTGATTTAAATGATTTTTTTTTTAAAGAAAAATATGTGATGACCTAGTATGACTGTAATAGCCTTGACAAAAAAAAAATTGAAAAATTAAAAAATGAAATCACGTGACTTATATTACAATTACAGTTTGGGGGTGCGGACCGTGTACTCTAGGAGTCCCTCTCCCCAGAGAGCAAGGGTGGCAGGTTGATTCGGATAGACTATAGAAATGGTTAGAAAAAGGATCTTGTAAACTGACGATAGCATTAGAAGTTAAAAAAACTTACCTCCATCGGCATGGAGAATGTCGGATTTTGGAATGTCACGAGTGAGGAAGCCAATGTTCCAGTACTCAAGTTCCCACTTGGAAGCAAGGGAGCGGGCGATCTGGGAGATTTGATGGATCTTGAAGGGTGCGAAGACATTGTAGCGATTGCTCTGGTTAGGGTTTTTGGATTCACCAGCAGCTGTGGAAATGGTAGGCATGGGGTAGTGTGTTTGTCGGTAAATGATACGCGAGTGGGGGAACTTCTCACGCAGAGTTTGCAAGAAGTGGTCGAGACGAGAGGTGTAAGTTTCTAGTTGAGATTTGGAAAGAGTTTTGCGGCGACGGGCAGGGGTATTGTTGCCATCATCGTCGGAGGTTGTAACGTGGAGAGTAAGCTGCTCAAAACGGAGAAGATCCCAAAGACCAAAGTTGACAATAAGCACGTCAGGCTCTGGTGATGCGCGGTGGAGAGACTCGATGGCAGCCAGAGCATTGTCAAGACGCTTTTGCCAGCTGTATGGTTCTTGGACGTCCATTTTGAAGACCTTGCGTGCGGCCTGTGATCCGCCGTCTTTCCAAAGAGCTGCTTCTTCGGTGGGATTAGCATCGCTGTTGGAGACAGCATAGAAAAAGTAAGAGGAGAGGGAGAAGTCGTACTGTGGAAGATAGCATCTGCGTGGGAGGGTATCTGGGGCCTTTCTATTTGAGAGTTCGGCGGGGGAGAGTGTTTGGAGATGGGTATCTTCGGCGGCAGAAACAATGAGATGGCCACGGAACTCTGAGCAAAAGGAGGATACAAAGTCGCGGTCGAGCTGGTCGCCAAAAAGGACGACAGTTTTGTTTGAAAGCCCCACAATTGATGGATCATCGTCGCGAATGCGCGAGCTAATTGAGGGCGAGGTGATTGGGCACTCGGGATCCAGAGACACATAGGACAGTCCGAGGATTTCCTTTGTAGTGTCCAACGATTGGTCAGGGGCTCCAGATTTGATGCCGTAGCTGTAGTAGCCTGGACGAGCGTAAGGATCGCATCTGTAGTTAGGGTTGACTCTGTTTGCAGTTTTATCGATGGGGGAGTCAGGGGAAGATGCGGGAGCAAAGGTGACAGTTTCCTTGATGGTGACTGTGACTGTTGCAACTTGGCCTTTAGGTTTAAGAGGCTCCTTGCCGTGGATGTTTTTGCGGAGGTTTTCAAAGATGGTATCTTCGTTTTGGTCGTAGGGATCTTCGCCGGCGTTGGGTCTTGTTTTGACGGCGGTGTGTTCCTGACCATCTAGGCGGACCGAGAAATGTATAAAGTAGAAGATGACGAGGGTGAAGAGGGCAGGGACTGCCAGCCATCTAAGGCTTTTGGAGCGTCTTGGAGGCATTATTTTTTAGAAAAAATAGAAAGATTGTCTATTTTTAATTTGGGGGGGAAAAGGGGTCCATCCACTCTTTTGTTTAAGTTATCAATTAGGAGGGAAGAAGGCAGGAGGTTGTTCAGGTCTTTAATTTCCAAACAATCAGAAATCTGCACCGCATCTGCGCCATTTTTTATGGGCACACGTGTGTGTAAATTTAATGCGTAATACCTGTGACATAAGCCTTAGACCTTAAGGTTCATTGTTTATGTTTTATATTTGTCTGCCAAACTTTATTTCAGGTGATAGCACACGTGCGGCTACAATCAGCTCGGACCGGTCCGTCCGTTGGGTCAAAATTTTTCTCAAGCCATAAAGAGGCCGAGTGACTCAATAAATCCGTCGTTCAAACAAGCAAAAAATGTGATTTTTAATAGAAAATTTTTCAAATTTCACGTTTTTGGTCTATTTGGAAAAGAGTTTAAATATCCAAGATATTCCGTCTTTTTCTCTTCTTTTTTTCCTTTTCCTTTTTTTTCCTCAGCTCTTTTTCTTATATTTATACCTCCATATATAAACGTTTCTTAGAATTCATTCAAAATGCCTGTAAGTAAACCCCATATATACTAAACCCCACGCTTGAAATCATTCTCTTCCAACTCCATTCCCATTTCATATTCTCGTCATCATCGCTCCAGATTGTCACTCTGCTCAAACTTAACGTCTTCTCGTCTTCGCATTCAGTTGCTGCTTTGAACCTCTTCTGTTAAACTTTGGCTGCCTAAGAAAACCAAAATACCCTCCCCCACCTCCCGCTTATTCTCTCAAATGACCTCCCAAACTATCCCGCCCATATCCGCACGCCGCCGTTTGTCAGACTTTAAGGAGGGAAAAAAAAAATTTTTCATCTTCTATGCAATTGGAAAAATCTGGAATTCTACTAAAAGCGCGCCACATTATATACCCAGACAGAACAGACCTAAATATAATCATTCCCTTATAAAGCAATAAAATACCCTTTAAACTTTCCAGAAATTTTTCAAATCTCCAGTTTCCCTTTTTTTTTTATTGTTTTTTCTATAAATCTACCTTTCAAGCCTGTATTTTCCCCTGTCAAAATCAGCCATTTCTCTAACATAAACATCCTCAGGGCCCCATCCACGAAATGTACCTCAAGAACCAAAACCTCGGCGACCGCTCGTCGCTCGAAGACCACCGCATCCGCGGATACGATCCCCTCATTGCTCCCGACCTGCTGCAATCTATGTACCCGCTCTCTGAAGCCTCTTCCAACCACATTCTCGAAGCACGCACTGCTGCCACAGCCGTCCTCGAAGGCCGCGACGACCGCCTGATTGTCGTCGTGGGCCCCTGCTCTATCCACGACCCTAAGTCTGCTCTGGACTATGCCGACCGCCTGGCAAAGCTCAACGAGTCTCTGAAAGACGACCTGCTCATCATCATGCGCGCCTACATGGAAAAGCCCCGCACAACTGTCGGCTGGAAGGGCCTCATAAACGACCCCGATATCGACGGTACCTTCAACATCAACAAGGGTCTTCGCGTCACCCGCGAGCTCCTCTCAACCATCACTGAAAAAATCGCCATTGCTGGCGAAATGCTCGATACCATTTCCCCCCAGTTCATCTCCGACCTTTTCTCCCTCGGCGCTATTGGTGCCCGAACTACCGAGTCCCAGCTTCACCGTGAGCTGGCCTCCGGTCTTTCTTTCCCCGTGGGTTTCAAAAACGGCACCGATGGCGGCCTTGATGTCGCTATTGATGCTGTCAGAGCCGCAAACCACCCCCACCACTTCCTTTCCACCACAAAGCCCGGTGGCCTTGCCATTGTCGGCACCAACGGTAACGAAGACTGCTTCATCATCCTGCGTGGCGGCAAGACCGGCACCAACTACGATGCCAAGTCTGTGGCTGCTGCCGAGTCAAAACTCCGCGCCGCAGGCATTGCCAAGGACAATGAGCAAACCGGCCGCGCCTACCCCCGCGTCATGGTCGACTGCTCCCACGGTAACTCTAGCAAAAACTACAAGAACCAGCCCATTGTTGCTGCAGAGGTTGCTCGTCAACTTTCCGCCGGTAGCTCGTCCCTGTGCGGTGTCATGATTGAATCTCACATTGCTGAGGGAAGCCAAAAGGTCCCTGACCTCAAGGACGGCGGTAAGGACGCTCTGAAATACGGCGTGTCTATTACCGACTCGTGTATTGGTTGGGATACCACCGTCAATGTTCTGGAAGAGCTTGCTGCTGCTGTGCGCACTCGTCGTGAAGTTTTCAAGCAAAAGAAGCTCAGTAATTAGAATAAAGGGATTTTTGTTTTAGTTTGTATTTGTAAATTATTGACACAAAATATTAAAATAGTTTTATGATTGTTCCAAAGAATCGGGATTCAGTGGCGGCTGCATTTGACCGTTATTTTCAAGATGGATCTTAACACTTTTCATGTAGTTTTCCCATGCTTGCGTAGTGGTTTCAATCTCAACATTGTCTTTACCAATTCTCTAGTTAAGATTTATAAATGGTTAATAAATCAGCTTCTACATTTAGCTCTCGTTAATATACACACCTCCAAAGTCCGATTAATGTATTCGATTCCTTCATTCAGTTTTTCCTACACGCAGTCAGAAACTATCATTTTGCCCTCCCATCTTCTATCCTACTCACAACATTACCAGTGATGCGCACCAGTAACGCATTTTGTGCCTGGTCATGCGGATTTTCCATATTTCTGGTGGTTATGATATACTTAAAAAAAATTATTTTCAATACCCATATTAAAGATTTATTTACTTCTACATCACATGATCTCATACAATCAACTCTACAATTAATCAGCAAGCTGCATCTGCACCTTGCGCTTGCCAGAAGATTCATCCTTGACTGAGTGAACGCTCACCATGATCCGATCAAAAACACTAAGTGCACGCACCTGTCGCTTCCCTGTCTTCGAGTCAGTCCGCTCAATCTTCAAAGTAAATGTTTCCTCCACGTATTCCGCAGTCTCGGGGTCTCCCAGCCCATCCAAGTGGATCAAACTCTCCACGCCAAACTTGGGCACCAGAATCGACACGCCGTTACTGAACACCTTGATGATGTATCCCTCGTGAGTAACAGCAGTAGCATCGCTTCCCTCTCGCTTCAGCAGCTGCCCCACATAGTACTCAATTGACGCACGTCCAGCAAACTGTGCGTTGCGATGGCGCTTGTTAATATTGAAACACACGCGCTCCATCTTTTCCTTATCACGGTGCACCTGGTCTAACGGCTCGTAGTCAATCGAAGCTGCAAGCTGTCGATGTGCAACCACATCGGCATATCTTCTAATCGGCGATGTAAAATGCGTGTAAATTTCGGTCGCAAGACCATAATGTCGAAACTCGGGCTCGGAGTAGCTTCCCGAGCTAAAGTATTCAGCTGCCATCATGCATCTCGTAGCCATGATGCGCACAAGTGTATTAAAAAAGGGATCCTCTGGATCAACAAGCTTGTCGAGAGAATCTGCAAGCGCCTTGGATGATGATGTGTCGATATGGAACTCCGGACCCTTCTTCACTCGCAGCTGCTCATTCAAAACGTCAAAATTGGTGGCAGGGGGGGCACCGTGACGACGCAGCATGGCCGTTTGCGGGAACGCCTGGTAAATCTGGCGTGCAACTGAAATGTTGGCTAAAAGCATAAACTCCTCAACTAGCGAGTTTGTAGCAAGCAGCTGTTTAATTTCTACCTCAGAGGGATCAGAAGTCTCGCTATCTGTGTGAACCTTAACCTCTGGTGATGCCAAATTAAGGGCACCGGCATCCATTCTCTGCTGCTTAAGTTTGATTGACAAGTCCAGCAAAATCCGCATACCCTTAGTTAAATCGTCGTTACTAGAGGCATCATCAATGCGTGCCTGCGCCTCGCCATATTCAAATGCTTCGCGTGATCGAATCACAGACTTTGTAAACTCAACATTCACAATCTTGGCGTCCGGCGAAAGCTCCCATAGAACAGAAAATGCAAACCGGTCCACACGTGGAATCAACGAACACAAATCAGTACCCAAAAGCATTGGCAACATATCTATACGCTTGTCCACAAGATAGACTGACGTTCCACGTCGAGAACCTTCCTCATCAAGGGGAGTGTTGGGCTTGACAAAATGAGTCACATCAGCAATATGAACACCTACCTCGTAGTTGCCATTGGGCAAGGGCCGTGCGTGCAAGGCATCATCAATATCCTGACATCGTGGAGGATCAATACTGCATACATTCAAGTGACGCAAATCACGTCGCTTCTCCAACTTGGGGTCGCCGCTGCCCTGCAGCTTTTCGGGACATTTCCAATCATGGCCCTCCGGAGGCAAGCATTTGAGCACAGCCTTGGAAAAGGGTCTATATTCCACATCATGTTCTAATAACAGAGCTTCTGTCTCAGCCTCTTTTGTCTCAATGTCACCTAAAGCACGCACAAAGTGGCCTTCAGGATGCTTACTTGTACGCGGCCAAGAATCAATCGCCACAACCAGTCGCTTACCCATAAGCTCCCGTGCCTTGCAGGTACGGATGCGGATACGAGGAATGCACTTGTCTAATGGAGTCACAAATACGTTTTTAAGAGAATTCGTATCATCCATGGTCACAGAGTTGGAGGGAATGTGGCCAACGTAGAAGCGCCAGCTGCGTTTCTCAATTGCCACAATGCGTGCTGTAGGCTGAATTCTGAGAGCAGGTGCTTCATCGTCATCATTCTTTTTGTTGACAGCCTGTTGAGCCTTCAAAGCTTCTTGGGAGAGCATCTTTCGCTCAGTCTCCGAGATGACAAATTCTTCTTCATTATCAGCGCCATCCAGCTGATCCAGCTTTTCCTCTTCAACAACTTCAGAAGAAGGATACTTCCATTGATTTTTCGGAAGAAGCTCAACAACAACGGTATCTCCATTAAAACCACGGTTGAGATTCTTGCGGCCGAGGATAAGAATAGGACGAGGGTAAGCACGGGTAGAGACAGTTCCCTCCAAGAAATTGTAACGGTTAATTTCGAGCTTACCACGGAAAAGTGTATTGTTCTTAACGCCACCAAGAACACGGGATTGAGGATAATATTCGGGGTACTCGAACTGATTTTCTGAAGACTTGGAAATGACCTCCTCAGCGGGAATCATATCTAAAATCTCGTCGCTATTGGGGAGCTCCGAAATGTATTCACGGATAGAAAGTGCTGTTATACCTTCGGCCTGAGCCTTTGCGCGGTTAGCCTTGTCTTCGGAAAGCAAAATGACTTGAGGGATAGAGACATTGAGCTCCTTAGACAGGGCAGCAGCATGTGTAGCCAAATGGTTATTGTAAAACTCTACAACTTTGCGGATAGCACGGTCGTTACGATCATTGATAGTTTCGTTTTTCTCGCGCACAACATGGGTTTCCTGGCGAAACTCATTGTGAAAAACATAAATTCGCTTTTCATCAGCATCCTTGGAAAGATTGCGTAGGCGCTGGTAAACAGGAAGAGATCGGTTGCGGACTTCTTCCAAAACGGTCTGCGGAATGATAATGTCGAAAAAGGCAGACTTGAACTCAAGTGCATCAATAGCGCGAAGGGCAATGTTGGTGTCAATCACAAGATAATGAGGACCACGCTTGGAAGTAGAGTTGGGATCTTGCGCGAGAATTGGCAGCTGAACTGATCCATCTGGAAGTGTAGGAGTGATGCCTGCACATAAATCGCAGAGTGCAGAGGAGCATGGAATATCTGTGCGAAGGTATTGTTCGCGGTAGAGTTTTGTGGCATTACCAGCCTTTGAAGATCTCACAAACACTTTGTGTGAGATGACCGAGTAGGCCTTTTTGTGAGGTCTCTTGAGGGGATTTGCAAGAGACATTGTTGAATGATGTTCAGGATTACGTTGAATGGTGAACGTTTGGTTGATTGTGAAAAATGTTGGTTAAGAGGTGTGTATGTTTTTATGTGAATGAAGAAGATTTTTATTAAAAAATTATATATTAGTCATGATTAGTCATCTATTATGTACATAGCTCAGATCTTTTCACTTTGCTGTTCCTGCTGTTTGAGCCAGGCGAGGTATTCCTTCCGTCGTTCCACAACATTTTGGAAAATTGTTCGTCGCTCAAAGCGATCAAATGGGCTGGATTAACGAGTAAAAAATCAATTGTTAGTTCTCTTTTTTTCATCTTTCACCTTATCAAGGTGTCAAGAGACGTAAATACTTACCCGTTGCCAGCTTGTTCGTCCTCGACAATGGCTTCGGAAAACTTGATGGGTTTAAGAGTGTCGACTTTTGTAAGGACAGCGCCAAAAACAGCGAGTAATGCTCCAATTATCGCTTCTATCTTGATATCTAGTGGAACGATGTTCTTCGACGACGTTGTGGCGTGTGCGAAATGCTTTAGCAGGTATGAGAATTCGTATGCGGAGTATGCACTGTGGATCAAAAAGAACGCCGAAAGGACGTAAAGAATAACTGGGAGTATCGCTGCAGCCATAGTTCCTGTGAGTATGCGTCTTTGTATAAACTATATATCCAGTCTTGTAAAGGTGATGAATGTGGCCTGGTTCGTAAAGCTTTTGGTATATTTGTTAATATTATTTTTTACAGATACCGGTGGTGGCTGCGGGAAAATGGTTATGTGCTTCAACATGTGACATGTTACATTATGTATGACATAAAATCAACGCAGTGTGTTCATCTGTTAGTTCAGCCGTGCGGCTATCGGCGTTCCCATTTTATTTTTCAATTTGATTTTTGACAAATGTTTGTTGTTGTTGTTAATTTACAAATTCGGTTTTTAGCAAGAAAAATAAAAAAAATTTTCCTCCCATTTTTATTTTTATTTTTAATTCTCCGTTTCTCTCAATTCTTTTCTTCTTACCATCATCTTTTTTTAAAAAAAAAACTCACTCCTTTGTCTCGACAATCTCATGAAATACAGCACAACAACACTAATACAACGAACCACTATCTTCAATATACTTCCTGATAAATGCCCGTCTCTGCAGATTCTACGCTATCGTCGTCATCACCGCCCGTAAGTGTTTAAATACACAAAATTACAGCCTTTTGAGTATTTTTTTTATTTTAAAAAATTCTAATCTTTTTCTTCGCCTAAATAGTCACCATCTAAACCGGCCACCACAACAACTCAAGAAGAACCAATAAATTCGTCTTCTTCTACAACTATCACCAAAACTTCGGACTCAGCTCAAAAATCTGAAAATGACGATGACACCCCAGAAAAACAGCAACAAGAACAAAAACAAGAAAAACAAGACCCCCCACAGCAATCAATCCCACAGAAACGACCAGACCCGGAACCCTTATCAGAAGAGGAAATTAATGAACGCTCTTTCACTTATCTCGTAGAAAATGTCCCATCTAAAGAAACTCGCAAGGTTGGTCGTTCATCTTCCCTCTTCTCCACATATAACAAAATGCTAACTCTTTTTTAAAATAGAAACAAGATATGGCGAAGCGATTTAGATATCTCCTCGGCCTTACTGACCTCTTTCGCCATTTTATAGACATTCGTGCAAAAAACGATCCAGAGATTAAAAAGATTCTACGCGACATTGACCGCGCAAACTCAGCTCAAGCCTCAGGCTCTCGTCGCAAATCCCGTCGGAGTTCATCTTCATCACGTCGTCGTAAAACAGAAAAGGAAGAAGATGCTCAGCTGCTTCTTGAAGAGGAAGATGAAGACCCTGATGAAAATACAATTTTTACCCAATCCCCATCATACATCCACGGTACGCTCAGAGAGTATCAAATCCAAGGACTTAACTGGCTTGTATCGCTCCACGAGAACTCCATTTCAGGTATCCTCGCAGACGAAATGGGTCTGGGCAAAACCCTCCAAACAATCTCTTTCCTCGGTTACCTGCGATTTATTAAAAACATTCCTGGACCCCATCTCGTCATTGTTCCAAAGTCAACCCTTAACAACTGGGCGCGTGAATTTAACAAATGGATTCCTGAAATAAATACGCTTGTAATCCAAGGCGATAAAGATGCTCGAGGCGACCAAATTGCAAACCGCCTTTTCTCCTTCAACTTTGATGTCTGCATTACGTCATATGAAGTGGTTATTCGCGAAAAATCAGCTCTCAAAAAAATTGCATGGCAGTATATTATTGTCGACGAAGCTCATCGTATTAAAAATGAGGCATCAACACTTTCGCAAATTATTCGTCTTTTTTACTCACGCAATCGCCTCCTCATTACTGGCACCCCACTACAAAACAACCTCCACGAACTTTGGGCTCTTCTAAACTTTATTCTTCCTGATGTTTTCACCGAAGCTGAGGCTTTTGATCAATGGTTTACCCCTGAAGAAACAGAAGATGGCCAAGACCAGGACTCAATTGTCCAGCAACTCCATAAAGTTTTGCAGCCATTTTTGCTGCGAAGAGTCAAGGCCGATGTCGAAAAGTCTTTGCTCCCTAAAAAGGAAATCAACCTTTACGTGGGCATGTCTGAGATGCAAGTTAAATGGTACAAGCGTCTTTTAGAAAAAGATATTGATGCTGTCAATGGAGCTGTCGGTAAGCGTGAAGGTAAAACGCGTCTTTTAAATATTGTCATGCAACTGCGCAAGTGCTGCAACCATCCATATCTTTTTGAAGGTGCAGAGCCTGGTCCTCCTTATACTACTGACGAGCATTTGGTCTACAATTGCGGCAAAATGGTCATCCTTGACAAACTTCTTAAACGACTTAAAGAGCAGGGCTCTCGTGTTTTGATTTTTTCTCAAATGAGTCGTCTTTTAGATATCCTAGAAGATTACTGCGTTTTTCGAGACTATGAATATTGTCGCATTGATGGTAGCACCGATCACGAAGACCGTATTGCAGCAATTGACGAGTATAATAAGCCTGGTTCGGATAAATTTGTATTTTTACTGACTACACGTGCCGGTGGTCTTGGTATCAATCTTACTACCGCTGACATTGTCATTCTTTACGACTCAGATTGGAACCCCCAGGCAGATTTGCAAGCCATGGATCGTGCCCATCGTATCGGCCAGACAAAACAAGTTTACGTATTTCGCTTTGTTACCGAAAATGCAGTTGAAGAGAAAGTCCTGGAGCGAGCGGCACAAAAATTACGTCTAGACCAGCTGGTTATCCAACAAGGTCGAGTTGGCGCTAATAACCCTAATGCTAATAACCCCAATAATCCAGCAACGACAAAAGATGATCTTGTGCGCATGATTCAATTTGGCGCGGAGAGCATCTTTAGCACAGCGTCTGGAGGTACAATGAAGGACGACGATATTGACTCCATTTTAAAGCATGGTGAAGAGAGAACTAAAGAGTTAAATGCACGATACTCTAAGCTAGGTCTCGATGACTTGCAAAAGTTTACGACTGAAGGTTCAGCATATGAGTGGAACGGCGAAGATTTTAAGAAAAATGGACACGCAATTATTCCCATCAATACCGAAGGTTCGCGAACAACGCGTGGCTCGCGTGCAGGTAATCAATTTTGGATTAATCCTTCGAAGCGAGAGCGTAAAGGAGCAACCTATTCTATCGATGATTACTACAAGGACATTTTACAAACTAAAGATAAAACGGCAACACGCACACCGCGGCCGCCGAAGCAAATTACAATTCAAGATTTCCAATTTTTCCCAAAGCGATTACGAGAGCTCCAGGAAAAGGAAATGACATGGTATCGGAAGCAGATTGGGTATCGGGTAGGTCCATCCAGTGATGGATCTGGAGAAACTGATCCAAAGGAGCGCGAGCGAATGAATGCCCTGATTGAAGCTGCTGAACCTTTGACTCAAGAGGAGATTGATGAGAAGGCAGCCATTATTAAGAAGGGGTTCTCTAACTGGTCTAAACGTGACTTGACTAATTTTATCCATCAGGTTGCCAAGTATGGAAGAACGGCGTACCCGCAAATAGCTGCAGAAATGGATGGCAAGTCTACACGTCAGGTTGAGCGCTACGCAAAAGTGTTTTGGGAGCATTATAAAGAAATAGATGGCTGGGAACGCTATATGGCCCAAATTGAGACTGGGGAGGAGCGCCTCAAGAAGCTTGCACATCAGCAGAAGCTGTTACGGCAAAAAATTGAGCAGTACAATGTCCCGCAGGCAGAAATGGTCATAACTTACCCGGCAAACAACTCCAAGAAGACTTATAGCGTTGACGAAGACCGATTCATTTTATTATGTGCAGACAAGTATGGTCTAGCATCGGACAATCTGTGGGAAAAGGTGCAGCGAGATATTAAAAAGTCACCGCTGTTTCGGTTTGATTGGTTTTTTCTGTCGCGCACTCCTGTGGAATTGTCGCGTCGATGTGCGACTCTGTTACTGGCGGTGACGCGTGAGATCGAAGGGCCCAACGCCATGAAGCGCAAATCCGGACCGAAGCGCGGGTCATCAAAACTAGGCACAAATATCATGTCTGCTACAGATAGCCCGGGTAAAGTTGAATCTCCTGGTCCCACAGAAACAAAAGAAAATGGTGCCACACCCACCGCCACTTCAGCAGAAAAGAAAGGTGTCACTACAGAAAAAGTTACCAAAGGTAAGGTTACTGGAAACGATGTTACTGGCAGTGGTGCGGCTGCGAGTGAGGAGAAAGTAACCAAAAAGGAAAACGTCTCTTCCCAGAAAACAGACAAAAAGCAGGAGGCTACTGCAAAGAAGCCTGCTAAAAGCCAAGATTCTGGGGAAACTGCAGCCTCCATCCCAACACTCAAAACGGAAAAGTCATCGTCCACACAGCGCCGGGTGCGCTCGGACGACAGTGATGTTGAACACCAAGCACCTCCTGCCAAACGACCTCGTAATGATGCCACAGTGAAGAAAGATATCATCATGGAGACATCAGCAACATCCACCTGCACCACAACATCCATTTCGAGCTGAAAGTAATTTTGAACAAGGTTCGCATTTTTTTTTTTACAAAAATAAAAAGGAAATACAAATATAAACATGACTATTTTTGGGAACTTCATTTTTGATTTTTTTTAAACACACCCACACACACAATTATGCCAGTCCATAATGTTGTTTGCAAGACTTAACCTGAAGAGGCGTAAAACTCGTTACATAACAATAGTTTGTAGACCGACACTTGTCAGAGACGCACCGGGGTGTGTGGGGTGACATTCGGTATCCAAAGTTTGTGTATTTTTGGGCAAACCCCCCATCGCGCCACCGAACGTCGGCTTCTTCGGAGGTGTCATCGCCGTCTGCAGTCGTGCCTTTTTCGTCGCGAATACGATGAGCCACCTTCTCCCAAAACTGGGCATCGAGAGGACGGTCCGCTGGCCAGTCTTGGGGGGCATATTCGTCTCGGGCCGAGTACAATGGGTGCCAGTCGGTGGTGTGTGAGCCGTGGTCTGGGCTGTTTGCATCAAAAGTGTCATTGAGGCGGGTATAAAAGTTGAGCGAGTCCATGACCTGGAAAGTTTGTGAGTCAACCTTGTAGTAACGCCAGCCGGGATTGTAGTTTGTAAGAGGGGTGATGCTCTGGGCAATCCAAGCGACATTTACCGGGGTGCGATTTGAGCCGTCTGCCTCAAAATGTCGAGTCACGTCGCCCGCATACACGAGCTGGAACTCATCGCGGTGGGTGTGTCCGAAAAATACGCCAGTAATGACATGGGGGCTAAAGCGTTGGACAATTTGGGCAAAGGCCGAGGCTGAAACCGGCATTGCGTCGGTATCAATTCCCCCGGGCGGAACGTGGGCAATAATCCAAGCATACTGGCCTCGCTTCTCACAAGCCACCAACTCATCCGACAAAAACCGCAAAATGCCACTGGTGTCCGGGTCACTAGTGTTCCAGTAATTGTACAAGTTCCACATGTACCAAAAATTGGAGTTGAGGGAAATAACGCGCAGCCCGCCACGCGTCGTAACAGCATATGCGCCGTAATGGCGTCTTACCGAGTCGAGGGCGGCCTCGCCATCTGGGCCGGACCCGAGCCAGCCAAACTGGCCCCAAAGGTCGGCCATGAGATCACTATTCCAAGTAAATAGGTTTGCGTATTCACTACGTTCCTGGGCCACTTGGCCATAGGGATAAGTGTCATGATTCCCCAGAACGGGGTAGACGGGGATTCCTCCCAAGTATTGCTTGAATTTGCGTAAAGATTCTTCTTCCTCCCACACAGAATCTTCGTAGGTGATAGTGAGTGGGTCGTGATCTATCATGTCTCCGGTAAAAATAGCAAATTCAAACCCCAGGCCATCTTCAGCTCGGGGGGCTAGTGGCCGAGACCGCAGCTTGCGGCCCGTTTGATCCGTGTACAGCAAGTCTTTGTCTTGTGTATAAACTGCATCATCGTGAGCATAATACAATTGTTGTTGAAGTCCCTTTCCGCGCGTAACCACGTCGCTTAAAGTGCTTTCCAAGAGCAGTTCTGGGGTGTCACAACGGTAGTATCCTAGCGGTGGTGCCGGGAAGGGGTCAGCGGGGACAATGGAGCGGTCTCGGCCAGAACGCGCCATGGGGACATGCTGTGAGTTGGGGGCACAGCACATGAGGTTACCACAGTTTCCCTCTGCACCTACCGTGTAGTGACGCTGCAGGTGCACGTCGGAGAGATGTAAAACATTAATGGTGGAGCCGCCTGGGGTAGGAGTTTTGGCATCTTCGGGACGCGGGGGCCACCATTTGCTTAGATCTGGCTCCGAGATTTGCGGCAGAGCGCATGCCTTGAAGCCAAACATGTAGCAAAAATAGGTACTGTCATCCGAGTCAGGGTCCATGAGACGCAGGACGTTATAAATGTCATTGAGGAAACTTGAGCGTATTGGCGTAGAAGTGTCTGTTGAATTGTTGCTAGAATCGTCGTTTGGAGAAGAATCTTGGTATTTCCCAGGAGTCTTTACTGAAGATGGGGGGGTTTTATCATTGTCGGAATTGCTATTGTCATCTTGGCCATCATCATTATCATCTTCATCTTCATCCTCGCCATCTAAGCTCCAAGGAACCCAATCCGACCAAGAGCGTTTCATCATCTTGTCCATCATTGTTCTGCGGTCAAGCTTTGAAGTGATTTGTCTGTCCCATGGTAATTGTTGGCAAAGTGTTGAATCGCCAAAAGATCCGTCGCCAAGTTCGGTACAAAGCCTTCGGATTAAAGGTGGGAGTAAGTTTTTAGAAATGAGAGCAGCACGCCGGGCGAGTTTAAGAGCCGCTCTGCAGGTGTCACAAGTGAGGCGGGAGTTGCTTGAGCTAAACTCAATCATCTTTTCAAGTTTGGACGTGAACTCACCGGGTACATTATTGTTAAGGTCCGTCATGGCCGAAACGGGCTTGGTGACTGAAACCAGAACTGCAGCTGGTAACAGGATCAGAGAGAGATATAGAGTAAGCAACTCATGAGCCTTCATTGCATTTAATCTGTCGAGGAAGCTGCTAAGAAGAAAAAATATTAAACGTCTATATGGTTCAAATAGAAAAAACTTGATTAAAACAGGAGCGTTTTAAAGACTATTTAAAATTATTGTTGAAGCAAAAAAATAAGCTGACGGAAAAGCAAAATGAAGAGGCGTATTAAAATGAATTAATTACTCTGGAAATAACTTTTTTTTCTTTATTTTAAAAAAAAGTTAAAGGTTAAAAGAAATTAGTCTTGAGGAAGATTAAAGGATGAAAGAAATATGAAAAAAAGAGAAGTCATGAATATGTTTTTTATTGTTTCCAACAATAAAAGTATCCATTTAAATACAATGAGAATCATAATGGAGCATATAACTCGAGGGTTATCTTTACAATATGGATTTATGGGATCTTTAGGATGGAAGAGCTGGTTCGATGAAGCGATGGTTTATTACTGGGTTGGATGTTGACGGCATGCATCGATACATAGAGATGGGGTTTAGAAAGAAGAGAAGATGCATGAAAAGTTTATATGATTTAGAAGAAAAAATAGATATGTGGAGAAAAAAAGAGTTGAAATTAAAAAAGTTTAAAAATATATAAATAAGAAAAGGGCATCTAACGATCGAAAAGAATTTATGATATATATATTATAAGAAAAAGCACCCCCTCTAACGGATAAAACTTTTTACAAGAAATCAGCAACATGACTTGCATGAATATGAGTGCATCTGAATAAAGAGAAATGCGTTTTACATTGATTGCATTTATTCAAATCTTATGATAGTCTTTTCTTTTATTCCAGCACATGAAAAGCACTAAGATTTGTATGGAAAGCCCGATGTAAAAAAAAAAAAGTTCAACATGATCACTTTAATATCGCCAGTTTATTATTATTTACTTACAAATATTTCACGAGAAATATAATACGTATAAAAAAAATTTTTTAAAAAAAAATATGCCCCTAGCATATATTAGTGATGATGAGTATTAAGGAAAGTACTCCTCAGCTTACCGCTGTTGGCATCTGGCAGCAAGGTGGAGGTCAAGTTTTGTAGTAGAAGCAAACCTAAGCAATTGCTTAGGTTGATGATGTGTTTTTGTGATTGGAGATGTCCAGTCCCCACTACCTATGGGCATTTGATTTCGGTACTAGCTGGACTATTTTCCACTCTTTCTTTCCGACTCCCTCTCTTCCAGCCTAAATGGAGAAGAAGCATTTAAGGGAGTTTAGTACAAAAATAAGCTAGCAAGCATTGTGTGTAAATGTGGAACGGATGCCTAAACAAGGCTGGCACCGCATCAACGTTCAACGCGCGCACCACACCCGCCTTCTTAGTACGCCATAACAACAGGAAAACTGAGACGTTGCCACACACACCCCTGTACATTGGACTCTCGTATTTGTAAAATACGAGAATTAGCAAGAAATCCACAGGGGCTAGGGTTTTTTGTTTAACAGTTGGCAAGCGGTTTTGTTTTATATCTTTGAATAATAAACAATTATACTTGCTGGGTGGAGTGGTTGTCAGCGGTGAACTGGGGTATTACGAAGGGTGGGGCAGGATCAAATATTAACCTCGAGTTATGATAGACAGACTATATGAAGAGAACTATGTTGTAATTATCAAAGGTTTTTTTTCTTTTCTTCTACTACAATCATTGGAATTAAATACTGTTAGGCCGTTGACAGGATTGTTATACTTTCAATGATAGAAAAGAAGGGCATTCTATGACTCCCTCCCATTAGATATATTTTTAGCTTTTTTTTAAAAAAAAGTCTTTCCTTAATCCAATTACTTGCAATATATCACTTGAATCTATGATATGTTTTATATGAATTTTTTTTAATTCTTATGTTTTTTTGGATCTCTCGCATTTTTCCAGATTTTAAGGTTTGTTTCTTTTAGGGATTATCCAGTCTCGTATTTTTTTTCGACGTCTCCCTTCTTTTCTCAAAGAAGCCTAATTCCTATTTTTGATTCTCGTATTATCTTTGGAACAGCCTGTCGCCTACATATTGATTTCCCATATGTTGTAACTAATGAGAAAGTTAAAGGAACCAATAAACGGATTTGGATAATAATAGTACCTTCACCAGAGTCCTTGCAAAACAGCCAGCAGGTCTGATGGAGAGATGAGTTAAAAAGGAATAGACTAATATATGCTTAATGAACCACCTCTAGATTATTTTATTTTCCGTTAAAAAAGCAATACTCAATCATCCTTTTTCCACTTTCTCCAGGAAAATAAGTTTTTCTTTTTGTACAGTTTGAGTGGATATTCTGAACATGTGAGTGGGCATAGAATTTTTTTTGTACGATCCCGTAAATGTAAAAAATTAGAAACAAACCTTTTTTGTTGTCTAAAAATCTAAGAAAACTTTGGGGAAAGTAAAATATCTCTCATCTTCGTATTTTTGAAAATACGAGAATCTTTAAAGATTCCGCCAGGTTAAGGGCTTAATGTGGTCAATAAAACGAGCTTATGAGCTCTCTATAGAAGGGAAAGCAAGAGTTTTTTTTTTTTTCTTTCACTATTTCGTAAAAACTCGCTTAGTTCCTGAGTCTTCTTCCTCTTCTCTCCACTTTCTTTTTTATTTTAAAATCTCCATTTTTTTATTCCGAGAGAAACTGGGTACAAGCATCTAAATTACTAATACCCGGGACGTTTCTACTGTAGCACTTTGGGTCCTTAGATCTCTCAATAACTGCGTCGTCTTTGCTCTACTTATTAACTTTAGTTAAAATAAACGTGGTTTAAATAACACGGTAGTCGAATTTGTTGGTTTGGCTAAGAGAAGAAGTGTTCAAATGTGCCTGTATGCATACAAACTCAATAGAAGAAGCAAAAAAAAAATTATCAACTTTTGGGCTTGAGCTGGGATTATATTTTATTTTTAAAAAACCACTAACATCCGAGGTTAATCAAAAGGTTCCAACAGTTTGATCTTGGTTAATATCCTCCCTCTTTTGTGGAATTTTTCAAGTGTTTCATCAATGAACCACGTTACATTCATTAAAATATCATGCTACTTGATTATACTGGTGTCAGCAAAAAAAACGACCCGCCTGCAGCGAGGTTTTTCTGAATCGTTGCAACCGTGGTCAAGTCTTGGTAGAAATCACAATACGTGAAAATTTGGGCTGGAGCACAAAAAAAAGCTCGCATGTCTAGACTATGATATCTTCGTATTTTTTTAATAGTCTAAATCCAATGGCGCAATTACTAGTGTGTGCGACTATCGCTTAATTGTCCTAAATACTTAGTTTAACTCTTTTCATCAAGGCTGTCACTTGATTATTGTAATGTCGTAAAAGGTCTCGACCAGCTCTAATTTTTAAGTGCTTCTAGACTTGAACCTACTGGGAATGAATCCCGTCACCCTAAAAAAAGCGAGCATCTCTCAAGAATTCCTCAAGGGTTAGGAAATCAATCGACCCTTCTTGTCTCAAGTCTGGACTCTTTCTCTTTTTTGTTAAAAAAATACATTTTATGCGACTTAAATACGACTCCTATATACACTCTATCCCCAACTTAAGAAAATTTTTTTTTGGTTCTTGAAAGACCTGCTAGAAACAACCTCATCGGTATCGATACTTAGTTTAATACGACTATTATCTGTTTTTACTTTTCCCAATAAACTGCTAGATCATTCACAGCTGTCATCCACGCATCATTCTTCGATAACTTATCGGGTACAACCCTAAACTCCCAATCCTTACTCTTTTCGTCCCCATCTACATCCTGAATCGCCCTGAACAAGACCGGATACTTCCCCCCCAGCTCTGCGTCGCTGTGGTGGTTGGTATATGTAGTCAAGTTGTTTCCAATGACCACTGTGCGAAGAGCAGACTCGGTTGCCCGCGCAAGCACCTTTTCGGTCAAATGGGGCGGCGAATGAATCACGTAGTAGAGCCTAGCCTTGCTGCTGCCGGACACAGACGCATCCGGTTCTTCTTCCGGGTCGGTCTCACTCACAGTGTAGCCTAAACGATCGAAAAGCTCGCGATCCGCAGAGGTAAACACAGGATCCCAGCAGGAAACTGTAGAGGCGGGTAGTCCAAGATGATTCAGTAGTAGACCCAATAATGCTAGCTGGTACATGGCAATATGTGAGTCTGTGGGCGACCCAAGAGCCAAGCACCGAACAGTAGATATAGGCTTTTGATTCTGTGGGATTTCCTGGGCCGTTGTTTCGGGCTCTTCATCGGAGCTCTTATCTGAAGATTTATCAGATTTCTTGTTCTGATCCTCTTTTAGCTCTTCTTTGGAACCTTTGTTTTGATTCTCTTCATATGTTTTTCCTACCTCGGACAAATCACTGTCTGAGTTATCTGTATTAGGTTCCTTGGAATCTTCTTTACTATCGGGTATCAGTGTATCCAGATGGGCCACTATTGCTGAATAAACTGCAGATCCTTTAAGACCCTCGGCCTTATCCTGTAAATCCTGCAAATGGTCCTCAACAGTCTTCTCTCGCACCACGTATTTGCTGCGACGAGCTTTGCGTTTAGACACTACTGGTGTGAATCCATCATTTGAATCTGACATTTTTCGTTAAAACAAGGCACTCCCCTTAGTGATTCTGGTTATATCTGTAGTTTAATCGGTGGTAGTAGGTGATTGGAAGCGAAAGGTAAGGTAAGGGTATCACGGTAACATAGTAATTCCCAATTTAGGAAAGTCGTGATGATTGAATGGAGTATTTTAATTTTTTTTAAAAAAAAGGCTGGGTAGAAGTACTAATCTCGGCAAAAAGATCAAAAAAATATTCCACAGTGTTTTTTTATACACCACCCCTCCATCTGCACCGTTACACTGTGAATTTTTTTTGTTCGCTTCTGGTCTCATCACGAGGCAGGGATGCAACAAATTTAAAAACCAAACCCACACTTTTTTTCTGCTCTCTCTTCCCTCCCCCTAACCACCAACTTTTTTTTTTTTTAACATTTAACTAAAGTTATCTTTAGATACCATTCGTTTTTTTCTTTCATAAAAAAATATGGCACGAACAACCCCGGCAGACCATACTGCGCGCCGGCGAGCGCAAGTCGGCGGAAAACGCATGAGTATCGCGGCCAAAAAAACCGTAATCCAGAAAGGCCGTGTCATGAAAATGGAGGGTTCTGTTTCCAGGGATTTCGAAGTGTCTTCTTTGAGTTTAGCAAGCTCGCCTTCTCATATTCGAGGTAAATACACCCCTATTGATTTTTATCTCCATCTATTGCCTTGTATTCTAACATTTTTTTTTACAGCCGGAGACCCCGTTCCACTCAAAAAGCGACGCTACACGCCTGGAACCATTGCGCTCCGCGAAATCAAACATTATCAAAAATCCACCGACTTGCTCATCCGGAAACTGCCATTTGCACGTCTGGTCCGCGAGATAGTGGTTGATTATCTCGGCGTGGATCTGCGGTGGCAGTCCGTGGCCATTGCCGCTTTACAAGAGGCTGCAGAAGCGTTTCTCGTCCATTTGTTTGAAGACACAAATCTCTGTGCAATTCATGCTAAGCGAGTAACCATCATGCAAAAGGATATGCAATTGGCTCGACGAATCCGAGGTGCTTGGGGTGGAGGTTATTAAACTTGATTTGCTTTTTTTTTATACAAAATATGATGACGAAGATTACGAAAGATATGAAGATTAGATTGATTATTACTGCCATTTAACGTCTTAATGAGATCCTGATTATTAATTTATTACTATTATGAACATATATATGTTGACGACGAAGACTTACTCAAGAAATATGAATGGGTTGTTCTTATGGAACAGTTATTGCTGAAGAGATATATATTACTCCAAATAATACTTGATAAAAGTATTTTGATTTTCAGCGACTTGGAAAGGTACCACCTAAGTATTCTCACAGCCACTTAATATCTAGGGGTTTTTTTGGAAATTGACAGGTCGATGACTTGAGAACTCCATGATCTTACCACATCTATTCATAGTATCATCCAATGCTATGCACCTTTGACAGAATACCCAGCAAACTGGTGATCAATTTAGTTTTAAAAGAAATAATAACAGTCCAAAAAAAAACAAATAATGGTCCATGTAGCAAGTGTATTTGAACCATTAAGGAAATGTACATAACAGCCGTTTAAAGTTCTTTTTTTCTTTCTCTCTCGGCCCGTTCCTGTAATACTTGTCCAATTTTTTTTCCTCTTCAGTTCATTTGAGTGATAAGATTCTGCTTTATTAAGTGTCTATTTTTTTCTCACCCCATGGGCTTTGTATTGTGATGCATCCTCTCCCCAGCTTCTTTTAATTCCGCCATTGTGTCTGCTTTTTTCTTTGAAATCAGAAGGCGGCCGTTATATATCAGCCCGTGTTTTTCTTCCCTAGTAGTCCATTGGTTCTTCATTGTATGCAATCAAAAAGTATAAATCTCAGATGTAATTGAATTCCCAATAACCATAACAATAACAATTACCTTATTTTTTGTCCTTCCCATTTCCTTATAATTTATAGTACCTTCCTCTCCCCACACTTTGTAAATATATATAAAATTATAATACTTGTATATAATACAGCTACTAGAGTAATAGTTAAATAAAAAAACCCCTCAATTAAACCAATGGTTAAAAAACCCTCCTTGAGAAACTTCCAGTTCTATTTGACGAAGAAGAAATCTTAAGCCTAAGTAAAAAGAATGGATTTATCTTGATTTCAATGTGGCTTATTGTGTGCGGCAAGTCCGGTCTCGGAACTTTCTTGACTCAACACCTGTCATGTCAGCCGTACAATGTAGCTACACAGTCCAAAATAAATGATTCAACAAGCCTGGTGTATTTTTTTTTGGCAGTCAACTAGCTACTAAGATTCATCATTGAAAAGTGTAAACATCAACCGAGCCTTTTTTTTTTGACATTTGAGCTGCTTCAAAAAAAAAAATCAAAAAATAGTCATATTAGAACAAAAAATCGAGCGATTTCCTTTCTATTGTTTGAACGTTGTACTTAGTAACAAGGTGTCAAAGTGTTAGTAGTAGACAGATTGTAAAATCGAAAATGAAATTAAGACCTATTTTTGTAATACAATTGAAAAAAAAACAAAAAAAATCTAAAACATTTTAAACATTTTAATCTTCTTCTTCTTACATGCAGCCATCATCATTTTTTTTAAAAATATCAAACAATTCTAATTTTGACATCAGATAAAAAAGAACTAAGCCATCAAGTATAAACAGGCATGACAGAATCACTTAATCACAGCGACATGCGGTTCCCTTTGAAACAGTCAAAGGCACTCATATCTTTCGTTGTCAATGTAGCTGAAATGTTGAACACCACAGCTTCATCTTCATCTGTCGGTTGAGCAGAGAAAGCAAATGACAACCATCCAACCGCGGAAATGTCTCCAGTTCATTCGTACCTGGCTTTTTTTAGTCCAAAAAAAGAATACCTTGGTAAAAGTTTCCTTCTTCTCGACAACTTATGAGTCTTAATTGAAACGAAAATAATAACATATATAAACTTCCCCAATGCCTCTCATTGATCTGACTTTTTTTCCTTATTCTTATTCTTCTTCTTACTCTTCTTCTTTTTCCTTTAATGATTGATGTCATACTTTTCACATCCAGCGATAAATTCAAATATTGTTAAGGTAAGATCATCTTCCATCAAGAAATTGGTTGACAGTTGATATCGTTATCTTAATCGGTCAAACTTCTTTCATCATCAAACGATTTCACCGATAGATATATATATGAGAACCTCCCCTTTTTTCAGATACCCACTTTTTTCTTACTCTCTTTCTTTTCTGTTTCATGATCAAACAAATGGATTGATTGAATTAAAAATTTTTTGTTTTGTTGTTTTCGTGTTATGTGTTTGGACCTAAACATTCTTCTAAGCTAACAAACAACCTATAGGTACAGAAAGCGGCTTAAAAAAAACAAATACTATAATTTGGAGCTGTCAAATACACAACTCTTAGAAAATTTTTATTGAATATTTAAATACCCTTCTTTCTCCCCCAACCCTTCTTCTTTCTTTTTCTTTTTTTTTTTTTGGATTTTTTTTATGTAATTTTCACAGTCTTGGATGTCTTCAAACCAAAACTACGGACAAAATACAGACAGAATAAATGATGGGGCTGGTCAGCAGCCCACAATACCGAGAGATGGAACATCATTACCAGGGTCTTTTGATATAATTGATTATTCACTTGAATCCCTTTTAACTTCAACAAGTCTTGATAGTTACATTTTGTGTAAGTCAAAAAAAAAAAAAAAAAGAAGATTTGCAATAAACTTAGATTTTGGACTATTAACCTAGTTGGTGTCTTTTTGTATTGTAGCCGAAACATTGGATGGAACAGATGTTGGAGCACCTGTACCCCAGCAAATACCCCAGCAGATACCCCAGCAATTGCCTCCAGCAACAATAAACTACACAATGAATCCTGGCTTGCAACAGACCCAGCAGTATGCTCCGGTAGCATATAATAGCGGTGGATCTATTGGCAATAACAATCAGGTTTATTTTACACAATACCCCAATATGGGGACCCTAGAACAGCGTCATCACCATAATCCTCCAAACGCTTCATCCCGAGGTCATCATAGTGGTTTAAACGTTGGTTCAACCAACATTAATCCACATTTTGCAAACACACAAATTTCAGACGGATCTTCTTCTTACACATTTACATCTTTGCGTCAACATAGTTCTTCTTCTCATCATAGGCCTCACCAAACCCATCATTCTCATAATCGGCACCACCACCATCACCACCATCCTCATCATCATTCTCATTCTCATCATTCGAGCAGATCTTCAAGTTCTGCTAGCTCTCCCAATTCTTCTCAATTATCATCTCCTTACTCAGGTCCTTCTCTAGCTGCTTCATCAGACCCAGTATTAATAGCAGCAACAGCTGCAGCTGCTCGATCAATCGCCATGACAGTTCCAGCTCCAAGGTCTTCAGCTTCGGCTCCAAGGGCTCCAGTTTCGTCAAACTTGAATCCTTCACCATTTCCTGAGCATGGTCATACTGAAAGTACGCATTCATCGCCATCTGTGGACCACACGGGCCATACGTTGGACAGAAATGGCCGAAGACCAAGAGTATGGACGAACCGGCGATACAAATGCAACCATTGCAATACAGAGTTTTACCACACCGATTTGAATGAGTTCGCGGCGCATGTTCTGGAAGCAGAGCGCCTTTTGGGGGTTGAGACGGTGGGGCGGCGATTTAAGTGCAGTGACGAGGAATGTGTCTGGCACACGATAGGGTTCACAAGGCGACTGGAGGCACAAAAACACGAGAGACGGATCCATTCAGACCCGACCATCGAATGTCGGTTCTGGAGAGAGTCCAGACGTGAGGCTTATCCCGGAGCAGGGATATGTTCTTCTAGATGGCATCCCGACCAAGGATCAAGGACTCGCCATGAGCGGGCTGTTCATGGGAATCCATGGAATGAAGAGAGCGAGAGAAGAGAGAAAGAGCACCTGCAACAACTGCGTTTACGGTGATTACATATTTATGGTGATTGAAAAAGGTTTTTTTTTTTTTTTTTCTTTTTTCAGTTATTATTTTTAGATTTCTTTCAAAAGAAAAAAACAAAGTGCGTCGGCCTTGACTTGGTATATTATAATTATTTAAATTTTAGTTTTAAAGGTATTATAGTGATATTGCAATTTATTATGACGACATTGACGAAAAAAGACAATTTTTTTTTAAAGATGGTGTATATTTTGATTAAAGATTAAAGGTTAAAAATGACACATTTGTTATTCAAATGCTATGATGAGAATAGAAGAAACTTTGCGGTTATCAATTTTTGTTATAGCCTCGGATATATGGACTTGATGGGAGGTTTGTTGGACAAAAGGACCCCCTCCAAAAAAAGGTAGGTCTCAGAACATTTTATCATTGGTCAGAAAAGTTGTATATAGATGTTGGCTATTCATCTTTCAATATGAAAGAAAAGGCATTATTTTTAATATATTTATATATTCCAAAGATAAGCCGATTTCGTCATTTATCATGAATAGAAACAACAAGGGCCGCAACAAATGTAAATGCTCAAAAAAAAAAAAAAGAAAAAACACAACATGCATTCTTATCATGATACCTGCTCAAACTTAAACGAGCCAAAACCCCCAAAAATGAAAGGGCCATAAAATCCGGAAGGATGACCAATAAAGGACTCGAGTGTCAAAAGTTTTTTTTATTTGGCAGGACATCTATTTTTTTTTTCCCTTAACAAAAAAATAAAGACATGTTTCTTTTTCCTTTTTTTTTTTGATAACTTTAATACTGACTTTTGTTTCATGATAAAAACAGGGATCTACCGGTACCCGAAAAAAGTAAAAGAAATACATATATTTGTGGTTTACCGAGTTTTGTCTGGATATATCACACAAAATACGCGCAGGTTTAGTTGCAGGCCTTTTTTTTTGTTTTTCTGAATAAGATGAATTTGGAAGAAACATTAGCGGGAAATGAGTAAATAGGTTGGTATTCTGCATTAGTGGGTATTTAAAGGTAGTTTTCGGATATCCTTTTTTTTGAAATGAAATATATGTAAAAGGTAATATTTAGAAATGGAATATATGTAAAAGGTAATATTTAGAAATAAACTGGAATCATCTCTTTCTTCTCCAATGAAATTAAGAGTTTGGAGATTTTTAATATTTTTAAAGGAGCGAGCATGTAGGTTTTTTTTTATCATGTTTGATAGGTATTGTAGTAGAATTTAGATTAGTCTTTTTTATATATATATTCACAATGACCACTGATAACTTCAGTCTTTGGACGATTTAAATAATCTAAAACGTGTTCGGCACATACACAAACAGGAGGTTTTTGATAGTAAAGGAGAACAAGAGAAAGAGGGAAAGAGAGAGAGTGTGAGGGAGGGATGGAAGAGAGAGAGAATAGGAAAAAAAACAATTGCATAGTTATATTTTAATAAAGGACAACTTTTCATAACTTCATATTAACGAGCTTGTTAGCATCCCAAGCTCCCCCCCAAGTTCATAGCTAAGGAAGAGCCAAGTTTAATTTTTTATGGACTTCACCATTATAATAATTTATGATCTCTAGAATAGAATTGACAGATACTGCATGTAGTTTTTTTGCTTGAAGGATTGCAAGATAAGTGATATACCTAATTTTTTTATTCCATTGCACAATGTAGTAAAATTGAATCGATTAAGAGAAGGTTGTTGTCGATTACCGGAAGACAAAAAAACAAGGGCGTACAACAGTACAATAGAATATGGGACTTAGTAGATTGAGTGCATTTTTCAAGGCATTTTGATTCTGAAAGAGACCGAAGATAAACTAAGTAGGAAAGACTATTATATATACTAAAATCAATTAAAAACTGTACAAGTACGATTTATTTAAGTAACTAAGACATAGAAACACAATCAAGAGAGGTCCTTGGTATCGACTTGCTAGGAATGGCTGCCTTCACCATTGCAGAGTAATGCGACTGTTCCAATAAAATATCGTGAGTACTTTTTTTCCCGTCTTTACACGGCCTTTTTTTTCGCTTAATCTTGATTGTCGTTTAACAAACAAAAAAAAATCTTTAAAATATTGGGGGAAGAGAGTGTAGAAAAAACATGCCGTGGTGAGAGAGAGAGAGAGAGAGAGAGAGATTAAATTGGGGAAACGTCCAAAAATACATGAACATGAAGGTTTCTTTTTTTTTTTTTTGTTTTTACGGGGAAGGGTGTAGGTGAGATGGATAAGTCGAGGCAAATTCTTAGCAGTCAAAAAGAAGGGGTGTATTTTAGAGCCTTGAAAATTAAATTTGGTGCGCTCCAAAAAAAAAAAACGGATAAAATTATATGCGCCAAACAAAAGTGAGAGACTCGTGTAACTTTGACTTGACAAGTTTTGGAAAAATTGTAAGAAAAGTCTTAGCTTTTTAACGGGTAAGCCGTACACCCCTCAACGACAAAGTCTTTACAGCTTGAACAGAGTCGAATGGGAATACCAAAAATAAACTCAAATCAATGCCCTTCAATTTTTTTATATTTGATAGAAAAAGGGAGAGGAGGATGGAGGGATGGCTACATTTTTTCTGTCTTCATATGTTTATCTATACATTTTTTGAAGGAAATGTAAAGACCAATAAAAAGAAAAGAGAGATTGAACATATATATAAAAAAATATCACGCCAATTTAATTGGAAAAAACAGCAACCTTGGAGTAGGTTTGGAAAAAAGGGATAAAAGATGTAGATTGAAATTAAAACTTTCTGGTTTTTTTTTTAATCGAGATTTAATTTTCATGGTTGTATGGTTGAGACAGATTTTTGAGATTATATTTTTTTTAAAAAAGAAGGAATGAGAATGTTGAAAATAGGACTTCGGGAACATTTGAGTGAAACAAGATGTATGGATGCAGAGAAGACCCAAGATACTAGGAGAAATTATGGTTAATCTTGAGAGGTAGCCATTGTAAGTAAATTTGATTCTTTTTGTACGCTGATATTGATTTTGATAATTATTTAAACAAAGAATTACAGTAAATGACAACAAAACTTGGAAGCAAGAAACAACAAAAAAAAACAGCGTCCAAAAAGAAATCGAAAACTTATTATTTCCAAATGTTACAGAGTTGACAGAAAACTGCACTTGATGGCGATTTATTACCCTCAGGCCTTTTCAAAATAATTGCATAATCTCTGTTTGCTTATTACCCTTTGTTACACTCCAATTAATAGTGTTATCGTTTGATCAACATTAGTTATTATACTTTTGTTCCGGTATACGTAACACTTATTAAATAAGAAGAATGGGTGGGAAGGAAAGCGATATAAGGTCTACTCACACACAAATAAGAAGACTCAAGCACATGTTGCCGCTAAGCCGAATGGTGTATTGTTTCTGAGTCCAAGGTTCAAAGAGAATTCAAAATAGCTTGCTAGTTTTTCTTTTTGGTTTAAACAGAGGTATCGCCAAATCTCAATTGAAGCAGCAGCAAAAGAGGTTCCGTTGAGGAAAAAGGTTACAATCTCATGACTTTTGTGGCTTTTAAGCTTAGTGCTTGACCATATAAGCCTACTTCATACTCAGCCCAGGAATCCATATCATGTCCACATTCGACATCTTTCTGTTGATGGTAGATGTCAAAAAGCACCCAAGCCTTTTGACCCTTTTTTTTTTTTCTTACAAGCCTCGAGCCGACTTGATAGGAGGGCGAGGGGATACTCCTTAGGGTACGATCAAAAGGTCCGGCTAGCGGGATTCTGCCGACAGCAGCAGCAGCAGCACCACCACCAAGGCAGTGCCAACCGCCGATTCTCGGCGGAACCACACGGGGGAGAGCAGCTTCTGGAGTGACGGATTTGGAGTGTAACATTGCATGTAATAGTCAAGAGATGTCGAAAGAAGGGAGGTTTCTTTTAATCAATCGTGGAGGCGCGCAATTTTTTTTAGTGGTGTAATTGCTCATATTGAGAGGCTGGTAGGCTATTATGGGACGCTCGAAAGAGTGCGTCAAGGAGCTGAAGATTTCTTTTTTGGTTACAACTGCACCGGCAGGTTGTAACAAGTTTACCACGGGACAGAATGGGGTGTCTGGGAATATACCAAAGAAACACCTGGGTTCAATTGAGTTTGGTAGCTGCTTAAAAGTTAGAATGGAAGATAGCAAGAAGGACGAAGAAGATTGAGATAGCTTGAAAAAGTCTAAAAGAGATTATTGTATTTTTGTTTTTTTTTCCAACTCCACAATATAATCCCCCCCCCCCTTTGGTTTTGTGAGCTTCCCCAGGGCCATGTCAAAAAACAAATCTCCTCGAGGTCGAGCGCCGCGAGCCAATCAACGTCTCAGGCAACAGACTTGCTAGGGCCTCCCCACACACCGCCCAAACTTAAACGGCCTGTGCCCCTGGTGCACCTCGTGTGTCCATGGCAACGGGCTGCGAGAAAAGGAGGCCGTTCTGTGCAAACATGCAGCAACCGGGTGGAGCAGCAGCAGCGGTGGCAGTAGCGATGGTGGCAGGTCGCAGCAGCCATGCACCTTTCCTTTCTTTTTCTGCTTCCACGGATTCCATTGCCTGCAGATTTCCCAAAAAGGAAAACGCACACAATATATCTTATGGCCCTTTGCTACTCCTCCCCCTCCTCTCTCACCACTATCGCTCATATCGTTACTTCACCACTATTTAGTGTGAGTCTAAAAAGAAAAACCCACAGTTTTACTGTGAGTGAGTGTGACACCCCCCCCTCGGACATATATCTCGATAAAATCTATATAAACTCCACAGGTTCCCTTCATCGCTCTCCTTTTTTTTTTTTTTCTCTTTCCTCAATTGTCTTAATTCTACCCATTGAGTGCACTAGAATTTGGGACAATCCCCTTTTTCGACCTTTTGAATTATTTCTTCCTTAAGTTTTTATGAATTCCCTTCCACTGTCTCAACCTTCAATCAATAGCGAGTGCGTCTCCTTCCACCGTTCCACCCTTGAACTACCATTGGTCTGCTGCCCAGACTCGTCTCTAAACCCAGACGACTTTTTATCAGTTTTATCTTTTGATCCCTCATCATCTTCTGTCCCCATTAATTCCTCCTCTTCTCTCTCTGATGATTTCTTTCAATCACCTACAAACACAAACCTCTCCCAAATCTCGTCCCTCCCTACCTTTGACCAACATGAACCTTCTCTCAATGACTTGTTTGCAAACCCAGAATCCATTTCTTGCAACGTGATCAACTCCATCCCCCCCAACTACACATGGAACAATGATGACTGCTGCTCCTCCTCTTCCCCCTCCTTTTCGAGCTTTCCTGGGCAAGACTCTTCACACGATTTAATGGTTAGTTCGAGCGCGGTAACGGCTAATACCACTCCTGCTACTACTGCCCCCATTGTAGTCGAGAACAACTTTCTTAGTTCTCCTGCAATCCCCCTCATGACCCACCAACCCACCCCCACCATGGTCCAATCTCTCCAAAACGTCCCACCCCTCATCATCTCGGCCCCTTCGCCTCCCCCAGTTCAACCCCCCTCTTTCCTCAACTCTTCTTGTGCAAGGGCCTTCGATCAGCCTATCCACTTTCTCCCGGGATACTCCTCCATCGACCCCTCCCTGCCATCCTTTAACTCTGATTTGACCCTCGCACCTATGCTTCTGGGACTTGCTTCCGGTGACTCTGTCTCCACCTTTCGCATCGCCTCTCAGGGTCAGCTACTCTCAAGATTCTCTGTTGACAACTATGACGACGACGCTTTTCCTGAGCCCTCCATCTATGTTCCTCACCCTGTAGGAAAGTATATGGAGTCTCGTAAAACTACTGTTTCTTCGGTAGACATGTCGACCTCTATTGTAGATCCCTTGTCTCTAACCATCTCTACTCCTACCCCTGAAACCCCATCATTCATCCCCAGTCAACCACTACTACTATCTTCTACAAACTCACAACCCGCACTCTTACCAAACACAAAAAATGAGTCTCTAAACGGGTCTTGTTCTCTCTTTTGTTCATCTTCTCAATATTCCGTTGCAGAGCACATAATCCCCTCCGAATCTTGTTCAACATCCACTCCCTCCACCTCAAAATCTAAATGCCACAAACAATCTCACTGCGAACTTGACCACAATGGCCGACCACCTCGCAAGTTCACAAAGCGTCGCTACAGATGTAACCACTGTGACGCTACCTTCTATCATACCAGTATAGATGAGTATGTGAAACACATTGTTGCCGCCGAGTCGGAGTTTGGCCGTTCAGCAATTGGACGAATCTACAAATGTGACGACCCCACTTGCCCATGGGCACACATAGGCTTCACTCGCAAGCTCGAGAAGAAGCGCCACATGGACCGTAAACACAAACCTCCAAGCTACAAATGTCGCTACTGGACTGAGTCGGGCGAAGAAGCATTCCCGGAAGCTGGTAAATGTTCTTCGCTCTGGCACGCTGATATTGGAAGCCGTCGACGACATGAGACAAATGTCCATGGACGGCCGTGGGATGAGACTTGTGAGCTAAAGGCTCGCGAACACCGGGAAAAAAAATTTTAAGTGGGTAGTTTTTTTTTTTTTTCTTTTGTCTTTTTTGTTAATAGTTTTTGTTTTTTTAATCTTTAATTGAGTTTCATTTTAATATAAGAAAATTTATGGATTCTTTAAGTTTGTGGTAAAGTTTTTAAAATTTTTGTAAAGAGTTGTTTTTTGTATGACTTAAAACCGCATATTGTCTGGCAGCACTTTTTTCGAGCATTCGCTTCCCATTTCGGACATGGCGAATGTTGCCTTTTTTTTTGCACGCAGGCTGTGAGCGCTTCACTAGCGAGCTGTTTGCTAAATCTGCGGAACGACATTGCCGGAACGACATTGCCGGAACGATCACCTCAAGGCTTGAAATAAATGCAAACCAAAAATTTTTTTTTTCCTTAACTTTGAATTTTCAAACTTCCATAAAGTAGGAAATGAAATGAAACAAGAAGAAACTCTTTTGGCGATTTTAAATATTATTGCTTATCTATCTACCAAAAACAACATAAAAAACCAAATGTCGAAACATATTTTCTAATGGGTACTTGCTCTGGTATTTCTCTTAATTTTTTATGAACACACAAAAAAACCCTTCATATCTCACGAATCCCAAAAAAAAAGCTGTAAATGGAAAACATCCTACAATCTGGAACTTTTTCTACCATTCTAATCACATTTCTTTAGTAAACAATTACAACCAGACTTCTCTCATGAATACCATTTTTTAATCTGGCCCAATAACTTTCCAGGCTCGAGGAAACCCATCATAAAAAGGAAAAAAAAAACACTTGATAATAATTTCTTTTGTAGCAATTTATCTCATAAAATTAAATTAATTAACAAATTCACAAATAGTTACACTTCAGCTGCTGTATGCACAAATGACACCTTGTGGTTCAAAAATCCCGGGACCTTTCATGTGAAGGAGGTCTATTCAAAAAGCTTAGCTGACCGTTATCTGTACTTGAACTTATAATCTTAGAATCACAAGATAGAGTCATCTATGATCTAAGTTCAAAGCGATTTCAATAACTCCTTTGATGTCATATCTCAGCTACTTTGTGTATTCAATCGGAGAAAACAGGTTTTCATAAACTCATGATATTTGGAAAAGGGTTCGACTAAGACTCCTGGTAGGTTAGTAACAGGGATTTATTGGAGATACACGTGTTTTAATAGTTGAGCGAAAAAAGATATATTAAGCTGTTAAGTCTTTAGAGCAAAAAGGATAGTAACGACGGTGATGTGATAGACTTTTGTTTTTAAGTGCCATGTCTAATATAACCGCTCGAGCAAATACCTTCCCTCAAAAAACTCCATTTTAGGAAACTTTGTCATGAGGCTTAAAAATAATCTTTCACATGACACCAACGTGACACCAACGTGACAGTCATGTGTCCTGCTTACTTCTCAAAGAGCTGCTTTTCCCGGCTGCTCGAGAAACCTTCCCAAATAGACCCCAAAAAAAAAATTTTTAATCGCCCGGAAAATTTCTCTCCAACCAACCAACCACCCCATCCCCTCTTCCAACCTTCCCTCCTACTACCATCCCCACCTCTTCCTTCATCAGCTTCTCTATTCTGATACCCACCACCATACCCCACCCTCTACTTCTTTCTCCTTTTTCTCCAAAATGCGCAAATCCCATGTTTTTGTCGGGTCGTCACACCCAGAGCTTGGTCAGCTCATTTGTGACCGGTTGGGCGTCGAGCCTGGCAAGTGCACTCTGCGCAAGTTCTCCAACGGCGAAACCTCGATAGAGATTGGCGTTTCCGTCCGCGACGAAGACGTCTACGTCGTGCAATCCGGATCCGCCGACATTAACGACCACATCATGGAGCTGCTGATTCTCATTTCCGGGTGCCGCGGCGGCTCTGCAAACAAAATCACCGCCGTTATCCCATGCTTCCCCTACGCCAAGCAGTCCAAGATGAAGAAGCACCGCGGCGCAATCACCGCCCGCATGCTCGCAAACCTCCTCATCATGGCTGGCGCCGACCACGTCATTACCATGGACCTCCATGCCACCCAGATGCAGGGCTTCTTCTCCAAGCCCGTCGACAACTTGCTTGCTGGCCCCACCCTCGCAAGATGGATCCGCCACAACGTCCCGGACTACTCTGCAGCCGTCATTGTTTCCAAGAACCCCGGCGGTACCAAGCGCGTCACTGCTCTCGCCGACGCCCTCAAGGTCAACTTTGCCATGATCCACACTGACCGCCGCCGTGCCCAGCACAAAATCCCAGGCCGCTCTGGCGCCCGCCCTCCTGCTCTTTCTACTGCCGCCACTCGCAAGTCTCCTGTCTCTGCGCGTACTCCCTCCTCGGGTCTTTCCCAAGGCTTCTCTGCCTCCGACATTGCTGCTGAGCAAGAAGAACAAGAGGCCGACAATGAGGGCCCTGTCAAGGTGGTCATTGACCATGCCAACGGAACCTCAACTACTGCAGAACCCTCCACCCCTCCCCGCATAATACCCAGTACCCAAACCAACGAGGACGAAGACGACGACGTTTCCGATATCAACACCCAGTCGGTGCACGTTGCTAGAATTGTCCAAGGCCACGTCGTCAATGATGATGAGTACCCCGAGGACGAGGACGACGAAAACGATCTCTTTGCCAAGCTCAGACGCGATGGTGCCGCAAGTGGCTTCACTGGCCCTACTGGCACTGTCGGTGAGTACGGCAGCGAGAGCATCTACTCCGAGCACGCTCTGGGCGGCACTGGCGACGCCGAGAGCTCTGAGGATGAGGACGATGGTGCATACGATCACCATGCCCACGACGACTTTGAGTCTCACTCAGGCACGCCTTCCGAGGGCGGCAAACACGCACGCACACAAGAAAAGGTCATCACCCTTGTGGGTGACGTTCGCGGACGAACCGCCATTCTGCTTGACGACATGATTGACCGTGCCGGATCGTTTGTTGCCGCCGCCGAGCTCTGCTACAAGAACTGTGGTGCCAAGCGCGTGCTTGTTGTTGCAACCCACGCCATTTTCTCTGGCAACTCGCTCGAGGCCTTGGATGCATGCCCTTACATTGATCAGATCGTGGTCACCAACACCTACCCCATCCCCGCTGAGAAGCGTGCTCGCTGCAAGAAGCTTGTCGTCATCGATGTTTCCACCATTCTTGCCGAGTGCATCCGCAGAAACCACCACGGTGAAAGTATTTCTGCCTTGTTTGAACAGCTGCTTCTCCTGTAATTTTGTTTTTTCAATGGGTGAAGATGAAAAAAAAAGTTTTTTTTTATAATTTGAAAAGAAAAAGACAGAAAAAAATAGTTAACATTTGGGATAGATATAAAGAAAATAATACACAGTTTTTAGTTTACTTGGATTCCTCCTTAGTCTCTTCTTCCTTAGTTTCTTCCTTAGTCTCCTTAGACTCCTCTTCGTCACCAGCAGAGCTGCCGCTTGAGCTAGGTGGTGTCAACACGTCTTGGAGCTCACCTGAGTTCCAATTGAGAGGAATAAACTTCTTGGGGAGTGAGACGCGAGCAAAACGCGACTTGAACTTGGATGCCAGCAAGTCCGAGTCCAAGTGGCGGGTAAGCGCAACCAGAGGAATGCACGAAATACAGTGCTTCGAGTCGAGCTGCACATCGAGCGGGTTGGGCGTGTTGCATCCCGGCGATATTGTGAGACGGATGGAGTGCTTCTTATCTTCAGTCTCGTAAATCTCAAACCCAATTTGGGTCAGATAATCCAGCTCCGGAAGATGGTTGCGCGCCACCTTGGTGGGAATCTGCGATTCGTAAATAACATTGAGTAGCGTATAAATGTGCGACTCCTTGGTGAAGTAAAACACTGAGCGACACTCCCCACCAGTCTGCATATCTTCAAGCTCCTTAAGAATCTGCTGAACAAGTGGCAGCGAGGTCAACAAACCAATGTCAAGCTTCTCCTTGGCCTCAATACCGTACTCCTGGGGGCAAATAAAGTCAAACAAAATCTTCGACAGAGTGTAGAGCTCACGCAAGTACCCAAACTCTGGACCATCAAAAGCTGTGGATGTGGGCAGCGGAGCTTGGTGAGATCCCGAATCAGACTTGTGCTGGAACACAGCAGAGACCTTGGGCATCTGAAGAGGTGCAAATGCCGTCTTTGGGGGATCAAACTGGTCACCCATGGCAGGGTCCGGTCTAAAGACGTGTTCGAGGAACTGTCTGTTGTGTAAGCCATCAAACTTCATAGTGTCGTAGAGCTCTGAAATCTTGGAAGGATCGACTTTCTCCACAGAAACAAACTCTTTGAACAGCTTGTCCCAGCGCTCGCGGAACAGCACTGGGTCCTCACTGCAGCACCAGCGAGACTGGAATGTATTGACGTCCTGGTGGGCGTAGTTGTATGCCAAGATGCGAGCATGGTAGTTCATGAGCTCAACAACGCGTGACAGCACAATAAAAGGCTCAGGGAACTTAGGTGGCCAAGTAAACTGTGGGGGAGGTTCCAGGCCCTGGCGCAGCAAGGGCTTAAGTTTCTTCTTGACCTTGTCCATGAGGTCCTTGGCGGCGTTCGAATCGTCAAGCCAATCCTTGCGGATGGACAACAAGTCTTCAGGAACATCTTCCAGATCAAGATAAGCAGAAGCCCAAATCTTGGCCGATGCTACGACACGGCGCTCAGATGACGTAAAGATCTTGACATTGTTAACCAAGTCCTTGTTGAGCAAAAGGGTTTCCTGGCGCATCTGGGTACCCAGATCCAAAGCCTGGTAGCGTGCAGAGTGGGTGGGTTCACCGCCCCACTTTATAATGACTTGAACCTTTTCGACCTCATTAATTTCCTTGTTAAGAACGGGTTTAAGCTGGACCTTTGTTCCTGGGAAATCCTTCTTCTTTTCCAGAGCCATACGAAGCTGCGAGAGCTTATCTGGGTCTTCCTTGCCTTCATCTTGGGCGCGTTTCGTCACCTTGAGAATGTAAGCCAAATCAGGCTTTTCCCGAATAATAACCTCCTCCTTGTGACCGCGCAAGAGGTTGATAAATGTTTTTGACTTGAAGGAAAACTTAAACTTTTGCTTAGGCGTACGATCAGCATGACGGATAACATAAATCTGACCCTTTTGCTTCCACTTCTGTTCCTTCTCAACAACAGTAGCATCATTAGGCAAAATTTTCTTGTTGCGTTCATTGCGATCTTTCTTTGCTTGAATAAAAAGCTGGCGGAGAATGCGAGCAGCATTATTGTAGTAGTCTTGATTGTCCTTGACAAAAGAAAAGCCATTTACGTCAATCACATAAGACTTTCCATTAACTCGAAGTAAATCAAAACCGCAGATCGTCTGCTCAAAGGCTTCGGAAATGCTAGATGCCATTTGGATTTCTTCTTCAGAGAGCTTGGTGACAAAGCGGATCTCCTTGCCATAAGTATTACGGCGAACAACGCCGTCAACAACAGGTGATTTACGAGTCTCAGCATGACAAAAGTGTGGGCCAACTGTATAGGCCTTGACATCTTCAAAATTGTCAGTATCCATAAACTCCTCATAAATAAAGGATCCCTCAGTGCGGGGGGTTGTAAGGTCGGGGTCGTATTCTGAAGATTTGTTACCAACCTTGCGAAAGAGCCTGCGGCCACCGCCACCAGTGGACGAGTGATAGTAAACATAAACATTGTGATCTTCACCATCCACAGGTTTTTCGACAAAGGGCTTTTTCAAGACACGTCCATCGGCAAATCGCAGAGTATCAATGTCAACCATTTCAAACTCCAGAGGAAGCTCCTCCTTAAGCTCTACCCCGTGCTTGCGAAGCTTTTCGCGAACAGATGGTTCCACATGGGGGCCTCCATCACGGGATACAATAATACGGCGTGGGGTGGGGACGCCTGAGGCTTCAAGCAGTCTAAGAACTAGACGGCGATCCCAGAGAATTTTTTGAAGCTCGAGATCATTGACAAGATAAGGCTTACGGAGATTGACATAATCGATAGCCTTTTGAAGCGGGAAGCCATTTGAAAAGAAAGATATAAGGAAATCGCATGTGGGCCAGTTTTCAATTGCTAGTGGACAAAAAAAAAGTTAGTAGGCTGTATCGCAAAGATTTATAAAAAAAAAAAAAAAAAAGAAAAGGTACCAGATACTTACACTCATCAAGGATGACTTTATCGCCAAAAATAACAGTTTCAAACTCTCCGTGCTCAATAAGCTTGTTGAGAATATGACGACAAGGCTTTGAGCGAGCTTTGGCGTCCATTGCGCAAACACCAATTTTACCAATCTTTGGGACTTGCTGTTGAACTCCAGAAAGCTCGACGGTTTTGGAAGAAGAAGAAGACACTGATCTTTGATGAGAATCAGAGCCAATAGAAAGAGCAGAGAGAGTTGGAGATGATGCAAAAGTGGGGGCCGAAATACCGGCCGAGCCTGAGGCTGGAGAAGTACCGATGACGCTTGCAAAGGACTTGCTAACTGGGATGGGAGATTGATCTTTTGGAGATACAAAAGAGGAAGTTACTGTGGAAGCAGATGTAGCTGTAAATGAAGAAGCAGACGAGGAGTTGTTGGAAGCAGGCGCAGCAGCCGATACTGTGGTGGCTGCAGAAACAGCAGGAGCAGCACCTGGGATGGGAACAGGAGCGGGGAGGTCTGAGGAACCCACAGGGTCTTGAGCGGGATCGGCTACATCTTCGTCATCTGGATCATTTTCGTTTGTATCTGAGTTTGCGGACGAGTCAGAGACCTCGATATCGTGATAAAAAGAGGTAGGGGTGCCAGTGACAAGACCGTTTGAAGAGCTTGGTGTTTTGGGTGGTCCGACATCCTTTGAGAATTCGGAAAAAGACATTATTGGGATGGTGATGAGGAAGGGGGGAGTATTTTTTTAATGAAAGAATATAATATTAAAAGGGAAGAATGGAAAGAATGGAAAGAATGGGAAAAGCTTAAAAATTTATGGAAAAATCTTTTATTTATATTATATTAATACAATAAAGGCGGCAGAAGCTTTCGGTGGGTGCAGTGGCAGCAGTGGTTGCTGCTTGCGTGCGGCTGCTGCTGGGGCAGCGGCAGGCTGCCAGAGTAGATCGATCGACCCGAAATATGACAAGCGAAGAGGACGGAGGAAGGGCTGGCTGGGATGGCATTTGTAGATTGCGCTTTCGTCACGGAGGTGGAGTTGTTAGCACCAAGAAAAGTTAACCAGATGGGGAGTTAAGAGATTTCAAGAAGCGACTATTGGATTTGACCAGATTGGTGTTTTTTTTAAAAAAGAGATTTCCACAGCCATGAAATCAAATGAGGGGGGAAGGATTTAGTTGTTTAAGTTAAGTTAAAATAATTAACGTCAAAGACATATTACTAATCTTGGTTAATTTAATTATTTCTGATAACAGTGGAGACACTAAAATATTTTTAAAATAAACTTCACAGAAGCGATTCGAACTTGAATACTAAGAAATTGTCAGCACTGAGAATATCGTAGCACTTATTTGCTGCACGGCTCACTTAAAAAATTTTTTTTTTCAAAACCTTCAGAAAATCCTAAATCACAGCTTTTTTTTTTTCAAGTCGTTTCAACCACCCTAACAAACCATTAAAGATAATGCCATCTGCTACTGCTGCTGCGGATGCCCAACCGTCACATCCTAAAAAGGTCAAGACCTCAGGAGAATTTAATAGTTCCCACAATGAACCGTTAAAAAAACCCTCGCGTCCCTCCAAAATCTTTGCACCCTTCCGCTCTGTCGGAAACGTCACAGACGCTACTCCTCTCGCTGTCACGTCGCTCGGCCAGACTTTTGTCGTCACTACCTCCGTCGGAAACTTCTTTCAAATCTATGATGCAACCTCCCTTCATCTCCTTTTTGTTTCCTCTCCTCGTACCCCGGAACCAATCACCGCCCTATGCTCCCATTTCCATTACGTCTTCGCCGCATGGGGAGCCTCCATTGGAATCTTTAAGCGCGGACGACTCCAAGCTGCCCTTTCCCTTGACCCCTCCATTGCTGTCACTGACGGTCCTATCTCATATCTTGTCCTATTTGGTGAGCATCTCTGCGCTGTCACGGAAACTGCAATCTCTGTTTTCAAAGTCAACCCAAAAGCCCCTTCGGAAGACCCAGAACTCTACACAATTATCCACATCCCCAAGTCTTTTGGCAAAATCAAACAAGTCCTCCACCCCCACACCTATCTCAATAAGGTAGCAGTTGTTGTTGATTCTGCAATTCTTCTTTACAATGTTCGTACAGGCCGTCTGCTTTTTTCTTCCGACCCAACTCCCTCTCCAATCACCGTCGTGGAACCTTCCCCGGTACTCGACGTCGTTGGTGTTGGAACCGCGTCAGGCGATATTCATCTTTACCACCTCAAACAGGGCCGCATTCTTTTCTCCCTGAATGCTGCTGCCAGAATTACCTCTATGTCTTTTCGCACTGACGGCACCCCTATCCTCGGTGTCGGCACTGCTGCCGGTGACCTTCTCTTTTATCACCTCGATTCTAAAAAACGCATCCACATTTTGCGCGGCGCTCACAAGGAAGAAAACGGCGGTGTTTCTCGCATTCATTTCTTTAATGGACAGCCTATTTTCATTACAAATGGTGGTGATAACAAGCTTGCAGAGTACGTCTTTGATCCGTCAGTTATCACAGGCACCGAAACTACCGGTATTGCCGCCATCTCCGCTCCAAGACTTTTACGCTCTCGTGGAGGTCACTCTCTCCCCCCATCCTTCATCTCATTTACTGATGAAGAGGCCCACTTTATCCTCTCCGGTTCACGCGACCAATCTCTTTGGAGTTTCTCTCTCCGCAAAGATGCACAGTCCTACGAGTTTTCTCAAAAGGAAAAACGCTCCATCAATGGTGGTACCGCTCGTGGTGGTATTCTTGGTTCCATGCAAAACAAATTCCCTGAAATTACCGGCCTGGCTTACCAAAAAAACAAGCAAGGCCGCTGGGACAACATTCTCACCGCTCATAAGGATCTCTCCTTTGCTCACACCTGGGACGGCAAGCGTGGCATAGTCGGACCATACCATTTCCCCACTACTGACGGAGGCATTGTCAAAACAGTCTACATTTCCTCATGTGGCAACTTTGGCATTGTGGGCTCCTCTCTTGGTGGTGTTGGCGTTTACAACATGCAAAGTGGTATTCTGCGTAAACAATACTCTGGTCATACCCAATCTGTCACAGGCACTGCACTTGACTCGTTAAATACCACTCTCATAACCTCTGGTCTTGATGGCCAAGTGCGCTTCTATGATTTTCACAAAAAAACAACTAGTGGCCAAACAAACATTGTCCACAAACTCCAGCTCTCAGCTCCAGTTACCTCGCTTCTTCTTCATGAAGGCTCTGACCTGCTTGCTGTTTCTCTCGACAATCTTTCTCTTGTTGTGATTGATATCCGTACCCGCCGCATTGTGCGTGAGCTTTGGGGTCATAATAACCGCATTACTTCTTTCGACTTTTCGCCTGACGGCCGCTGGATCATCTCCGCGTCCCTCGACGGCACCATCCGCACCTGGGATCTTCCAACCGGCGGCTGTATCGATGTCGTTAAAGTCGAAAATGTTGTGACATGCCTACGCATGTCTCCCAATGGAGACTGGCTTGCCACTGCTCATGTTCGTGGTGTTGGCGTGTCGCTTTGGACCAATCGCGCTCAGTTCCGCAACATCTCTGCAAAAATCATCACCGAAGAGGACGAACGAGAACATGGCATTGCTACAATTGACATGCCCAACGCTGCTGGTGAGGGTGGTGCGAATGTCATTGATGGTGCTCTAGAAAGTGAAACCGATGATGAAGACAGCTCATCTCATTACACTACTGTGGACCAGCTTAGTGAGGACCTTATCACACTTAGTTTACTGCCCCGCAGTAAATTTAACACTTTGACCCACCTAGATGCCATCAAAAAGCGTAACAAGTCCAAAGCCCCACCTAAAAAACCCGAAAATTTACCCTTCTTCCTGGGAATGACTAAGGAGGGCAAATCAGAGGCTGCTCGCATCGGCCCCTCAGGCTTATCAGACCAGTCTATCTCTGGATCTGTTGACGCTGTTGATGCATCGACTACAGAATCTAGCAAAGAAAGCGCAATTTCCTTACGTGCAGGCGAGAAAATAGAGTTTGAGTCTCAATTCACTCGTTTGCTTAAAGATTCTGCTAACCCAGCTGCCTTTATTGCCTATCTCAAGTCGCTTTCTCCAGCTGCTACTGATCTTGAGCTGCGTGCACTCAAGACTTATGCACCACTGACCGAAGTGGTTGCGTTTATTCGTGCGCTTACAGCAACCCTTAAAAAACACAGAGATTACGAGCTGGTCCAGGCTTGGATGAACATGTTGCTGCGCATCCACGGTGATGTCATTTTAGCGCACGCCACCAAGAAGACCAAGAAGAATAAGCTCAAAAAGTCTACCAAAAAGGAGGAGGAAAGTGATGACGAAGACGATGATGGTCTTTTGATCAAGCGGAATGTCGATGAAGATCTTGACAATGAGGACGAGGAAGAAGAGGACAATGAATGGACAGTGTATCTTCCTGAACTTGTTAGCGCGCTTACTGCCTGGGAAGAGGTGCAACTTTTCGAAAGAAATCGCCTGGGAGAACTTGCTCAGTACTGCTCTGGAGTCATTGACTTTTTAAAGATTGCTTAGAATATAATATAAAAAAAATAAACAATTAGTACTAATAAAAAAATACTTAGATTTTGATTACAAATGTCCGACTGAATAATTGTATTCAACTTGACCGTTTGCTTACTTAGGGAGCTAATAAGACGTTAGATTAACTGCGTGTGGCTGGTGTTGTATAATCTCGCTTACTAATGCGATTTTTTTTTTTTGGTTGAAATTTTCCAAAATTTTTTTTCTTCTCTCTTCCACCATCCAACCATTTAAATTTACACAAAAACACACCCTAAGGACTAAATCGTCACAACATCTCAACACATAGAAATGTTTCGCGCTACTTCCTCGATATTACGCAGCACTGCTGCTCGCTCGGTTTCTCGTCGCCTGAGCCCCTCCGCCGTTATGGCCTACAGCACTCGTGCCTCTTCTTCCTCTGCTTCCTCCACGCGTCTGTGGCTCGGAGCCACTGCTGCTCTTCTTGGAGCCGGCGTTGTCGCCACACAGCTTTCTGCGTCACCAATCCGCCTGGAATCTAAGTCTGAGAGCTCTTCTTCTTCATCTACCGATAAGCCTTCTGTTTCTGAGGCCGTTCTGACCGTGGTCGATACCGTCAGCTCTAGCAAGGACAACCTTGTGTCTACTGCCGTCGACGCTGCCGTTGAGGCTGCTGATGCTGCCGCCGCTCAGGCCGGCATCGAAGACGCCGTTGTTGCTGCTGTCCAGGGCGTTGATAGCGCTGTTCAGGCTTTGAGCGAGGATCTGTCTAATGAGCTTGAAGAGCTTTCCCAAGAATACAAGAAAGAGGCCGAGGATCTTGCTGCTGAAGCTGCTGGCGCCGCTGCTGGTGCAGAGGCCGCCGAGCCTGAAGAGGCCGCTGTTCCCAACAAGGGCGCCTTTGACCCCGATACCGGTGAGATTAACTGGGACTGCCCCTGCCTTGGCGGCATGGCCCACGGCCCATGCGGAGAGGAGTTCAAGACAGCATTCTCATGCTTTGTCTACTCAGAGGCTGAGCCCAAGGGTATTGACTGCATTGAAAAGTTCTCTGCCATGCAAAACTGTTTCCGTGAGCACCCAGATGTTTATGCCGAGGAGCTCCGTGAGACTGAGCCTTTCCCTGAGGAGACTTCTCAGGTCCCTGCTGAGGAGGTCGAGGCTGTTATTGTTGAGGCTATTCCTGTTGAACCTGTTGCTCTCGAAATTGTGGAGGAGGTTATTCCTGTTGAGCAAGCTTCATCCAAGAGCAACTAAAAAACAAAACCAACAAAAAAACAAAACCAACAAAAAAAACCTTGTGTGTGTTTCCCCAAACTGTACATTAAAAACCTGTTTAATTTCCACCCATCTCCTTTTTTGAAAGGATGACATTTCGTTCTGTATATAATAAAGAATATTGCTTTTTTTAAATAAAATTTCGTTAGAAATTCACTTTGGACAATCTGTAAAGTATATCCTATTATAGATAAGATTTAGTTTGAAGCAATCTTTTGAAAAAAGTATAGAACTAGACCTTCAAGTTCATTTGTATACGATATCCAATATTAAATAAGCTATAAGCTCAATGAGTTGAAAACCCATGCATATATTTTAGGTTCCTTACTCCAATATTTTACCTGTAACTCAGGAGATATCTTGATTGTAAGCTGATTTGGATAAAAAAAGAGGGGAGGAAAAAGCTAACTCTTGGTAATGTTATGTTCAAGTATTCGAACCCTAACCTATAACCGTTAACATGACAAAGTTATTGTACTAATCTTATAGTGATATTCAAACGCAGTCGATTTACCTTTGAAGTATTAATTAAGAAGTTAGATTGTTTTTCTCAACTGATGTTTTTTTAAGATTTTGAAATTAACTTGGTGCTGTAACATATCGTAACAAACATCAGTAGGTTTTTAAGGATAGACTTTGCTGTAGAAAATAAAACAGCTTAAGAATATAGTACTGTAGCAACTTTTTAAAATCATCTTAAAGAAAGTTCGCGTACTTGATTGAAAACAATGAACTTTATATGTATTGAATTTATTGAGTGCTTTTAAAATGAGTTGCAGATTATAATATATGGTGCACCAAATTGTAAAAGTCACGAAACATAAAGTTAGTGCTGGGGATATACAAATGTATGGTTAAGTTATTTGTGGATGTATATCTTTTGATTACCTCTAAGGCAATGTAAAAAAACTATAAATTTTCAATCAGTTTTTAGTTTCTGATAGTTTGAATAAAAAAAACGAAAGCTGCAATTGTTATGTTTTGAAATCCGTTTTTATTGAAGACTCTTAACGTTTATAAGAATATTAGGAAAATACACATCTTATTTGAACCGTTCTTCAAAATAAAGAAAGCCCCATTACCCATAATAGCAAATGTAATGTAATCGAGGATCAAAAAAGATAACCGATCTACGCTCAAATGTGACTATCATTTTTTTAAAATTAACCATATATTTCATATTTTTAACCATTAAAACCGTTTCTCATTATATAATTTTTTTATCATTACCAGAATATTCAATTTTCTTCCAGGAATTGCTTCATAGGAAGACCAACATGCTCAACATCAAGTAAAAATGTATCGTGGCCAAATAAGCTAACTTCTTGGCCCAATTCTAAATATTCAATATTAGAACCATCACCTCCCAGTGATCGAGAAGCGTCCCGTAACACTTCAGCAATTTCTTGTTGTTGCCAGCTGGGGAAAAGAATATCACTATCAACACCAAGTACAAAGACCTTGTGCTTACCCATGGGTTGAAGACCTTCAACTAGATCGCTCTTGGAAAGGTCAACAACTGCTTTGCGGGGCTGCTCTTGGTAAGGCTTATCAGGTAAGGTGCATTGAGGAATCTGGTGAACAAGACTCGATTTTCCAGTATTAGAACTTTCTTCCTCAAATCGCTGCAGAGCTTCATATCGATTCTTTTCAGATCGCTTGCGGTGGCTTGCACCCATATCAAAAAGATCCATTGCCTTGGAGACATATAATAAAGAGTTAGCGTCGTACTCCAAGCAAAACTTTTCTCCCTGGTGATCCAAATAAGTTTCAATTAAAAAGTCTGGGCAAAGAGCAGGCGACTTGGTGGGATCAGCGCGGTCGCGACCAAATCTCATTTCCCATTCAGGTCCCGAGCGGTAGGTAATTGTTGCAATTTCTCTTGCAAGCTTCATACCAACATGTGGAGGTACGGAATCATAGTAGAATCCACGTTTCCAATTGGGGTCTGCCATTAGAACCTGACGTTGAGTGTGACGCATGGCGATAGAATAAGGATGCGAACGGGCACAGCCCGAAATTGAAACGACGCGATCAACAGCGTCAGGGAACTGTGTAGTATATGCAAGAGACTGCATGCCACCCATTGAGGCACCAACAGATGCATAGAGTTTGTTGATGCCGAAATGAGTCTTGATGAGTCTATTTTGTGCTCGCACCATGTCATTAATAGTGACAATGGGGAAACGGGTTGCATATCGTTCCCCATCAGCAGGATCAAAACTTGAGGGACCGGTGGAGCCATAGCAGCCACCAATAACGTTTGTGCAGATGACGAAATATTTGTTGGTATCAATGCTCAGACCTGGTCCAATAAACTTTTCCCACCAACCAGGTTTTGTGTTTCTAGAGTGAGATTTGGCGTGAGAGGATGCAGAGAGACCAGTATGAATGAGAATAGCGTTGGTACGTGACTCATTGAGAGTACCCCAGGTTTCATAAGCAAGATCAAACGATTGAAGAATGCCGCCATTATCGAGGAAAAGAGGCTCTGAAGAGTGAAATTTTTGGTATCCAGTGGAAACGTTAGAGTATGATGGTTCGGGACCAGACTCGTATGACGACGATTGGAGAGATTGTGTGCGTTTTTCCATGCGGTCAAGGCATGGAAAAGCCATTTGAGGGTTAGAAGCAGGTGTGTTTGTGCGAGAGATTGTTGCTAGACCACGAGGTCGTGAGCTGGTGACTGTTGTCTGTGTAGAAGATGTGGCTTGAGGAGTGGGGGCAGCTGGTGTCGAATGTCTTTTTGGAGCGGAGTAAAACCGAACCATTGTCGGTTTGGAAAGAGCAAGTAGCGACTTTCGCGAGAGTGTTTGTAGATTGGCTGGTTTCATTTTGGGGAATATTGTTGGTTTTTTTATAAAGACAAACGATATCTGAATTCAATATAAGGAAAGGAAAAAAATAAATTGGTAAGAAGAGGAAAAAAAAAACTTCCGGAGGGGGGGGAGATTGCTGGTATTTATCGCAATATTTTAAGCACCTGTTTTGCCTTACAAATGTTTTTTTTGGTCCCGCGCTATGAAAAATTTTTGGCAAGTTCCAACCTGAAATCATCTCATTTCACGTGACTTTCTCCACAAGCCACACAGATTAACGCCACGCCTGTCCGAAAGCGGAAATCCGCGATATTCCACTGTTGGCGGTAGATGGGAGTGGCGGCAAAGTGTGGGCGGGTTTCAAATATTGTAAGAAAAAACAAATGCGTTAAAGAGAAATGCATTCAAATATCACTGATCCTGCTCAGTCTTGATATTAGTAGTAGTGGGTTCTGTTGTAGACTGTGTCTTTGTAGCCATTTTCTCGATATCCTCATCAGGGTTGGCGGCTTTCTTAAGCCATCTCATGTAAAAGTCGTCCATAAACATGGTCGAGACATCTTCACGAGCAATATCTTTTTGAAAACGTGGTTCCTTTAGTAGAGAAAGAACATGAAGACAATTGGGATATCTTCAAAAGGTTAGAGTTAAATTGAAACTTGAAAGACAATAAAAAACTCACACAATATACTTTGCGTACTTAGGCTCCCGCCAGTACTCTAAATATTCAAGAAAGTTTAAAAACTCTTCACTTTCAAGATACTTATTCTGGGCAAGATAATTCAGATAATGGGGATTGGCAAGACTCTGTACAAACTAATTGACACAGATGGTCAGGGTATTTTCTTCAAGATATTACAACTGCACACTTACCTCTAACTCAACCTCCCATCGATTTGGGAGATCCACTGCTGGTTGCGGTTCTTGTGATTGTTCTACCTGTGATTCATTCATACTATTTATCCTCTCGATCTGACTTTAAAATGTGTTTTCTTGGGTTTTTATGCTTATCATTTGTTAATCTACAATGTTTGTTAAATCAAAAAAAAAAAAAAAAAATTCGTTAAGGTGGTGGTAGACTATGCGTGCTAATGATAAAAAAAAATTGTAACCCTAACCCATTGAATAATTATTTTCCTTCAAAGACCATCATCACAAGAAAATCAAAAACGCGTCAGATTCATTTCTATTCTTCACCAAACATCAGCATGTCTTCGTCTTCTGATGAGGACTTTTCCGAGGACGAGCTTCGGGCGGGTTGGAATGGGAATAGAGCTGTCCCTAGAAAAAAAACTAAGGAGGAGCTTAACAATGATCGCATATATGGTGTTTTCAATGAAGATGATAACCGAAACAGCAAAACCAGCTCATATGGTGACCTTAGATATTCGTCGGTACTTTTCACACAGTCATCATCAAATGACAAGAAAAAGGCTCCAAGCTTCACTCCGGCTTCTAATTCCGATGATTCGAAGCCTTCATCAAAAAAATACATGTCATTTGCACCGGCCTCTAAAGCTGAAGACGACAAGCCATCCCAATCAAACAAGTACATGATGTTTGCTAAAGCCTCTGATTCTTCTCAAGAGTCAAACTCAGACGCAAGAAATAAACTGGCCCCACAGCTGGGTATGAGATCTGCTTTTTCTAATCCATTATTTGAGCTTACAGTTCCGCAGAAGCCCCCATTACCAGAAGAACCTGTACCTAGTAATCAAGCAAAGAAATCGCCACAATTCCCAGCTTCGAAAAGTGAAAAAACTTATGGTATTGGTGCAAAACTTTTGGAAAAAATGGGTTATATTAAAGGACAAGGTCTGGGCAAAGACGGCGGTGGTATCCTTAATCCGGTTGAACATAAGTTACGCCCGCAAGGTCTAGGTCTTGGTGGTATTAAAGAGCGTACCAAGCAATCAATTGAAGAAGCAAAAAGACGGGGAGAAAAAATTTCAGATGATTATGAAGTTTCCGATGATGAAAGTAAGAAAAAGCATGGTAAATCTAAAAAGTCGACCAAGGCTCCAATATCAGCTGCTGAGCGAACCCGTCGACGTGCTAAAACCCTTTATAAAACGGTCCATGAGATGGAGGCAGAAGGATTGCATATTCCCAGTGGGTTTAAACAAATAGTGGACATGACGCAAACGCGGAATGAACAGAAATCTAGCGAGGGAGAATTAGAAGAGGAAGAAACCATTACGGCCGAAGAGTCTGCCTTAATTGATCGCGTCAATAATGAGATGGAAAAGTATGGCACTGAGTGGCGTTCTTTGCAAACACGTAAAGTATATGCTAAGTTTGAGATTGACCGACTTGAAGACAAGCTCAGTGTATTGACAGATGAAATTTCCAAGCTGGAGGAGTTTTTGAGCAAGTGTAATACCTTTCAAAACATTTCCGAAAACGACGATCCGGTCCAAGCCCTTAGCAGCTTGACCCAAACGTTTACTACAATGCAGTACCAGTTTTTTAAGCATGCGCATCATTTTAGTTTGGACGAGTTAGCGGTAGCCACCCTCGCCCCTTTACTTGAAAGGGCTTTTAAAAACTGGGATCCGCTTCATGCACCGACCCAATTCATCGAGACTTTTCTACAGCTGAAGCCTTTATTTTATCGAGATAAACATATTAATGAAGATGAACAAGAAGATACCCTTTTAAATCAGGATGATAACTACGAAGAAGAATGGGAGAAAAAAAAAAGAGATTCTGAGAGTCCCAGGCAACTTTACGAGCGGTTGCTTTGCAACACTTGGATGCCCAAGATCCGACACGTTTTGCAAGATGAGTGGTTGCCGGATCACGCATCTACTGCCATCCTATTGCTGGAAGAGTGGTCTGTTGTTGTACCTAGAGAAATCCAAGCGCAAGTTCGCAAATCCGTTGTGGTCCCACGTCTTGTGCATGCTATTAAACGATGGCGACCTGCTTCTTACTCTAGTAGCTCGTCAAGTAGCAGCAGGAAACCTGGGTTACCACCACCTCACACCTGGGTATTCCCCTGGCTGCCCTATCTGGATGAAGCCAGTGTCGAAGAAATTTCACGCGAGGTAAAAGAGCGATATATGCGGTTAATTCGTGACTGGAGGCCCTCGGACGCAGCGCCGCTTGATGGCCTTGCAGAATGGCGTGAAGTCATGAGCAAAGCGGAGTTTGCAGAACTGGTGCAGGATAGCGTTATTCCTCGGTTAGGGAAAGTGCTGCGCAGTTATGTTAAGCTTAAAAGTGCGAGTAAATCGTCGGTAACAGCTTTGGAAGCGATATGTGCATGGTGTCCGGCGGTGGTTAGAGCGCCAGCATTCAGTGACTTGTTTTGTGCACACTTCCTTACTGCCTTTGAAACTTATCTATACGACTGGATCATGGACACAGTGCAGCTGGCAGTTGAGAAGGCTTCTGAGGATGAAAAACAGCAGCGTGAGGCGGACAAGCAAGAAATGGAGGCTGTACTGGATTGGTATGAGGCATGGTATATGGCTATTCCTCACCATATTGTCGAGCTGGATGCGGTTGAACGTGAACTCCATGCAAGCGTAGATATGATTGAGGATGCAGTTGACTTGAGGCCGGCACTACGTCAAACCCGGTTAGCTGTTCCACGACTTGTTTCTGGACTAAAACCAACGACCAATACGGCACGTGCAGAACAGTTTCTGGCAGATCTTGACGCGCAGCTTAAGAGCACGGAGCTCAAGGACGACGCTGCGAAAAGCGACCGGGCAAAAAAGAAGAAGAAAATCCCAATTAGCCTGCCCGAATCTCGAGACAGCCCTGCAGTGCAGGATTTGGCAAGTACTTCATTTAAAGACGTGGTCGAGGATGCATGTGCGGCAGCAGACTTGTTTCTCACGCCGGTTCACGGTGCTCACCCGATATTGGGACACCCGCTGTACCGCGTGTCTGGGAGTCCTATGGGGACATCTGGAATGTCAGTTTACATTAATGACAATGTTTTGTGGGTTAAGGCGGACCGTAGGTCGAAAGAGTATGACCCAATATCGCTGGACGATCTGGCTAAGGCATATAAGCAATATACAAAGAGCAAATGAAGATGAGAAGAGTAGGAAATATATACTTTTAATATTATTATATACAACAAAAAGGGAAACCAAAAGAAAATCTAAGTAAACGGAATTTACTTTCGCGAAGAGGTAGCAGCAATAAACTTCTGGGCCTTCTTCTCCATACGAGCATACTTGATCTTGGCCATTCTCTCCTTCTTGGAATCTCTGATAGACAGGGTGTTGGGGCCAAAGAACTTGTACTTTTCAAAGTATCTACCGCTCAAGTTGAATTCGTTGATAACGGCGGCATCGTTAAGACCAAGCTTCTCAATAGCCCAATAGTAGCGCTTGGGGTGGACTCTGCGGAGGTACTTGAGAATTCCCTGACGGTCGGAGATGAGCTGCTGGAGAGTGCGCTTGGAGCGGAGATCCTTCTTGTTTTCCTTGAGATGTGTGACGAGGAAGTGGATTTTGATGGTGCTAACGGCAGCCTGGACTTCAGGGGAGCCAGTGTCGCCATCAAAGCGAGAAAATTCCTTGACAGCAAAGTCCACGGCAAACTTCTTGCGGGCATCAAGAGATGAGTTTTGCATGGAGGCGATACGCATGATGGCCTCACGCTTGGTAGCATCGGCCTTTGACTTGATAGCAAGTTGGGAGGAAGAAGAAGAGCTTGAGAAAGCATCAGTGGCCTCGCCAGAAACATGCATAGTAGCGTCTGTGATGGATAAATTTCTAGAGGGAGGGGCTGAGTTGACGACAGAGGCAGGGTCCCGCATGATGGAGATGGAAGAAGTTGTAGCCATGCGAATGGTACTAGCATACTCAGCGCCGAAAACGAGTTTCTCGGCCTCAGCGTTGGAAAAGCCAAAGGCAAGGTTGTCAGGTTCAACAAGGGCGGCCTTCATGCGCTCAATGAAGGGGACGTTAGGGCGACCCAGCACAGGGTCGACATCCTCAGGCTTGGGTTTCTGGAGCTGGCGAGCAAAATGCTTCTGGACACGGCGCAAAGACTTGACGTACCGGCTGACCTTGGCATTGGCGGTAGTTGATGTGTGGAAAGAGGAGGTGGTGGTGGGGGCAGCGATACGAAGGCCGGAAAGTTGGGCCGAAAGAGAGGTTATTAATGGCGAAGGACGCTGGGCCATAAAGCGACCAGCAGTCGATGCCAGCGTAGACGATCGAAGCATATTGTCAAGGATAGATAGTGGCGTAAAGTCTGGATGTCTTGCTGAAGGAGTGAACGGGATCACAGGACAAGGAGGAGATGATATGTCGTGTGGATGTTGATGTGAAAAACCAGGCGGTGATTGGATTGGGTAGACCTTTATTTTTGGCGGTGAAAAAAAAAAATTAAGAAAAAAATTTCAAGTCATGTGATTTGTGTTTCGTGAACCCAAATGCATTTTAGATTGTTATAAAAATATGTTAGATACAATAAATTGACTAAACACCTCGGCTGTTTGCCTTCTTTGGTCGTTACTTTAAATGTGGGGATTTTGGGTTGTCAAACGTATAAATACTTGTTCATCACCACCAACCGACTTATTTTCTTGATTCTTTCTTTATATCATTTTTTTTTCATCTTCTTTTAATTAATTCAGCGTGATTACTCGATATAAATATATCTAGAAAAATAGACTTAGAAATGACTACAGCAGATACACAATCGTATACCGAGAAGGTTATCAACATCCCATTCAGGCATATTTATGCCATGGACAATGAACATGAGGCTCCGTCTCTTGTCGACAACTTGCCAGCTGCCGGAATAGAGGGCACACTTGTGATTCCTGCACAACACACGTTACATACTCTCAACACAGATCCGACAGCAGTAAAGCCTCAGCGCCGGGTCGTGGTGCTGGCGCACGGACAGTCAGGACACCGCAACTACGTGTACCAAAAGTTACTAGCACGAGCGCTCGCAGAGCGTAACGGGTTGTACACCTTTCGGTTTGATTTTAGGAATTGTGGCAATTCTCAGCATGTTGACTCGCCCAATGGGCTCACTACTTATGCTGAACATCAGGACTTGACGGTGGTGTGGGATTACCTTATTAATAAGCTGGGGTTGGTTCCTGCAGCACTCGTGGGGCACTCGCGAGGTGCACAAGCTTGTTTAAACTGGGTGTTATCACAGCAAGCGCTTCCTGACGGAGGAGTGTATATCCCCACCGTTGTCAATTGTTCAGGGCGGTACCGGACAGAAATGATTTTCGACTGGTACAATAAAAACATGCCTGAGTTTTGGGGAGCGGAGCGGTACTTTAAGGTGCCCAACGCTAGACGACGGAAACAAGGAGGCCCTGGAGAAGAAGAAACGCCTTACATGGCTCGACACGAGGCCATTACTATTGCCGGGTACGACATGACCCAGATCAAGTATTTGCGACGTGACACGTTTGTGCTGACGATCCATGGGGATAACGATGATATTATCCCCTGCAATGACGCATATTTGTTTGCGGACGCATTGGCCGGGCACCACGAGCTACACATTTTGCCCGGAGCAAACCACAACTATGTGGTGAGCACAACAAGCGTAGTTGGGGATGAGGACGCTGGGTCGAGACGATCACTGGTCCCGGAGGTGGTGGACCTGATTGTGGATCGGCTGACTATTGAACGAGAAAACGAGCGGTTTCATGCGCGCGAAGCAACGCTTGGATCGACGGCTCTTGGGGCTGCGCCGGTGGCGCGGTGGAAACACGTAGAGGGCGTGCTGAACTTCCGTGACTTTGGGGGGTTCCCAGTGCGTGAAAAGCGCGGGCTTGTGCGCCGATGGGTGCGTCCGGGGATTTTGTACCGATGTGGGTCACTTGATGGAGTCACGGAAGCGGGGCGGGGGCAGGTTCAAAATCTGGGGATCGAGCAGGTGTTTGATTTCCGGTCGGAGACGGAGCTGCGCCCCAGTAATGCCAACACGCGGGATGGGCTATTTGATGGGCCACCCGGGGTAGTGACGACGCACGAGCCACTGTTTTCCAAGGTGGAGTACAGTCCGCAGGCGCTAGCGCGACGGTTTGCGGCGTACGCGGCCAATGGGTTCAACAAGACGTACCGGGAGATTTTGGATGCTGGTGCGCGGACAGGCGCGTTCAAGCGGGCGTTTGAGTGGGTGCGCGCGAACCCAGGGAAGCCGTTTTTGTTCCACTGCAGCGCGGGGAAGGACCGCACGGGGGTGTTTGCGATGCTTGTTTTGCTGCTGCTGGGGGTTGAGCGGGACACGATTGCGCACGAGTACGAGTTGACGACGGTGGGGTATGGGCCGGAGCGGGAGCGGATTCTGGCGATGGCGCGGGCCGGGGAGTTTGCCAAACACGAGAAGGACCACCCGCAGTTCCGGGCCATGACGATTCGCGGGTGGGAACATTTGACGAGCAGCCGGTTTGACACGATGGTTGAGACGCTGGACTGGTTTGAAAAGAAGTACGGGGGCGTGCGACATTACTTGGTCAACATTGTGGGGCTTACAGCCGAGGATCTGGAGGCCATTCGGGAGAGTTTGTTGTATGATGGAGATCCGGTAGAGGTTCGTCGGACATTTTATCCAAAATTGTAATAATAATAATTTGTGTATTCAATTTGAGGCCATTTAAGTAGGGTTACAAATTTAAGCTCTGGTGATGTTTAAAAATGATACAAAAAAAAATGTTGGGGAAGAAAGCAACCAAGACACATTGCCAATTTTTCAACTTTATAATTTCTTTTAAGGATTATTCTTAAAGCTGCATACAAGAGTGCTACAGCGACTTTAAAAAAATGAGTTTTCTAAAACAACCACAATGATATTTTTTTATATAAGAGAACCGCTATTTATATATTCATTTTATAAACAAATTTTTATACCACTTTTTTTTTGTAATTTTTAAAAATCTTTTCATTCTTTCTTGTTAATATAGTCATTATTTTTTTGTCATCACCCAAATTTGTTTATGCAGCACGGCCAGAAACACCAGTGCTAGAAATAACTCTGGAAGCCTGAAGACCGGCTCTAACAATCTTATCACCAGTAGAATCAGAAACAAGGTTCACATCCTTCTTCTCAGTCTGAGCCTTCTTCCAAACCTCAACTTCGCAACCACCTCTGATGACTGAGACACGCATGGTAGCCAGCAAATTGTGGGCGGCATTGGAGTGTTCGTAGACACCACCGTTAAAGACGGCAGTAGCATCCTTGCCAATAGCAGTCTTGATGAGAGCACGGCCACCAGGGTGAGACTCAATAAAGTTGGTCACATCGTGGACAATACCGGAAATCAGAACAAGAGCCTTGGTCTTGGATTGCTCCTTAAACTCATCAAACTCAATGACGGGGAGCTGCTCAATAGGGACACCCCAGTTAAGGCGAGATCTCCATCTGTCAAGCTTCTTTTGCTTTTGTTGAACAAGACCCTGCTCAATGGCATTCTGAGAGAAGCGCTGCAAGTCGTAAGCAAGACCGAGAAGAGACATTGTGTAAATGAAAATCTTAGTGGGGTCATACTGGTACCACTTGAGAGCATTTCTATAGTCAGAGGGGAACTCGTGGTGGAAGTTATGGTAGCCCTCACCAAGGGTGACGAGAGCGGTAAGAACGTGATCACGGGGAGATCTGCGGTCGTCAAAGGGCTGGTCACCAATCCAGTGGGCGAGCGAGTTGACGCAGAATGTCGACTGGTGGACAAAGAGGTTGCGGAGAATGCCAGCATACACCAAACCACCGACCCAGTCGCCCCAGCCAAAGCCAGCAATGAGAGTAGGCAGGACAAAGGAGGAGAAGAGGAGGAAGAGCATGTAGTGTCTGTGTTGGAAGCGAACAATGGGATCCTCAATGAGATCGGAAATGTCAGTACGAGCCTTGAGCTTAGGGTTCTGCTTGAAGACCATCCAGCCCATGTGGGAGAACCAGAAGCCACGGCGGGCATTGTAGGGGTCCTTGTCAGTGTCTGTGTAGCGATGGTGGGTACGGTGACCGTTTGACCACCACTTAATGGAGCCTTCGGCGGCGCCAGAGCCACCAATCATGAGAAAAACACGGAGGGGGAGAGCAGCACGGTAAGCGCGGTGGGCCCACATGCGGTGGTAGCCAGCAGTGATTCCAAGACCGGTGTAAAAGTACCAGAGACAGGCAAAGGCTGCTGTTTTGAGGCTGAGGTGGGTGAAGGGAGCAAGAACAAGGCCGATAAAAGGTATAATGACGACAATGATGGTATTGACCCAGTTGATGTGCTTGTGCCAGTTATCCAAAGTAAAGGGCTGTTCCGAGATGTGCTTGTGATGGTGGTGATGGTGGTGCTTTGCCTTGCCCTTGTGCGAGGCGTCGTCATTTGCAGGGCCATTCATATCCTTGATGAGAAATGCGCTTTTAAGTTTGCTTCTATTGTCTGTGTAAACGCCAGAGGCAATAGCCATGGTTTCGGCAATATCGACTTCATTGAGGTCTTCGCCAGGGTTAGAGGTAGTTTCCGAGTGTTTGTGTTGTTTTAGTTCTTCATGCTGGGTAGGTTGTTCATGATCCAGAACAGGAGTCTCCTGTTGAGGAATGGCAGTACTTGGTTCAGCCATTTCTTTTATGTGTGGTTAATATGTGAATATATGAATATATATAGATATATATATATTATAAAAAAAACAAGTGGTTGTTTTTTTTAGAAGGGGTTTAAATAAGTGGGTTGATGGGTTTTTTTAAGAAAGAATGACGGTTCTTAAAAAAAGAAGAAGAAAGAAAAAAAAAATTCGTATGGGGAGGGGCGCAGTGGAGAGTATTTATATATATATACAAATGTGCAAAAAGCGGTGGAAACAATAGACTGAATTGAAATGAAGCGGGTGGTTTAGGGACCCTCAGATTTTTGTTGTTAAATTTCAAATCAGCCAGTCGCCAATCCCTCCCGTATGTGCGGTGGTGGGCCAGCCATTTTTTTGTTGGGGCGGGAAATATTTTTTGTTGTAAGTGTGCCCATACAAAAAAATTGCAATGATGGTGATGAAGAATTTAACAAACGGCCTGATTTTTTTTATCAGCGCCACCACCACACAAAAAAACCTGTTCGGGGTCTCGGGGGCTTACGGAATGCGGTTTTGTAACAAAAAACCTTAAATCTTGTAATAGCAGTTGTAACACAGTCAGAAGGCGGCAATTGTAATGGTGACTTCAGCCTCATCTTAATATACTACGTAGCCGCACGTCAGTTTACGCTCTAAAAAATCCACCATACGCTCCCCTTTTGCCCCCACAGGCATTCCAATATTTGATTTTTAAAGCCATCATTGGATATCGGAAATCTAATATTTCTTAGCTTGCTAACTAAGATTATGCTCATTGATTAACTGATAATAAAGCAGCAAAACCATAAGCGACTCCCCTCAATCAACATTCATTACATATAATGCCTTGTAGATAGAATGGAAAGATGGAGATGAGAAACCACTTCAGTGGTCACAAGGTAACTCTGGTCCTTCTTTTATTTTCTTTTTTTTTGAGCATTCGGGTGAAGGGTCTTGAGATTCACACATAAATATTGGCCTTGAAAATGATTCAAATCCTTAAATATAAAAGGTTCAATATATATATCCCATTTAAAATAAATATATATACTCATCTATATAAATCGGTCTAATGTTGGTTTTTCTTTTTCTGTAGCCATTTTAAATAATGGGCCGACTTATTATGCTGTTGGGGCAATCCATTAAACCAATCAACAAAACAAAATTTGAGATATTTCGGTTATGATTGCCATCCAATTTACTTTGGATGTTCAACTTCCCCAGCATTTAAAAGATATCGTGATAGTATTCTCACATCATTAAGAAGTAAGAAATAAAAATAACAAAACTCGGCCAAAAATTTCGCCGTCCCTAATACTAAACCTATTCAAAAACCTCAATTCCCTAATCAAAAATACAAATATTTCATCTATTCAACCCCAACATATATCAACTCTCATAAATCATTGCCTTACATCAGTTTTTTTTTTTAATTAACTCTTCCATATTAATAAATTGCATCATTATTGAAAAAAAAAATATACATAAACTAATCATAATAAACATTAACAAATCATTAATCCTAATATCATAAATATAAAAAACTTTTAAAAAAATGCATTCCAAAACCATCATCCTTCAATCATTTCGACGATTCTAGCTTCTTAATCAAAAGAAGTAGTACATATGATATCCGAGCCTTGTCTTCTATCGGAATTGTGGAATGCATCATCACAAGGTTCATTAGATATGAAAGCTGCGCAGACGTAAGATCATCCCGTATTTGCCACATCTGCTTGATCTCTTGATACTGTTCAGCAGCCGTTTTAACCTTATGGATGTTCCCATCTTCATTTGACGAAGGTGCTTCATCATCGCAAGTTGTCGTGGTGCTGCCGCTAGCACTATTAACAGAAGCAGGTTTTCTGGCCTCAGCCAAGGTCGAGGCTGGATTATTATTACTGCTATTATATCCATTAAAATCACCATTATGCATAACAGCAGCGGAAGCTTCTTTAGGAGTAGAAACAGGTGTAGGAATCGTGGTATTTGTAGGAGTAGTACTAATCTCAGAAACACGTTTAGATGGTACCTCTTTGTCTGACTGAGGCTGTTGAAAGTTTGGTTGTTGCGGCTCATGCTTCGAGTCGCTTGATTGTTTATACTTCTCATACAGTTGCTGTATTCTCGGTTGACTAACAATCTGAGATTTTTGCCCTTCGCTCGCAAAATACTGCGTTAACAGCTCCTTAATTAACCGCTGCTTCCAAGGTTCCAGCCGCATTAAAAATTTGGAAATTGAACCTTTTGGTAATTTGCCCAAAATTTTAATCAACTCTTCTGCAGATTTAGAGAGCCGAAGTTGCTCTAAAATCTTCAAATTTTCATCGCTATTGATCACATTTTGATCCCCTGATGACGCCTTTTGAAAGTTCTCATCCTTGAAAAAATCAATGATATCTCTCTCTGGATTCTGATTTGAATCAGGCCTCGTCTCGGTTTCTGTGCTTTTAGGGCTCACGGTTAGATTAACAGTTTTATCTACGGTCTCTGATCCTACCTCTGCATCCACATTCGCACCCGTACCCACATGCTGATTATTTGTGTTATCACCCTCCTTTTCCGCAGGTCGGGTTTTCGACGACCGGGAATTCTGATTTTGAAACTTCACAATCTTTTTATTAATATATGCTCCCCCAAATCTGGCAAAATTGATTGCATTCGCGAATCCTTGACGTCGTTGCAGCGATTCATGCTTCATTTTCTCAGAAATTTTAGCAAAAGTTTCATTTAAATCCGGAGCCTGTACCAGGTTCGCCTCATTATTCTCAACTAAATTTCCACTACTGATACGACTAATAGTCTCTGCACTATTACCAAAATTGGGTATTCCAGGCCTCTGTGTTACTGGTGGTTGATTGGCTTCTTGGGTATTATTGCTCGGTATAAATCGATTCATATTATTATTTCCTTGTTCTCTTATTGAAGTTTGACTCCCCATGGAAACCCTACCCAGCTGCTGCTGTTGTAATTGTGGCGGATGTAGCGATTGCTGTGATTGCTGTGATTGCTGCTGTTGTGATGGCTGTGGTTGATGCGATTGTAACTGTTGGGAGTAAACAGCCTGAGCTCCAGCCGGATGATGCGCCCCTAACGCTGCCACCGATGGAGATGGTTTCAAAGATGAAAGAGACGAAGAGGAAGGAGATAAAGACATCGAATTTGGTAAGGTGTTTTGGCGATATTTCCTTTGTGTTCCAGATCTCCTAAAAGCCTGTTTCTGTGCCTCTGTTGCCTCTTGTGCTTGCACTTGTGCTTCTACCTGCTGGGCTTGTAACTGTGTTAGTGCTCGCTGAGCTTGTGCCAGCCGAGCTTGTAACTGTGCTTGTGCTTGAGCTTGAGCTTGTGATTGAGGTTGTGTTTGTGCCTGTGATTGTGCCTGTGCTTGTGCCTGTGCTTGTGCCTGCAGAACTTGGGCTTGTGCTTTCATAACTTGTAACTGCGCTTGTTCCAGAGCTAGTGCTTGTGCTTGAGTCTGTGTCTGCCTGGGTTGAAAAAATGTTTGTGCTTTTTTCTGAGAAGCCTGTAACTTTGCTTGTGCTTGTGCTTGAGCTTGTGCTTGTGCTTGTGCTTGTGCTTGTGCTTGTGCTTGTGCTTGTGCTTGTGCTTGTGCTTGTGCTTGTGCTTGTGCTTGTGCTTGTGCTTGTGCTTGTGCTTGTGCTTGTGCTTGTGCTTGTGCTTGTGCTTGAGCTTTCTGTGCTTGTAATTGGGCCCGTAACTGCGCTTGCGCCTGACGAGCTTGTAACTGTTTTTGTAACTCTTCTTGCTGAGCTTGAGATTGTGCTTGCATCTGACGGGCTGATAGCTGTGCTTGAAATTTTTCTTGTCGAGCTTGGGCTTGTGCTTGAGCTTGTGCTTGGGCTTGTGCTTGCAATTTTTCTTGTTGAGCTTGTGCTTGAGCTTGTGCTTGAGCTTGAGCCTGTGCTTGGGCTTGTGCTTGAGCCTGTGCTTGGGCTTGGGCTTGAGCCTGTGCTTGAGCCTGTGCTTGGGCCTGTGCCTGCTTTTGAGCTTGTGCTTGAGCCTGTGCTTGGGCCTGTGCTTGAGCCTGTGCTTGAGCTTGTGCTTGAGCCTGTGCTTGAGCCTGTGCTTGAGCCTGTGCTTGAGCTTGTGCTTGAGCTTGTGCTTGAGCCTGTGCTTGAGCTTGTGCTTGAGCTTGTGCTTGAGCCTGTGCTTGAGCTTGTGCTTGAGCCTGTGCCTGCTTTTGAGCCTGTGCTTGGGCCTGTGCCTGCTTTTGAGCCTGTGCTTGAGCCTGTGCCTGCTTTTGAGCCTGAGCTTGAGCTTGAGCCTGTGCTTGAGCCTGTGCCTGCTTTTGAGCCTGAGCTTGAGCTTGAGCCTGTGCTTGTGTTTTTGTCTGCTCATGCGTTTGTGCTTGATCTTGTGCTTGTGCTTGTGCTTGTGCTTGTCGAGCTTTAAGCTGAGCCCTAAGCTTTGCCTCTTTTAAAACTTTAATCTGTTCAAGTTCAACTTGTTCCGGCGAAAGAGATGTGAATTCTTTTTTTTGTGCTAAAAGCCGAGCTTGAGCCTCAGCGCGAAGATGTGCCCGAATCTTTTTGAGTGATTTCCTTTGTTGTGAACTAGTTATAGCATTCTGCTTCTGTGTACTTATTCGACCTTCATTTAAAGAATCATGCTGATTGGGAACCTGGCCGGTATCTGTAGATTTTCCTGCTTGTTGAACTCTAACCAAAGCGGGAGTTTGGGACTGAATTGGTCCTTGCGTCGGTGGCTCGGGCAGAGATTGTGAGACATGTCGTGAATCCAAATGCGGAGTTTGCGCCTGCGCTTGCCCATTCAACCTTTTCAACTCTAACTGCCTTCTCAGCTCCTTTTCACGCTGAGTTTTCTCGAAAATTTTATGTTGCTCATTATTCTTTTGAAGGCCCATAATAACATCATTAGTTGATTTATTCCCATGAGACTTGTTAGTTTGATCAGATGTAGCTGAGACTGGTATAGAAGTTGTCTGTGACTGAGTTGGATTTTGGCTATGTAGATGGTGTTGTGACTGATTTAGTCCTCTAGGGCCCCGAGGTATATTTTCTTGGCTCTCTAATCGCTGTGCTGATTGCTGACTCTGTACGGAATTCGCAGCCAGTTCTCCATTTGTCATCACAGGGGTTATAGAATTAGCCGTTGTAGATATTGGTGTTTCATTATGAAGCTCCATCTTAATGGCAATTTTAGAGACCAAGCTAGAGTTATTATTTTCAGGTAATTGGCTGCTGTTGTTTGACGGCGCTGTTCCAGGTGTATGTAAATGCTGTTTTTCGGTATGCACTTCAGAGCTGGGTACTCCTAAAGTGCTGTTATTTTTCTGTGAGGCGTCTCTTGGAGAAGGAGGACGAGTTATGTTTGGATTTTCCCTGGTTTCAACAGAATGATTAGTAGATATAGCCGTTTTCGAAGATGGTATCAAACCTGAAGCTTCCCGTTCGGGTGTTTCTAAAGGACGTTCTGTAGTGGTATTTAACTGTTTTGAGATATTAATTGGGTTACTGTGAGTTTCAAATTGGGGTTCAAAACTATTATCAGGTTCTGGGGACGAAACAATTTCAAATGCAGTATCAGAGATATTTTTGGGCCGTTTGGCAACTAAGGGTGAAAATTCACGTTCTAAACTAGGTAATTGCCTTTGGGGAGTTTGGGGTTTCTCTAATAAATGACTATCGGTCCGGTCCTCCTCTGCATCGTCTTTCTCATCATCTGCTTCATCATCCCTTGCAGCCGTTCTTTCTTCTTTACTTTTCTTTTTCTCTTTTGACTTTCCTTTTTTTCTACCCTTCTCTTTATTTCGCCGCAGTTGACTTTTTGTTTGCCGTGCCTTATTTAATGTTCGTTCATCTCCAGTTTCACTTGTAACCTCCTCTTCACTCACAAAAACAACATCATCGTCATATATGTGATTAGAGAATCTGCGCTGTCTTTGAGAAGAATTCGGAGATAAAAATAAAGATCGATTGACTATATTTTCAGATTCCGATTCGTCGCCTGCTGTTGAATCTGAGTCAGGGACGTATTTAAAAACTTCATTAGTACTGATTGATGTATTTGTATTTTTGGGGGGTTCTTTTTGCAGTAGGGTTTCTTGTAAATGAGCTTGTTTTCTCTCAGTATTGGCTGATTTATCGTGAGAAGAGTTTGATGATCGCTTAAGATGTAATTTACGTCTATAAGTGTTGGTTACTGGCATATCTTCTTCCTCTGCCTCATTATCTTCTTCAGAACTGCGACGATTAGTGTCATTAGAATCGTTGCCACTTTTGCTTTTTTTATGATGGTTGTTCGTTCCTTCAGTATGCTCATTAATCACTGTAACTTTAGTCAGCCCATTGGAAGAGCCAGAAGAAGAACCATTGTGACCATATGACTTGTCATGTCTTCTTGAATCTTCTGTGCTTCTTGGTTGCTCTTTTTGTGTGGTCTTGTTTGTATCCTTTTCCAAAGTAGCTACTGTATTACTCATGGGTCTAGTGGACGACGAAAACGACAGATTGTGATTGGTTTCTGAAGTAGGAGATTTCGAATTCTGCTCTGTTATGGTTTTGCTTCGCTTAGATAGATTGTTCAAATTATCAGAGATATCGTCGTCAAGGGACCGCTTCCTTGGAATTGTTGTCGCCGCGTTTTTATCACGCGCTACATGATCAAAATTAGCAGAGCCTGAAGCATCGGTTGTTTCGTTGTTTTCGTTTGTGACTTCTTTCTCCTTAGAATGTGTTGTAGTGTTGTTAGAGTTTGAATTCGAAAAAGGTTCCGATACAGTTGGTGCCTGTTTTTTAAAACCAGCCCATGTTTTCCGTGTAGAGTCGCCGCCATTATTCCCATTACTACTGTTGTTTTGCTGGCGATTTAATTGTGCTCCCTGTCCTCCCCGATTCTTCCGTTTGCCACCGCGTCCGCCTGGATGATAGGATTGGTATTTTGGGGGGCGAAAGGATTGATAGTTATGCGACGAAGACCACCGATCATGGTTGTTAAAGTTATCACTGCGAGAATGACTTGAGTTGCCTTGTTCTGGTAAATAGTTCCTATCTCGTTGTTTTTTACGAAAAGGAGGAAATAAATCCTTCATATTGATAATTATGAAGAAAGATAGTTAAGGTTGGTATTTGATAAGTTATGTAAAATATATTTGTATAAATAAAAACAAAACAATATATATAATCTTAGGTGTTGATTCATTTCTTCAATTAAATATTTAACTCTAACTTCAAAAAGGTTTTGTAATATAATTATTACATAATATATTTTTGTAACAATTAGAACCTACAAGTGAAATCTTGGTTCATAGAGTCTATGAAATTCAGAATTTGAGAATATTTGTCTTTTTTTAGTATGTATAAAAAATTATTTTGATCTTGATATTAGACTATTATCTATTTACTATTTCAAAAAGTAAGAATATTTACATGATTGCTTTCATCTGTTTAAGTTAACTCCAGTATCGAAAGGTATTTCTTGGTTGTACCTTATCAAAATGGCTTCTTCTTTCCTTATTCGAAAGTTTAAGACTTTTTAAAATTATGAGGGCTAAATAATTGCCTGATTGTCCACATTTTCTCGTACTCCAAAAAAAAAAAAAAGGAAAAAAATTTTAAGGCTTTCTACTCAATATTATCCCAAAAAACCAAAAAATCTTATTTACAAATACAAAAACAAGGCGACTATTCATTTCATTTTTTTCATATATTTTTATACATATATGTTTTGTTTATTTCTTGGCAACAAGCTTCTTAAGGTAGAAAGCAAGCTCCTCACCCTCCAGAATGTAACCATCGGCACGGCCGGACTGACCAGGTCTAGAAGAAATGGCAGCGTAGACACGGCCGGCAGCAAACTGAGTCTCAAGAGCAGACTCGACCTTAGAGGTCTTTTGTCGCTCAGCAAGCTCCTCCTCAGAGACACCCTCAGGCTTGGAAAGCTCAACGGGGGCGGCAGCAGCAGCACCCTTCTTCTTACCAAGAGGGAGAGCGTAGTGGTTCTCGTACCATTGACGGAAAGGGGTGGCATCAATCTGAACAATGGCAGCACGAGTCAAGGTGTTAGTGCGGACCAACTCGTTGTTGGAGGGGTGGTAAACGACCTTGATGACACGAGTCTTGCGGGTAACACCCTCAGAACCCCAAGAGTAGTTGCCAGACTCGAGACGGAGAGCTCTGTATTTAAGGTTGCCACCACGGACACGGACAGGGTGGACACGCTTAGCACCAATCTTAGTGTTGGAAGGCTGGCGGCCCAACTCAAACTTTCTCTTCTTTCTGATCTGAGCGCGCTTAGCACCAGTGTGTGAACGCTTGTGGCGAGAGTCACGAGAAATACTCATCTTGTACTATAAGGCCTCTAATTCAATGTTAACAATGTTCAAAAAAAATTCCCTACAGCCTTCCTAAATTAAATATTGCAAAAGTTGAAAAAAAAAGCTTTTATAATTTATGGCGCTTGCTCATGTATTGGTCATTTCGTCAACGGGGTAAGTCCAAACATCAAAGGTATTATATATATAAATATAAAAGACAATAGTTCGTAACATTATAAGTTTTTAAAGAACTGATATACAGGAACGATGTTAATATCAAGACGAACTTACCTTGGTGTCGAAGGATTGTCGAAAGAAGGGCTGGTCGGACAAGTCAGAGAAAAGAGAGCAGGAGGTAGGAGAGAGACGGCAGGAAAAAAAAAGGGAAAAACGCAAAAAAATGAGTGGGTACTGTGTGTGTGGCCGAAAGTCCTTGCTAGCATAATAGGTGAGAGCACCCACATACACTATCTACGTATCTTTACCCTTACCCACTTAGGTTGTTATTAGCGATGGCATTACAACTTTGAAGAAAAAATTTTTCATTTCAAAATCTGTTACAAACTCAAAACGTTAGTTGCCATGGTAACACATTTTGAATCCTAGTCTTACATGCATTTTAGAACCAAAGATGAGTATGCAACAAAAAAAAATATACACTCCGTTCTGAAATATATTACAAGAGTATATACTGGTCTTGTTTGTTACATAACAAATATTTAGGGTTTAGACCTAATTTAAATTTAATGCAGCTTTTCACAAAGTGCCGACCTCTCTTTTTCCTCATTCTTTCTTTTCTATCATTGGGCTTAATATGGGGTTTAAACATTCCATTTAAAAATGGGTATAGTCCCATTTTTCATGGAGATCTCCAATCGCCGAATTATAAAAACAGTAGACTTTGATGGTTTTATGGCATGTTTTTATAACTGCTGTGATCAACAAATACAAAAGATTACATATAGCTGGACCTAATGATAATTGTTATTCGTTTGTTTGCAATCCTCTTAAAGGACTATGCGTTTCAAATTTCCATTATTATTCTATGTTTTTCAAGCAGTTTACTTATGTTTTGGTTTTGTTTTGGACTATGGAATTTAATACTGTTACTTTTATGATAATTTGCTGAAAGATTTTGAATTTTATAAAAGATGTGTCTTGATTTGTACTTGTAGAAATCTCTAAAATTTTGTAGCTCAGGGAAAAAAGGTCCAAAGACAGCCGTACACCCCGGAATATAAAGTCCATACATAACTCTCTTAACAATACCTATTCACGAATCTAACGGAAATGACAAAAAATAGCATGTTGACACCGGTTATTACAAATCTGGTTTAAACCAAGCCATTTTTTAGTTTTTATATATAGAAGTTTATTTGATTTGGTAAAAAATATTTGTTTTAGCTGAAGGATGTTGGTAAAAAGCATTGGAACAATGTTTCTTTCCAACCCCAGGGAGTTAGAATGGTTTAGCCAATATAACTTGAAAAAACCACAATCAAAACTAATTTTTAAAACATTTTATTTACTATATATTGATGATAGATATTATTAATTTATTTATCACGACAGTTGTTTTCTTGTTTACCTTCTTTTGACAACGTCTAATGTCTCTCTACGGTTTTATTACCATCTCTGTTGACATTTAAACACCACCCTCAGCCGTGTACCAAATACATATTAAATGCAACAATTAGTAGCAAAAAAGAAAAAAAATAAGCATAGAAAACATCTTAAAAACAACACTGTGGAAAAAAGATCTTCCAAGGTGCGGTGGGCGAGAGTACTTTGGGCCAAGAAGAAAAAAAACAGCTGGGTCGCAACTTTTGTGTGTATGACAAAGTGTGAGGGGCTTCTAACTATCACTATCATCATCACCACCACCACACCATCGCCACTCCACACAACCCTCCATCCTAGATTTTCACTATCCACATCCAAGAGCTTCCAACTAGCCTTAAATTCTTAAACTTTAGAAACAGAATTTACTAGTTATTTTAGCATCTCATACATTTTTTTCACCTTTCATTTGCATGCTTTGCTAAAAAAAAAAAAGAAAAAGTCATTGTCTGGTATACAAATATAAAAGAAACCTTGCCGGCTGAGTTTAAAAAAAGATACCAATCAAAGAATTCACAATTTAACTCCGAATTATCTATTCTACCGAATATTGGAAATCAACAGGAAAGAAGCTACTAAACCATTTACAACTAAACGACACCCTTACACTTACAATTAACATATTCACTTAAACATCATCATGGCTGACGAACCGCAAGACGTTGAAATGGCCGATCAGGCCTCCACCACTGGTATGTTGTTATAAAACTTACCACCATGAATACCCCATTTTTTATTATTGAGGACTAAGAGTGCAACGTTATTGATCTCACTCAACCACTACCCAATATTGATTGGTTTGCCGTCATGGTCGGAGTCCGTCACTGTGTTATTTTTGTGTTGTCATGGTCTAACCCTTATTTTATTTTAATTGCTTTTTTCAATATAGAAACTCAGAAACCAGCATCTTCTGGAGAAAAGAAGACCTCCAAAAGCTTGAAAAAGCGATTTGAAGTTAGAAAATGGAGCGCAGTAGCATTTTGGTCATGGGGTATGTAATGAACAAAACGCAGACTATTAAAACCATAAGCTAATTTTTTTTTTTTCAATATAGATATTGTTGTTGATACCTGTGCCATTTGCCGAAACCACATTATGGATCCCTGCATTGACTGTCAAGCAAACCAAAATAGCTCGACAGCCGAAGATTGCACAATTGCATGGGGAACATGTAACCACGCATTTCACCTTCACTGCATTTCACGATGGATCAAACAACGTCAAGTGTGTCCTCTAGATAACCGCGAATGGGAATACCAAAAAGTTGGCCATTAAGCCGATGGTTCAGGCTTTGTTCAACTTTCATTTATCTTTTTTTTTCTGTGCCCAACAGTGAACACTCCAGCCCTATTAGGTCTGATCTTTTCTTTCTTTCACAAATCTACACTTTGCTACCACTGTTTATCTCTACGACTACTATTTATCACATTTTATTTTGTGTGTGTGATACCCTTTGAACCATGTAACGAATATGACGAATAAAAAAAACAAATTTCTGTGTTTACTTTTAGGTCTCTATACAATATATATATTTAACTTGGGCCATCATTTGTTGTTGTAAACGTTTATGCTGATGGTGAAGAATAATATGCAGGGTTGCGGGGGAAAGACCCCAAAACTGTGAACTTACTGCTGTTTTTCTGAACTGTTCTCAGGGCCTTTCGAATCAAGCTGTCTGTGTAGAGGTTTCCATAAAACTCAATGAAAAAAACATAAGACCATTTTGGCGAAGCTGTAGCCGGACCTGAAGATTCTACCAAAGCCGAAGGGCTGTATGCTGGTCGAGAATTAATGGACGTTAGATTAATGCCCTTTGAAGAGAGTGCTTGTAGGCAGTTGCACAGGGATCCTGGTTCATCGTGGTTAACAGTCAGCGAAACAAATGTGACAAAGTCCTTGGAAAGTAGGTTGTTATTCGCTGGTGCGCTTTCCCCATTTTCCCTGCTCAGCACCTCATCACTGCTGCGCTTAGCAGGAACTACACTCTGGAGCCCTTGCTTATACCGTAAGCGGTCCACGGAGAACCCTTGTCTTGCAAACACCAAAAAACGGGTCGTGTTTGATGAGACGTTTGAGATATCGGGCACCAGGATCGGGACGTGGTGCACTTTAGCGGCCGCCCGACTCGCTACAGCGGCCGAAAAATTTTCCTTATTGTTGCTGTCTGCATCGGTTTCTTGTGGCGCGCCAATGCCCTGTTCGTTCTGCTCATTTTTGGCTTCTTGTTCGCTGGCCACGCGCGCAGCAGCAGCAGAGGTCGAGTTAGTGTCAATTCGTGGAGCTTTGGAGGTCGGAAGCTGTGCGTCAAGAAACTTGGTGACTTGACCCCAGGCCTGCGGATGCGTGTAAACACGTGAAACGCAGTCTATCGATGGCGCAAAGGAAAGCAAGCAGTGCTGGATTGGGACGAAAATCTCATTGATGACGGTAATTTTGGTGGTTTTCAGGCCATCAAGTGTATCGAAATCTGACTCGGAACTGTTACTTTGCTGGTTGTCTTCATCGGACGAGGTGGCAGATCTGCTGGGGGCCGGGGTAGACTGGTTGTGGATCAGGTCGCGCAAGCTATCGAGGGCTAGTACTACGGATCCATTGGATGAATTTTCGACGGGAATTACGGCCAGATCAACTTCACCGGAAACCACTTTTTCAAGACATTGGTGGATTGTGGGGATAGGTGTATAGTCTGCATTTCGCTGACACTCAAGGGTCAGTAAATCGACAAAGCGCATTGCGCTCTATATAATTAAAAAAAGGGGGATTAGCTCATGACTCATTTAACCAATGGAGGTTTTCTTACCTCATGAGAATATGTGCCTTTTGGGCCAAGATACGCTAAAGAAAACTTTTCTGTAGAAGTCATTGGTGAATATTACAAATGTTGTCGATACAAAGACAAACCCAAGAAAGATGTGTAAAAGAGAAGAGGAGTGGGGGGAGAAGAGAATGAGCGCAAGTTGCAAAAAAAAAAATACAAATTTCATGCCACAAACAACCCATCACAAAAACTTTTTAGATTTTTTATTGCATCGATTGACATTTCTGAAAAAACAAATCAACAATGTCATTTTTCTGATATATGGGCCAGCCCAAGCTAGATTTACTCATACAAACTTTTAAACTGATAAAAAAACGAATCCTATTTTTAATTTTTTTTAAAAACAATCTATGTACACACTCTTTAGAAAAAAACAAGGCTGTCTTAATCTAAGGATTCAACCTCTGAACAGAGCGCATCCACAGAAAAATTGACGTCACCATGGGTGAAGCCCTCCAAAAGAGCGAGCTTGCGCTTTCCAGCCGCGGTGGCAGGAGTCGCGCTGTAGATTTTCTGGAGGAATAAAGTCAAAAGATGGGCATCCTCGAGCTTAACAGGAACGTCCTTCTCGACGCTTCCGTTCAGAAGAGCAATGCCCTTGTCACCCAAAAGATCGCTGTGCAGAATAAGGGTTGTGTGAGGCTTAGCGTACTCCTGATGCAGCTTGTACTCAGCCAGGGTGGTAAAGAGACAGTGAATGGTATAAGGACCAGCAAATGACCACTGGACAAGGTGCATCTCAATGCCACTCTTGTCCTCCTCAGTGGCGCCTTCCTGCTCAGGAGCCTCACGAGGAAGAGGAAGAACAAACATGGGGTTCTGACGAGCATTTTTGTAAATGTTGGCAAAAGTCTCTCCATCAATAACACCGCAAATGGCGAGAGGGTTTGAGGAGAATCGGAGCTTCCAGAGCATCTCAATCTCCTTGCGGTCGTGGAGTCTGAACTTCTCCACATCAATGAAGGTATCAAGTTCCTTGATATCTGAAGAGGGCACCTTGGGTGCATTCTTGATAGCCTCTGACGCGGCCTTTCCAGTTTCGTTCAATGGTGCGGGCTCGCTGCCCTCCTTGGCCTCATTGATTTTGGCATATGGATCCATCTTCTTGTACTGGGCATTTTGCATTTCAATATTGTCTTTGTACTTTTCCTTGAGTTCGTCGACAGATGCGAGACCCTCTTTGGCGGCCTTTTCCTCAAGCTTTGCGCGGTACTTGGAAATAACATCTGAGTTGGCAGAAGCGTCCGTGGAAGCCTCTGGGTTGAAGTTGGGGAGCACTTCTGCATAGGTGCGTTGTTGCTGAAAAGCCACAGCGGCAGCTTTAGCGAGTCGAACGTTGGCAGCACTATTTGCGGCCACACCCAAAGAAAGTCTATTATTTTGACGCAAAGCCATTCTAAACATTTGAGCTGATGAAAAGAATAATATAAATGAAGAAGTTAAGGATAATGAAGATTGGAGGAGACTTTTGAAAAGTGAGAGGAAGAGAGAAAAAGAGGATGAAAACAAAAAAAAGTAAGTTTTGGGTGAAGTCTGTGATCTACCATGAGCACCGGCATGTCATTGGTGCTGGACATAAAGTTACCCGGCCGGGGATAATTTAAACTGGGCAGTACGTGAAAAAGCTGAGGACGTGACTCTAATAGTCGTATTCATTTTGATAAGTGTCTTGTTGCTGGATGTCATCTGGATCGTACGAGGGCTCATTTTGGAAAAAGAGACTGTAAAGAGAGGATCTGAGAAGCGTGAATACGAGAGATGTCTTTGATTCTAAGGCTCGCAGTGAGCCCAAGATCTGGTTTGTGGGGGTGGCCGTAAGCTGTGAGATCTGTTCATTAAGCTGAAAATGGTGCATGAAAAAGATAAATTAAAAGATGGTTAGCATGAAGTGAGACTGCGGAAAAAAAATGCTCCAATTAAGCAAGGACGGAATATCACAATGATCAAAAAGAGGTAAGTGTTTAATTAAACGGTGAAATAAACAAGGTTATCAAACCAAAAAAAGGGGGACTAAAGATGGAATAATAACACAATTGTATTGAAAAGAAGATAAACTCTGACAGTAATAAAAAGAAGAAACTTTATCAGTGATGCTATCATTGCTCTATGAAAAGCAGATCAAATAGCTTACCAGTGTTAAGTTACGCAAGAGTGTTTGGTATTCAATCAAGAGCTCCTGTTCCGACACACTCAGCGACTTATCGGAAGAGTAGTCTTTCGATAGAAGGGCGTTTAAATGCTGTCGTTGCTGCTGTTGATCCATTGAAGTGATGTGAAGAAAGGCTGGGGATTGAATCAAACCAGTTTAATGCTGACAGTGGCGATGATGATGGTTATGGAAATTAAATAGTTTGTGTTTATTTATTTCTATGGCCGTGGTGGTAGTGGGAGGTGGCTATGTACGTTTCAGACTGCCGTAGTAAATGTCGTACCCATGGCTATTTTAAGGGGATGCGACCTACACAACTCTAAACCGCGCGGCCTGAAGACAAAGGGTGGGGGGGGATTATTGAAGATTAACTAGGCTGGAAAACGAAAATGAGCTTGTAAAGTTTGATTCAAACACGTTTTTTTTTATTTCTTAATACTAATGAAGATCACGGCGCAAGCTTCTATTAACTGACAAGATACTTCGAAAGCAATTTGACAAGAACCGTCTTCTCTCTTAATAAGGGTCGAGTTTCTTGCTTTCGGAGTTTCCGATGGAGTTGATGGTTTGTAATGATGTGTGTTTATTTCTGATGATGATGACCTTGCAATGTGGAATTTCAAAGCAAACCACCACACAAAGCAATGCCGTTAACGGGCAATACGACGAGATCGCTGAGCCCTGTGCTTAACAGTCACTTAAGATCACTCTTCTCCGTCTCCTTCCAATCAGTGTCTCCCAAAAGCTTAGAACAGCTGATGATTATCTGATGCGGATTCACCTAAACAGCGTTTTTTTTTTTAAAACCGCAAAATCTTATCTGATAAACCGTACATCGCACACCCTTCAACGGAACCTTTACATCACATTTATGGACACGTGACTGCTGCATTGCTGCTCTAATTACACAAAAATTTTCCCCATTAATCACACACACATATGTCCTCACAACCGCTTTCTTTTTTTGTTATATATATATTTTAATATTTCACTTTTTTTTATATATATTTATATATGTATAATATATTTAATTTTTGAACAAAAAAATATCACTTTTTTTTACGCTGCTTCTACATTTTTGTTATATGTTATTACTAGCTGTTTTATTTTATATTTTACCTTCTTCGAGCTAGTGTACCCTTTTTTTTTTTGATTCTTTGATTCCTATTCTATTTCTCGCCTCCTCCAAATATGTCTGGGTGGCATTTTGCTAATGACCTAACGAAACCTGACAAGATCCAGCGTGCTGTAACCACCAGCCGATACGGTGTATATTCATTTATATTTATATTCTCTTGTCTGGCCGTCTTTTCCTTTGTTAGCTTAGTCTTCCCCCGAGTCCACTCCATAAAGTCTATTCTTGCCTTTCAGCGGCTCCATGATCTCGACAAAAAAAAAAATGAAAATCACACAATATTCAAAGACGACCACTCGCATTTATCACAGGATGACTTGTCGAATATCAATCACAAACCCCATCATATTTCCGGCTCAAAATTAGGAGCTCCTCATCAGCATTACCACCATAGTCACCATGACCAAAACGACCTTAACTATCCTAACCAACTTAGCCACCTTAGCCACAACTCTGAGATTTCCGGAAATGCGTCTTCGCTTTCCCCCAATGGTCGGAACCTCATTGATATCATTGAAGCCCCAGCATCGTCAAGTGTCACACCAAATACACCGAGTTCCATGATCAAGTCCACCTCTAATTCTTCTACAGTCAAGCTATACTCAAACGAATGCAACTCCTCCTCCTCTTCAGTTTCATCATCTACCATACAACAAGACGAAGACGATGATAGCATCAATAATGAGAGTTTCGACGAGTTTAATTATCACCCAAGAACTCAGGAAGTCCAAAGTATACGACAGGTTCCTTCTCATGTATCTACTTCTCCACGCAGTTTGTCCTTCAATCTTCCACCCCCCAAACCCTTCATCTCAGAAAAAATCGACAAGTACATTTTTTTTTACAGCAAAACATTACCATCTCGCACAGTTAAACTACCGCTTGTCCCCATCATTTTATTCTGGTCAGCTGTATTCATCGTTCTAATCCTCAGAGAAACTCAGCAAGAGTTCACCTACCTGGCAAAACGTCTAGGCCGTGTCCCGGTTGCATTACTTCCAGCAACCTACTTTTTAACTCTGAGACCATCACCACTCCCACAAACTTTCTACCTCCAGCTTGTACCTTTTCACAAATGGCTTGCGCGAATTGTTTTCTTGATTCTCGTGGCTCATGGTATTGTCTATCTTTACATTTATTCCAACATGGGCAAACTCTCGAAATTGCTTGTTCTTTCAAACATTTCTGGCATCGTTGCATTTTTCCTGTTTGTGGTCATTGTAATTACTTCACTTAAACCCTTCCGAAGACGATACTACAATACCATCTTTTTCCCCATCCACTACGTTTCAACCTGGATTGTTCTACCTCTCATTTATTATCATTCTCCAGGAACCACAGCCCCTTATGTTTACATTTGTCTTGGAATCCTCATTTTCCAAACAGGCTATCGCATCTACCTCTCGCGAGAAAATGTCCAACTTCCAGTACAGTACATTTCTTCTTCAATGCTTTTTGTTGCGCTTCCTCGCGACAAACTTCCCAAATCTCTCCAACATTATTACTCACCAGGATCTCATCTTCGCGTCTCTTCTTCTCCCTGCATCGCATATCGTATTTCATCCTTGTTTTCGTCACAGCAATCTACTTCAAACCCCCTTCTACCCACGGCACACACCGGCACCAAGGGACCACGACCAAATGGTGGTCTCCTTTCAAGTCTTGTTCAATCAACACACCCATACACCATTGCATCTCTTCCACAAGATCCAGTCCTCCTGTTATGTATTCGTAAAACCCGTTTCCCCATCCGACTCCGCAGAGCTTACACCGTCACGGGGCCCTTCTTCTCTATTTCCTCTCCTTTCTTGTCTGACGTAAACAACGGACTCGTGAAGCGAGCTCTTTTTGTTGCTGGCGGCACTGGCATTGCTTTCTGTGCACCCCTGATGCGTCATTTGAGAGCCATGGACATCCCTGTGAAGCTGCTTTGGGCGATTCGCGATCAAAATGACGCCAAGGTTCTCGTGCATCTGGGGCTTGTAAAAGCCGCTTTGGAGGATCATCAAATCGAAATTTATGTCACTCGTGGGTACCGCGCGCAGAATCATAACCAAGCTAAAAAAACGCACGGCTTTATCACTTATCCCGATAGCGCAACAGCAACGGCAACAACAATGGCCGCATCTGCGCAACCGGCAGCAGCAGCAACTACCAGCGCCACTACAGCAACCAACTTATCAGCACCCCCTATTGCGCAGTCCGACAATGCCGTGCTCACAACCGAATCTTCTTCGTTGCTGGCTAAACACTCGAAACCTTCTTCTAACAACAACAAATCCGGTAAGGGGAAGCTTCGTGGATACGGAAGCATCGAGACTGGGGCTGCCAATTCAAGCAGCGATGACACGGATGATGAAGAGCACGAGCAAGAGTTGCGTGCTGCCAGCGGCTTTCAAGGCATGTTCACCCCCCAAACCGACGATGAGCGATTTATGGTTACAATCGACAATACATGGTGTGATGGTGGTGAGCGACCTTATCTTTTGAGTCGAGACTCGGGTCCCAATGAGCCAGGCTACGTCGACGAAATGGGCTACATTTCTTCTTCACCGGGTACCCAGCAAAATGGAACCGTGGCAGGTGTTAATGGCGTTTCTCCTGCTAAGGGAGCCTCCCTCCCATCGCCTTCTGCAAACGTTGCGCAAGCTCCCATCCCCAACACTAAAAGGAGTGCTGGGATGTTCTCCACTTTCAAGAAAACATTGTTAGGCGAGGCTTCCTCTAAAAAGCATCAAGCACGTTCTGATTCTCCCTTTAAGATTGGTCTGGCCCGCCATAATCCCGATCTGGATCTGGACTTCACCCCCCTCATGATCAACTCGCGACCTGTCCTGAACCTTCGACTCAAGTCCTGGCTGCATGGAATTGCGGTCGATGACAATACGTGCTGTTGTGTCGACCAACTACTGCAAGTCGATAAGGCTACTATGATGGGCACCTCCGCAGGACGATGGATTCTTGCGTCTGGCGGCGAAACGCTTGTTGGAGAAACCGAGCGGTGGGCCTCGGAAAATGGATTTTCCTTTTTTAAGGACGAGTTTAGTTTATAGTTACGCATGTTATTACTATCCTTTCATGTTTTTATTTATTTTTAGATAGACGTTATTGTTATTTGTTTTATGGTTTTTTTTTTTAATTAAAATTAGATGTTTCAATTTTTTAAATGCGTTTTAAAAGTATTCAGTTATAATTTGACATACGAGTCCAATTGTTAATTTTATTTTTTAATATTCGCCTTTTAAAAGTACACAAAAAATCAGATATTATCATTAAGTTGCTAACAAAAAAATTAAATAACATTTTTACATTAAAATTCACACATCTAGAGTTTCCAGCCTCAAACTATGATAACCGGCGCTTTTTCCGACTAGATTCTCCAACATCGTCTTCAGCATCGACACCAATGATTACATCGGAGCCCTCTTGTTCATTAACACTGTTTTCTCCAAGATCATCTTGATACTCGCTTTTTATTTCTTCCATTTGGTCAAAGGTGTCAGGCACAGAAGCTCTTTCTTCTGCACCCGTGGAGTCCTTAACCATTGACTCTTCGTGTTCATCACCAATTTTATTATCTTGATAATTATCGGGATCTTCAACCACTTGTTCATCTTGTTCATCTTGAACATGCTGTTCCTGGACTTCACCTTGAGGATTCACCACTCCTTCTTCTTGTTCATGTGTACTATAATACTTTTCGCGCTCTTCATTGTTCACATCAACCAGCTGCGGCTCCGCTGAATCAGGGTCTATCAGATGGTTCTGGTTAATCTCTTCCTCTTGTTGCTTAAGAGAATCAGGTTGCTCTATATTTTGCTCTTGGTGCTGCAAGTCAGCGTCTCTTGGATCTTGAGAGTGACCATTATGTGTATTCTCATCACCAGGTTCTGTCATCTCATCAGGATGAACTTGATGGTGCTCGATTCTTCCATCCTCTGTTTGTTGGGCCCCCTGAATATGCCCATATTCAACAGCTGCAGCTGCAACTGGGTCCACATCTCTCTCTTCTTCACCAAGCTCTCCATTGGCTGCCATTGCATCCAACTTAATTGAAGCCATGACTTCTTCTTGAGTTGCTCCACCATCTTCTTCTTCCTCTTCTTCGGGATGATGTGCAGTATGTTGTAAATGCTGAAGCTGGTGCTGCTCTGCAGCCGCTGCTACTGCTGCAACCGCAGTGGCAGCCGCTTCAGCATCGCTAGGTTGAACTGGAACACCGTTTGGACCAATCTCATCAGATAATCTCTTCTGAAGACTATCGTCGATTTCTGGATGATGAGGCTCGACAGGTTGTTCAGGATGATCTCTCACCTGTTCACGGTGCGACATCAAATTGCTATGAGCAAAAGCTTCGGCAGCTGCTTTTAACGTGGGTGAGAGGTGAGCAGCAGTATTTTGTTGAACTTCATTGCTTGTATGAACATCCATACCATCATAGTCATAGTGATGCGCTTGTTGCTGTGCTTGTTGTTGCTGCACTTGATGATGCTGATGATGATGATGCTGTATTTGGTGAGTTTGTTGCTCCTCAATAATTTTTTTATATTTATCCATGAAATATTCCTGTTCAAGCTGAATCAAGTGTTGTGGTCGGTTTTGTTGACCAAATCTTGATGATAAAGTCGCTGCAACAGCTGCAGCAGCCATAGATATAGCCGCCGCAGGCGTCATACCAGTTGCAATAGCTTGATCAATTGCAGCAGCCGTCAGATAACCTTCTCCATTAGGATCATCAGGAAGCATAATACCATTAGACGATCTACCTTTAAACCCTGCATCAGCATAAATAGCAGGGAAGGCATTTCTAAATCTATCTCTGAGGTCTGTTGAGCGCCTCTCCATCAGATTGAAATCCTTGTCACGCTGGATTTTAGACCAGGAAGCTTGATGAACCTTGTAACCTTCGAGAAGATTACGATCTTCTTCAGGTGTAAAGCTTTTTCGCTCTTTCCTGGTAATCTTAAAAAGCTCTGACGACTCTCCCTGTTGCTGGTTTTTTTGTGATTTGTGTGTTTTGGCATTTGGATATAACCGTGAATATTCCTCTGGGAAGGATGTTCTAAACCTATCTTTAAGATCAACTGCCGTGCGACAATTAAACTGATATTTGGGGTCGGTGACAATCTTCTTCCAGTTTCCCACACCGTGATGTTTACATCCTTCTATGAGATATTGAGTTTCCTGGGGTGTCCATCTATGTCGCGCACGTCTTTTACCAGTGCTCGATGTAATACTCATCACACCAGCACCTGAATCGCTTGTGTCGTGTTCATGTTCATGATGTTCATGCTGAATTTGGTGCTGCTGTTGTTTTTGCTGTTGCTGTTCCTGTTGCTGCTGTTGTCTTTGCCGAGTCATGGGTCCAGGGCCTGCTTGTTCCGGCGTTTGATGAGAAATTTGTGCATAGTGATGTAAAGGCTCTGGAGTATGTTCAATTGATTCTGTAGCCATTTTAGCAGAATTGGTAGAAATCAAAGGAGGAAACCCTTGAATACCACTATCAAGAGTCGCAGCAGCTGCAACAACTGCGGCATCTGCTGCACTGAGGTAATTTCCATTGGCATTGGCAGAAGGACGAAACGGGTCATAATAAAACGAGCCTTGACCATCAGGTCCACCATTAGGAGGGTTACTTGTAGGAGGAGGTGTAGAAGAGGCCACAGAAGTAACAGTAGCATTATTTGGTTCAACCGCAGGAGCAGACTCGGTACTTTCAGTAGAGTTATTTGGTGCCTCCACACTTGATGCTGGTGGTGAACTGCCAGCTGGTTGAGGTCGGTTCAATGGCTCCACATAAATTCTATTATAAGCAGCTTGAACTTGAGCATTATCCAAATTCTTTTTCTCAAAAGACTTTGGGCTTTCATTTCCCGACGGTATTGTGCCACTATTGCGAGCAAGAATTTCTTCAATCTGAGCCTGTAGGTCTTTAGCAGCAGCATCAACCACAGGATTGGAGTTTGGATTTGGTGCCGAGTCAACAACTGATCCAGCAGTTGCCGACGAATCATCGTAGGCAGAAGCATTTGTGGCTGTAGTGTTATTGACTTCATTACCATTATTGGATTCTGTCGCAGTATCGTTACCGGTAGCAATAGATTGAGCAACAGTATCTGACCCACTAGGTTTATTTTCTTCCAATAAAGAAGCTGCCAGCTGAAGAGCGCGTAAATCTGGTCGCGGACAATTATTATCCGAATCCATACCTATAGCCACTGCAGCAGCAGCTGCGGCGGCGGCAGCTTCTACTTCTGCAACAGAAACCGTAGAATTATTATTTTCTGCGGCGGCGGCAGCAGCTGCAGCTGCAGCGGCAGCCTCTGCCTCTGCTTCAGCAACTGCTTCAGCAACATTGCGAGCATGCTGTTCCTCTTCTTCACGAACGATTTCAGGATCTATTCCAGGAGTAATAGTAGTACCTGTATTCTGCGACGCAACATATGTGTTTTGCGAAATGTACATAAAGTCTTGGGGTCCTGACGAAGCAGTCACGGATGTATCCGAGGTGGTTGAGGCCGAAACAACGGAAGGAGCAGATGAAGATAGTGAAGCTGAGGTAGACACATTTTTGGGGGAAGAAATATCTTCAGTTGGCGCTGTATCATGAAATGGCTGTGTTTTCAATTGGGATTCACCCAAGTCCTGTTTTTGTTCTGGAGTCTGCGAGTTTGGAGTGCTCATTATTGTTTTTAGTTAAAAAAAATTGAAAAAGACGCGTAAAGATTAGAATTTTTTTTTAAAAGCGCGTCAAAATTATTCAAAGTGATGGAATATAAAGCTAAACTAAGAGTTATAATAAAAAAAAACGTTCTGACAAAAGAAATATATGTAAACAAAAATGAAACGATGGCAAACGTGTTTAATAAAGCACAAGTCGTGAAGACCCGCTGTTTATTTCACGTAATGTATTTTTTTAATTTAAAATTTCCAAGATCCTTGATCAATGAAGGATGGTGTCCAAGAGTGCTTAAACAAAACTTGAACAGAGATTTTTTGGCGTCGAAAATGGAGGTTTGGGGATGGGCTAGGTGTAGGGTCAAGGGCTTTTTTTTTGGGAGATTTGAGAAATGGGAAAGAAGGGTTTGGGGAAAAGAAGAAATTTTTAAAGGGTTGGGGAAAATTTTTTTAAATTTTTATAAAAGTTGTTACGTTTATGTTACACATTATTTGTAATGTAACAAAATATCGTTAACTGCGCTATTCTAACAAAACTTCTACGTCAACATAGAGAAGGATATATATAAAAAACTTTCGCGTTTCGATTCTTGGAAATCAGTTAAAGAGACTTTTTTTTGAGCAAAAGAAAAAATTAATATCTAGTGAATTTAGTATTATTAAACAATTTCAAAATGTCGAGAAACTCTGAAAAATCCCAATCAATGCTCTTTAGGTTTCGCGAGCAACAAGCCGCCGAAATGGGTGTCATTAACACAGGACGGACGCGTCGCCCAAGAAGTGTCAATACAGTCCAAGATGTTCACATCTGCGAGAAATGGAGGGGACAGATAAATAAGGAGATTGGACAAAAGATAGTAAAAATTCAGGATCCAGCTTTATCTGAGTTTCAAATTCGGGACATTAACGATGAGATCAATAAGCTCATGAGAGAAAAGACTGCATGGGAAATCCAAATCAAATCACTCGGGGGACCCAACTACCTGAGATTCGGAAGCAAAATATTTGATGAACATGGGAACGAAATACCTCAGATCATTACCGGTGGTGGTGCGAAATCAGGATATAAATACTTTGGAAGAGCTAGAGATTTGCCAGATGTTAAAGAAATGATTGAACAGGAAATCAAACAACAAAGATTAAAACGCGAACAAGTAAACCAAGAGAAACTAGATCAGGCAAAATTTAGAGACTTACCAGCTGAATACTTTGGATTTACTGACGACAAGGACAATGAATTATATCAGAGAATGCTGGTGAACGAAAAAGAATACTCAACACATCGATTTACTCAAATCCTTAATAGCAAAACAAAAGAACAATTAGCCAAAGAAGAAGAGTTTATTCCACTAGACGATAGCTTAACGCAGAATGTTCCAACACAAGAAGAGGTTGAAAAATATTTAATGGACCGGTTACGTAAAAAGATAGAGGATCGGTACGATATTTGAATCTCTAGTTTATTTTGGATTTATACAATAGCATCACGTACATTTATAAATACTTTATATTACAGCAGCATCTTCCCTTTTCTTTATTTTTCTCCGAAAATATTTTCTAGTTCGACCGTTTGAGCTTACTGCAACAACAACTTCTTTAAGCAAACCCTTTTTCATTTTCTTCTTCTTTTTTTTTACCGAAATGTCGCTCAGATCTGAAGAGCTCTTATCGTTTTTGCCATTACCCAAAATCGTTTGAATAAATACCTCGATGAACCTAAAGCGCCCCAAAATCCATCTCCAAACACCAGTGACTCTGCCGGAATTATATTTTCTATCTTCAGCCCATTCTGCACGGTCCAACTCACGTCTTCCACTATCTAAATCAATAGCAATGGCAGGCTTTGTCCGACTTCCAGTCAGAATCTTGTGAAGCATGTAAAATACAGCAAAAATCAGTATAGGAATATAATGAGCAACAAATGTTGAAGTGTTCCAGCTCCCTTTAATGAATACTTTAAAACCTTGTGTTAAGAGTATTAAAGAACTTCCACACAGTCCAAACCAAGCTAAATATGGTTGAAACGGGGATTTAAAAGGGTATCCCAACTCATCACGCATTAAGCCGCTTCTGGAGTTGGAATAAAATGAATCGCGGGTTTGATTTTCTGGATCATCATTAGATCGACGGCTTTGAACTGCAGTATAAAAACGCAAAAATGCTATAGACATTCCGACCCAGGTCACAATTGACGCAGATGCTGAGATAATCAAAAGGTTTTGAAAAACAAAAAACGATTGTGTCGTAATAGTTTTAAGCGCAAGAAGTGCAAACGGAAAAGACACCAAAACTGCGTATGTAGGAACCCCTTGATCGTTGCACCATCCACATAGATTCCACCAAGACGGGTATCTAATTTTTTTTTCTTCAATATAAAGCCGAACAATTCCGTATAGCGTCCTGCTTGAGGCATATAAGTGCGAAGATCCAGATGAAACGGCAAATACAACAAAAATGGCATTCATTGCGGAAGCAAAAGAGCACATACCAGCTGATTGTAACGCAATAATCCAAGGAGATACGTTAATTCCAATACTGTATGCGTTGTACATCAAATCATTGGGGGAATCGCAGTTTGAAAAAAGTGATTGATTGCTGGTGTAACTGGGGAAAATAGAATAGGTCGTATCAGAGTAATCAAAATCAACTCCATATAAATCACTATCACCAGCATATACGGTTATTCCAAGAACAAAAATTACCAGAATATAAAAACAGATAATTTGCCAAAAAATGTATTTTGTTGCTCTTGGTAGTGACTTTCGAGGATTTCGTACTTCCCCAACGCTGCTAAAAACAATATACGAGCTCAAATAAGCTCGGGGTGCTTGAATCACAGCCGTGCAAACTTGTATAAATCTTCCTAAAGAGCCGGAAATCCCATAAATTTTGACTTGGTCCGCTACCGCATTATCGTAGAATATATGAAGTGGGAAAAGTGGACGAAATGGTCCATAGTACCAGCCATATTTAGAAACAGACTTAGAAGTAATCCAAAACCTAAACCCTATACGCTCGGCAGGCGCTGTTGGCGTTATATTAAGAACAATTAAAAAAATTATCAAAAGTGAAATAAAAACGATGCGCACAAGATTGACAACAAATTGAAACTCCCCATATACTCTAACACTGCAGACATTAACAAGGATAACCAGAAAAAAAATGTAAATGATCCATACTATGATTACATTATGTTCTGCAAGTTCTGGGTAGTTTGTAAGCATCATTGCCGCTGCTGTGAGTTCTGCTGGCAACGCCATTGCATTCGAAAGCCAATAACAAATTCCAATAGCATATCCCATTGATGGATTGACAGTCCTTGCAATAGTCCCCGGTATTCCTGTGTGTAAAGGTATTAACGAAACAATTTCTGCATAGCCAAGTATAATCGAGTACATGATTGCCCCGCTGATGAAATATCCTAATAATGCACCAAGAGGACCAGCTGAAAAAAGGGTATGACCAAACATTAGCATGGATGAAATCCCTATTGATGAAGCTGCTCCAATGGATGTAAGGTGTCGTGAATATAGTTTCCGTTTAAGACCTTTATGTGGTAGATGATAGCGTCCAAAAGCCGCACCAGAGGTGTCGCTTGATGTATCACTATCATAAAACGAAGAGGATTCGTAGTCACTATCATAATCACTGATATACGTATCCCCACCGTCATCACCACCACCACCGCCTCCTCCTTCTCTTCTATGACTGTTTCCGCCATTATCCCGGAAAAACTTGGAAATTTGGGACATTCCTCCCTTTGTGTTTGTTTGATTGGTTTTTTTCCCTGTATAATGAATGTGACTGTTACCAATTCCCCTTCTGCGGGTAGTGTAATCAGCCCGACCATTCTCAATCTGAATGTCATTACTGCTCATTTCATCTATATTATCTGTTTGTTGTGTTCTGATGGAAGCTCCCGAGTTCATAATTTCCCGAAGATTAGAAATGTCATAACTATCAATCACCCCATTTGAATATATTTCTCCACTAGGATGAGAATATTGATTTTGTTGTCTATGGCCATTAAAATGATCAATGGCATACGAAGCATGCAAAAATTCAAAATTGTGAATATCTCCATCAAGATTGGGATCAGTTTCACGAAAGTAATTACCAAAATATTGTTCTTTTTTCAAAGCCCGTAACCTGTGGCGCAGTTGTCTTTGTTCTCTTCTCTCTCTTTGCTTGTCGGCCAATATTTGTGTGGCAGTTTGTCGTTTGTAATTTTCAAAGTCCATTGATTCATTATTTATATTTGATGGTGAGATTGGTGTCGAAGTACTGGGTGTATTTTCAAGACCATTTAATTTGGAAGGTTTATCGCTTTCGGGTAAACTGGAATCACTTTGCGGGGAAGAATTTTTTAAGTACCCTAAAGCTAAATTTATGGGTCCTTGTGTAAAAGGTGACTTAAAAAAAGAGTCAAGATTTCGATTTCCTTTAGTACGTTCTTTTCCTTTTTTCGAAACATGTTGGGTATATTTAGTGGATTTCATAATAGCACGAGCCATCGACTCAAGAGGATCTATATTTTCATCAACGCAGACACTTTCTAGAGATGCATTATCGTCGACTAATGCAACAACGCTGGGAGGATGGTCTGAAGTATTATCATTGTTTTCCGTATTATGGGTTGGATAATCGTCATAAACTATCTTTGGAAATAAAGCATCAATCTCAGAACTATGCGAGTTGAGTCGTTTTGGGTGATTTGAAAAACCGGCTAAAGATGAAAAAGATTCACGAGAAGAAAGTTCTCGATCTTTCCCTGGAAACGCATTTACTGAAGAACTATCATTTTGGCTAGATTCATATAAATGAAACGGCGACCCAGAAGCGTTATCAGGCTCGTCCAAAAAAACTTCACGTTGATAAGCATTTGTAATATCTTCATGATCTAAAACATTTAAATTAATAACATGGTCGACATAATTTTCTTGATTGCTTTCAATGTTGTGATCATCATGATTTAAACCGTTATCTAAGTTCTCAACGCTTAAAGAGCATGATAAAGATATGGCAGAGTGTGAATCTACATCATTTGGCAGAATATCGGATAAGCTGTACGATTCTTGTATATTTTCAGGATTAGGTTCATTGGTAGAGGTTATAGAGGGGAAAAGGGATATATTTGAGAAATACGACTTGTTCGATGAACGTGGTTGATTATTCATGTGTCAGGTATATAAGAATGACACCAACAACAAAAACAAAAGCATAAAAAATAAAAATAATGAATATTTTTATCTATGACATTAGAAATCAGAAGCTTTCCGCTGATGCTGGTCAATAATGTATAAAGATAGTTTCGATAAGTTTTGTTACTTGTTGAGGTTTAAAGGAAGAGTATTTGGTTAAAAAATAAAGGAAAAAGAAAGAAAAAAACAAGTTTTCCTGGAGATATTCTTTATAATGACTAAGCAGTTGCAACATTCTCAAATTTACCTTGCAGACTCAGAATTTTGCATGTGAAGATCAAACAGTTTCGTCAACTTCCATGTCTGAGAATGGGAAATAAAACAAAATCTAGTTGAGCTTGTTATTTAACAATAGTTATTTTAAAAAGAAAAAAAAAATTGATTTCAAAAGTATTTATATAAATAATCATATTAATTCATAGCCTTTTTAAAGACTTTTTCAACGCTATCCAAGTCATTGTGATCAACCTGAATCAACTCAAGATGGAAATAGTCTTGAATGGCTTGAAGAATCTTGAAAGATCTTTCGTCTTGAACGAAAGAAAGAGCTATACCTTTGCGACCAAAGCGACCAGTACGACCAATTCTGTGGAGGTATGTTTCGGGATCAGGTCTGCCTTCGCGAGTAGTAGGAAGATCAAAGTTAACAACAACGTTGACAGAGGGAATATCGATACCACGAGCCAAGACGTTTGTGGTGATTAAAACCTTGGAAGTTCCGTTACGGAAATCGTCAATGAGTTTATCACGAGAGACTGAGTCCAAATCCGAGTGTAACACAGAAACAGCGTGGCCTTCCATTTTCATGGTTTTATATAAAGTGTTGGCTGTTTCCTTTTTAGCGGTGAAAATAATGGAAGATCCGATTGTCATCAAACCGTAAATATCCGTGAGAACCTTTATACGCTCACTTTCACTATCAATGTCCATGTAGACCTGGGTAATTTCTTTAACGTTAAGTTCTGTGGGTTTAAGGCGGATTTCGTTCTTTGGGTCAGGAACGAATCTAAGGGCGTATTCGTAAACATCATCATCAAAGGTTGCACTAAAAAGAACAACTTGAATATTCTTAGGAAGAAGTCTTTTGAGGCGAAGAGATTGGTCACCAAGAGAACCTTGGCCAATCATGTTGTCGGCTTCATCAAGAACAAGGATTTTCAAAGCGCTAACATCAAGCATCTTTCTTCTAATCAAATCAGTCATGGTTCCTGGTGTGCCAACAACAACTTGAGCATCAATTTTAACGTCTCTTACGTATGAATCGGGAACGAGAACCTTAGTTTTAATGTCAGTGAACTTAGCCATTTCTTCGACAACATCTAAAGTTTGGCGAGCCAATTCACGCGCAGGAGAAAGACAAATGGCTTGTGTTTTGGGATTATTGACATCAACTCGGTTAAGCATGCTGAGAGTGAAGGCAGCTGTTTTGCCAGTACCTGACTGACTTTGACCAATAAAGTTGACGTAAGGTTTTTTCATTAACAATGGCAAGGCCTTTTCTTGAATTTTGGATGGTTGGTAAAACTTCATTGCTGTTAAGCCTTTCAAAAGCTCTTCTGATCTAAATACATTGTTAATTTATGCGATGAGATATCAAGTCATGCCTCAGGCAACAGGTACATACAAACCAAGCTCATCAAACTTCTTGACTGAGTATAGAGGGGAATTGGGATCAGCTTGTAAATCAGCAAGCTTGACAGAGACTTCATAATCGTTTTTGACTAAGTTGCTAATTTCATCCTTTAAGTCCTTTTCACTGACTTCACTGCTTTCTTCCTTTGATTCTTTGGTGTCTTCCTTGGTGTCTTCCTTGGTGTCTTCCTTGATATCTTCCTTGGTATCTTTTTTGTCAGCTTCGGCGTCTTTTTTTTCAGCTTCAGGCTTCTTCTCGGTGGTCAGAGCAACAGACGACAGTGCATCAGCCAGATTTTCAGTTTCCTGAGAAGCAGGAGTCTCGGCCTGTTCTTTGGCAATGATCTTATCTGCCTCTTCGTTTGATAAAGGATTCAATCTACTAGCGAGAGACATTTTTGGGGGGGATGGAGAAGGTTTATTAGTTATGATTTAAAAAGTGGTGAAGTGTATAGAAAATTTAAAACAGACGATGTGCTAATCGCTGTTCTGTCCTAAATGCCTGTATGTTGAGTTTACAAAAAAAATTTGTCACGGGGTTACCCTACATCATCATCACGATGAAAAAAAAAATTCCAACCACTTACTGATTGTCTTTTTTGTACCTCCCACCAAATTTTTTCTCCTGTCTCGCACTGCACTTTTTTTTTCATCTAACAGGAAAAAATCGGTTCATATAAACATCAACATGCCACCAAGATTTCCAGGTTTCACACGCGCCCATGTCCCTGGCGGTGAATGGGTCAAGACCCGCATGGTTCGCGACAATTTCAAGCGTGCCAAGGTTGCAGAGGAAGAAGTCACCAGAACTTCTCTCAGATACATTTCCAGAAACACTACGCTGCCCATGCGCACACGTATCGAAGCTCAGCTTCAACTAGTTTCCATGCCCAACTATACTCGCATGACACAAGTCAAGAATAGATGTGTTGATTCTGGCTATGCTCGATCTGTTATCAAGGAATTCAGACTGTGCAGAGTAAGTTTTTAAAAATGTTATATTGAAAGAATGACTAATTACTAACATGTTTGATAGATGAAATTCAGAGAAAAGGCTCTCGCCGGCGAGCTCCCTGGTGTCAAGAAGGCCAGTTGGTAATTTGATCCCTATCAGATATTTAAACAATGATTCCGAGACCAACTCTCAGCTGTTATGACCTTTGATTTTATTATTTTTTTTTCTTGAATCTGTAAATAGAAACTAATGAAATTTGTTTGTAAATATTTTATCTTTTTTTCATTATATTTATAGTAGAAATTGGCAATATGTACAATAGTTTTACTTTAGCGTTGCTCTTTGAGAGAAAATAAATCAGCAACAGACCATTCTTGGTTAACATTTGTCACGGGTGGGTGTACCTCGTCAAGTCTCTTTTTGCAGTTTTCAACTTCATCTGGTAGCCCCAAAGAAGCATACATTTTAGCCAGATTTTCCAAAACCATTGTGGCACACAGACCACATTCTACAGTTGTGTTGGAAAGAGGGTGAGCTTCAGTGTATGCACCTTCAGCCCAAGTCACAGCATCTTCGCGCTTGGACTTGTCAGCGGCCCATAAAACCTCGGACAGGTAAGACATAGTTCGTGCCTCGAAGCAGTCAGGATCGGGGATGCGTTCACGGCTGCGACCTTCGGGCTCTCTCTTGCGACGGATTGATCGCAGAGTGGAAAGAAAGATTTCTAAAGCACGAGGATAATTTCCAGTGGCTGCATAAAACTTGCCGAGCTCAATGCTGGCATTGTATAATTGTGAAGTGATTCCCTCGCCAGTGGGCTTGCCGTCATTTTGGTTAACAAGCTTGGAAGAAACCTCGAGAGCGGGGTCTGAGATTAAGGTAGCCTTGTGTAAATCCTGATTAGGACCCTCGGCAAAATAAGCCTTCATTCGAGGGGTCGCAACAACCTGGACAGCCTTGACAAAATATGATTCGGCTTTGGGGTCCTTTTCTGCTAAGGCATATTTACCTAGTTGAATAGAAGCGACACTCTTTAGTTCAGACATGCCCCAAGGAATATTTTCACTTGCAATTAAAGCGGCTTTAGCTTTCTCACTGTTATCATAAAGCTCCTCGATGCGAGCATATCTAATGAGAAGATCAGAGTAACCTCCGAGCCATTCTTGGGATTTATCACTCAGATCTTCCACTGGAACCCGAGTTCCATCTGCTTGTTTAGTCGTAGTCAGTTCGTCAATAGCAAGTTTATAGCACTTTAAAGCGTGATCAAATTTGTTGTCCATTTCGCTATTGACACCTTCGCGAACAAGCGTCTTAACATTAAATGGCCAGTCGCCGGGGATATTCTGAACACCATCAGATTTCGAAGTTTCCTGAAAGTAAAGAAAAAGAACACTTGCGGAACCGATGACATAAAAAAGAGCCAAGCCAAGACCCACTTTACGAGACATTCGCAAGAGTCTAATACCTCGAGGATTAGAAACTTCAATTTTGGGGATTTTAAATCCTCGGGTTTGCTCTAAGTTTGAAATTGGTAGTTTGGGGAAGGCGTTCAAAGGCTGTGGCCTTAATTCTGCAGACCCAAAAGGAGTTCTCATCCTCAGGCCTGTGCCTCTTGAGATGGTTGTTGGTGCTCTTCGTAACGATCTAGATATCATTGTTTTTGTATAAGGGTATTTTGATGATCAAATCAGAAATGGGTAAAAGCGCAGGGCTTTTTAAATTTGTGTACCTGTGGTGAAAGGAAGCTATGTAAAAAAAATTAATATTTAAAATAAATTAATATATGTTACGTAATATGTTATATAATTTTTATAATTTACAGAATTACCTAATGCTGACTGTCTATACTTGCTTTTCTAATCTTCATTTTAAGTCTTAACAGACAATTAGTGATAAATCCCACCAATTTAGAAAGCTAACTTATACATTACTCAATAAATGCTCATATACTTTCAGCTCTCTTTCAAGTAACGATGATTATGAGTTTAAAATGAGTTCAAAGTCTTTTGACAATCTTCCCGTTGCTGATGCTCAGCAAACGGATTACGAGAATGAACATGATAACATGGAAAGAGAAGGCGCAGGAAATCAATTGGTACCAATTGATAATAACAACCGCATAATAGAAGAAAGTAACTACGGTTCTAATTTTGAGCATGTTATCATAGAGCGTCCCTCTTTAGCAAGTTTACGACCTAGTGGAGTGTCAACACCGTTGATGCTGCCACATACAGGACTTCAGTCTCTGCGATCTAGTCCTGGTGGATCGACATTAGCGCATGGGTTTGGCGAGGATGGGTGGAATCTAGGTACACCTGGAGGAAGTTCAGGGAACGACGAAAAGCTGGAAAGAATATTTACGGGGACAACGACAGCCTGTGATACTGTGATTGATGAATACCATGGGATTGCGGCCACAGCAGGGGCACATGGGTTTCACAGCTTGGAAAAAATCGATCAATACCCGCCTATAGCTAGTAAGGATGAGGCTAAACCCTTTCAAGATATCTCTAACGATTTGATTTTCCAATCCAAGCCCAGTGAAGAGATGAAGAAACCTGCGCCCAGAAATAAATATTTTTTGCTGGGTTATCTGAGTTCTAAACAAAAACGTAAAGGACGCAGAAGTTCAGTACACCAGTCCAATGGTAATAAGGAATCGGGGATATATTTAGAGAGTCGTTCAAGTGGGCGTCACGATATACCTGTTTCAGGAGACTCGGGAGAAACAGTGTCTTCATCAAGCAACAGTTTTTTTCTCAAATCCAAGAGAATATTGGAACCCAAGTCACAGCGACGGATTCAGCGATCAGGGAGCGACGATGACAATGACTATTACGAACATAAGGACATGTCATTTATAAAGAGGTTTTACCGGTGGCTCATTATAGGCGGCGGAATACAAAATTCTGGGTCACCGGATGACTCTGAAGGAAGACGGCGAAATTATGAGAAATACCCCAATGACTCCATTTTCTTTTTATTTGGAGGTCGCGTTTTATCTGCGCGTGATACACCGTTGAATGTGTTTATATTCGGGCTTATCTTAGTCCTTGGAGGCTTGTTTTTTGGATTCATGTAAGTGGAAACCCCGAGAAAATGGAGTGTGTTTTTGTTTCAAGAGATGATCAAGTACTAACTATTTTAATTTAGAGCGCCATGGAGCTGGAACCACATATCTCCGGCAGTTCCTATTACATTTGCATATTGCTTTTTGATGTCTCTAATGTCATTTTTAAAATCGAGTACTACCAATCCAGGTGTAAGTTAGCGATGCTTTAGTTGGTGAGTGTGAGGACGTTTTTAACATTTTGTAGATATTGCCGCGAAACATTCATTTAGTCGGAGATAACATGAATCTCCCGGAAGAATACAAGCTTTCGACGATTCTACCTGGCCCACACTTTGAAAACCCAAAAAGTCAAGATAAAACACGGGTTGTTCTTGTCAACTATTGTTCAACATGTCGTATTTGGCGGCCGCCACGAGCGAGTCATTGCCGAGTATGCAACCATTGCGTGGGTATGTTCCCATTTAGATGCTTTGTATGTTTTTTACTAACGTGTGTAGATTTGCACGATCATCACTGCGTATGGCTGAACAATTGTGTGGGGCGCCGCAACTACAAGTATTTTTTTAGTTTTTTGTTTTTTACAACCCTGAGTTGTCTCTACATGGAAGGTATATGCATTTACTACATGGTAAAATCATGGCAGAGTCTTAGGGAAGAGCGCATGAGTCAGGATGGGTATGGCGACATGGGACTTTCGTTCAAGGACAGTTTGAAGCACACGCCGGTCGGAATGCTTCTTGCAGTATTTGGGTTTATTGCGTCTTTGTACCCGATGCTTCTTTGTGGGCTTCATATTTACCTGATAACTACCGGTCAACAAACTCGTGAATTTGTAAGTAAAGAAAGAGGATAATGTGGCTTTAACGCTAACATATTGTGTAGCTTCGAGAAAGAAGTACAAGGAAACAAGGAGGTGAGAATAGCGAGTGTGTATTGGATGGGAAACCCCGAAAGTATCGTAATAGGCCATTTGATACAGGGAACGTGGTTCACAATATTTATCTTGCACTTTTTCGTCCAGACATTGCAAAGTAAGTTTTATTTTGGTTTAGTACGGGGAAGGTTTGTCTGGCTTGTGTCATTTATGATTCAGCCGTGCATTCATTATTTTGATTTCTCCAGGATTTTTTTTTCAATATTAAGTTACTAATCTGGCTTTTTCTAGTTTTATTGAACCAAGGAAGGATTACATTGAAGGAGATGCTAGGTTCGAGAGATTTCATCCTATGGAATAGAGTAGATTATGTTTTGCATTTCTTTGATTTTTTTAATAATATAAAAATAATTGTATTAGTCTATTTTACTTTTTTTTTCATTTACAAAACACCCTTTGTGCTGGGAACTTCATTGGTGCCAGTCCGCGAGATAGCTTCTCTGATGGCAATTGCAAGAGCCTTGAATGCCGACTCAGCCTTGTGGTGATCGTTTTTACCGCGGATAACGTCGACGTGGAGGGTGATGCTTGCGGCGGTTGCAAAGGACTCAAAGACGTGGGGGATCATTTCTGTGGAGAGATCGCCAATTTTCTCGCGCACAAGCTGGAGCTCGGTGACGCAGTAGGGACGATTACTGAGGTCGACAACAGCACGGGAAAGAGCTTCGTCGAGAGGTGCGAATCCGTGGCCAAAGCGCTTAACGCCCTTGATTTGACCGAGGGCTTGCTTGAATGCCGAACCGAGAGCAATAGCGCAGTCTTCAGCAGTATGATGGTCGTCGACTATAGATTAAAAAAGGGGAAGAAAAGGTTAGGAAATGGATTGTAAGGTGGATGGTATAATAATAATAGTAAAACATACTATGAATATCGCCGATGCATTCGAGGATAAGACTCCAGCCCGAGTGTTTTGCAAGGGCATGAAGCATATGGTCGAGGAAACCAACACCGGAGTTGACGCTGATTACTTGAGATGAAGAGTTCTGAGCAGCGTGGCCGGCCTCCTCCTCGCCGTCTTTCTTAAAAAGAGACTTTTCTAAAGCGACGGGGCCGCCGTCCAGCGACAGTGCGATTTGGATTTTGGTCTCATTTGTGTTTCTAATGAGGGTAGTGGCTCTTCGTTCAGACATGATGTGTGTTATATTTATATTGTATATATAAAGGGGGGGTTTTCAAATGTGAGGAAAATTCAAAAAAAAAATAAACAAATAAAAATGGTAAAAAACTTTTTTGTATTATCTTAATATTAATATATAAATGGAAAATGGGGAAATTGTGGTGGATCTTCTATGAGAAGCACGTTCTTTGATGATCTACGCTATCTTGATTTTTTTTTTTTCACCGAGAAACTTCTTGCAGCAGCTGGAAATTCTTTTTTTTTGTGTAGTGACTAATTCTATGTACATGATACGCGCGACTTTTGAAGTGGATGAGAATGTAACAAAATGTTGTAATATATTAATTAATTAATTATAATTATATAATATTTATGTCATCAGATTACACACAGTGGTCAAATCGTGTAACATATACGTAATGATGACATTGTTGCAATGGTTGAGGGTTCCATATATTGGGATGATAGTCTTAGACGATACTAAAGTATGGATGAAATGAAGGACATAAACGAACAGAGTGAAAAAGAGTGGGATAATTTTGCTCCGGTGAATGAATCCAAAGTTAATGAAAGTTTTTAAGCTTAGAGGAAAAAATGAAGTAAAATGAAGAAATGGAAGGGTTAAATGAGTATATTCTCTATTTTTGATTTCTGTAAATTACACATGGAGATTTTATTCTTCAATTGTTGACTCAATTGTTTAAAATATACAAAGAAAATAGGTGATTGGTATGGTTAAACGAATTTTATCTCATGACTTTTCATCATTATTAAAGTTCATGAAAGGATCGAGATGGGTATTCTTTTAAGAAAAAATAAAATGGACCTGACAGTTGACACAATTGAGCAACTTTTAATTAGTGAAAAAGAAAATAAGAACTGTATTAAATTTATTTCGAGTTGGTCATTTTCTTCTCTCTGTTTCTTTTATTAGTATAAATATGATAGATATAATATTAATAAAATAACCGTATTTACGCAACGAATTTAAATTTTTGAGTAGGTTTGATTGAGCGCTTAATTGATTAATCGGAGGGAATCTGGCATGATGGGAGAGAGGAGGGTATTTTGTGCTTGCATTTTCATTGACGTTTCCCAAAAAAAGCTTGTGATAGTTAAGGTTCAAGGGATTTAATAATGTAGTTTTAGCTAATAATAACGATGGAATTGAAAGAAGTTAATCTATTGAGAAGATAAATGCACAAGTGTCACTACAGTGTGTGCAGTTGTGCAAGACACCGAGGCTCAAAGAAACGGTTCTTAAAAACGGCCGTTGAAAAAAAGGCCCTTTTGTTTAGATATTATTACTAGGTAGACGTTATTGAGTTTTTTCAGCATATATATAAATGATATATATTAGCAGCTAGTTTTGAATTGAGATATCTGATAGTTTAGATAGTCAAGATATATGTATATATATTAATATGTAGATCATAAAGGCTTTCATATTTTAATCTTTTTTTTTTAATTTTACTATTTTTTTTTAAAAAAATTCAAAATATTCTATTTATTGATAATCTCTAAAGGCAAACCAGCAATAGAGCAAACCAGCAAGCAATCCAATGCAAAAAAAAAAGTTTGGAGATCAAAGAGGTTGTGAAATCAAAAGAAGGCAGCAGCCATACAAAAACATGAATCCGGGTAACTAGTGAATTATTAGGAAGTTTAGTAAGCCGCCATTTCTTTTGCCTTACGTGTTACAAAAACGAGTCTGGCAGCAACCTCACAAAGTGTTCATTCTAAAGAAAAAATAGATCAATGAGCCTCTTTCTTAAAAGGCAAAAAGGTTGTTACAATTACAAAAAGTCAAAAAGAATTATAATAAACGATGGTTGCCTGGGTTTCCGATACTGGTTGGCTTTTTTTTTTTTTTCAAAACAAACAGAAACTGGGAAAATAAACAAACAAAATATGAGAATTTACAACATTAATTATTTAAGGGTTAGAATTGATGTAATCTATGAATGCGAAGTATGATTATGTAGATAAAAAATAAAATGTATCCAAACAAAAGTCTTTTTTTTGAAGCGATGTTTTGTCGGCTAAAGACAGTCAGGCAAGTATACACGCCGAGATAAGCCGAATGCGAGAGTTTCTGTCAACATAAAAATAAAAAAGCATATGAGCATGGCCACACACAGCATAGCCAGTTCAAACTGTTAGTCACTTTTTCCTAAAAAAGAATCAGCTGGAAAAAAAAAAAGCGTTAACCGAGAACCAGCCGATTCTATAAGTATCCCCTTGACTAGAGTAATAAACCCGTCTAATGATTGATATTTTTTATATATATACAAATTTCATTGAACGCTTTCATAGCCATAAAAACTGCTCTGGTCCATTCGAAGACGATAGGGGTTTTGGGTATATTTCTTTTTGCAGAGGGGCTGACTGGGACGCGCGTGAGGCACGCCAGGCTGTGCTGGCATGAAAAGAACTGACGCGTAAGTTGTGTGGTGTGTTTTGTTACTTTAATGACATGTCATCATCATCAGCAGCACGGTTTCAAAGGCTGTAACAATCTGTGGCAACTTTGTAACAACCACAGATTGCATGCCTCGTCCAGTTTGGCTTTAACCTCCTTTGCTGCTAAGTTTGTTGTTTGTTACAAAAATAAAATATATACACACATAATAATAAATATAAATAAATAAAAAATATTACATTGCCACCAATTATTGTTTTTTTTTTCCCTGTCCCCTTGGATTTTCCTTCTACTTACTCTTTTTTTTTCTTTCTTTCTTTTACTCTACACAATTCGTTTTTGCCTCCCTCCTTTAACACCAACTACTACCCTCCCCCCTCCCCGTTCAAATCAACACCTTTAAACCTACCCTCTTTTTTCACCATCTCAACCTTCCACCACCCATCACTCTTCTCTAATAACTCACATCATCCTTCAGGATATATCTCTTAAATCTACATCAAAGTAAGTAGATCGCCTCTCTCGTTCAATTCTTAAAGGCCTCGTTGCCCTGTCTTTTAGCTAGCGCCCAGTTTTTGTTTGTGTGTCTTTGGGATTCATCTTCATTATCTTCTTCATCAATCATCACATACAAACTTATCTTTCTCTTGTTCATTCAATCCAACAATCTTTCACATAAACATACTCAATCGCCTCGGATTTAGATCATCATCGTGGAAATCTGATTGTTTCATCTTGTCTAGTTTTATACTACTCATTGTTGAATTGGTTTTTCCCTTTTTTTTTAACACATTCCGGCTTGCCTCCTTTTTTTGTTGTGTTGTTATTTTTTTAAAAAAAGACTCCTACTATATGAACAACAACACCTATCTCCCCTTCCCCTCTCCTCCCCCCTTTTTATTTCTGTTGATATTATTTTCTTACCTGCCTTGTAACACAACTTGGTTACTCGAAAGAGTGTCAGAAATATGAGCCTTGCTGTTTACACAATTCAATGATGACGAGATGAAGATGAATCTTCCAACCATGATGATATAAATGCCGCCATCTATCACTATTTAATATTTTTTTGGGCTTGAGGTTGTTTATTTTGCCACAATTTTCTTGATTGAGAATTGTCATGTTCATCACCCTGTTTTGCTTTTTATTTTTTTCCATATCAATTTTCTCATCAATCCTTGAATTATTTTAACAGCCTGGTGGTTTTCTTTTTTTTTTTTCCCCTTCCTCCCTCTTTCTCTCCCTCCCCCCTTTTGACAATTCACATTCAAACATTCTGGAATTTTCGACAGCGTCCTACTCAACTTTTTAACCCTATCTCTCTACTTTTTAAAAAACAAACACTCGTCTAACATACTAAATTACAGATGTCTACCTCGCGTGAAGATTCCGTCTACCTTGCCAAGCTCGCTGAGCAGGCTGAGCGTTATGAAGAAATGGTCGAGAACATGAAGGCCGTTGCCACTGCTGGCGATGAGCTGAGTGTCGAAGAGCGAAACCTTCTTTCTGTTGCCTACAAGAACGTTATTGGCGCCCGCAGAGCCTCATGGCGAATTGTGTCCTCCATTGAGCAGAAGGAAGAGAGCAAAAACAATACTGCTCAGGTCGCCTTAATAAAGGAATACAGAACTAAGCTTGAGGGTGAACTCGCCAAGATTTGCGACGATATCCTTGATATCTTGACCAACCACCTCATCCCCGCTGCTAAGACTGGCGAGTCCAAGGTCTTTTACTACAAGATGAAGGGTGATTACTACCGCTACTTGGCTGAGTTTGCTTTTGGCGAACAGCGTGAAAAGACCTCCAAGGAGTCTCTCAATGCCTATGTTGCTGCCTCCGATATTGCCAATGTCGATCTTGCTCCTACCCACCCCATCAGACTTGGTCTTGCCCTCAACTTCTCTGTCTTCTACTATGAAATCCTCAACTCTCCTGAAAAGGCCTGCCACCTCGCCAAGCAAGCCTTTGACGATGCCATCTCTGAGCTCGACACACTTTCCGAGGACAGCTACAAGGATTCCACTCTTATTATGCAGCTGTTACGTGATAACCTGACCCTCTGGACTTCCGACATGTCTGAGGCTGACTCCTCCAACGCAGCTGCTGCCGCCGCTGCTCCTGCTGCTGCTGCGGACCCTAAGGAGGCTGCTGCTCCCGCTGCTGCTGAGGAGGCTGTCAAGGCTGAGCCTGAAAAGGCTGCCGACGAGCCTGCTGCTGCCGCTGCCGCTTCCTAAATGTTGAAAACACGTGTGTGTGTGTGTGTAATTAATGAGAAAGTATATTATGGATAACTTGATGGAATTTTTTTATTTTTTATTTGCTCCTATTCCTCCTTCTCACCCTTTTGTTTTCCTCTCCCCCTTTTCTATTATTTTTTAAAAAAATTGAAAAAAAATGAAAAATATATATAATTGATTTAGTTTGGTTATTCCCTTTCCTTTTTTTGTGATTCACCTGTTTAATGAAAGAAGTGAAGATTTTTTTTTTGAAAATACGATTAGTAGAGGTTATATGTGTGGTTTTTTTGTTAGATTTTTTTTTATCTTATATTGACCACATTCATTTTCTATTCTATATATTTTATAATTATGCAGCTAAAAAATGGTAAAATAAACCTATTTTCAGAGACTCATTAATGGAGAAAGGCATAGTTATGTTTACACAATGTCCTCCAAGAATGAAGTTCCGATTAACGAAATAATTTGTAAAAAATTTTTGGTTAAAAAAGAATGATTGAAATGTGTGTACTAATTGAACCAAAATGATTTTTTTTTTTAAAAAAAAAGGCTCATTTAAGGCCGGAGAAACAGATTAAGGGTTTGTTCCAGGTTACAAAAAAATGTATACACATTAATGTAAAATGAAAGACGAGCTAAAGCCATTACAATTTATCAGAAAAAAAGCTGGAATGTAGGAGGCCAACGGAATGAAGTAAAGAAGATGGCTATAATTTTCTTTCTTCCTAAAGGTTAATGAATCATCAGCCGTTGAATTGAATAAAGATTCTTCAAAGTTTTTTTTTGGTTTCCCTACCTTGAAAGCCTGTTGAAATACACCCAACCTGAGAAACATCTAAGGGTCTGGGATATTACATTGGCCTTCCAAGGTCTGTTTTGGACGGGCGGGTTTCTCAATCAGGAGACTTGCGCAGTTTTGGACCAAAAAAAAGTCTAAAGAATTAACGTTTTATTTGGCACATCTAATAAACTTCATTTTTTTCATTTTAATATTACCAACCTGAGTTTTTTTGGTAATTCTTCTAGTTTTGACCTGAGCCTTTTTGTTGCTTTTGGGAGCTGGACCCAAGAACTGTGCTCGTTATGAGCAGCCAGTCAGTATCCCGGTAAACTACGTAGACGATTGAGCCCTAGAATTCAGAATACCAGCGTCGTGCTGGTAGCAAAGGTTAATTTCGTGACGGGGACATTTTAAACACCTCTTGTCGTCTCATGATGCCACTCTAAGTTTCTTGAAAAAAAAGAAAACATTCGTGGAATAACAAAATCCTCAAGACCGTTACATTGGGGTCGTTGTGAAAAGATTTTGTTTTTAATTACGCGATTCCAAATCTTCACTCCATCACTCCCCTGTCTGATCAGGTCGGCTCACTTGTGCTTGGGCGTCTCTGTATTAACAACGGCTAACCCCTTAGCATCTGGAGGAGTAAAAGAAACGCTACAGTCGTGGGAATACTTGATTTAAGGCAAGCTTTGAGTATCGGTGAGTCCTTTTTGTAGAAAACGCGAAGACGTTGACGACAATTCAAAGCCATCAATGCCTAGTACGTTTGAGTTTTTTTTTGTTTCTTCAGGGTGAGGGAAAAGTCACATAGTTCTAGAGAATTCCTTTTTTTGCTGTTTTTTAGTATCCCACTCCGTCTCTCCAGCTACCTTTGGGAGGTTTACGGGTCACGTTGGGCCCACTGCGGCTCTTGTATATCACCCTTTGGTTGTTACTCCCATTTTTGAAGGATGCACCGGAACACGGAAACGTAAAAGCGGTTTCGAGAAGGCGAGAAGGAGAGAGAAATGAAGGTGTCAAGAGGTATACTTCAAGTACAGATGAGGTTTTAAGTCTTTTATTGTTTAAAAAAGAAATCTTGAAATAGGTTTATCTTGTTTAAAAAAATTTGCAATTGTGTTCTCTTCTTAACGGTTATGTTGAATTTGAATTGAACTTTTGAAAGATGAGGATGAGCTTCTCCAACATGGGATGTGCCAACTACCGTCCGCAATCTTTTAAAATGCCCTGCTTAAATAGCTCTCATAAGACCCTTCTATCACCAGAGTTACCCTTCCTTTAGTGTGCAACCTCTCTCTCAGTTTAAACCACACGCTCAGGTCGCAGCTTCTTGCTCGCACGTTTTTTTCCCCCTCCCGCCCCTTACGCTTGAACCTCTTACGTAGCCTTCCCATCGCTCTGGCCACCGTACATTTCAGTATTAAGAATATACCGTCACAGATATCCCACTTCCTCCGTTTAACACGACTTCTATCCAACCCTCAGTCTCCCAAACCTCCTAAAAAAATAAAGTAAAAGGCGCCCCTTTTATCTCTCAAAATCTTGTCATTTTTTATTTTTTTATACAATCCCGCAATTCCTACCGATATCGAACAACAACTATTTAAACATTTCTATTTTTTATTGAAAGAACTTTTTTTTTTGTAGTGGAAACAAAACAATTGAATTTCTATTCTTACAATGCCTATCTCACTTCCTCAGCTCGGATCCTTTGACCTTTCCACTGCCTTCAGACTTATCAACCTGGTAGTCGGCGTGTTATTTATTCTTGGTGGAATTTCCCAGTTCTTCCCAGTTTCTTTGTAAGTCCTTAACTTTTTTTAAAATCCATTTATATATGTAAAAATTTGCAACTTTTTTCTCCAATTCTCAAATAACTATACAACTCGGCTTTATTGCAAATCTCAATTCCGTTCTCAACTATACCATGAACCAAAAAAATAAAAAACACCATCAACCTTACCTTAATGAAATGCCTACAATGAAGAAACTCTCTTATCGCTATTGTTTTTCTAAAAATGGCAACAAACCTTTACCATCAACAATTTCAATTGTGTAAACTACACATTTTTTTTGTTCCCATTTCTCCACAAAAATTTAATAATAAAACCGGGCAACGGCTTTTCATTATCTGATATCCCATCCGTTTTTTTTTTCTTTTTTAAAAACGACTCCTTTTTTTAAACAATTGACTTGAACTTATCATGGAATCTTATTTTATATTAACTTAGCTAACTTTTAATTCATTATAGCCAATCTGTACGTATTCGCCTTATGAACGCGCCAAATAAGCACGTCACAAAAATTAATTAAAAAATCATCGATTTTACTATACCCCCCGTTATCAGTTATCCTATTGCCAAATTCCAATTACTCACATACCTTTTTTTTAGACAGTTGTCGGCGTCTATGTCATAATCTTTGGTTTGGGTCTCATCTTATTAGGTACGCAGAACTTTTTTCTTTTTTTTTTAAAAAAATTGTAGCATTAAAAAAATACCCCACCATTTAAATTTTTTTCCCACAAAACTAACCATCCTACTTCATCCTAATCTCATCTTGGTTACCATTTTGAATATTTCATCCAAACAGAATTCCGCGTTCCTCCCTTGACTTATAGCTACGCGTCGTTCCTCTTTTCTTTTATTGGCCGAGGCATCTTTTACACCTTCATTGGCTCCCTGCTGCTCCATGACCACGTCCTCAGAATCATTGCGGGCTCCATCATCATCTTCATTGGTGTTGTTTATATTCTTCTCGAGTTTGTGGCCAGCGTCCAGAAACCATACAGCATGATCACCCCTGGTGATGGTGGCTACGAGGACCACACCGAGACTTTATAATGAGAGAAAAAAAAGTACAGACTATAACAATTGAATATTTTAAAGAAACCGGTGTATCTTTTTCATTTTTTTCTTTTGAGTTGGTGTAAACGTAAGGGATGTATTGTAATGATTGGAAAAAAATAATGGGCATTGAGCATGAATAAGATGAAAAAAGTATCCTTAAGTGCGAAACTAGGTTATGAATGTAGTGTCGTATCTATGATTCTAACCACTCCATTTTTTTACTCGTTTTTTAAAAGTAATGGTTATAATCAATAGCAATGTTTTATACAGCAAAAATTTAAACTCATTTGACAGGTCTCTTTTTGCCATATCGTTTGTCCTGTACCTCTCGTGTATTTTGAAGAAAATAAAACCTATATATTTTGCAACTGGCTTAGAGGTAAACAGGAGCTTAATTTTGTATCCGTACCCCCCACCACCTAATAAATAGGCGTCAAAAAACTTGAAGAGAAAACTAGGTTCCTCAATTTACCCCACGACTATCATTTTGCTTCCTCCTAGATACAAAAAATCACGGAACTCGATTCACGTGATTTACTGATACATTTTAGCCTCTTGATTAACAATCAGATAAACATTCGATAATTGAACGAGGTTAAACTTCCATCATAAAAACCAGCCTTATGAGTTTTCACCTTTAAGAAATACTTTTTTCAAATTCGAAAGTGAAAGTTTACACTGTTGAAATTAGCCCCTTCTCCACAAACATTTACGAAATGCGGTTGGCTAACCAAAACTCTTCACCACCCACGGAAGTACAAAGCCCTTTAAACAATGACTTGCATGATGAATCTCAACCAACTACAACAACCAGCGCCCACCTAAAACATCATAGCAAAAAGAAACATGAACAAAAGACAACTTTGTCGCGTGCAGATGCTTTATTACTTGCCCAGTTTTCGGAAAAAGCTCAGCGCTACGATGACATGGCTAAGTACATGAAAGCAGTGGTCAACCACGGAGGCGAACTAAATACCCAGGAACAGTGGCTTCTTTCTAATGCTTTTAAACAAGCAGTCCAAACTCGTAAACTTTCTCTGAAAGCCCTCTTTTCAAAACCAGATGACACGACAAAGGATGCTGCAGCAACTGAATTACTAGATGAATACAAATCTAAAATAAAACAGGAGCTGACCGAGTTTTGCTGCGACATTCTTGAGCTTTTAGAAAGTAATCTCATTCCTGGAGTAAAGACCGATAAATCCAAGGCCTTTTATTTTCTTCTAAAGGGCGACTTCTACCGCTTCCTGGCCGACTTTCACTTTGATTCGAACGGTGAGCAAATCATCCAAGAAGCTTTAGACGCCTATGTTTTTGCCTCCAACCTGGCCCACAAAACGCTGCCGTGCACTGATTCCGTAAGACTTCGCATTGCTCTCAACTTTTCTGTTTTTTACCATGTAATTTTACAAGACACTCAGAAAGCTCAGCGGATTGCTAGGCCGGCCTTTGACTCGGCTATAGATCACCTAGAAGAACTGACTACGGACAATTATGAGGAAGTGACTGCTCTGCTGCACGCAATTCGTGATAACTTAAACGTATGGGACTCACAACTGGCAAAAAGTTAGATGTTGGTTTAAAGCTTTCATGCGTATATTTTTAACTAGCTTATTGGCTGAACAATCTAAAATTAAACTTCTAGAAACGAACCCTTTTGTTAAATATTTTACCAGTAAACCTTTTTAAACTGATTTATAACTAGTACTACTCAATTATTGAATAATACAATAATAAAAACTCATTTTTGCAAATAAGCTTCTTCATGACAATTTAAATCTACAGCCATTGCGCAACTCTGTCTCTAGAATCAATGCCATCTGAAATTGATCGAGTTCAACATTGAAGTATTTTTCATAATAAAATTTGTAATCATACTTTTTTTTTTAATTCTAATGCACCAGAAACGTTAATGGATCCCTCAACAATATGGGAGAGGAAAATAAATTACGATCGATTTATCACCAGATTAAGATTTTAGGGAGATAAATTCGCTGAATCGCTCATTGGTACTTCAACGTATTAACCATTTGAATAAAATTATTCATTTCATAACTCGCATATAAATTCAACAGAAACTCTGAACAAATTGAATACCATTGATTTATATGTGTCACAATCACCATTAAACGGACTTAAAACTGCTAATGGTAAACCAAGAGACGCAGATAATGAATTTACCACTGACTCCCACAAACAAAGTAGAACTATTTTCAATAAAAGCTTTTGTAATAAAGTCCCGAAACAGCTCATGTTTGTATTCTTTTGATAGACCCATGAATCAGCAAACCAGACATACGTAACCCTAGAACTTTTTTATTAAACTGAATGAAAAATTTAAATCATAAAAATAGAAACCTAATATCTTTATAAATTTCAACAGTTTCTTCAATCAATATTTTAGTACAGTTTTTGCATAATATTTAATTATTAAAAAAATCATGTAAACTCTACTTTAAAATGATTTTCAGTTGAAAAACTGCTGAGATTTCCCCACCAGAGCGACATTCACCAAATTCGGTACTTTAATTTTACTTTATTTTACAACCCTAACCCCTGCGGAATACTATAATGCCTAGTCTTTTTTAATCCATAAAGCGGGTTTAAAAAACATTTCGACCCATCAGAATAAAATGTTCAACCGATTACATAATAACCGACTACTTTAATCGATGAAGCAACAGGCAGGGTCAAATTGATTAATATTCTAAAGCAAAAAAGAGTCTCAAACTTCTTCAATTCGATACTTGTGTAAATCGGCTTTTTTTTGATTTTTTTTCAGGTTTTAAAAGATAACTTAATAACAAAATTCCAGACGTAACGTTTATAGGCCATTAGAAGAGTTACCTTGTCTGGCCTAGCAATTTCAGGCAAGCACCTGAGTAATTTTACATCAAGAGCATAGTGGTAAACCGCCTAATTATTATTACGAATAAAGTTTAAACTATGAAGTCACTGAGTACCAATTTTTAGTAGATATTTTTATTAAAATTTGGCTAGTCAATAGATGAGAGAATTCAATCCACACTCTTCAGAAAGTGAAATGCTACGTTTCAAATGAATCCAGATATCACTGAAGTTTAAAAAAGTAACATTTATTTATTTTTAATTTTGCTATCAACTCTTTTTATTGGTGTTATATAAATCTTTTGTTGAAAACAAAATTTAAACCCCATAAACTACTTGAAAATGACATACAAGCAGCACTTGAATGATAATTAATACAAACACACAGGATCAGGATTGTTCAATATTGTTGGTGAGGGCACATCAATAAAAACCGCTTTATTTATTTCAGAGTTGATAAGCGACTCTTCTTTTGATAAATCTTTTTTAATGCCATAGCGGCTCAACCCCCCTGATTGGTTCTGGGATGCGTTAACTTTTTCACTCCGGCGTTTAATACTGTGCTCCCTCTTTTCTATTGTGATGGTTTTATCCTTAAAATGATTAATCTTTTGATCTGCCTTTTGGACAAAACTGGATTGTTCTGCCACTTTGTGGTCAATTGGCTCAGACATATATGCAGTAATCATGGAATCATACCATTCAGCGATTGTAGTCTGTGTGAATAGAGGTACTTCTCTTAGTTGCTCTTGGCCAAAAAAAACATAATCACTTTCGTAGTCTGCAATTTTAATGTCATCAATTGACTGACGGTTAAACCCCATGTCTACATTTTCCCATTCAAAATCATCATTTTCGGGCCCTGAATCTGAATGGGAGTCTGCAGTTGAGGTTTCTTTAGGTGATGTTGGACCTGGACCCAAGCGTCTTTTTTTGAAGCTAGGCCGATCATTATTTTGAAAGATAGTGAGCATTTTAAAAAAAATTGTTAGGATTGTTTTAATAAAAAGAGAGAGAAAGAAAGGAAAGAAATTACATAGGCATTGTCTTAAAATCATAACTATGTCCTTCAGGTTGACCTCTTCTCCCCCACAACTCTGGGTTAGGTGTTTTAGTTACTATGTATGGCGTTTAAGCCGTGCAGGTCAATTTTTTTTTCTTTTTTGTTTTTTACAAACCTCCTAAAAAAAAATTATCCGAATCGCGACGACGCCTTACCACTTTTCTTTAGGATTTCCACAAACAGAGCAATGTCCTTAGTTAAACGCGCCCGGATATCAGGACCAGAATCTTCTTCAACTGCTTTGATTCAGACGGTAAGTACTACTTTACAATACACATATTGAATTTTGAAATATAGACTAATATTCAACAAAAATAATAGCAAAATGACAGATTAACAAGACTAAGCTCGCCCACCATCCAACTCAGTGGCCACGAAGTAAGTATATATGCCCTTAAAATAGCACCAATAAAATTCTAACATATCCAGGGTCCTGTTTTAGCCGTGAAATTTGATCCCAGTGGTGAATACATTGCCTCGAGCGGCATTCAACGCGATATTTGTATGTATTACATACCATAGTTTCTTTCCCCTCCCCCTTTTAGCTAACAAAATAAACCACAGTTATTTGGAAAACATATGAAGATAATGCACATCTTCTCACACTATCGGGCCACAAGCGTGCTGTGCTTGACCTTGCATGGTCGCGTGACGGTTCTCAGCTTTTTTCTGCTTCTGCAGACCATACAGTCGCCACAACCGACGTCTACACCGGATCACGAGTACGCAAACATTTGGTGGTGACAGATACAGCCAGCCCGGATTCGGGCATGGTTAACTCACTGGCTACGGTGCGGCGCGGCACAGAGCTCATTATTGCGGGCACAGACGCAGGAATTGTGGCCGTTTTTGATCCGCGCGATCGATTCCCCGTGTACACCATCCGACCTCGACCGTTCCAAGCGCGCGCCCCGGCCGCATCAAATTTACCGGTTCTCGCCGTAGCCACCAACGATGACGGTTCGCTGCTTTTTTCTGCCGGCATCGACGATGCCATCAGCGTCTGGGACCCGCGCACTCTCGGCGGCCAGTCGCCCAACTTTGATAAACCCGTGCTCACACTTGCTGGCCACACCAACTCCGTGACGTCGCTGCGCGTGTCGCCTGATAACGAAACCTTGCTCTCAAACAGCATGGACTCCACTACGCGCACGTGGAATATTCGTCCGTTTGTGCCAGGCTCGCCCATGGCCGCCGCGCCAGGTGCTACAGGTTACTACACGACCCTCGCAACACCAAGTCCGCGTGCTGGGAAGGTGCTGGATGGTGCGCCAGCTGGTATAGAAAGCAGACTGCTGCGTGCCGCATGGTCAACTTTCCCACTGGGTCGCAATGGCACACGAGGGACTCACATCGCAGCTGGCGGTGGCGATCACACCGTAGCTTTATGGGAAGCACGTTCAGGCCAGTTGCTGAGCAAACTGCCTGGCCACCAGGGAGCTGTTACTGATGTTTGTTTCTCGCCTCTTGAGCCTATTATAGCGTCTGCCTCTTCAGACGGAACCGTGATTTTGGGAGAGATTCCAGGGCTTCGTGTATAAACGTATAATACCAAAAAAAAAATAAATGCAAAAGAAATAAATTAACCATATTACACAAATGTACTCAGCTATCTGCCTTCTTGCGACGCAAGAAGCTATTGGCGCGTGCCAGCGTCGATGTATTGCGCTTATGAAAGCCAGGGACTCTGCCTCCGCCGGTATCGCCCGGGCCGGCCGTGCTTTTAGAGTTATTTGACGCTGCTACAGCAGCAGCACCGGATGCAGTTCCACCATTTTTGCCTAAGCGCTGCGTGTACACAACATAACTCTCAATGACCTTTTCAAAAGTAGTCTTGTCCTTAAGGGCATCATCCCGCCGCAATACGCATTGGCTTTGCATCATGCGCGCCGCGTCAATTGCTAATGTTAGGTTGCGTACATACTCCACGACCTCGTCTGCTGTCATATTGTCAATGGCAATATCGCTCACTTCAGCTAGTCGCGCCCATGAGGCCACCTTCTTGTCGTCTTCATGTGCACTTGCACTTTGTTTGGATGTATCCGAAGAGTTGGATGCTGCTGTTTTCTTACCTTCCTTATCAGTGGTTTGGGGTTTGCTTTCCTTGAACTCTGTGGGAAGAATCAGCCGCTTTTGCTTGCCCTTTTGTGGCATCACTTCGTCAAGATCCACGGGGACTCCAAGCGAGACGAGAAAGTAGCGTCTAATGGCACTCCGTCGCCAATCCGTGACAGCTGGTGCAGCTGCAGTTGGAGAAGGAGCAGCTGCCAGTTGGTCCCATAGAGACTTTGAACGAACAGTGAAATACGATAGAGGCGTATATGCATGAGTTGCCAGAGCATTAGATTGCTGCTGTTGCTGTTGTTGCTGTTGTTTCGGTATACTTTCTCTGCTAATGTCACTTTGAGATCTGGTGAGAGCATCTGGAGAGTCAGATTCATCATCGTCGGAATCTGGGTCTGGAGATGGTTTCAACTCCGTTACTGTGATTTGAGTGTTTGCAGCACTGGTTAATGTGTAAACAAACCCATTTCCGGATTTTTCGCCAAGAATGCTTTCAATAGAGGCTTGGAGATGCGCTGAGTTAGAGAAGTCAGTTTCGCTGAGACAAGGAATAGTGGGCAAGGAGGTAGGAGCTGGTTCTGGCTTTGGAGCTGCGTCAAAGCTGTCAAAATCGTCAAAGTCGCCAAAATCGTCGTCAAAGTCATCATTGGCGTGTTCCTGTTGTGGTGAAGCCTCTTCGAAGTCGTCGAAATCGCCAAAATCGTCATCATGAGAAACGCCTTGAGGTGTATTGTTATCGGTAGATTGAGCGACTTCATCAAAGTCGTCATCTTCATGTGTGAGTTTGGGAGTCTTCTCCGACTCTTGAAAAGTAGATTGAGCAGGGTCCTCAACGGTGTCTTGGAGTGTTGTCGTTGGTGTAATTTCTTTAGAGTCTGAGGTGGCTTCTTGTGGCTGAGCAGGTGGGGTGCTATCCTCGTTGAGGGGTTGTTTATCGATTTCAAGGTCATTCGTTTGAGTTGGTTGAATTGTCACTTTTGAGTCGTCTACATGAAATGGATGTTCAATGTCCTTAGTTCCGTCTTGATTATCGGAGTGAATACTTTCTTTGTCATTTTCATCTTCCGAATGGTTGGCTTCTTTATATATATCATCATCTGGCTGAATAACATCCTTGAATTCATCTTCCTGGGCTGGCTGCTGGATAGCTTCTTTAAACTCATCTCCATAAGATGAATTTTGAGTATTTTCATTAAGTTCGTCTTCATCCGGTGGCTGTTGGTATGCCTCTTCGTAATCATCGAAATCAATATCACTAACTTCGTAAGGTTGTGGCTCAAATTGCTTTGAGGCGGCATCTTCAAGGTGGCTTTGATTTTTGCTTTGAGATATATCTTCGGAAGACTTCAATTGAGAGCTTGAGACCTTTTCCAGACTGGCTGAACCTGTTTCAACAGATGAGGTTCCCTCAGGCTCAGCCTCTTGCTTGGTCTGTTTTTCGGCTTCATGCTGTTTTTCAGAGACAGTGAGGGGTTCACTTGTATACAAAGGAAGAATTTCGTCAACGATATTTTCGTGTGCATCTGATTCATGTTCATGGATAGAATCTGGAAGGATATTGAAACCTGAAGCAGGCTTAGAATGAGAGTGACTGTTATCACCATCGCTGGCTGTGCTGAGATCAACTGAGTATGACACATGAGTGACAGTGACGTCGTCATGGCTAGTGTCTGCAGCAGCAGATGGCGAAGTTACTGGAGAAGTGGCGACTGTAGGCTTTGACTCAGGCGGTTCTTCTGTTGACCAGACATTGGCATCGAGGTCTGCGAACTGGGCAGTTGCTGAGTCCATGTTGTGTAAATTAGGTTGGTTTAGAAAGTGTAGTGGTGGTAGTGATAAATAAAAAAAAACAAGAAATGTAAAATTTGGCGCACCTTTCAAAAAAAAAAAAAAGTTTTTTGCTTGTGCTGGCAACTTTTTATTTTCACTTTCTACAACATCACCACCAACCAACAATAATTACACATCTCCTTTCTATAAACCAACAATGTTTGGAATTCTCAACTTTTTTGGTTGGTTTATTTTGCCTAACCTACTGACGGGCTTTGCCCAGACGTTGTGGTATCGCATCATGACCCCAGCAGGCGAGCCCAAACCACTGCGTAATAGCGCGCGGTTTCGCCGCGACCGCCGGCGTATCTACTCAGCCATCATTTGCGCATATTTACTATTTTCGGTAGTGGAAGCATACTACTCGGTGGTTTTGGATCCTAAGAGTCCCGATAGCCGTGAGGCCTCTATATACAGAGTACTTGAGATTTCTGTCGATGACGCTGCTGGTTTATCAGGTCAAGATCTGCGGTCTACGTTTCGCAAACTTTCACTCAAATACCACCCTGACAAAGTGGCCGCAGCAGCAGCAGCAGCCTCTGCACACAATGGGCGCGCCACTGCAGGCACTCGAATTCAAGGATTATTTTCTCGCCGGAAAAACAAGGCTGAGGACTACTTGACGTGGAGTTCAGATCAGATTGAGGCGCGGTTCATTCAAATCAAGGCGGCATACGAGATGCTCAACAACCAGGTGACCAAGTTTGGTTACGAAAGATTTGGACCCCAGGCTGTGGCATGGTCCAAAAGATTTGATGCACTAATGGACAATGTAGCTAAAGACCGTGATGGTAGTTTGACAGCACAAACAATGTTAGAGTTTCTTGTGCTTGGATTGAAATCGTCCATGATGACCTTCTACTTGGGAACGTTTGGATCGATTGCCGTCATGTATACTATTGGATACCCCAAGACAGGCCATGCGTGGCGTGTGTTTATCGGCATGTTTTGCATGGTTCTGGAAATCTTTATTGTCACACGGCCACTGTCGACAGTTTATTCATACCTTCCAATCATGCGATGGTTTGGTCTGTTGCCCTACCAAGCCATTGCAATTTTGCACAATTTGATGGTCACATCTTTTGTTGCAATTAATCAATTGGGGCCGATTATTTCCGAAAGCGGATCTGAAGATGGAGGAAGTAGCGGGGACGAAAAGAAGAACAACTCAACAGTTGCAGCTGCCATTGCCGGTGTCCCAGGTACAGGAATTGCCGGAGGAGGTGTGATTCCACCCCTGGCCTCTACCCGTGGCCAGAATGTATTACAGAAACAGTTAGAGTTTTTGGAACAGTTGACAGATAATGTGGTTCACGAAAGTGTGCAGTCATATCGACATCAGCTGTTACCATTTGTTGGAAAAGAAAAGGAGCCACTGTTGAAGCAGGTAAAGCAAGCGACCGTGGATGCTCTTGTTAACCGACGAGTGATGGACGATGTTGAAGTTAAGGAAGCAGTTTCCGAGGAAATGCCCATGGTGCGTGCCGCAGTGCAAGCAGAGCGCAGCTCCGTGTCGTCTTCTGGATCTTCAAATTCATCATCACAGTCTAACAGTCATCCTGGTCCAGCCCGCAAAGTTGGTAATCGCCGAAGATGAGAATGGAGATTCCAATAACAATGTGTGTGTGTGATATATATAATGTACATTTGACAGACTTTTTTTTTTTTTTTCAAACTTACATGTAACTGAGATTGTAGATACAAATTGGCGGAGATGAGGGTGGGATAAAGTAGTACTGAGACTCAGCTGGAGGATCGAACCGAAGGATTTCAGTCATTTTTAGGTTGTGCGATTTGCATTCTTGATCAAAAGCATCAAAGGTCTCCTTTGATCTTATTGTTGCAGAGAGTAAAACGTCAGTGCTGTTTTTGCCATAATTCTCAATCATATTAGCAAGAGTATCGACGAGGTCCGGGGCCGCAGAGGGATCGTATGTAACATCTGCGGCTAGGATCAAGGTACGACCAGCGTGAGCTTTTTCAGTCATGTGGAAGATAGATTTGAGATGGTCGGAGTTCCCCCAGATGAGACAAGCAGAAGTTGCAGTGTGAATGTTACGGGGCACAAGTAGGGTGGAATTGTTGCGGGATATCGTTTGACTGAGTGTTTGGACGACGGTTTCGTCACCGTCAGTCAGTATGCATATTTCCGGTGCGTAGTGTGCTGCGGCCACAAGACCCGCGAGCCCGGTTCCGGCGCCGAGTTCGATAACTGTGGAGTATTTTTGGGGTAAGGAATCAAGAATGTAATGAGACAGAGCGAGGGCGGCTTCCCATGTGCGGAAGCCTGTGCACCCTTCTGCGGAGATGATATCTGGAGACTCCTCAATGAGGGCTACCGCGGAGCTGGAAGGATCAGCCGGGTAGGAAATAGTGTCGGTGGTTTTGCCACCAGCTGCCGGGGAGACTTGGATGGAGGTTGCGGAGGAGGAGGGCATGGCCACAATCTCGGCGTAGTACTCAATGAAGGTATCGGTCATGGGGATATTTTTGCGTTCGAGGAGCTGCAACACTGCTCGGGCAACATTTGCTGCGTAATTTGAAGGAGGCTGGACTGATTTGAGGGCGGCGATGAAATCATCTTGAACGGTGTCCCAGTCACTAGTTGAGTCAGTTTCGGAGGCAAGACTTTCGACTGTTTTGGCCATGTAGATTGGATGGACGCGTTGTCCGACCCAGCGCTGGAACACGACTGAGGGGTCTTTAAGAGCAGATAAAGTTTTTGATTTCGGGTCTTGGGCCATTTTTTTTTGTATTTATAATATTATTAATTTATATATTATAATGTTACTTTATAAGTCAAGAAATCAAAAGTCCAGATCCAATATTTTCTCCATTTATGGAGAGTCTTTTTATTCTCTGTATTGTATTGATATTAAAAAAAAAAAGTAATAAGGAAAAATTTTATTTTTATTCAACAAATGCATTAAGTGGGCCAACCTGAAGATTTAAAACCTACAAAAAAAAGAAAAACCGGTCTACAGGCTTCGTCGCATCATAACCGTCGCTCCAAACAGATAACGACCCGAGGATTAAATGAAGGAGGAGGAAGAGGAAGGAAGGCGGCGGATCAGTTGAACGGGATGGTGGCAAGAGAGGTATTTCCGTGTAGATGCTATTATTAATGTCGGCATTTAACACGGCGTGGGGAGAAGGCGAAGCACCAGTGGCTTTTAAGGTGTTTCTTACAGTTTCCCTTTGCTAGCCAAGCGTAATAGAAGAAGAAGAAAAAGAAAAAGAAAGAGGAATCTCGTGGTAATTTCATCAAGACGGTTTAGGTGGTCGTGATAATTATCAGTGGGTTTTTTGTTGTTGCTGCTACACAGCCTCCATCAAAAAATATCTGGGGGAGGAGGCACTCATGCCGAGAAAGAGATATTTTTATTTAAAAAGACTTTTTATTTCCCGCTTTTTTATTTTAAAATTTTTTTTAAATATATAAATACCATCATATCATCAATCAAATTATATATATTTCTAATCCTTGATATCCTTATCCAACTTTAAAAATGACTGTCACTCAACCAACAAATACTCTCGTCGTAACAGGACTAGACCGCGAAGACTTCCCACAACCAGATACCGTCTCTTCCCTTGATAAGCCAACTTGCACATCCGACAAGCTCCAATCCCTTATCGCCCACAAAGTCCCAATCGTTCATTGGGCTCCACTTAAGTCGTTTGGTCGGATCTTGGTCGTGCTTCAGTCTCCCGCGGACGCCCAAACAGCTCGGTCAGCTCTTTCGGACTACAGTACAAGCCACAGCCTAAACATCAAGTCGTATTACTACACAAACACGCCTCTCTATTCTTCTCCCGACGCGCATCTACAACCCCCAGAAGCACCACACCTGTTTTTCATTTCCCCCCCACCAAGTCCACCTGTTGGCTGGAGCTCGCGGCTCGAGGAGCCCCCAAGACTCAATACCCCGCCAGTGGGCCTTGTCACGACGCATGAACACACAGACAACGGCTCGGATTCGGACGCCGAAAGCGTAAATGGACTGGAAATGAATCTGGACTCGGACGCGTTCCACTCAAGCCTAAGAGCCGCCCTAGAGGATTTAGAGGCTTCTCAAGCTCGCCGAGAACGCAAGGTGGCTGAAACACAAAGCAAGGATGATGCAGAGCTACCCGAACACGGGCCTGTTCAGGTGGTGAGCAATGCACAGGGAAAGCTTACTAGACGCATGACTCTACACGATCAAACAACAACAGCATCCACCAAGAATGATACAGACAAGCCAGTGTTATCCTTGAAAACTAACGAACTGGGGAAACATGAAGATGACACCATAGTTACCCCTACTATTATTTTAGAATGGGATGCTGATGATGAAGAAGATGCAGCTATTCCTTCTACGATTAAAGGTGTGCGTACGGGCCGGCCCCCAATCACTGCATAAAAAAAAAAATGTATTAAACTGATTATCACATCCATATGTACATTTGTAAAGGGTTTCCTATTTAATATTTATAAACTTATGATTAAACCAAAAGAAAACAAGGGCATTTTTTAGACCATAGGTTGAGTATTTTCCTTGGGCTTTTCTGTTGGCTCTGGTGCTGAGTAAGATTCGGTAATAATACTACCAACTCTCTTGTCACCAGGAAGAGGGATAAGCACACCCTCCTCATCATATCGAGCCTTGAAGAATGTGTAATTGAGAATAATGTCATCAACGTTGCGCATAAGAGGATCGGAAACGATATCGGGATCAATAAAGAAGAAAACAGGCATGTCGACTTCCTCACCAGGTGCTAACTTCTGCTCCTCAAAGCAGAAACATTGAATTTTGTTGAAATATGGGGCTGCCTTCTCTGGGACGACAGAGTATGTAGCCATACCGATAATATCCTGGTCAGTAGGGTTGCGAGCCTTGTAAAAGGCAAGGGCAGTCTCACCGGGAAGAACTCGAACCTCACGCTGTTGGGGGGTAAAGACCCAAGGCATAGTGGTAGATGTATTTCCAGAGAACGACACTCTGATACGACGCTTGTAGTCAACAGGAATGAGTTTCTCTGGAGAAAAGTTCTTGTCTGCACTCACAGGTGCGCCGGAAAACCCGGACTGCTGGCACACAATACGATAGAGCGGGACTGCCGCGTAAGAAAGAGTAAGAAAGAGAACAATGACACTAGCGGTGTAGTAGCCGGCTGTTCGGACACCCTTGCGGGTCCGTTCATCGCGAATTCTGGACGAGATTTCCTCATATTGTTCACGGGTGATTCTTGGAGGCTGCTGCTTTGGGGGGACCGAAGAAGAAGCCAGACGGAACTGGAATGTGTTGCGTGATGGCTTTAACACAAAAGGGTTTGTGGTTCGAGCAAAGAGTCCTGTTGTTGGACGGGGTATCAGAGGTTTCGCTAGCATGAAACGCAACATTATGTATTTATGAGAAAAGGTATTTCAACAGATGAAACAATAATTTATTTGGAAAATCTTTTTTATATTATATTTATATATATTAGTTGAATATAAAAAAAAACCAAAAAAAGAAAGAAAGAGAAGAGAAAAATTGGAAAAGATGGAAAGAAACGTTCGGGAATCTTTGAATAGAAGAGGGCCACCAAAAGGACTTTGATGGGATGGCGCTGATCGGGGACTGGGCTGAGTGGGAATGGGAAGAGCTTGAAAAAAAAAAGAAGGCCATAAATCAGGTGTTGTTTATTACTAATGATTACTCATATGTTAATAACACAATGATCCATCTATATGATTTTTTGCAAAATACAAAACTAATTCCCAATTGAATTTCCAGTTTTAATACTCATGTTAGTCAAATGCCGACCATGTATTCTCTCTTCATAGATTATGTATTGAAGTCTTTTAAGCCAACTCTTTAAAGACCCTTTCGTGTACCGTAAAGTCAATCCGAATAAACTAAGTAAACCTTTATTTAACCCAATGCTTCTCTTATATAAACAATGTCTTCTTAAAACTATTTGATTAAACGATTATGATTCTGTCCACTTATTTCTAAATATTAAGGCCTTGTATTTTTTGCTTTAAAATACAAAAGAATCGGAATTAAAATAATATCATTGTCCCTAATCCGCCGTCATCATAATGCTAAAGAAGATTTTTAACAAATTCTCAATGCTCCGTTTGGGTTTAGCGATCTGTCAAAGCTACGGTTCTCTATAAGTACCCAAATTAAAGCCCACCTGTAAAACAACCTTTTGTCCGTAACAAATCCCACTGTCTTTACTTCGGCATCAATAACAACAAAATCCCAATTAGATAAACATTAAAAATTAAAGTTAAGCGATTCCGACAATCACTTAATCTTGCATACTTACCACTAGAGGGTAATCTCTTAATGTATTGACGCAATTATGTCTATGTGGGGCTTGATTAAAACTATGCGGCTTTAAAAATTTTTTTTTATTTTAAATTTATCTGTCAGTTTATCTAAATTTTATTATTTATAATTTATTTATTAAGTTTTTTTTTTCAGTTCAAATAGTCGATATCCAATGTCAACAACCCCATGGCGAATATCAAGCGATAGATTTAATTCGCTTCTTGATACGCTCGACTTTTCAAAGGACCCTCGATGGGCCATTGAAGAAATTCTTGCGAATGTAACGGCTGGTGCATTCCCAAGTCTCGAGCCCCAAGACATTTATACCGCAACAAAAGCTTACATTACTCGTCGACCCGACCTGGCATCAAACTGCTCTTTCCAGGCTTCTCTACTTCCAGCATCACTTGCAGACCTCCAGCTAGCCCTTCTTGCTGCCTTCCGTATCTCGTCCGCTTCGGTAGCCTTTGGCTGGACGCGTGCAGCCGCCCCGCTCGAGGAAATGCTCGGACGCGTAGCAGCGGTTTCTGGGACCCCAGCACCTGCTACTACGGAATTTTACATGGCTCTGCGCCCACTGACTTTAAAAATCTGCGACTGCTTGCGTCTCATGCTTGACTTTTACAAGTCCGTGCGCGATCCTGGGATTGACTTGTCGGATACTTTTGTAAACGAGCTGATGGATAAGCTACCTGTTCTACGAGTCCTCTTCGAATTATGGGCAGTAACTGTAGCTTTCGGCTCAGAGCCCCGATTTTCGGCCCAAAATGTAAAGACTGGAAGTTTTGTCTCGGCCCCAATATTGTACGGACCTGTTTTTAACGAGCTCACAAGAACTATGGCACCTGTTGCTCAAGCCGCAAACTTGTACTTGCCAAAACAGCAATTACCACAGACAGAATCTCCAACTTCAACAACAACAACAACTCCTTTGCATTCATACCATTCCCAATTCCCCCAGATTTCAATACCTCCTTCTGAGTTCAAACATAACTTTGCTCAACCGCAACCTTTAAAACAGCAACCTTTATCGGAATCAACCCCCTTTGTTGTCGACTCTCCCTCTCCACCACCTGCCGACCTTAGTGGCACGACTGTTCTATCCACGGAAAATCACAAAGAAAAAATATCATTATCCATAAAACAAGAAATGCATGAGGCCAATCAAAGTCAAATATACCTACCACCAGCATTGCCAATACCTTCAGAATCAACACCCATGAATCCGGAAACATTTATCAAAAACGAGATTCACTCCCCAAAATCTAAGAGAATTGACCAAAGGGCCAATAGTACTGAAAAAGATGTACAAGACGTTAGCTTGATTTCAGAGCAAGTCTTGGAACCATTAGAGCCAGCTCCCGAGCCAGCCATAGAAATTATTGATGAAATTGTTAACGAAATTGCAGCAGAAACTGCTCAAATATCGGCCACCCACCTCACTGGTGAGCTTGGTGGCCAGAAATTTAATCACAACGACTCCTCAAAAAAGTTACAAGATAGTACCATTGTTAATGAAATGAAAATAAAACATGAAGATTTTCATTGCAATATGCCTTTAGAAAAGGAATCTGATATTATTGATTTGACTTCCGAGCCCGAGCATGAGGACCCTGCCCCAATGACGTCTAAGACATCACAACCTAATTTGCAGCTGACAAAACTAAGCTCGGAAAATTCCGCTAAACATGTACAAAGTGAACATACCAATAAAGATAAAATCCTTAAATCATTAGATACCCCTATTTTAAAGAATGATACTTTACAATCAGCTACTAAACCACAACCTAACAACCATACACCATCAAATACGTCTACATCTCCTATCAAAAAATATAAAATACCGAGTCACAACGTCTTGCCCATTTCCAAACTCAAAAATTTTACCTTTTTAAAGGATCTTCTTACTCAAATTTCTCAATCACAAAAAAAATATGGGTTTAATGTAGACGATAACTCCATCGCAGTAAATAAGAATGAGCACATATACATTTCGCCAGAAAATTTGGCTTTAAAAGAAAAATTATTATCGACACTTGATAATCATTTCAAAACTCATGGAAACTTTCAAGAACTATCTAAAAAAGCTAGCTCCTACTTTTCCTGGCCTGGTATTACAGACGATATAAAAGATCACATGTCTTTCTGCCGCAATTGCCAGGCACGGAAAATCTATCCACGCACATACTTTTGCAAAGAAAAAGTAGAAAAACTGATTTATTACCCCTTCTCTCAACCACACATTTTCAACGTAACTTTTGATGCTTCAGGAGCAAATATTTGCTTATTGATTGTTTGCCGGTACACACAATATGCCAAATGCTTGGAGTTTGCTGCTAATTCCTCTTTTGAAAAAATAACTACATTGCTGTCTCAAGTCTTTAACAGTCACGAGAAAAATACATTTCCCGTTCAGCTTTCATGGGATAAGAGCATCACTAACTTTCAAGACAAAAAATTTGCAACCTGGCTTGATGACTCATTCATTAAAGTAATAAAACCTGAATTGTTTCATCCGGCAGTTTCCTCCTCTATAGTTGAAAGGCGCGATGTTTTTATAAGGAAATTAAAAGGTCAAAGTCATAAAACGTTTCCGTCTCTATTTAACATTACAAAATCTGGAATTAATGATGCAGCTGAAGAGCTAAATAGTATAAGATGCAGAAACATGTATTTAACTCCAAAAGCTCTTTTACATGCGTATGCTGCAGACGCTGATACTATTTCTAAAAAGCCAGCTTTCGAGCTTAAGAGACATCTGGGAAAAGTTTTTTTCAGCGATAGTCGTGCAGATGATGCTTTAGTTACCCAACAGAAGTATGCTGTTCCAGCAGAATTTTCTGTTGGCTCAATGATATTTGTCTTAGCACAAGCTTCAACATTAATACTCCACAACAGTGTTAATAATAGTAAGCTGATCAATACCATCATTAATCAAGTTAGTCCTCCGATATTTGCTCGAGCACTCGGCCCCTTTAAAATTAACCGTGTATTCCGAAGTATATTCGGATGTTGGTATGAAATTGGGCTCCCCACTTACTTGTGGAAGCAACTGGGCTCCAAAATAATTATTGAAAGTAAGAATGCGATTGCTTGCTCTAGTGAAACTTTCAAAGATTATGGATTTAAGGTATCCTCTGAAAACCCACAGGTTTTCTTAAAAAATCAGAATTTCAACATTATGAGTATCGAAAAGTTACATGTTACACCCTGGTTTAAGGTCAATTTGGACGACTCACGCTCACTGTTGATAAACCTTACTTTAACTTCTCAGTTTTTACATTTTCCTGAGAATACTTTTGTGATTGAAAAAGATTTCACAGGTAGTATGGATACGAATAATGGAAATGAAAAAGAGTTTCAAAATATAGAGTCCGAGTTTTGGGATAGAATGAAAAACCCCTCTCAAATTCCAACTGGTCCCAAACTGCACAATGAATCTCCCGGTGCACTGCTTGCTAGCAGAATTGGCCCACAAAATAATCTTGACGACTTATGTACTTGCTCAACTAGCGGTTCTGACAGTCCTGTTTCTTATGCGACGTGTCTTGTTCATGATTTTATCCCACAGCGAGTATTACGCTCTAAGCGTAAGTACCCAACGTTATCTTCCGAGCCAGGTTACAAGCGACCTCGAAGTTATAACAGTTAACAAAATAGAATTTGTTATGTTAAATTTAAAATTAATTTATATAGAATTATCAAAAAAAAAAAAAAAAAATCTTTTATGAGGCTTCAACTTATCCTTTTTTTTTTTTTTTTGCCACCAAGCAAAATGCATATAACAGGTCTGTGGCAAATTTCAAACCAAAAATTAGTCTCACTTCTCGATACTTTAGATTTCATTAAAAACCCTCGTTGGGCAATAGAAGAAATCCTTGTCAATGCGGCAGCAGACCAGTTTCCTGTTCTAGAGCCTCAGGATATATACACTATAATTAGAACCTATGTCGAACATCACCCAGACTTATCAACTCGATATGAATTTCAAGCGATGTTACTTTCAACATCTTTCAGTGACTTAAAAATGGCACTATTATCTGATTTTAATATCTCAGCTACATCTGTTGCCTTTGAGTGGATGAATACCGTATCTCCATTAGAAGATATGATACAGCATATAATAACTTTGGCAGAAACTACAGGTTCTAATGACACTCCGTCACTTTCCTCATCATATTGCTATCATGCAGTGCGCCCACTTTCTCTCAAAATATTTGACTGTTTACGTCTAATGCTTGATTTTCATATACAAGAGAAAGATTCGGGGCTTGACTTGTCCGAAGAATTTGTACAAATGCTTGTAGAAAAACTACCGATGTTACGCACTCTTTTTGAGCTATGGACACTTAGATTAATATTTGGTCCCGATCAAAAATTCACGGCACAAAATATCCAACTGGGCAACTTAGTGGCGGCACCAGTATTAGATTCCCCAGCATTTAACGACATGACAAGAGAGATAATACCCCAAGACCAAAAGAATCCACAACGTAATCAACAGGAATTTTTTGAAACTGCAACAAACCTTATGGCACTTGACGATTCTTGCCAGACACAAATAGAAGCACCACTAACGCCACTGAAACAAAAAAATTATCCATCAGTACCATTTGTTTTTACTACCCCATCACCACTTCCCCATTCCTCTCCAAATAATGATAACAGGCTCATGTACAAACCTCTTACTGAAATGGATGTATCGTTTACAGACAATTTTTTATCCAAAAGTCCCATTCACTGTATACCTCAAGAAAACATTGAAAATAATACCCCAGATATAATAGAACTTCATTCCCCACATACCGAGTCTTCCAGCATGCCGATCATTATTGATCTAACAAAAGATACCGAACATGAAGAAACAACTTCTAGTCTTTCTTTAAAACTTAAATCAAATTCACGGGACTTAGCTAAGCTTAAAGATACTATTGAAGGAAACTCAAATCCAACCAAATTAAACAAAGCCTCTCTACAAATTGCAAATGCCAGGTCGGGTTCAGATACACCTACACTTTTAAATGATACCAACTCAAAAGGCAAAAGTATTCCCATATCCAGTTTTTCCAATGACAAAGTTATAAAAGCCATCATTCCTAGACTTTTAAAATCTCATAAAAAATATGATATTGTAAATGATAATACGAGCATTGGCGTTGACGAGCACGGGCTTATTATTGTTCCACCAGATGATTATACCTTAAAAAGGGCCATTTTCACACAATATGAAAATATGAAATGTTTTCATACTCAGCCAAAAAAACTTGAAAAAGAAGTTTCAAAATCGTTTTGCTGGCCCGAGTTGAGTCAAGATATCGATTGGTACATACCATACTGTTTGAAATGTCAAGTTGAAGCAAAATATACACCTACTATATTTTGCTTTAAACAAGTGGAACATTTGTTTTTCTATCCGTTTGCACAACCGCATATTTTTAAAATGGTTTTGAATTCTTCTGAAACTGAAATTTGTCTTGTGGTTATGTGCAGATATACTCAATACATTGTTGGCGTGCCGATAATATTGAGCATGAATATTGACGAGATTATTAAACAAATTGCTCGAGCAATAAAGAAAATTGGGAAAAATAACCAGCCAGCACAAATTTCTTGGGAGGAAGGTATACCAGTTTTAGAGACTATTAATTTCAAATATTGGCTTGAAAGAAAGGGTATAAAGCCAGTAGCAAAAGAGTTATTTCATCCTTTGATTTCCTCTCAGCTAGCACAAAGATTTCAAGACTTGATAGAGCTTTTTAAAAGTCATCAAGATCCAAAGTTACCTCAACCATCTAACATTGAGCTTCTTGAACAGTTAATTGCTCAACAAAATAACATAACAATCAAAAACTTTTCATTGACTCCGAAATCTGTGTTTAACGATTACACTGCTGGTTTGTGTAATAAAATCAAAAAAGCCGGACCGCTGTTGGCTAAAAAACTGACTGGTGATTTTCAACACTATACTTATTCCGTGTATACAAAGAATTTGCAAAACAGGTTCAGAGTTTCTTCTTTTTTCCCTCAAGAATCTTTGGTATTTGCTTCCATGCCTGTTAACTCCGATTTTGCTGGAGAATTAAACAGGGCTAAGTACTGCGCAGATTCATTGCTTGGGAAGAATATGGAGGATAAATTGATTGGCCCTTTTATCATAACGGAAGTAATTCGAAATCAATACGGATGCAAGTATAGTTTACTGCTACCTCGAGCTTGGAAAGTTGGTTGTGGTGTAAATAACATTTTTGACTATCAGCATGTGATTTTACCAGTGATGGTTAAATTTTCAAAAGAAAAGGCGCTGGAGTTATTTAGAAAGGGCCCATTTATATTTTTGAAAGATCGGTTTTTAAAGATTGAAACACCAGTGTACAAACCAACCAATGGAAAATATTTGGTTGCTCAGCTAGAAGATTCCCAGGTTATTGTGGTAAGGATACAACCCAAAAAAAAGGATGAAGGTGCAAAAGAAAAGGAAAGTGGAAAGGAAAATATAAATACTGGTGGTAGTAATGAAAATCTGCCTTTCGAAAATTGTCGAATGACTGGAAATTCAGATTTAACACAGGCTAGAAGTTTTGGTCAAAAAATATCCTTGAATGTTGTTAACAAACCTATCAATAAGATTTCTGGCGATAGCCCCTTACGTCCTTCCCATAAAAGGACCACGCCAACCGGCTCTAAACGCAAGCATGATGACTCTGAAGGATTTACCACCAAAAAAACTGTAAGATTTGATTTATAAATTCAATCATATATAGCTGTTAATCTATTTGCTTATTGTCGAAAATTCATTAAAATATTAACTGCGAAAACGCTCAAGAAACTTTTTTTTGCCGTGGGGGTTTGTCTCCTTTTAACCACCACTACCAATAAATGTCCACCGCAGACCCATGGCGAGTATCTAGCGCCCGATTTTCCTTGCTTCTAGACACACTGGACTTCACAGGAAACCCTAGATGGGCAATAGAGGAGATCATAACCAATGCAGCAGCTGGCGTGTTTCCTGAGTTTGAACCCCAGGACATGTATACGGCCATTAGATCCTATGTCACTCGTCACAAAGACCTTGCTTCTCGGTGTAAGTTTCAAGCACCACTGTTGCCGACAACCTTGAGTGATTTGCAGCTGGCGCTTTTTGCAGTATTTCAGATATCTTCAGCATCTATAGCTTTTGGTTGGACCCGTGTGACTGCCCCGCTGGACGACATTTTGAACCGGGCGGCAAATGCTAATACCCAAACAACAGACAAGGTGTCTGGGCTGCCAGCCACGAGTGATTTTTACCGTGCATTAAGCCCCTTTTCACTTAAAATTTGCGATTGCCTGCGGCTAATGCTAGATTATCACACACGCGTGCACGATCCGGGCGTTGACCTGCCGGACGCGTTTGTTAGACAGCTTGTAGATAAGCTTCCGGCGTTACGGGGTCTATTTGAACTATGGGTGCTCTCTGTAGTTTTTGGCTCGGAGCAACAGTTCACATCGCAGAATATAAAGACCGGGAACTTTGTTGCGGCGCCCGTGCTCTACGGTCCCGTGCTGAAAGAAATTGGCAAAAAACCAATAACCGTCAGTCCGACTGTACAGCAACAGCATCAACCAGAGCCCATAACAAACCGGAGCACCGAAACTAGGGAAGTAGTGAGTTTGTTGGATGACACAGAAGCACAGTCTTCATGTCCAAGTCCATCCGGACCCTTTGTTTTTACCACGCCATCACCACCGCCGGCGCCGGCGCCGAGCTTTTATAAATCGTCAGGTCGATCTGCCATTAGATACGAGACTTACAATGAATACACGAATGAGTGCGTTTCGGGATCATTTAGGATTTCGGGTACTCTTGAATCGTCAGTTTCACGAACCCGTGTTTATTCATCTGATTATATTAAACGTGAAGCCCAGCGCATCCTGTTTAGGACTCAGGACTCGCAAGAAATTTCTTTGAAAAAATTTACTGAGGACGCTGATAGTGGTCAAGGAACAAGATTGACCGTTGAGCAAACTGAACCTATAGTCAAGCCTATTGCGGATATTCCTACAGCAAATACCATTGGTGTTATGGTTAAACCTGCGACGGAAGATGCTGCTGAGTCAGTCACTACGGCTATTTCAGAGCCTGTTATTGATATTACCGCTGAGGCTACTGGTGAGCCTTTGCGTGAAATTCTATCTCCTGACACAGCCCAACCTACAAACCACCAAGATTCTCAAAAGAAATCTTGCACTCAGGAAGAACCTAGTGTTCGAGGAGAACGTGGGGTTCAGAAAGAGGCAAATATTGAAGCAGAATTTGAGATTCAAGAAAAAGCTTCCAATCCTGTTAAAGTTTTTTTTGAAGATCTGACTATAGATAACGAAACGGAACAAAATACCCAGGAACCAAATTTTAGAGCGGAAGCCTCTGATCTCGAACAATTAGAGAGTGAAGAAGGTCTTGATAAATAAAATGAACAAGCGCAGTCTAATATACCGAAGAGACCGATTAAACAAGCAGATGGCAGAGCTTCTACGGCCGCACGTTTATTTGCAGATTTAAACACTTTTGTGACATGCTACAAACAGAAGCCGGCGTCAGATTTTAAGGGAAATAGCGTATTTGATTTTATCTTGCCCAAGATTCAAAAGTCTCAGAAGAACCTCGGCTGGATCATAGACGAACGGCATGTTGCAGTAAACAATTGTGATCACATTGTGATGCCAGGCGACGACTACTTCTTAAAACGATTTGTAATTTTTCAGTTTGAAAATACATTTGATCTTCACACCCAGCAGAGTGAGCTAACAAGAGAAATATTGAAATGGTTTTATTGGCCTGGTTTGCGTCAGGATTTGGATTGGTATATACCTAGCTGTCGGCAGTGTCAAATTGATTGCGAGCGGCCGCCTTTGTTTTTTTGCGGCGAGAAGGTTGAACCTTTAATTTTTTACCCGTTTGCACAGCCTCATGTTTTTAACATTTTTATTAATAGGTCTGAAACCCAGGTTTGCTTGACTATTATTTGCCGGTTCACGCACTACATTATCGGCGTACCGTTGATTAACACGGATGTGGACACTATAATGAAGGATTTTTCCGACGCTTTTAAAAGGAGTGGAATAAACTTTTCTCCAAAACAGCTTTCTTGGGACAAGGAAATAGAACTTTTTCAAACAAGAGAGTTTGACTCGTGGCTCAGGGAAAACAAAATCACTCCTGTTGTGAGAGAGTTGTTTCACCCAGCAATTGCGTCTGGGATAGTGAGTCGGCGAAATGACTTGGCTAAGCTTTTGAAGAAGCACGAGGGTCCGATTTTCCCGTCGTTTTTTAACTTGGGAACTCTTGAGCAGCTGATTGACCAGCAGAATTCTCGTCAGGGGACTCAGACGCAGATAGCTCCCGAGAATGTGTTGAAAGACTACACGGAGAATGTGAATAAAAACAAAATGCGTGAAAGCTTAAGTTTGGTTGCACACATTAATAGTGAACTTGAAGTGCATTGCAGTTCCCAGAAAACCATTGATTTGATGCAGGAGTTTGAGATTCCTAATACCTTTAGTAAGGGGACGTTGGTGTTTGCGCTCTTGAATACTTATTGCAACCAAAACTGTTCCTTGACAGAGGTGAAAAGCCAAGCCGAGCTTCCTTCCAATCCTGGTAGGCAAGTAAGATTTGTTGGGCCGTTTCAGGTGGTGCATACATACTGCAACCAATATGGGTGTTGGTATAACTTACAGCTGCCTTCATCTTGGTTGAATTTATGGGGTGGAGGGGAGTATATTGAGGATATGTATGTGACTTTGCCTGCGCTGGTCAATGTATCCAACGAAGAGGCTAATCACTTGTTACAAAGAGGGCCTTGTATTTATTTTCAGAATCGGTTTGTGAAAATATGGGAACCCTTGGAAAATCCAAAGAAGGGGCGGGGCTTGGTGGCGCCGCTTGAGCCATCAGGGTATGTAGTTATTAGGCAACGGCGCCAGCCGACCAAAAGGGAGATGAGAGAGCGGTGTAAAGTTTGGAGCGATGAGGGGTGTAATGGGTATGAAGACGATGAGAGCCTTGGAAAGGAGATTGAGCAACTTGAAGATGGTCATCAGTTTGAGAAAGGTTTTAGGGGAGAAAGTTTAGCGGGTAGAATTGGCGAGAATGGGGATAGGAGTGGGAGTGTAAAAGAGTCGGCCATAGTCAACGCTGGAGGGTTTTCTCAAAAACTGAATAGGCGGCAGCGGAAGAAAAAGAGGAAGCGTGGTGATGTAGATGGGATTACATTTTCGAAGCGAATTCGAAAGGGTCACCATGGATGAAGGGTGGTCCTATTCAAGTAGGGGGGGTCATTTTTGGGGTTAATAAGGTTATGGTTTAGAAGGCAGGGATGTTTAGAGACGAGCCGTCCAATTTTCCAGGGCGTTGATTTGGATAATCACGCTCAATAGATTTGAGAACTTTGAATACTCGGGCTTTTTTTTTTTCAGGGCTGCTTGAGGCAAGTGCAAGCTACTCCAGTTTCCCCACATTTTTGTCACGTGGTGGGATTCAGTAGATTAGGTCAGCTGCGTATTTTTGTGACCGCCCTGGGGAATTTCCACTGCTGCTAAATTTTTAATTTTTTTTCGCCCATAAGAAAAAAAACAACCCGCCATCATCATCACCATCACCACCACCAACTTTCTTAAAACCCAACTATAATCCTCAGTTTAAAATCCCCTTTGATGGCTCTCCACGTCGCTTTTCAGCCTATCCCATTTACCGGCCCCGACTTTTTATAGAACCGGAACCATACGCACTCTTTTTTTTTGGCTCCGGGAGTCTGTATATAATACAGTTATTAATTTAGCCCCTCTTTTTCTCTTCTCAACTAAAACTTTAAACCCTTTTGTCCACACTAACCCAACAATCTTCCATTAAAAGATGTCTTTGCCAGCTTCTCAACAGCAGCAGCAGCATCAGGTCGTGTCTCCTCAGTCCATCTCCTTATTAAATTCACAATGCAACCACTCTCCAGGATCTCACGCACCCCAGTCTTCTGTTTTTACCCAGACGACCCAGTCCCCACAAGGGACCTCCACATGCAACCCCGCAGCACCCTCCGTACAGGCACCCTTTGCGGGGTCCCCCAGAGGTTACGGGTCGCCATCATCGGTGAAAAATGACGATTTTTCATCGCCGGGATCAATGGGGACCTCTGCAGCCTCTTCCCTTCAGACTTCTGGGGCCACAGGTACTCGTGGGAAGGCACGAGGCCGGAAAAGAAGTTCCACCCCACATGTGGCTGCCAACTCGTCCACGACCCCCATCTTAGCAGCAAGCCACGACCACAATCCATCGTCGCTGGCATCGATTCTTGCTCATCCAGTGACTCACCAGTCGCCACTGGGGCCGTCGGCGTCCTCGACCGAAGAATCGACGCCGCCCAGGCTGACAGCAACATCGCAGGCAGGGCGGGGACCCGCGGGGACAAAAAAGCCCAAACGGCGGAAGGTGGACCACGCGTGTGTGTACTGTCGGCGGTCGCATATGACGTGCGATGACAAACGGCCGTGCACCCGGTGCATTCGGCGGAATATTGGGCATTTGTGTCGGGATGAGCCGAAGCGCAAGTCTGGGTCGACGCCATCGACCACAGCGGCGAGTAGCGCGTCGCCAGACCAAAAGTCGGGCGAGGGGCACGGGCCGTTGGGCAGTAAGGATGGGCAGTCGGAGTCGCCGACGCCTATTTTGGCGAGTAATGGCCCTGAGCCGCTACCATCATCAGTACACCAGCCTGCCGCACTAGTGGTAACGTCCACGTCGCAAAGCCTTACGTTTACGGAGTTGCAGGATTCCAAAAACAGCAACTTGGCATTCCACAGTAGCAATGCCTCATATTCGGGGACACCGCCATCTCCTGCGTCTCCTTCGAATTTAAAGAAGACGCAAACAATGAAGACAAACTCGCCGGACACAAGCAACACAGGGTTTTCGCATCCACTGTCGCAGTCGTTAACGATGGATAAAGGTTCTCGGCCGGCAGGTAACACCGGAGTGAACCAGACGTTTAGTCGGACGCCGTTTGTGAATGACTGGTTAGGGACGCATAGTATTTTATCGCAAACTCCCGAGTTTAATCAGAATTTGTTTTTTTCTGAGCATGCGAATAGCGAGTTTGCGTCGCTGGGCGACTTTCTGGCGATGATTGAAGATCCCAATACCAACGGAGACCTGCTGCTTCCTGGGTCGCTAGGGGGCTCAGGCCCCGGGTCGACCAACATTTCGCCGGGGATATCGCGCAAGAGCTCCAACACGGATGTGTCCAAATTGACGTCAGTGTTGGGGGTTTCGCCTTTTGCGAATAACTCGAATGGGTTTAACGGGGGGTTTAACGGAGACAGTCAGCCACAGCTAGCACCTTTTAACCAATATCCCTCGCAACCTGTTCAGTATAACCAGTACTCTCAATCTAACCAGCAGGTGGTACCTTCGAACCAATATCCACCACCATCACAGCCGGTGATTTCGGACTCTGCACGAGACAAGTTTTTTTTAACTGCGGCGGACCCATCGGTGGACGTTTCTCCCGAGGAGCGGCTGAAGCAGGTGATTCGGGCCAAGGTGGAGGCCGGGCTGCTACAGCCGTTTAACTACGCGCGCGGGTATGCGCGACTGCAGAAGTATATGGACAGCTATATGAACCAGTCGTCGAAGCAGCGGATTCTGAAGCCGCTGTCGGTGTTTCGGCCGGCGTTTCGGGCGATTGCGCAGTCGCTTCTGGACGTGGATCTAGTGCTGGTTGAGGAGGCGTTTGAGCGGATGCTGCTTGACTACGATCGGATCTTCACGTCGATGGCGATTCCTGCGTGCCTGTGGCGGCGGACGGGGGAGATTTACCGGGGCAACAAGGAGTTTGCAGGGCTGGTGGAGGTTTCGGTGGAGGATCTGCGGGACGGGAAGCTAGCGATTTACGAGCTGATGTCTGAGGAGTCTGCGGTGAACTACTGGGAGAAGTATGGGAGCATAGCGTTTGATGCGGGGCAGAAGGCGGTGCTGACGAGCTGCAACTTGCGGACGCGGGACGGGCGGAAGCGGCGGGCGTGCTGTTTTTCGTTTACGATTCAGCGGGACTGTTATAATATTCCGAGTTGTATTATTGGGAACTTTATACCAATGCATCCATGATTGTATTTATAGTGGGGAGAACGTTAGTGTATATTTATGACTTATGTATTATTTATATTTTTTTAAAATTTATATCTTTTCAATTATTTCTTTTTAAAGTTTTTCTATCATTTGGACTTGCCAAAGGAAACGCTTTTCTTTGAAGCAGTCGCCTTTGCAGTTTTGCCTTGTGTTTTTTGTTTCTTTGCAGCCGGGACCTGGGTAGTAGGGGTTTTCTTAGTCTGGGGCTCCTTCTTGATGGAGGCCGGGGAAGGCGCACCTTCACGCTCACGTCTCTTTTTGGAGTTTGGTGTGGCGGGCAGTTTCTTCTTTTCTTGTTTGTCGTCGGTTTCCTCGGCGGACGGTTCCGGGGTGGCTTCTTTGTGGGTGGCCGGGGCGTCGAGGAGAGCTTGGGAGTCTTCGTCCACGATTTCGTCGAGCAGCAGCTGGTTGATGCGCTTGTTGGAGATTTTGGCGGCGGCAGCGCGGCGGGACTTGGCGACGTGGGCGGAGTCCTTGGAGGCGTCGTGGGCAGGGAGGGCCTCGGAGGCGTCGGCAATGACGTCCTTGGCGGCGTCCTCGTAGAGCGAGTCCGCGACGTAGATGGGGAGCGAGGGCCCGGTGGAGGTTTTGAGGTAGACGCCGCGGACGGTGGGCCAGCCGCCCTTGAGGTATTCTGGGGTGAGCGGGGAGGCGGGGGCCTCGAGGATGGCGGCGAGGGCGGCCTGGGCGTTGGCGGCGATCTGGGCCGGGGTCAGGGCGGTGGAGCCGATTCGGAGGGTGATTTGGTTTGACGGGGCGACCATGTAGTGGGTTCCGTGGATACGGGAGTACATTGAGGCGAGGGTCTGGGTGAGGGAGAAAGAGTCAGCGATGGAGTCGGCGTCGACGAGGGCGGCGAGGTCCTGGAGGGAGGTTTTGCTGTTTGTGATGAAGGTGGAGGGGAGTTTTTTCTTGTTTTTGGAGGACTTGTTGCGGATGGCGAGCTGGACGACGTTTTCGGCGTCCTGGACGGAGGCGGGCGGGGTGGAGGTGAGGGCGACGGGCTGGGGGACGGTCTTGGACTGAGCGTAGAAGGACTTGCCCATGACGCGGGGCATGAGGAGGCCGTTGTCAGCGCGGGCGAGGGCCGAGTCGAGGAAGAAGAGGTCGTGTTCGGAGATGAGTTTGCGGCGGGCCTGGAAGGGCTTGTACTCGTTGCGGAGCTGGGAGAAGGTGATGACGCGGTCGATTTTGATGTTGGCGAGGTCTTTGAGCGGGGGGAGGGAGGAGGCCTTGGAGGCTTCTGCCTGGAGGGCGGCCAGGGCGGTTGCCGGGGACTTTGTGGGCTCGACGAGGCGGGAGGTGTAGAAGTCGATGGCGGCGTCCGGGGAGAGGGACTTGATGTCGCGGACAATGAGGCAGATGGAGGGCTCGAGGGCGTCTGCGGCGGCCTTGCCGAAGAACTGGTTGGGGAGGGGCACGAGGACCGGGGTCATGGACTTGTGGTCGGCGATGATTTTTTTGGTTGCGAGGACGAGGTCGAGGGGGAGGAGGGGGGTTGAGTGGTCGTCATCAGCGTAGTCGTCGAGGAGGAGTTTTTTGGGGGCGGCCGAGTCGGCGGACTGTTTTTCGATCCGCTGGACGTAGTCTATGAGAGCTTCGGCGGCCTCCTTAGTTTTAGCAAGCGAGAGGGGCGACATTTGGGTTGTTGGGTGTGAAGGGTGAAGATGAAAAGATTTGAAAAAAAAAAATTTTTAAGGTGCGCTTATGTAATTTTTTTGAGGAGGCGGTGCTTCCGGGTAACTTTTATTTTTTATTTTTATTTTTTGGGTTGCTGTTGCATTTCTTTCAGAGAGCCAAACACCAGAAACGCAGTATTTAGAAACCATGGTTAGTATTGACGCTGGACGCGCGACCAGAGGGATGACTAACGCGGGCTGAGGGGACGCTTTTTCCGTGTGGTGGTTGGGCGACAGGAGTGCCTGGAGAAGGGGGGTTCACTTTGAAAGGCACGCCCGGCCATCACGGGGGGGGTTTTTTTGAAACTTTTGAAACTTTTTGGAAAGATGGAATTTAGGGCAAACGCAAGAAAAGTTCGAGAGGACCTGTGAAGAAGATCAAGCAGAAGCTGGACGTGACGTTTGCGTGTTTGTTCTGCAACCACGAGAACTCGGTGACGGCGAATCTGGACAAGCAGATGGGGATAGGGACGCTGACGTGCAAGGTGTGCGGCCAGAGCTTCCAGGCGTCGATTAACGGTGAGTTGTACGAATGGGACTGAAGAAGAGAAGCTAACGGTGTAGCCCTATCGGAGCCTATTGACGTCTACTGCGAGTGGGTTGACGCGTGCGAGGCCGTGGCCAAGAAGGGAGAGGAGGACAACGACGACGAGTACGGGGAGACGCAGTCATCTGGGCGACGAAAGCCAAGTTCCGACGACGAAGATGAGGAGGATGATTTATTTTAAGTATAAACAGATTACAATTCACGTCTAGGGGAAAGAATAGAGCACATTTTTATATTATTATTTTAAGCAAAGAGTTCCTCGGAAAGATCAACCCCGAGCTCCTGTCTGATGTCCTTGAGCTCGTCGAGGTACTGCTGGTACTGCTCCTTGGTCTCGACCTTGACCTTGAGGCCCTCGAACAATCGGACGGCGGTGGGGTAGTCGTTGACACGTCTGCAGGCCTGGAGGGCCTTTTCGAGGACGGAGGGGGCGGGGACCAGGTCGTAGGAGAAGGCGTTGTTGAGGACGCGCTGGACCTCGTAGAGATCGTAGGCCTCGTCGAATTCCTTTTCGAATCTGGGTGGGGTTAGTTGGGAACTTGGGGGATGCAACTAGGGCTTACCTCTTGGTGAACTCCTCGAAGCTCTCGTCGTCGTGGCTCGAGTACATGCGGACGGACTTGATCATGGCGGGGGCGGCGAGCTGGGCGCGGGCCGTGGGGCGGGCGGCGGCTCTGAGGAGGGCGGGGCGGGCGCGAAGGAAGAAGGACATTTTGGGTGGTTGTGGTAGTGGTGGTGGAGAGAAGGGAGGAAGAAGAAAGAGAAAAATTTGTAGGGAAAAAAAAAGGCAGCGATAGGACGGCTTTTGGGGCGAGCAGGGGGGGGGGGTCGTCAGCGCCGGGGAGCCTCAAGTTCACACCACCGCCCCATTCAGCGCAGCGTTGGTTGGCTGGCTCAGAAATGTCAGCCCACGCCAAAGCCCCGCCGGAATGTTACACTTCCGAGGACGTGTAATGTCACACAGATGTAATGTCACACATATGTAATGTTACAGCCGCACACCCTTTTTTTTCAAAACCTTCCGTCCCCAAATCACCAACTAGGACTCCCCCCCCCCCCCCAGCAGACTGCCCCTCCTCCCCAATGGCCCCGCTGCTCTCACAACAGGCAGCTCTCCTCAAGGCGCGCGCCTTCCACGCCGCCGCCCACCGCCAGTCCTCCCTCTCCGACAAACTCAAGACGGCCATCTACGCCCTCGCCCCAAAGGAGCTCTTCCCGCAGCACCCGCCTGCCCAGCTCCCGCCCATCGCCCAAATCGACCCCCCCCATCCAACCCGGCCAGCGCCCGCACACCAGTCCCCAATTACCACTCCGCCCGCCCTCACCGCCAGATCAACCACCATCAAGCCCCCCCACATCTCAACCGGCGTCCTCGGCTCCCACGTCCACCTCCCGGCCTTCATGCTCGACGCAATCAAGCCCCTCCCGGGCCCCGGCGACAAAGTCCTCCACCTCATCGCCACATACCCCTCCATCTCCCCGCGCGCCGTCCTCCTCCTCCTCAAGCCCGTCCTCGCCGCCCTCCCCGCGGCCCACCTCGCCCACTTCGCCACATACCTCTACGCCCACTTCTACCCCCGCGAGGCCGCAAACCTCCTCGTCACCGCCCTCCCCTTCCCCCAGGCCCTCGCCGCCCTCGCCGCCCTCGTCCCGGCCCTCGCCGCCGCTCACCTCGACCGCCCGGACTTCATCCTCCTCAACTTCACCGCCTCGCTCCTCGCCACAAACAACCACGCCCTCGTCCTCCAGCTCGTCCAGGAGCTCCAGGACCCGGCCGCCTCCCCGCACGACGTCCTCCAGCAGGCCGCCCTCGCAAACCGCATCTTCACCGCAGCCTCCGCAAAGGACCTCGACATTGTCCTCAACAACACCCCGGCCCCGGTCTTCTACGCCTCCGCGCCGGGCCCCATCAAGCTGACCATCCTCAAGGCCGCCGCCATCTTCAAGGACCGCGCCCTCCTCTCCGCCCTCATCGACCAGGACCCGGCCTTCTTCGCCTCCCCCTTCGTCCTCCACAACATCATCGCAGAGGTCCACCACCAGTACCAGCTCACCGACGACCCGGCCGCAATTGAGACCCTCGTCGACGCCCTCTTCCGCGCAACTAACCCCCACCGCGCCTCCCCGCCCCCCATCCTCGCCTTCCACCCGGCCGACCTCGCCCTGCTCCCCTTCCTCGCCCTCTCGCGCCCGCTCTTCGACAAGCTCTGGCGCAGAGCCCAGCCCCTCCTCCAGAAATCGCCCTCCCAGGAAGCCTACAAGCTCTTCCTCGAAAGGGCCATCGCCCTCAAGCTCACCTACTCCGCCACAGACATCCTCAAGGACGCCCGCAAGGCCGCCGCCCTGCCGCCCTCCCCGCCCCTCATTGCTAGCGCAATCAACCTCGTCATCTGGGGCCGCCGCAAGCTCTCCCACAAGCGCCCAGTCAAATCCACCGACTCCCAAAACACCGTCCTCAGCTACCAGCACCTCGACGTCTCCCTCGTCAAACGCATCCTCTGGTACACCCCGCCCGACACCCTCATCCCGGCCATCGCCATCTTCCTCAAGCGCCTCAACGCCCAGTACAAAACCTCTGCTCCCAGCCACCCGGACCACCACCCCGTCCCAAGAAGCATTCTCTGGGGCCTCATCAAGGCCCTCGACACCACCCGCCAAACTGCCTCCACGGCCTTCACCCCGGAAATCGAGCAGCAGCTGGCCCTGCTTATCGCAACACGGCCCCTCACCGAGCAGTTCGAGTACTACTCCATCAAGTCCGTCTCCGTCGACGGCGTCCTCAAGGCCGTCCTCGCCCACATCAACAGGCTCGCCCACGCCGGCCCCGCCCGCATCGACACCAACCTCCACCTCATTCTCTCCGCCCTCGTCATCATGAAGTCCAAGTCCGCCCACGACCTCGACCCGGGCCTTCTCGCAAAAGTCATTGCCTCCCTGTTCCAGCTCGCCCAGCCCGCCGACGGCGACCCGCTCCCGGAAATCGTCGCCTACATCGCGCCCTCCCAGAAAACCTCCCTCGACATTGTCCACACCCTTCTCAAAACATCAAACTACAAGGCCACCCTCAGCTACATCCACGCTCTCGGCGACAACCTGCCGCTCCCCGTGCTCTACGCCGCCATGACCTACACCAGCTACGCCCGGCCCACCCTCTGCATGCATCTCCTCCGGGCTCTGCGCGCCCACCACCGCACGTCCCCCACCCCGGCCGTCCCGCCGCCGGCCGTCCTGCGCAAGATCGCCATGGGCTTTGCCCGCAGCCCCGCGCTCTCGGACTCCCAGAGCCGCGTGCGCGTCGAGAAGATCGCCCGCACGCTGGCGCGCCACCACAAAACCTCGCTCGGCCCCCACGCCGCCCGCGTCTTCGTCGACAGCCTGCTGGCGCGCGCCCTGGCCGCCGGCCGCGGCAGCCGCCAGCGCCTGCGCTGGGCCCTGGCCCTGGCCCGCCGCCAAAACGTCCCCGCGGACCACCTCCACCGCTGGATGCGCCAGATCGACCACATGCGCATCAAGCGCCTCGCCTACTGGGCCCCCAAGGCCCCCCCGCCCTCCGGCCGGCCCACGCTGGCCCACATCCTGGCCTTCTTTGCGCCGGGCCAGCGCCGCGCGCGCCGCCGACACGCTAGCATATAGACGTTGAAAAACTCCGCATAGAATCATCAATTTTCCCGCTTTGCTCCGCGTACTGTCACGTGCCGTGCAAATTTTGTAAAAAAAAAAAAAAATTTTCAAATCCACCGGTGAAAAAAAAAAAAAATTTTCTACCCGACGAGAAACGAAATTTTTTTCTTCCCTTAAAAACCTCCACGAGCTCTCCAAGTCTTTCCTCTGTCCATATTTGCATTTTCCCATAAATCTCCGCTCTTCCTCTATCTACCTCATTTTGATGACCCTCAGATCACTCGTCTGACCTTAGGTTCTTGCCCTGCCCCCCACCCTCTCCCCATGAAATCCATCTACAAACTCTCAGGAATCTCGAGAGCCCCAGGCCTCACCATCGCCCTGCGGGCCTCCCGCCCGTCCTCCCGGCTCCTGACCTGCTCCGCCTCCCAGACAAAACACGCCCGCGGCTTCAAAACCGACTCCTCCACAAACCAGGCCCTCGCCGGGTCCGCCTCGGCCTTTGCTGCCCCGCTCCACCCGGACCCCCTCTTCTCGACGTCCTTCGACCGGCCCCTGCCGTCCGCCGCCAAGGGCGCCACCCCCATCAACACCTCGTCGTGGTCGTCGCCCCACGACTCCATCAACCGCCACCAGTTCCTCAAGGACTACTCCCACCTCTGGACCCTGCTCGAGGCCTGTCTGGAGTCGCAGAACTTTGAGCGCGCCGAGCACGTCCTCGTCTCCTTCAGCGACTACTCCGACGCAAAAGACCTCACCATGGCCGTCAACAACTACCTCCTCCGCCTCGCGGAACTCAACCCCACAGACTCCTCCGTCGCACAGGACTGGCTCCACGCCATTTCCCGCAAAATCCCAAAGTTCGCCCCAGACTCGGTCACCCGCGCAATCATCCTCAGAAACAAGTGTCTGCACTCCGACTACAATGAGCAGAAAATCTCCAGCTACATCCGCCAGTACTCCACCGATATCCTAAAGCACATCGATGTGCTTGGCATCGACATGATTGCTAAAATCGTCAAGGTATGGATTCCGTATGGTTTGAAAATCCCTCTAACTCAAGCAGGTCTGCGACATTCCTCTCTCCCAAATCGACCCCCAGTTTAGAAACCTCGTCAAGGCCGTCCTGGACTCGTCGGACCCGCCAGCCGAGCCCTCTAGCGCGGCGCCCACGGCTGACCTCCCTAGCGCCACCCAACCCCCCCTCCCGTCAAACACCGACCACGTCTCCCTCAAACAGCAACAAGAGGCAATCAACACCAAGCTCGCCAGCTTCGACATCGACTCCATCAAGCCGCTCGACAAGCCTGGCATCGAGAGCCTCAACGCCGTCGACTCCTTCGGCCTCAAGGCCATCCAACACACCCTCTCGGGCTTTGCCTCCAACACGGACCACTTTGACGGCCTGCTGGACAAAATCATCCCCTTCACCTCGGAGAAAAACGTCAACAGCACAAACTACATGGACTTCTACAAAATGGTCCAGGAAATGGAGAGCCAGAGCAAGGCCTCCCCGGACGAAAAGACCGCCTTCTACGACGCCTTCGAGGCCTACAACCTCGCCCGCCAGAAAACCATCGAGCGCAAAGGCCTCGAGGGCGCTAACCTCAAATGGAAGCACTCCCACGAGCAGATGCGCCAAGCGGGCGCCCTCGCCCTCAAGCCCCTCGAGGCCCTGCTCTGGGAATGGAACCTGGCCATGCAGCCGCTGCTCGAGCAGGAGTTTGCCCGCATCAAGGAGGTCGTCAAGTACACAACCACCCGCAAGGCCAAAGACGCCCACAAAAAGGCGGCCCCCAAGCCGGCCACCCAGGCGGACCCGCTCGAGTTTGTCGAGGGCGAAAACGAAGACATTGACCTCTCCATCTCCGACCGCTTCGAGTACGGGCCCTACCTGCTCCTCGTCGACCCCAAAAAGCTCGGCATCCTCACCATCCTCGAAATCCTCAAGCTCGTCTCCACCGGCGGCATCCAGGAAGGCATGCGCACCGCCCGCGCCGTCCTCTCCGTCGGCAAGGCCGTCGAGATGGAGTACAAAATCGCAAAGGCCTCCAAGCGCGAAAAGGACATCTTTGGCGCCCTCGCCCCAGAATCCCTCGCCGACCAGTCCTCCGTCTCCGCCCTCCACGACAAAATCAAAGAGTCCAACCTCTCCAGCCAGGTCTCCTGGCCCTCCTCCATCCGCGCTAAAGTCGGCTCCCTCCTCATCTCCCTCCTCATCCACGTCTCCAAGGTCCCCGTCACCGGCAAAGACCCCGTCACCGGCGACGTCGTCTCCGGCAAGGCCCCGGCCTTCTTCCACTCCTACCAGTACCAGGGCGGCAACAGAGTCGGCGTCCTCAAGGTCCACAACTTCCTCTCCAAGTACATCTCCGGCGACACCCCCTCCAACTTCCTCCAGCCTCAGCTCCTGCCCATGCTTGTCAAGCCCCGCCCCTGGAAGTCCTGGCGCAGCGGCGGCTACCTCTACTCTACAAACTCCATCATGCGCGTCAAGGACGCCCCGGAGCAAATCGCCTACCTCCGCGCCGCCTCCGAAAACGGCGACCTCGACCAGGTCTACGAGGGCTTAAACGTCCTCGGCAACACCTCCTGGACAATCAATACTCCCATCTTCAAGGTCGTCTCCAAGGTCTGGAACTCCGGCAAGGAGTTTTTGGAGATCCCCAACGAGCCCGGTCCTCTCGAGACCCCCCCTGCCCCGCCCCGCGACGCCGACCCCCAGGTCCGCCGCTCGTGGCTCCGCGAGTGCCGCAAAGTCCACAACGAACACACCGCAAAGTACTCTCAGCGCTGCGACACTAACTACAAGCTCGAAATTGCCCGCGCCTACCTCGGCGAGCGCTTCTACCTCCCCCACAACATGGACTTTCGAGGCCGCGCCTACCCCCTCTCCCCGCACCTCAACCATCTCGGCAACGACCTGTCGCGCTCCCTCCTCATGTTTTGGGAGGGCCGCCGTCTCGGCGAAAGCGGTCTGCGCTGGCTCAAGATCCACACGGCAAACGTCTTTGGCTACGACAAGTTCTCCTTTGAGGAGCGCGAGCAGTTCATTGACGAGCACATGGGCGACGTCTTCGACTCGGCTGAAAACCCCCTCGACGGCGAGGGCTGGTGGCAACAGGGCTCCGACCCCTGGCAAACCCTGGCGGCCTGCATGGAGCTCACCAACGCCATGTCGCTCCCCAACCCGGAGGACTACATCTCCCACCTCCCCGTCCACCAGGACGGTACTTGTAACGGCCTCCAGCACTACGCCGCCCTTGGCGGTGACATTGAGGGCGCGCGCCAGGTCAACCTGGTCCCCAGCGAGCGGCCCCAAGACGTCTACTCAAAGGTCCTCGAGATTGTCCAGCGCTTCGTCAATGCCGACGCCGAGGAAGGCCACCCCTTGGCCCAGCTCCTCAAGGATAAGCTTGCCCGTAAGGTCGTCAAGCAGACCGTCATGACTACTGTCTACGGTGTCACCTTCATAGGCGCCCGTGCCCAGATCGCCTCCCAGCTCAAGGACAAGGAAGGCATTGACGAGACCCAGGTCTACGAGTGCTCCGTCTACCTCACCCGCAAGGTCTTCTTGGCCGTCCGCTCTCTCTTTGAGGGTGCCCACTTGATCCAAGATTGGCTCGGCGACTCTGCAGCCAAAATCGCAAAGTCCGTCCGCCTTGACATTGACACGCCCTCCCGCCGCAACGGCAACAGACCCGACTTTATGTCCTCCGTCATCTGGACCACCCCTCTCGGCCTTCCCATCGTGCAGCCCTACCGCGAGCAAAAGCGTCTCCAGGTCGCCACCCGTCTCCAGAGCGTCCAGCTCATCGACCCCTATGCTCTGCGCGGCGTGAACGCCCGCAAGCAAAAAACGGCCTTCCCGCCCAACTACGTCCACTCCCTCGACGCCAGCCATATGCTCTTGTCGGCCGCCGAGTGCGGCCGCCACAACCTGCAGTTTGCCTCGGTCCACGATTCCTACTGGACCCACGCGGCCGACATTGACAAGATGAATGAGATTCTGCGAGACGCATTCATCAATCTTCACGAGGTCGATCTCATTGCTCAGCTCAAAAACGAGTTTGACCAGCGATACGGCGGCATGCTGGAGTACGCCGAGATCCCCCGCAACTCGGCCGTCGCGCAGCGCATCATCAAGGCTCGCCAGGATCTCGCCGCCATGGCCCGGTCCCGCGAGGAAGAAGAAGAGGAGCAAAGCTGGACTCAAGCTCCCAAGCGCGGCCGCAAGAAAAAGACCAAGAAGTCGGTCGGGTCTAGCAACTTGACGGTGGCCGAGGAGATTGCCATTGAGCGCGAGCGCCTCGACCTGCTCGAGTCCCAGGAGCCCGAGGACGTGGCCCGCGGCCAATCCATGGTCACTCCTCTCAGCATCATCGAGTCGCTCACCTCAGACGAGCTGAGCGCGCTTATTAGCGAGGCCAACTCCACCAAAAAGAAACGCTCCGTCAAGGCCAAGAGCTCCTTCATCAAGTCGACCGAGCACTCGGGTAGTGGTTACGACAAGCAGAAGGCCGTCGGCACGGCTGCCGCCCAAGAAGCTGAGGATATCGATCTGCTGGATGATGTTGAGGAAGACATCATTGACGAAGTCATGGGTGACGAGGAATCAGGCACCAAGGCTGCCTCCAAAAAGACTCCCAAGCTTGATTCTCTGGCCAGCGGAAAGTCCAGCACAAGTGTTGGTGTTTTCATCCGACTCAAGGTGGATGAGGTTCCGCCCAAGGGAACTTTTGATGTTAAGGAATTGAGAAAGAGTAAATACTTTTTCTCTTAAATGGGTTATGTTTTGTTTTTTTCTATGTATATATACTATGTAAATGTCCTCTAATGACTTGTAATAAAAAAGGCTTTATTCATTAAGTGATTGCCATACAAGCCCCGTCTTGCCCTCCATGATTCGCTGGTCGATAAACTTCTTGGTCACGTCTGGCCCGTGGATTTGGTACAGCGCGCCTATAGTCTGATACAGAGCGGCAATGGCTTGTTGTTCTCGCCCCGCCTCGTGGGGTGCCGAGTCATACACTATCGAATCGTAAAGCCCAATGGTTTTGGTGTACTTTGCAAGAGACTCTGGCCGGCAGAGATTGATTGTATTATGCGGCGACAGCCGATGCTGATGCATGGGAGACTGCTCATTGTCAAACACCTTCACGTCCTCCTCCTCGATGGGCGCAATCTCCTCGTACGGACTCACGTACCCCAGCATGTTGAAGTTGTAGCCGTTGACGAAGCACTCTGGGGACGGGGCGCGGCCGGGCGCAGACAGATACCTCATGGTGTAGGACCAGCAGCAGATTTCGAGGTACATGCGGCCAAGTTTGGCAAGCTTGGCGAGCTGGTCCGCGTGGCCGGACGTTTCTGCAAGCCGCGGGTAGAGGATCGAGACGACGACGTTGTCGGGGAGCCCGAAGTCGACGGGGCCCTGGGGGGTGTGCGACCCGTCGGGGTTGATTTTGGTGCCGAGCACGCTCCACGAGAAGTACACGAGCGAGGGCCGGAACGTCGACGCGGCCTTGTGCAGCTTGGCCGCCGTCAGGGCCGCCAGGCGCGGCGCGCGGCGCGCGGCCGGGTCGTACACGCGCAGCGTCTGCGCCGGCGACTCGACGCGCGCCAGAAACCGCGAGATCTGCTGCGCTAGCGCAGGCGTCCAGCGCAGCAGGCGCGCGGGCCGGCTGTGGGGCAGCGCGCGCCTCGAGCCGAGCCGCGAAACTAGGCCTTCGAGGGTGCGGAGCGTGCGCTCGCGGGAGTCGAGTAAAAACTGGTAGAACTTGAGTCTACTGAACATTATCTACGGGGTATCGGAGAGCGGGTACTGGCCTGCACATGGTGCTTGCTTGGGATCAAGTTGATCTCTTGGAGATGAGCTGAAAAACTTTGAAAAAGCCCGCATCAGGGTAACCTTTTGTTACACTTTCTGTTGTAACAAAAGGTTTATCTTGTGCTTTGTCACCACAACCAACTCACCTTCCTTCTCTCCACCCCTATCCCACACACCCTTATTAAAACACACTTATCGCTCCCGCCAGAAAAATGTCTAGCGCCGTCACGGTTATCACGGCCGAGGAACAAGCCCGCAAGCTGGAAGAGTCGCTTGCTGTCATCCACCAGCAGGAGGCGCTCATGCGCAAGTGCCTCGAGTCCAAGGGAAAGCTCATGGACGCGCTTAAGCACGCCTCCACCTTTCTCGCTGAGCTCCGCACCTCTCTGCTCAGCCCCAAGCAATACTACGAACTCTACATTGCCGTCTTCGATGCCCTTAGTTATCTGGGAGGTTATCTCAGGGATAACCACAAGACGTTCCATCTCGCAGATCTTTACGAACTCGTTCAATATGCAGGTATGTGGTGGTGATTTTTTTTTTTTTATTTTGCCAATTTGGCATACTCGTATAACTTCGCTTTACAACGTAACCTGACATTTAGACCAATTCTTGAAGGAAACATCGTCCCCCGACTTTACCTCATGATCACCGTGGGCACCGCTTACATGTCGGTGCCTGACGCCCCCGTCAAGGAAATCATGAAGGACATGCTGGAAATGTGCCGAGGCGTGCAGCACCCCATCCGCGGCCTATTTCTGCGCTACTACCTCTCGCAAACCGCCCGCGACCACCTCCCCATTGGCGACTCGGACGGCCCCGGCGGCAACCTCCAAGACTCAATCCAATTCATCGTGACCAACTTCATCGAGATGAACAAGCTCTGGGTGCGTCTCCAGCACCAGGGCCACAGCCGCGAGCGCGAAAAGCGCACCAAGGAACGCAAGGAGCTCCAGATACTAGTCGGCTCCAACCTCGTCCGGCTCTCCCAGCTCGAGGGCATCGACAAGGAGTACTACCGCTCCACCATTCTGAACGCCATTCTCGAGCAGATTGTCCAGTGCCGCGACGTGATTGCCCAAGAGTATCTTCTTGACGTCGTCACCCAGGTCTTCCCCGACGAGTTCCATCTCTACACCCTCGACCTGTTCCTCAACGCCACGGCCAACCTCCACCCGGAAACAAGCGTCAAGAAGGTCATTCTGACCATGGTCAACCGTCTGGCGGACTTTGCGGCCCGCGAGGCCGAAAACGAGTCCTCCGAGGAGGTCGACGCGCTCACAGCTTCCTTGAACGCTGCAACCGTCAAGGAAAGCGTCAAAGAAGACACCCCCAGCGATGACAATACCAACAAAGACGACAAAGACAAGGAAGAGGCCGACAAACCGGCCAAGGAAGAAGAGCCTAGCAAACCTGAGCCCCCCAAGGAAGTTGCCACGTTCCGGGGCGTCCCCGCCAACATTGATTTGTTTGAAATCTTCTGGGCCTTTTTCCAAAAGCTCCTGGAAACCCGCCCAGATCTTTCTCTAGAAGATATCTCGGCCTTGCTTGGTGGCATTGCGCGTTTGTCTCTCAATTGCTACCCCGACCGCACGGAAAACATTGACAAGATTCTCGACTTTATTTTGCAAAAAGTCAAGCCAAGTGCAGAGGAAGAGCCCGTTTCTCCCACAACCACAGAAAACGTCTTGGATCTTCTTAAAATGCTGATCCAAACTTACCCTCAAATGCTCACAGTGCTTTCCCTCAAAAACTTCATCCCCCTACTGGAGTCCCAGCCCACAGCCACGCAAAAGGCCGTGGCCTCCAGTGTCGCCTATGATATCCTCAAGGGCGGTAACAAAATCACAACGGTCGAGGACACCGAAGGTGTGTTTGGTCTCGTGCGCATTGTTATTCGCGAGGGCGTCGACAGCACCAAGAATAAGCACTCCAGCGACGGCATTGCCAAGCTGATGGGCGGAGAGTCGCCGTCAACAACCTTTGGCGAAGACGACAAGGATGTTCCCGACGAGGTGGTTGCAGACCAAGGCAACCTGGCCAAGATGGTGCATCTGCTCTACAACCCAGACGCTGAGATCCACGCAAAGCTGTTGACGGCTGCGCGCAAGGCGCTTGCGGAGGGCGGCGCCTTTGTCCGATACACATACCCTGCGCTTGTGACAAACGCCATGCGGCTGGTGCGGCGGTTCAAGGCGCGGGAGCCTGTGGACGCAGAGTGGAAGGACAAGGTTTCGTCCACATTTAAGTTTGTGCAGTTGGTGATTGGGGAGATTTACCGCGTGGGGAGTAGCGACAAGGCCCTGCGGCTGTACGTGAATGCGGCAAGTATTGCCGACCAGGTGAATGTTGAGCAGGCGGCGTACGAGTTTTTTGCAGAAGCCTTTACGGTTTACGAGGAGGCCGTGAGTGACTCGCGGGCGCAGTACCAGGCAATCGTGCTGATTGCCGGCGTGCTTCAAAACACGCGCAATTTCGCCAGCGACTCGTACGATACGCTGGTGTCCAAGTGCGCGCTTTACGGATCGAAGCTGCTGAAGAAGCCCGACCAGTGCCGGGCCGTGTACCTTGCGAGCCATCTGTGGTGGGCCGTGGAGATTCCTGCTCTGGGCGAAACCGAGGAGGACAGCGAGTTTTTCCGCGACGGGAACCGGGTGCTTGAGTGTCTGCAGCGGGCACTACGGGTCGCCGACGCATGCATGGACGTTGCTGTTTCCGTCGAGCTTTTTGTTGAGATTTTGAACCGGTATTTGTACTTCTTCTACCGGGGCAACGATAAGGTGACGGTCAAGTACATTACGGGGCTGATTGAGTTGATCCAGCGCAACTTGGATTCGATGACAAATGATGGTAATGTGAGCGATTCGCCACGCAAGCACTTTGAGCGGACGTTACAGTTTATTACGGATCAAAAGGAGGAGGATGAGCGGTTCCAGAAGATTGTTTGGTAGAAGGAAACCCAGGAAGAAGTGATAGTACATGTAAAATCTTTATAGCTATATATTTTTATTTACCAAGAGTGACTTGATGGGCATATTCGCATGCTTTGTAAAGTGCCGTTGCATGGAAGAGTGCAGCAATGACGACAAAGAAGTGGAAGATTTGGTGGGAGTGGCCTATGAGATCGTATTTGCCCGGGTGCCAGCGCTCGGGAATACGGGCGGCATAAATTGCGGCGCCTAAGATGTAGAAAAAGGCTTCTGTGAGGAGGTAGAAGAGTTGGGAGCGACGGGAAGTTTCAGCAAGACCAAAGACTACAAGGCCGGTGATGACGGGGAAGACCCCCGAGAGCCCAAAGGCGACAAACATGGCAGCGCGGTAGGGGCGCCAGTCCGGGGTGCGGAACTTAGAGTCGAGGGAAACGGTTGCGCAAGCGGCGCCGAGGAGCAGGGTGAGCCCCCAGAAAAAGACGCGGGGTCCCGGCATGTCTGCAAAGGAGTAGTTGACGAGGGAGACCATTGAGGCGACGATGAGCAGCACAATGCCGAGATAGTCGAGCTTGTTTCCGAGCGTGGCGACGGCATGGGAGTGGGACTTGAGGGTGTGGAAAGTCGCGGAGAGGCCGAGGCAGCCGGCGACGCCTGCGGCGAAGATGAAGAAGGCGGCCGAGTCCGGGAGCAGGTAGGCGGGCGAGGGGGCCGAGTGGGCCGGGTACTGGGGGAGGATTGAGATGGAGAAGAGGGCGATGAGGGCAGCGAGGGAGAAGCAGAAGAGAATGGCGAGGATGGCCGGGAGGAGGTGGGAGTAGATGTTGACGGACTCGTTGTGGAGGTATGTGAGGGAGTGGAGGGAGTGTGCGAGGGAGTTTGTTTCTGGGACGTAGCCGGTGTGGATGTAGTGGTTGTCGCGCATCCAGTGGGGCAGGTCGTTCCATGAGACGAGGGTCTTTTTGAAGGGCTTGGGGGCTGGGGTCGAGGAGGGGGCGGGCTGCAGGGGTTGGTCCGAGCGTAAGACGGAGGCCGTCTGAGAGGCGGACGAGGAGGTCGATGCGTCGAGAGGTGGCATGATTTCAATGTTGATCAGGGGGTCTGTTGAAGACATTAAGGGGGATGTGGTGTTATATATATAAGTGAGAGATTTGTTGGATGGTTGGGACAAAATGTTGAGGGGATCTCACAGTCGGTTAAGGGAGGTTTTGTCGGGGAGTGCGGGATTGGGAGAGGTATTTTCAAGTTGTATATGAAGGGCTATCATGTGACTAATGACATTACATGTTTTTTTTCTGGGGTACTGTTAACCAATCACCAACAACAATGCAAAAGTATCGAGAATGCTATTTAATAAAAAAAGTCCTGCACTATTCCATCCATCCGCCCATTCACTTTATTATCTCCAAAAAAAAATCAGCGACATCATCTGACATTTTTTCTTTCTATTATATATATATTAACATATATATATACAATTGAACGAAAACAAAAGTACGAATATGACCAACTATGGAATTACGCCTACTGAAACCCCACGACTATGTGTTGTAATGGTGGGGTTGCCAGCACGTGGGAAATCACTCATCACGCAGAAGATTGTGCGGTATCTCTCATGGCTGTCTATCAAGGCCCGATCGTTCAATGTGGGGTCTTATCGGCGATTGCAGGAGGCGCATCCGTCTGCGGATTTTTTCGATGTGCACAATGCGCAGGGCGAGCGGATGCGTCGGCAGGCGGCGGAGCTTGCGGTGAAGGACATGCTTGAGTGGTTCGAGACGAGCGACGGGGTGGTTGCTGTGCTTGACGCGACCAACTCGACGAAGGCGCGGCGGTCGTGGATCAAGGAGCTGCTGCAGCGGCACGGGGTGGAGCCGTTTTTCGTGGAGAGCTGGTGCAACGATAAGGAGCTGATTTGGAACAACATTATGGACGTGAAGACGACGTCGCCGGATTACGTGGGGCAGGACCCCGAGGAGGCGGCCAAGGATTTCATGGCGCGGATCCGGAAGTACGAGGAGGTGTATGAGACGCTGGACGAGACGGAGGCGGATTCGTCGTACGTGAAGATCATCAACGTGTCGTCGCAGGTGGTGATTAACAAGATCCGGTCGTACCTGCAGTCGCGGATTGTGTACTATGTGATGAACCTGCACATTAAGCGGCGGTGCATTTGGCTGAGCCGTCACGGCGAGAGCGAGTACAACTTGACGGGGAAGCTTGGCGGAGACGCGAACTTGAGTCCCCGCGGAGAGATGTATGCGCGCAAGCTGCCGGAGCTTGTGCGGGAGGCCGTGGGGGACCGGCCGCTGACGGTGTGGACGTCGACGTTGCGGCGGACGCAGCAGACGGCGCGGTTTCTTCCGTACCCGAAGCTGGCGTGGAAGGCGCTGGACGAGCTGGACGCCGGGGTGTGTGACGGGATGACGTACGAGGAGATTGAGCAGAAGTATCCGGAGGACTTTGCTGCGCGCGACAAGGACAAGTACGAGTACCGGTACCGCGGGGGGGAGTCGTACCGGGACGTGGTGACGCGGCTGGAGCCCATCATCATGGAGCTTGAGAGACAGGAGAACATTATGATTGTGACGCACCAGGCCGTGTTGCGGTGCATCTACGCGTACTTTATGAATGTTCCGCAGGACCGGTCGCCGTGGATGGTTGTTCCGCTGCACACGTTGATTCAGCTGGAGCCGCGGCCGTACTCGACCAACGAGACGCGGGTGCCTGCCAACATTCCGGCGGTCAGCACGTACCGAGAGAAGGGCACCAGCAGCAAGCACAGCACAGAGGTCAAGTGATTGTTATGTGTGTATATACATGTATATATATATATGTAAAGCAGCAGCAAGGGTAAATCTAAGGTCATGTGAGCAAAGCGCCTGGGGCACGTGATTGTCACGCGAGTGATGACGTTATCAAAAAGGGCGGGCGGGTGAGCCAAGTGGACGGATTAGGCAAAGGAGCGAAAATTTCAAGAGGGAAAGTTCCGAGTAGCGGCTGCTGGCGAGGCGCCAGAAGCCATAAAAGTGGGTTATAGGTACCAAACAGAAAAGGTCGAGCGGGCTGAGGTCGAGACGTGCGAGGACGGTCCGTTTGGACGGCCAGGACGGGCCCAAAAACAGACAGAAAGGCGCCTGGAGGGGCCCGACGGCGGTGGGCCAGGAGGGGATTTGCCGTGTCTTGCTTGGTCGAGAAAGGCGGGAGGGGGGGCAAGGCTCTTGTAAAGAAAAATGGAGAGGGCAGGAGGGGATAATTTTACACCGGGGAAGGATGGATGTTTTCTTTTCCCTTTTATATATTTATACTCTTCCCTTCTCTCTCTTTTTTCTAATCTTTATAAAAAAACTCATTCTCAAATGTCAACTCCAAACTCCTTCAAACCCTTAAACGTCCTCCCACAGCGGTTCCACCAAACCAACCGGATCTTGCCATCGCTTCACCAAGTCAAATCATCACCGCCCTCTTCCTCTTCCTTCACTCCCATGCCGAAACCCTCGTCTTCCTCCATCAACATCCCATCCAAACCAACTGCTACCGCCTCCCGAGTAGTCGTACTACCCCCATCCGCAACGTCCTCGTCAACCCCCTCAAATCAGTACCCAAAATCAGCCCCCACTAGTAAAGCCTCGGCGCCCCCGTCCCCGTCCCCTTCACCGTCCCCAGCATCAAGCCCGCTTCCATGCAACCAAACCTCCCAACCCATCCCCAAAATCCACTTCAAAGCCCTCTCGGCCCCACAGAAACCCGCCACCCCTAGCTCGTCCGGGCCCCCCACGAGCCATCCTTCCTCTGTTGTGCAGGCTGCAACAGGCGCCTCCTCTCCTCCCCCAGCTCCGTCAGTGAAACCTGGCCCCAACAGCAGCAACACAGCCTCCACTGCCCCAAATGCCCACCCCCAGCCAAGACCAGTCAAGCGCTCCCGAAGCTCGGCTAAAACTGACATCCACGCCCCGGACTATGGCTACGAAATCGTCTACCGCATCCACGACGCCCCCGCAGCAACCCAAATCCCCCCCGATCAGCTCCCCCTCGTGCCCGATCTGACGCGCGACATTCGTATGCGCAAGTACGCCACCGCCGTCGACTCACGTAACTTCCTCACCGTCTACGAGTACTCCCTCAACAACCAGTGGATCATCTGGGATTACTACACCGGCTACGTCCACCTCACGGGGCTCTGGAAGGCCCTCGGCCACTCCAAGGCCGACATTGTCAAGCTCCTCGAAACCTCGCCCGACCTGGAGCCCGTCATTCGACGCGTCCGCGGCGGCTTTTTAAAAATCCAAGGCACCTGGGTCCCCTTTGAAATCGCCCGCACTCTGGCCGCAAGAACCTGCTTCCACATCCGCTACGCCCTGGTCCCGCTCTTTGGGCCGGACTTCCCGGACTCGTGCTTAAAGCCCCATGAGCCCGGCTTTGGCCAGCTACAAATGCGCCTGGCTGACCCCTCCTCCCGCAAACGCCGCCGAGTCAAAAAGAAGGACGAGAAGGCGGCTGACAATGCATCTGCTACCAAACCATCCTCCACCGCCCCAAGCACTATCCAAAATCTGGTTGCAGCAAGCCGGATGGCTGCTGCCCAATATTTGCCTTCTCCTCCGCATGGCGCAAGCGTCTCCTCGAGTAATGGGCCCGACGAATACGACCAGAAGGGGAGAGTGGCGGGATATGGTTATGCCGCAAGTGCCGACATCAATAAAAACACCAACGGATTCCTCGACCATCGTCAAGTCGAGTCCTCTTTTTCACATAATACCTCTGGTGGCGGTATCAACGTCACGCGGCCATCAGGCACCATCCCTACTTTAAGTGCACCCTCATCTGCAACAACAGAAACTGCGCAACTTACTCTCAACAACAAAAGACTATTATCCCCATCCCCATCGTCACATGGCGCGCAAACAAAACGATCGACTGATTCTACGACATTGTGTCACTCCTCCTCGCCTCGTTTGTCTGGAAATCAGCAAGCTCTGGCAGCTTCTACAACTCGAGACCCTCGGGCCCCCGCGCCGCTTCTCCCGGGGACGGCCGAAGGCGGCTGTAATGGTGGGTACGTGGTGATGGCGGTGGGTGGTGGAAATGGCGCTGATGATGAAAAGGGAAATGTAAGCTGCATCAGCAGTGGTGACGTCACAAGTTGTGCGTTCAGGGGACAAGAACGGTTGCCTCACGAGGTCTCTGTCCAAGCTCAGCAACAACAAGAAGCAAGTGCTGGACACCAAAACCAGCAACACGTCAGATTAAGCTCTTTCACTGGGCTTGTTATTGCTAAGGCCGACGGTGGCAATAACAGTAAAAATAATTTCGATGGGGTTGGAGAAAGACTGCCCTCAAATATCGCTCCGCCGTTGGAAAGGGGTTTTGACCGGAATACTTATGGAAGCAGTTCCGCCGGAACTTACAACAAATCACCACATGAGCTACAGCGAATGGGTGGAAGCGGCTCGTTTAGCAGCAGCACTAGCAACGGGGACAACGACGAAATTATCAAGGGCGACGGCGGTAATGCGGCGGTTTCCCAAGTAACAAAGCCTGGATCTGGAAGTGGAGCTGAAACCGGAAGGGGACGAGCGCCGCAGTACCAGCAGCAGCAGCAGCAGCAGCAGCAGCAGCTACCGCCGCTTGGTTCTGGACGTATTCTGCCGGGAGGGCCCCTGGCACAACCTCAAATGGTAAAGACCGATGGCCTTGCAGACTCGTTTTCGTCCTTGACCCCCTCCTCGCTCACCCACCCGTCGCCTCCATCGTTTGAGCCCCACCACCACAGGGCTAATGGCGACACGTTAACGCCGACGCATCTTTATGAGGACGTCACCCACCCCCCTCACCCCCACCACCGCTACGCTCACTCTGCAAACGCCGCTAATGGCCCAAGGCCTACGCAAGCCTCGATCGACGGCATCACTGACCACAGCGACTTTAGCACCACTCGAAACTCCTACTCTCCTCCTCCCTCTTATGGAACGGGCTTGGCAACGGATCACCGGCTTCCTCGAGATTCCCACCACCCGTCCTTATCCCCCCCATCTCCTCACAAACCTACTGATGCTGGTGCTGCTGCCTCCGTCCTGGAAAAGGGCGCCCGCTACACTCTGCCGCCACTCCACCCCCATCGGACCGACTTGCCCCGACCCGAGCTGCACCACCACCAACAACCCTTGTCCATTTCACTACAGGAACCAATCACACCACCCCCACCCCTGCCGGCCAAACTCGCCCTCGGAGGCCCCCGCGAAGAAAAGCTCTTGGCCACCTCGCCCTCGGAACTCGTCCAGGTGCTCCAGGCCACCCGCTCCCTCCAGCAAATGTCGGCGGGCGCCGCCGCCCGCCGGTGGTCCGTCAGCAGCAGCGCCTCCCTGTTGGGCGGAAACTTTGAGTGCGGAGGGCGCCGCTTTGCCTGGGACGGCTGTGACAAGCTGCTGGTCAAGGATGAAGACGCCGTAGTCGAGGACCAATCTGATTCTCTCCAGCATAAGGCAAAGAAACAAAAGCAAGAGCCTCGGCGTGGGGCCATGGACATTAACAGTCTTTTATCATGATTTTGCACCAATATTATATAAAACTTGTATTTTTTTTCACTTTATCTTCCATCAAAACCAATCTATATTCCTTAGTATCTAAATGCCACCTCCCCTTTAACTGGTCTTGGTCAAAAGCCCCGCCCGCTTAAGCTCAAGCGCCCGCTTATATGGTGGCGCCGTGGGCGCCTGCACTGGATCCAGCGACAGCCGTGCGAGCTCCTCGGGAGCCAGGGTGTACGTTGCATCCGAGTCATATGCGCTTAAATCCCCGCACGCTATAAACTGAGCATTGGCTCTCGACCCAAACACCTCGTCCAGCGGCAGCGCCTCGCCCACCTCCAGGCTCGGAACCCCCCTGAGCACAGTTTCCGTGAACTTCTGGGTCGACAAGTGCTGTACGTCGCCCCCTGCTGCTGCCGCCCCCTGGGCTCCCCGATACCCCAGCCCCACAATAAACGCCTCCAGCGACGACGCCCGGCTCGAGCGCGGTTTGGCGCACGCCACGTGCACAAACATCCGGCCCATCTGGTTGTACAGCAGGTCGATGTCTCGGCCGCGGAAGATCTTGGCCACAAACGCGCCGCCCGAGCGCGCGTCGACAGGAGCGCCGGGCGTCGCCGGCGCCGCCACCGCCGCAGCACGGCCGCCGCCACCTGCAGCGCCGAGTGGATCAGCTGCGCCTGGATGTACTCGTCCAGGTCGTGCAGGCCCGTGACGTCCGGGGCGCCGTCCGACACGACGAGGTCCGCGCGCTCGCCGCCAAAGTGCTCGAGGATCGCCGCGATGGTGCGCGGGTGCGTGATGTCCGCCTGCATCGTCGTCACGCCCTCGATCGGCGCCATCGGCTGCAGATCCACCGCCACGATCTTCGGCTCCTCGGGCTCCCGCAGCGCGGCCCCAGACCCCTCCTCGAGCCCCTGCGCCCGCGCGTACTCCGCCACCGCCGCGGCGTGCTCCTCGCGCATCCGCTGCGACAGCACCTGCGACCAACTGCCCGGCGCCGCACACAGGTCCACGACTCGCGTCAGCGCCTGCTGGTGCGTGGCCGATGGTCCGTCGTTTGTCGTCACTGCTCCAGGGTTCAGCAGATGGAACTGGGAGTCCAGCTGCAGAAGCTTGAACGCCGAGCGTGCGCGCCAGCCCTCTTCCTTGGCTTTGCGGTAATATAGATCGCGTTTATCTTTTGACGATTTGCCCATTATTAAACCAAAAGAGTCTTAGCGATTCAAATTGGCGTATGCTTTGCAAGTTGTATAAAAATTTTTTTTGAACTTTTCAGTATTTTTTCTATAATAGTCTATATCACGTGAGGGTCCGAACCCCCCTCTACCATCCCTACCCTGATTTAAGGAAACCGGTAAAATAATCCAAAGTACCACTCAACATTGTAGTTACCTGGGTCTTTCCACTCGTCGTCCCACATGGAGAACATGTACACATCACCCTGCAACACATTATAAATCTGAGTCACCGCAATGCCCTGATTTTCATCAGATGGCACTTGGAGCCCGTTTGTGTTGCCTGAGTGTGGGTACCCCGTCTCCAGAACCTTAACGTCCGACCGTCCACAGGCGTCCTTGACCAGCTGCACCTGAGAAAGCATAAAGTCTCCGGACTGGTCGGCGGCTATACCGGAATCAAAGTACGGGTGAATATTAACTCCCACGTAATCCGCCGCGCTGGAAGTGCACAGCTGTGGGTAGCTCTGGTAGATTCCCACAATCTCCGAGGTGATGACGGGGCCCGTGAACCCAATCTCTGACTGCAGTTTGCTGCGCACAGACTCCATTTTCCCCGCAAGCGCGTCGGCAGTCACCCACCCGTTCGTCACCGCCTCGTTGCCAATCGCCACCGCCGTCACTACGTCGATGTCTCCCGAGCTCTGGGCCCACGAGATAAACGACTCGACTTCGCTGTCGACCACGTCCACACCGGCGCTAGTCACGTAAAAGCCCATGATGACCGTGAGGCCCTGCGCCTTTGCCGGCGACAGAATCGTGTTGATGCCGTCGCAGTCGGCTCCGTACAGGCGCAGCTCGCGGATGCCCTTGTTGTAGAGATCCGCCAGGTCTTGCGCTATTTCCGAGGTGCTGCGGCACGACGAGTCGTTGTTAAACGGCGTGTAACTCAGCGACCGTGGTGTGAACTTGAACTTGCCGTCAGACCCGGGGTACTCGTAATCGGTCCAGCCATCCGACGAACTTGAGGTGGTCGTGGAAGCGGGTGCTGCAGTAGAAGAAGTCGTAGCAACAGCTTGGGTAGATGTTGTAGGTACTGCCTCAGGTGTAGAAGTAGTCGAAGTGGTGGGTACAGCCTCAGGTGTGGAAGTAGAAGAGGTTGTAGGCACCGCATCTGGGGTGGAAGTAGAAGAGGTTGTAGGAACTGCATCTGGAGTAGAAGAGGTTGTAGGAACTGCCTCGGGGACCCAAGTAGACGAGGAGCTTGTAGTAACAGGAGTTTGGACAGGATCTAAAGTGGTTGTTTCCTGGACAGGAGACTGGACCAGAGTAGTAGCAGCAGTAGAGCTGGACGATGTGGCGGGTACGAAGACCAGAGTGCCAAAGTTAGCAGTTTGCACGCTCACGACCGTTGACTGTTGCACCGAGTTTAAGACCTGCACGTCCGTTGCCCCAGCACCCAAAGCCTCCACAACTCCCGCCGCACTATCCACTGCTGCCTGTGTTGCCGCATCTGTGGAGCTTTGGGTGGAGGAGGAGGCGACCTGGGATGGAGACGGTGCGGCTGAAGTTGACACGGCGTTAACCGAAGGCGTGGTAGCCGAGGCGACCCACTCCGAGGATGTGGAGGTAGACACGGAGAACGAGGTGGAGAAAGTGTCGACGGCAACAAAGGTGATTTCGTTCTGCTTGTTGCCGTAATTAACACTGGCTGCCTCAGTAAAAGATTCTTGGGTGCCGATCGTGGAGACAGAGGAGGAAGGAGAGGAAGATGAAACAAAAGTGGAGTCGGAGGGATCAGAAGATGAGGCTGTGGAAGACTCAACCGAAGGAGAGGAAGTTGATTCAGTAGATGAAATCACGCTCGATTCAGCCAAGAATCCAAAAGAAGATTCAGCCGACGGCTCCACAGAACTTTCAGTGGAAATCTCGGCAGAAGAGGCAGTTTCAACGAGGACCTCAACAGTAGAGCTGGATGATTCAAATACAGACTCAATTGAAGAGCTAGAAAAGGAAGATTCAGTGAAATCGGAAACAATGGTGGAGAAATTTTCTGCAACAATGCTTCCAAGAGACACAGACACAACAGAAAAGCTAGTTTCGTCACCGACTGAAGTAGACTCAACACCTTGATCGCTCTCTGAAGTCTCAACAAGCAGCGAAGTGCTTGGAGCATCAGTGGAAGAACTATTTGAAGTTGCCAAGGAAGCAGAGTGCGTGTGCTTAACTGCAAAGTCCATGGTAGCGTTCAAGGTGGAGATGGTGGAGGTGGAAAAAGGAGAAGCAGAGGAGGTGGTGATAGAAGCCAAGACTGTGGAGTTAGAAGAGGCTACAGCCTCAGAAGCAGCGGGGGTCACGGTACCATTTGACAAACTGCTAAAGGTGCCATAGTTGAGTTGGGGAGATGAGGAGGAAGAAGGAGAAGAAACAGTTGATGTGACCTCTGCAGCGGCTGAGTCAGCATTTGAGGTAGCAAAGGAGAGAGAGGCGGCTGCAGATGTGGGGATGGTGGCCGAGCCAGGAAGAATGGTAGTGACGGCCACAAAAAAAGGGGACCCGCTGGAAGAAGGGGTTGAGGAGGACTCAATAGTATTAGAACCAGAGAAAGAAGAAAAGGACTCGATGGCGCTGGGGCCAGAGGAAGAGGACTCGATGACTGAAGACTTGGTCGATTCGTCAGAGGGTGTTGTGGAGGTTGTGGAACTTGCAGAGCTTGCAGAGCTGGCCACAGGTGCAAGTTGAAAGTTAGCGGAAAGTATGGCCACGGGAGTAAAAGACGCGGAAAACGAAGGGGAAAAGGAGCTAGTTTTGATGGAAGATCCCGAACCGCTGGAGGAAGAAGCGCTGGAAGAATCGTTGGAAGAATCGTTGGAGGTGTTAGAAGAGGTACTGGAGGAAGAGTCGGACGAAGCGTTTAAGGACGCATTGGAGGAAGTGTCTGAAGAAGTACCAGAAGAAGTATTGGAGGAAGTGTCCGAAGAAGTACCAGAAGAAGTATTGGAGGAAGTATTGGAAGAACCGCTGGAAGCCCCTGAAGATGAATCTGAGGACCCAGAGGAAGAGCCGGAAGATGAATCAGAAGAGCCGGAAGAACCAGAAGAACTGCCTCCAGAGCTAGAGCCTGTATTGCTTGTATCGGAACCAGCCGATACACTAGTACTTGAGCTACCAGCACTTGTGGTTGTAGCAACTGCAGCAGCAGCAGCATCTACGGTGATTGTTGTCACTGTGGATCCCTGGGAGCCCGCTCCCAAAGAAGCAGAGTCGGCGCCAGCATCGTTGTACTCTCCGGTAATCACGTTTCCGTCGGAATCGACGACGACGACCTGCGTAACGACGGACCAGACAGTTTTTGTGACCGGGGTGCCGAACTCGGTGACGACGACGGTTGCGTTCTTGTAAGGCGCAAGAGTGGTGGTGGTTGCGTTTTGGAGAAGCGTGGAGTTGAGAGCCGCAGTGGAGTTGCTGATGCTGTATTGGGCGGTGGAGTTTGTAGAGGTAGGTGTGGCTGAAAGAGCGGTAGAAGAAAGAACGCTGTAATCGAGGATTTGGCGCCGGTGGAAGTGCATGTTGGATGGCAGCGCATTGGCCATCATAACTGCGGAGGTAGATAAAAGAATGTCGGAGAATTTCATCTTGTTGAATTTACCAAAAAATATATATATAATAATTTAAATAAAAATAATAAATAAATGAACGAAAGGAATGTCGGGTCTTCTGATTGCCTGCAAAAAGAAGAAGTTGGTTGGAAGGTTTTCGAAAAGGAATGTAGCTGGACTTAAGTCCTTAAGGATGGAAAAAAACGAGAGGGTCCTCGATGATTGAAATTTTGATTGAAGGTTTAAAATGAGAGAAAAAAAAAGGAACTAAAGTTGAGCAGATTTAATCATTATATATATAGGGACTTTTAGTATTCAAGGGATTTGACATATCCACGTTGATTAAACAAAGGGGGAAGCCCATTTTCTTACTTAGGTGTACCTGGACCGTGAGATGATTGAATGTAAGCTAGTTGCGTAAGTGTACTTGAGTAACCTGGGATATCATACACAGAAACCGTCAGCAAAGGGGGTAAAGAAAGGTGTATGAGAAAATAAAGAGGCTTACTGGCGTTACGGACTGTATAATTCACTGCAATCGGAAAAAGGTCCTTGTAATAGGGACATAGCCACAGCTTTAGTGTTTCTGTTACAATATTGTTAAGAGTGTAGAAAAAATAGCCCCTTTGTTAATTCAAAGGTATACTCAGAAGGCTGGGAATTGTTGTATATGAAGCAACTGAAAATATATAGAATACATATTTTTTCAATGATTGTCAAAGAGATTATTTCATGAAACTGACAAAGAAGAGTTTTTTTTCTCTTTGCTTAATATTCACGATAAGCAAACAAGTGATTTTTTTGTCTCCAAAACAGACGAACGGCTGAGCACCGCTGCCGAAACTTAGACTTAAATTGCCAGCAGCCGCTAATGTTTTAAGAAAAATAACTATGAGCTGTGGAATAGAATAAAAAATGAAAAGTAAAAGAACATTCTTCAAAAGAAGTGTATATTCAAGTCTTCAGAAATTAAGAACAGGTGGTGCTTTAGAATTGTGACCAGCACTAAAACTTGAGCCCGTTAGCTTATCCCTCCACCCCCTTTGATGACATGTACTAAAAAACCTTTTTTTGTCTCGCTTGTTCCTTGCATGACGCAGCCTCGCCAGGCACACTCAACACTAAACAAATGCCCAACGGGTCAATTTGCATTTATATGATTTTTTTTTTCAATTTAATATTAATTCTACATGACGAAATAAAATAAATTTTTCAATATAAGCCCTGACTTTTTTTTCTCTTATATTTTATTTCAAATTCCTGTAGCGTTGTATCACTCGCTACTTGTTCAACTACCGGAATATCCTTTGTTATGCAATCTTAAAACGCAACCGCATTAACAAATAATAATGTGTATCTCTAAAATGAGTTGTAATTATGTCTCTCGATCTTTCTTACTCTACAAGCTTACGTACTTTTTGGATTCCAGTCATTTGGCATCTCAAAACCACTTCTTTTTTTCTGACCTTTTCACGGTGTGATGAGAATCATTGCTTTTATAAATCACTTGAATTGTTTATCACCTCATTGACTCAATAGCAACTGCATGTTTATTGGTAGTTGGCCAATTTATTTTTTGTGTTTCCCTCATAGTTTATTGGCAGGTGCTGAGGTGTATACGAAATCACTTCTCCATTTGCACGTAACATGTTTGGAGCCTATTAATAGTCATATTGACATAATTTTATATTTAAATGAAAGCCGAAAATAAAATATTTAAATATATTAATGTATTAATTAAAAATGATAGTGCTTATGGCCAGAGTTTTACGGTAAAAAATATATTCTCTTCAGAGCTGGGGTGTAGGCATTCAATGATATTTTTGCAACAAATTGGGCGTATGGCGCAGTTGGTAGCGCGCAAGTTTTGCATACTTGAGGTCTCTGGTTCAATCCCTGATGCGTCCAGCTAAGCTTTTTGCATTTTTTTTTGCTTACCTTTGGTTGAATACATTGTTGATGGAGTCAATGTGGTGGGTGGTGGTGAAACGATGGGAGATATCTGTGATGGAGAAGGAAACCAAAGCCAGAAAATAACAAGTGTATTTAGATTGTTACCTTGGTAAGCTGGTCAATAAAACTGTGAAAAAAATAGGGCTTGTTTTTTTGTTTCATGTGTATTATATATAATTTTTTTAAAAAAAACTTTCAGTTGCAAAGTTGAAGTCTTCCAAAGTCTCTCCAAGTAAAATCAGGTTTTTATTTTGTTATTTTTTTTCATTTTGAGCGTTTTTTTATATATTGTCTATTTAGCCCCCATAAAAATCCAAATAGGGTTAGGGTTGAGACGAAAAATTAAAACTAAAAATTTTCTAAATGTTAAATTTTTTTTTCAGAAGTGATATTCATAAGATCAAAAAAAAACGAAAAATGTCTGCACAACTCAAGGTAATTAAAAAAACTCATATAATAGTATTGTTATTCTAACGTTCTTCTTAGATCACAAGAGCTGCAACAAAAAGACGTCTAACGTTATGCGTTCCGTCGTCTGCGATTTCATCTTCAAACTGCCGTACAGGCCAACAAGCGGCAGCCACAGCACATCAGATTGCACGAACAGCAGTGCAATTTGGTGTTTCTGAAGTCATTGTTTATGATACTACGCTACCAGAAAAAAAAGCGGAATCTCTTCCAGACGCCCCCGCTCAGGTGGTTGAAAAACCCAAGAAGATTGTGTTTGGCGAAGAATCTAATGACGAACCGCAATCCAGCACACAGGATAAGAAGATCGCAGCCAGTGAAGACGACGACACTGAACTGTCAGACCAAGACAAGCTTGTTGGGCTGCTTGAATATTTTGTTACACCTTCATATCTGCGGAAAAGCTTATTTGGCAACCGGACACATTTTTTTGACTCGATAGCTAAGAAGCTGCCCAAGTTACCGGGTCTTGATTTACTAAACCACGAAAACAGCCGGTATTTTGTCGGGCTGAGTGTCAGTCGCAAAGTGAGAAAGTCCAAAACACGTACCGTGATGAGCAGTAACGGGCGCAAACGGAAGAGAAGAACAAGGGTGAACGGCCCTGCGGAGGACAATGATCCAAGTCTTACTGGGTACATCAACATTGGCGAAAAGAAGGTTCTGAAACTGGCAAGCAAAGTCAAGGTGCCTGTGCACTCGATTGTTGTCATTGACAAAGAAACCAAGGCCGTTGTATCACCGGAGGATGCATTTGGCAACGACAAAAAGCTGGAGCTGTTGCAAAAGAAGGGTATTGAAACAAGTGACGCACATTGGACCACAGTGGGGTTTGGGTACAAGGTGCGTAAGGTGGACCAGTTTGGACAGGTCTTCACAGAGTGTCCCTATCCAGGAGGGTATCGATACACTGCGTTTGCGCCATGCGCAGAGTTTCTGGAGCAGAACAAGGCGACAGGGGCTGCTGAGATTGCGGTGATTGAAGAAGAAACCTTTTTGATCAAGGGCATTACTACGACTCCTGGCGATGATGTTCCGGTGCTGCTTGTCGCTGGCAAATGGAATGAGTTGGAGCAGGCTGTTTTGAGAGACTCGGTCAACTTTGCCGGACTCGAGAAGGCCCAGATGTTGTTCGATGGTAGAATCCGGATGGGACGCGGTGCCCGAGTCGAGGACGCGGTGCTGATTGCGTTGTCGAAGATTGAAGGGTTGTAATGAGTTGGGGATGATAGATAAACCTTATGATATAAACCGTTTTTTTGGATAATACATATAGATAGAACTGTAATTAATTTGAATAAGGTTTAAGTGTCAAGTACTAAATTGAAATATGCTGAAGTTACCCGGCTGAGGGAAAAGGGTGCCACTGAGGCAACACCCCATTTTTTACTGCCTCTGCTCTCTTTGGCTGTCTGCGTCATATATAAACACTTGAGTCCTTGTGTGTGTGAGGCCTCCCTAAAAATTTTTTTTTATTTTTAAAACCGCCATTCCCGTCTTCCTTCCTTCCTTTCTTTCTTTCCTCTTTCCAAATAGAAAAAAACACCCCTCAGCCTTTTAGACTTGCCTTTAGAGAACTCAACTAGTTAAAAGAGAACGATTCTAGAAAGAAACTTCTTTTTCGACCGACCCTTCCGCTCTCTTTCCCTTCTTTTTTTGTCTTGAAACTTTCTTCGTCACTCGTTTATAACGCCAGTTGTTCGCCTCTTTTTTTTTTTTTAATTTTTTGATATTTTTTCAACATCTCTAGCGTGCATTTTTAATTTTTTTTGAAACTACAAACAACCACAAAATTTAAAACATTCAATTAATCAATTTACTCAAATCATCAACAATGAAGTTTTCTACCTCTGTTGCTCTCGCTGCTCTTGCCGGAGCCTCTTCTGTTGCCGCCTTTGGTGAGCTTGGTTTTGACATTGGTGTCAAGCGCAACTCTGATGGTAACTGCAAGGAGACCTCTGACTACGTTACCGACTTTAATGACATGAGCTCCCTCACTAACACTGTCCGCGTTTATGCTGTTTCTGACTGCAACACTCTTGCCAATATTGCTCCCGCTCTCACCCAGACAGGCTTCCAGGCCTTCCTTGGTGTCTGGCCCAATGACGATTCCCATTTTGCCGCTGAGTTGGCTGCCTTGTTCACCTACCTCCCCACCATTTCTATCTCTAACGTCCGCGCCATCACTGTCGGATCTGAGGCCCTTTACCGTGGTGACTTGACTGCCAGCGAACTTGCTGAGAAAATCAGAATCGTCAAAAACAACATCAGCACTATTAAGGACAAGGACGGCAACTACTGGTCCTCTGTCCCCGTCGGCACTGTCGACTCGTGGAACGTTCTTGTTGACGGTGGTAATGCTGCTGCCATCCAGGCTGCCGACGTTGTCTTGGCTAATGCCTTTTCTTACTGGCAGGGCCAGACCCAGGCTAACGCCTCCTACTCCTTTGTCGATGACATTATGCAGGCTCTTCAGACCATCCAGACCATCAAGGGCTCCACTGATATTCCCTTCTGGGTTGGTGAGACTGGCTGGCCCACTGATGGTGGTAACTATGGTGTTTCTGTTCCCTCTGTCGAGAATGCCCAGCACTTTTGGAAGTCTGCCATTTGCGCCATTCGTGCTTGGGGCATTAACACTCTTGTCTTTGAGGCCTACGATGAGTCTTGGAAGCCCGATACTTCTGGTATCTCCGGCGTCGAGAAGTACTGGGGTGTTCTCAAGGATGACGGTACTCCTAAGTATGACCTTACTTGCACATTTTAAATGTTTTTAGTATATAAGGTCACTGATGACAAGAAAAAAAAATAACGACACCGCCGGTTTGGTGACGACAAATAAAAAAACCCTAAAATTTTCTACTATACTAAACGACCATTTTTATGAGTATTTTTTTATTATCTTTTAATATTTTAAAGAAAAAAATCTTGCATATAATTTATTTTCTTTTCATTTTCATTTTCATTTTCATTATACATATTTATATATATTTACCATTTTTTTAAACAATAAAGATAAAAAACTTATCATCACCACAAAGATCATTCCAAGCGTATTTTTTTTAATGGCGGTTAGACGAGGGCGTTGCGTTGTACCCACCATTGTTACAGTTACACTAACTAGTCACGTGCTCAGTTGTCTAGGACACATCCTTTTTTTTTTATTTCTCCGCTTTTGCCGCAGGTTTTATTTTTTTTTGCGGTCGTCGCTACGGCACCTAACACAACACTGGCATTGTGGTGGTTTTTTATTTATTTATCAATTCATTCAAGTAGTTTGTTTACAAGCCAGATATCCTCCCATTCCTAACTAAAAAAAAAAGAAAACCTACACCTGTTTTGTATTAAAAGTAAACAAACCCGAGATATTTATTTGTAAATAACGTGTCAAGGTGGAATAATACTAAAGCCCTGGCTGTTTAGGAAATGGACAATCGACTGGGAAATTCACGGATTTAGACTCTCTTCTCTGACGAATTTTTAATGCTCGCTTTGACAACAGTATATATATTAAATACCTTGGTTTGACATTTTAAAAACAAAAAAAAGACTAGAAGAACAATGGCTCATAGAATACACAAAGACCTCGCTAAGCTTTTCAAGGCTCCTCCTCCAGATTGCATTCTCGACACGGACGGAGATGACGACGATTCTTCTTCACTCGCAGACCCTGACCCCTCGGTCGATCTCGGACTACCCGGCCGCTCCATGGGTGCTGGTGGTCTTGGAATGACCTCTCTCAGCACCATTTCCTTTTATCTGCTGGGCCCTGAGTCCACGGCCTTTTACGGAGGCGCGTGGCGCGTCAAACTCAAGATTCCAGCTGAGTATCCTCGCAAAGCTCCAGCTGCGTACTTTATGACCAAAATCTTTCATCCAAACGTGCAGCCCAGCACTGGCGAGGTGTGCGTGGATACTCTCAAGCGAGACTGGCGACCGGACGTTGATTTGGCCCAGATTATACTGGTGAGTACAGAAAGAAACTTATGGATTGTTTCACAAATTCTAACTTAATAGACTATACGATGCCTTTTGATTCAACCAAACCCGGAATCCTCGCTTAACGAAGAGGCTGGCAAATTAATGCTAGATGATTATACAGCATTTGAGCGAATGGCTCGTGTCATGACCAAGGTGCACTCGATTCCTCGGGCAGAACTAATCAAAAGGTATAATTTAGACGATACACCGTTAGCCGAAGAGCCCATGAAAAAAATCGATACACCTAACAGCACTCCTTCTACAGCTATATCTGTTACTGCACCTACAGTAAAATCGGACCCAGTGCTACTGAAGGAGGACCTCGATATGCTCGACGAAAAATGTCTTCAGGACTCTATAATCACAACAAACAATAAGGAAAATGGGGGTGCAGGCACAACCAACATAGTGATTTCTTCTTCAACATCATCATCATCATCTTCTTCGGTACCTCTCATAACGTCTTCTGCTTGTACAACTGGCCAAGACGTGCAAATCATTCAGGTGTCTCAGAGCCAGACTTTGACACCAAGCGTTTTGCTTCCACGAGATGAAAAGGACGCTAACAACAATACCAGCATTAATAACAATAATATCACATCGCCATTGTTCCCCGCCAGTAAGGAAAGCTCATTTAGTGGCCTGTGTACTTCACTTACTCCTCCATCATCTTCGTCATCATCCTCATCACATAGTCTTACAAGGGCTTTACCGTCGCCCTTATCGCCAACAATGGGACTAGCACCTGCATACTCACCAAGCGCGGGGAGCAGCCCCACCGCTTCGTCGTCGCCCTCATCCCCCAAACAACATCAATCCGATTTGGTTTCAAATATAACATCGAGTCCGGTTGCTCTAGCTTTACAGCTGTCACCAACCCAAGTCCAAGTGTGCAGACAGCCACAGTCTTTGCAACCGCTACAATCACAGCTAGCCCCGTCGTTATTACCGTCGTCCAGTCCCGTGGCGAAACCTTCAAGCCACAGTTCATCCTGCATACTTCCCTCTACCTCGTCATCATCGCGATCCATCATTAAAAAGAAGAAAAAACTGAGAACCCATGTGTCTAAGATTAAGATTGGTCTGAAACGACTGTGATTTAAATAGTAAAGAGGTTTGAAAAAGAAGAAGACGAATTAAGTTTATTTTGAGCATTAAATGTATTATTTACAATTGAATTTCGTCTTATCGGAAAAAGGGTTCTAATAAATGGGCCTCTTCCGGTTGAAGATTTTAAGATTTCATGGTTGCCCTGTCCCTTTTTTTTTCTTATCGGATTTCCGTGGAGAAATTCAAATGGCGTCATCTCGTACACAGGTCAAACCTGCCGTTTCTTTAAAATGATTAAATTTAAATGAGAATTACGAAATGATCCATTGTGAAGATTAAAAAAGTATAAGACGGCCGTCGTGCCCGGATTAATTTTAAAAGACCTATATCCTAATTCTATAAAAAATTCAATATAACTATGACCGCTACCTCCACCAAAAAACCTAACTTCGTTGTAATCGTGGCCGATGATCTAGGCTTTTCAGACCTGGGAGCCTTTGGCAGTGAAATCAACACCCCTAACCTCGACAAACTTGCGTTCAATGGCCTTCGTTTGAACCAGTTCTATGCTGCTGCTGCCTGTTCGCCCACACGCTCAATGCTGCTCTCAGGTACCGACAACCACATTGCCGGTGTCGGGGCCATGTTTGAGTTTGTGCGGCGTACTCCGGGGTTTCGCGAAAAGCCAGGCTACGAAGGCTATTTGAACAACAAGGTGGCTCCCCTTCCCGAGCTTCTTTCAGAGCGCGGTGGCTACCATACTTTCATCGCGGGCAAATGGCATCTTGGGCTTATCCCGGAGGCGTTCCCAGAAAAGCGCGGGTTCCAAAAAAGCTTTGCTCTTTTACCGGGAGCCGCCAATCACTACGGCTGGGAGCCGCAACTCGAGCTCGGCAACAAAACTGTGGATCAAGTCGTGCCCGAGTTGCTACAGGCTACGGCCCCTGTTCTTCACGCCGAGGGTGAACACTATTACACCAAACCATTACCCAAAGACTTTTACTCGTCTGACTTTTACACATCCAAGTTCCTTGAGTATTTTGACGAGCACGTTGAAAAGAAGAAGAGCGAGAACACCGAACAGCCGTTTCTGGGGTTCCTGACTTTCACCGCCCCCCACTGGCCACTCCAGGCACCGCGACACTTGATTGAGAAATACAAGGGTGTTTACGACGAGGGCCCCGCTGCCTTGCGCTTGAAGCGCATTGCCCGCCAAAAGGAGCTCGGCATTATTCCCGAAGATGTCGAGCCCCACCCCGTGGTTCCTTTGGGGACCTCCGACTGGGAAGATCTCGATACCATTCAGCGCCAAAAATCAGCGCGCGCCATGGAGACTTTTGCAGCTATGGTGGAGCGTCTCGACTGGAACGTCGGCAAGGTCATTAAGCGGTTGGAAGAGACTGGAGAGTTGGACAACACGTATGTAATCTTTCTTTCAGACAATGGTGCCGAGGGCGCCGATCTTGAAGCAAAAACTACCATCACGGGCAGCTTGTCAGCACATATTAAACAGTATTACAACAACTCGCTTGATAACATCGGCAACGGAGATTCATATGTGTGGTACGGTCCCCGATGGGCTCAAGCAGCAACTGCACCCTCTAAACTTTTCAAAATGTTTTCTTCCGAAGGCGGCATCCATGTTCCTATCATTATCTCTCACCCTGGACTTAGTCCCCAGCACAAGGGTTCCATCAACAGTACCTTCACCACTGTGATGGATATTACTCCTACCCTTCTTGAGCTAGGAGGAGTTGCTCAGCCCGACACCAAGAATTACAAGGGTCGTGAGATTGCGCCAATTCGGGGCAAGTCGTGGGCCCAATTTCTTCGGGACCCGTCGTCCGTGAGCTCCATTTACGACAAGGACGAGACCGTTGGCTGGGAATTGTTTGGTCAAGCAGCTGTGCGAAAGGGTGACTGGAAAATCACGTTTATTGGCAATCCTGTGGAGGAAAACACCTGGCGACTGTTTAACATTCGCCAAGATCCTGGCGAGGTGCACGATCTATCGAGTAAATACCCTGAAAAGTTTGACGAGCTTCTGGAGGGCTGGGAAAGTTATAAAAAGAATTGTAACGTGCTAGGACTCAAGACTGAATGGGCAAGCTTGCCTGTGAATGAGATTGATGACGACACATTGTGGATGAAGTACGAGCGATTGACTGCGTTCAAAGTTAAGCGGGCTGTTGAAGAGGAAGCTGCCCGTGCTTCTATTAAAGTATGATGAATGCAATTTTGATTATTTTTGTAGCGGTTGATATTGGTCATATACAATCTTTGAATATCTCATCGACTACAAGAAACTAGATAAAAAATTAATTTCCAGTAAAAACAGTGTATTTGTCAAAATTGCCAAGACTTTCTTAAACCAGACATGTAAAAAAACCCTTATAATCGAAATTCCGAGTTTTGGAAAGTCTATTAAATGACATTAAGGGTTTCAAGGACATAATTAACTGCGCCAGAATCTTTTTTTTTCTTTGAAAACAAGGAAGTAATGAAAGAAACCAGTAATAACGTATATATGTGAACAAAAATACTACTACGTCATGGCGGTTTAACAATATATTTTCCGTCGGCTTTGAATTTAGCAATTGGGAGAAACTGGTGACGATGTTTATTAGTAAACTTAACATAAACATGAATGTATTTTTCGAGTACTTCAGTATTTCTAAGAATAACCAGCATGAAACTGTGAAAGCCATCTTCAAAAGTTTTGTAAAAGTTTTGTAAAAGTTTTTGCTTCCAGAAGATTTTTTTATTATTTCCTCATGCTTTAATCCGTTTTTTCTCTTTGACTCTCAAATCGTGACAAGAAAAAAATTCTTGGTTAACTTTTGTGGGCGTCGCGGATAATGGTATATCCTTTGAATACTTACCACTGGCACGTTACCAATTGACTTAAAACAGGAGATTTCAATTTGTAAATTATTACCAAACTGACTGATCAGCCTCTTTCTAGTTTTTGTAAGCATTTGTAAAAGAGATTGAATACTTTTGAGTTAGGACTAGTCGACGTTAACGTTCAATAAAATTTATATGCCAGTTGTAGGCTCTACCAAAGGGGACTCCATCCTTCTAATGACTTACCAAAGCCAAGACTTTTTAGGTAGCAGATTGATGGCCCTTAAAAGCAGGTCTTAGAGAAACCGTGAAGTAACTCATCGTCTCGGCCAAATTTTCGAAATGATTTTTAAAATGATTTTCAAACTGAATATTGGATTTGAATATATTTGTTTTTTTGAAAAAATGGAGTTTAGTCTGATAATAAAAACTTGGAAAATAACAGGTATCGCAATAATCGATTTCATGAAATATTCCGTGATTTCCTAAGCCTCTTTTCAGTTTCTTTTTTGTAAAAAAAGAAGACAAGTATCACCTAAATAGAAGAACTCATGTTTACAAGCAGTGCACGTTTGCTTGGTTGGTCTGAAGAAGTAAAGTTAACCGCGGGATTAGAGGGTTTTGGAAATCTTTCAAGGGAGAAAAAAAAGAAAAGAAGAAATTTTTTCACAAAGACTCAACGTTTCTTATTTCCATTTTTAATTTAAAAACAAAAATAAACATCAACTGTGTAATTTTTTAATATCTCTTAAACGATTCTAACGTGCAAAAAGATACTGTAAACCGAGTAGCTTTAGAGTTATATAAAAACAATTTTTTAAATGGGTTTTTAAAAAAAACCTTATGATGACACAAAAAAATTTCTTTTTCTTTGGGTGTTGCATACTATTTTATAATCTAATATTTAAAATATATCTAAAAAAGAAAAAAAAAACGGTTAATTTTGATCTTAAAAAGACCAATAACAATGGAGAAATCTCTTACATATTCATCTCCTTCGAGGATTGGGTTTACGTATAAAAAAATCAGATAAATAATCAGGTAAGATAATCAAAAAGGTTCAGAGCATTCCGAAAATCTTCTATTTCCAAATTCGGAAAAGAATACCGCTTCCATGGAGGTTTTCAAAAGTCATTTTAAAACAATGAAACGTTTGAAAACCACAGATAACATTAGAAAAAAAATTCTTCCTTATTCATTGATAGTTAGAATAGTCAAAAAAAAAGATCATCACAATTTAGTCAATCTTATAAATATACCTTGTGATTCTCCATTTTTTTTATCAAACGGTTAACTAACTAACAAAAAAATGAAGTTCACCAACATTGCTTTCCTCTTTCTAAGCATTTGCTTAGCATCTGCTACAACGTCAGGCGACTCTCTTTTCCGTGGTTGTGTTGGCTATGTGGGAAAGTACAAGTTTGAATGTCCTTCGAAATACTCCAAGGTAAAGGGTGGTCGTAGCGGTGGCTGCAACTGTATGAGTCCCGAGTTTATGGCCACCATGGTCGACTGTATTATTCGTGCCAAAGGTGGCAATATTAAGATGGGATTCAATAGTATGATTGACGATTGCAGTCTTTCCAGCAGATCAGACCTGACTGTCGATGAACTTTACAGCATCCATGATAATGCCTCCGATTACTGGGTCAACTCCAAGGATGTCAAAAACAAGACCGAGACCCATTACTACCCCATCAAATTCACAAACAAACAAGTCGACCAGGCAGCAAGATCTTTTGCTGCTGGCTTTTACGCTAAATACACTGGCCAGCTCTACGGTGGTTTGTTGTGCGCTTATTTCGGTGTCATTATGTTTGCTGCAGCCATATCCAACTTTTTGAAAAAGGTGGCCCCCAAATTTGTTCAAAAGACTACAAACAACAAAGTCGCTCTTTTTTTCAGAAAAAAACTAATTAACCCAGCACTCTTTGGATTTAAGCACAGCACTCCTGTCAAATGGGGGCCCATCAATATGTCTCTTCCTACTCGAGCTCAGGGTTGGGTCGTTCTGGGCTACATCGTCATGTTCATCATCTTTATGTTTATCAAATACGACGTTTATGAGGGAAATCCCCGTTATCCTTCCAAGGCCAACCAATTGTCCAGAGTCATCAGTGATCGCACAGGTGTTTTGGCAGTAACACAGATGCCTCTGCTTTATATTCTTGCTGGAAGAAACAATCTTCTTCTTTGGTTGACCGGACTTTCTTACGATACTATGAATCTCTACCATCGATGGGTTGCCCGTGTTACTTTTACAAGTGTATTTATTCACTCAATTGCCTTTAGTGCTTTATACGTCAATCAGGGAACTTACAAAACCCAGCTGGCAAAAAGTTCTAACGTGTGGGGTATTGTGGCATCTGTCTGTGGTGGTCTTGTCCTGTTTTTTTCCCTGCGTCATTTCCGTGAAAGAATTTACGATTTCTTTTTGCTGACCCACTTGGCTTTTGTTGTCTTCTTTACCGTGGGAGCCTGGTACCACGTTACCCATAATACCTACTACGAGTGGATCTATGCCACAGTTGCTTTTTGGGCATTTGACCGAGCTTTCAGACTTGTCCGCTTGGTTCTTACCGGTGTTAATGCCAAAGCACACGTTGAGCTTGAAAACGATGTGTTCCTCAAAATCAAAATCGACTACAACAACCGTATTTGGAAGCCTTACCCTGGAGCCTACGCCTTTTTGTACTTTCTTCGTCCTACTTGGCGCATCTGGGAAAACCACCCATTTTCTGTTTATCCCTCGCCTGTCTCTGGTGAGGAAAACAAGCTTGTTTTCTGTGCCAGAGTTCGTCAAGGTAAGACTCTTCAAATATCTAATTACATTGCCAAGTCTGGTCCTCAGACAATTCCTGTTTTTGTCGAGGGTCCCTACGGTCATTGCCAACCTCTTGATCGCTCTGAGTCAGTTGTTTTGATAGCCGGCGGTATTGGATTTACTGGTGCTTATTCTTATGCTTGCCGAATGCTTGAAAAGCCTAACGTCACCTTCATTTGGGCCGTTCAATTTATTTCTCACTTTGGGATTTTCCGCGAAGAAGTCGAGCACCTTGCATCCCACGGAATCAACGTTATTGTCTATATTAGTGATGAGACTAGTGAAACCCCTATTGTATTAGAAAAGGGCTCTGGTTCAGATTCAGAGATTTCCGAAAAGACTAGTGGCTCTACGACACTTGATACACGATACGGCATGGCCGACATCAAGTCAATTGTTGACACTTCAGTTGCTGAAGCTCCTGGAAGCATTGGATTTTTTGTCTGCGGTCCCCCAGGTGTTAACGACAGTGTGAGAAAGCATGTTTCCAATGCCATGGACCAGGGTAAAGGACGTGTCGATCTTTATATCGAAGCCTTTAACTGGTAAAGAACTTTCCACTAGTTCTTGTTTTTCATTTTGTTTTTAGATTTTATTTTGTACTTGTTTTTTTGTTAAGGGGAATTATCTTTAGATGTTAATATAATATAGAAGCTTAAAGCTATTGAAGTATTTGAAAAGTAAATGCTACCTTTGATTGTTAGAGTAGTCCTTAAATCTGGTGATCGGCATATGGCTTAAGTCCTTTAATTTGTGAGCGGGAGATCCCCAGGTTTACTAGAAGAAGGCGAACTGTTACCAAAGCTTGGAATAGGGTAAGGGTTGTGAACCCTTGAATGCCTCAAATTCAATCATGAAACTAGCCTTGTCAAAAAAACAATAACTTGTCAAAAGATATAAAAAAGATATTCAAATAAATTTAAAATGGTAAAGCATAAAGAACTCCCATTTTCCTTTTTTTTTTGTTTTTTTTTCTTAACCCACTTTTCAACTCATTCAATCATGACGACTCTTGAGACCTTATCAGAAACACTTCATTTTTATCTATATGAGTATCTTTCTCCCGACGATTGTCGAGCACTCAGTCAATGCAGCTCCTTGCTACGTCAGGTTTACTCCCCACTTTATTGGACATATCCTCAACTTCTGTTGGACTATCAGAGAATAAAAAATACAGCAATTTTGGATAATTACTTTTTCCATAACAGCTATTACTTTAGCTCGGAAGCCAATAAGGCGGAACCGAATCGGCGAGTACCTCTCGCCTTCAAGATTTTAGCCAACCCGGATCTTCATGTGTGGTTTCCAGCACATAAAATCATTGAGATACAGATTGTTGTGGGAGCTCCGCAAAGTCCCCTATACAGTCGTCTTAGTCGACAAGGCATATATCCAAAGGAAGTAAATGACTTTGTTTCAGCTGTTGTTTTACCAGAGTCGAAATATACCTCGCTTAAAAAAATTACATTTATTGATCATTATAATACCAAACTCGGCATACCAACTGTTGACTTCTTGGACATTGTGGATTCCAATTTCTTTAAAAGCGCTCGAGTACTTCAACACGAGAATATGGTGGAATTAAATGTCAAAGCACGACTTGAGAAATATACCCACGTGAAACCTTATCTTTTTCACATGATTACCACTTTGGCAGTAATAAACTATGTCAAATTCAAAGTGCCTTTATTTTCCAATCTGCGCACGCTCGTGGTTCGAATTCGAAAGAATGAATTTAATACCAAGCCGCTGGTTAAGTTATTAAGAAGCCCCAAACTGGAAACATTGTCTATTGAAATCCCGTTTTCTCTGTCCTCGAGATATTTAAATTTTATTTATAATTATGCTCCAAGGACTTTAAAGGAGTGCTCGTATAGTGTTAGATATCAAGATATAAGTTATGCGGATGTTACTGTCAAAAAGCCTCACAAAAATCCAAAACTAATCATGAAAGCTTTAACGCATCTATTTAATATTGGAAGTTTCACGTTTTCTGGTCTTATGTCATATTATTTTCCTAACGTGCGTGTGCTTGAGTTTTTCCCAGATCATAAAATCACTGACGTGGTTTCTGTTTTAATGCCTATGAGATTCCCAAATTTGACTTCCCTCAGTTTAAATCTCAGTGAAATATTTAACATTAAGGGTTACAAGTTGCTGTACCACCTGCAAAGTATGCAATCTTTAAAGCGAATACAGTTATTGGCCGGGTGTGGTCGCGTTGTGTACCGGTCATCAAAAATATGGGAATCTTATACTCAAGACATGGTAAAAAAGTTTGCATTCTACAAGCCTGAAGGTGATGAGGAATTTGAATACGCCATGGACAAAAATCTTGTTGACAAAGCATGGGGAGGCCCCTTGGTAGATATCTTTGAAGAAGATTGTTGTTGGGATAGTCCCGAGGCCCGGTATATTATGCCAAAAGATAGGACCCGGTTTGAAAAGCTAATGCCTAATAACCCAAGTCGCCTTGCTTTGACAATGTATGAAATCAACAAGAATCGAGGCAGTAAACTAAAATATCAAAATTTCTTTTCGGTTGACAAGATGTTTCTTGCCGAGATATTTTTCTATGTGATAGCCAAGCTATCAAATCTGGAGTATGTCAAGTATATTACAGCAGATGAAAGCATTTACTCCAGCTTGTGGCTCAATTGGTTTGTTCAGCAGCACTACCGAAACCCCAAGTCGCGAATGAAGCAGCTTTGGGTGCAGGTGAGTGATTCGCGGGAAAGGTCGGGCTGGAGACTTGGACGTCCCATAGATTATGGTATTAATATCGAAAGAGAAGAGGATGAAGAAAAATCTGACCTACATCAATGTGACATTTGCAAATGTTGCGGTGATTGTAGTTACTGTGCACATGACTCTCATGTGAGTGACTTATTTTATGATGAAAACAGCGAGCTTAGTGATGATGATAGTTATTATGGAATTTATGATGGTAATACTGATGATGATAGTAATAGTGATGTTGATCGTGATTCTGATGCTGATAATAATGTTGATGATGATGTCAATAATTATGATGATGTCAATAATTATGATGATGTCAATAATTATGATGATGATAATGATGATGATGATGATGATGATGATGATGATGATGATGATGATGATGATGATGATGATGATGATGATGATGATGATGATGATGATGATGATGATGATGATGATGATGATGATGATGATAGTGGATTCAGTGACGAGAATAGTCAAGTTGATACCAACGGTAGCACGGGTTATCAATCTAATAATATGCTGCCTTCATTTATATCCGATGAAGGAGATTCTCGCGGTAAGGTATTTAGTGATGGGAGGATTGCAGCAATGAAGCAAAAGAAAGGAATAGAGTTTGAAGAGCGAAAGGCGCAATACGAGAAGCTGTTTGGGAAGAAGGTGAATTGGAATCCGCGACATTATGCCAAGGCCGAAACTGAAGACGAGAGATTCATAATATCGCCTTTTTTTGGAATGCTTCCCAAAATAGGTCGGATTGCAAGAAGTGAGTTGGGAAAGAAGTCGCAAGCAATAGTTTATGACTTTGGTTGGTTTAAAGGGAGCGAATATGATGCGACACATGGAGATAGTTTTACGGATGAACATGGACGTGTATGGCGACACAAAATGACTATAATTAAAAAACTGCTGCCTGATACTTTTTGGGTGTCGTCAGATGACGTTTTGGATAAACCCGAGGCTGAGGCTGAATTCTTATGGGATAACCTTAAAAAGGGATGGGAAATTAAGCCTCCAGAGAGAATGAAATTATTTTCAGATTGGATTTTAGATGAAAAGTTTGAGGGATGGAGTTTGTAAAAAAAGTATTAATATACTGGAATAAGGTGATTTTATAGAATGAAGTATTTTGAATTTTCATTTTGCTTATCCTTTTTTTTTTGTAGTGAAAAAGAATAAAACTCAAATAGTCCAAAAATTGAACCATTAAAATTTTAGGCTGAGGTACTACATGCGTTGAAAGTAATGCTTGTAAGAGTGTTTCCAATTATATGAATCAGTATAAAGGGCGTGTCGATCTTTATATCGAAGCCTTTAACTGGTAAAGAACTTTCCACTAGTTCTTGTTTTTCATTTTGTTTTTAGATTTTATTTTGTACTTGTTTTTTGTTAAGGGGAATTATCTTTAGTTGTTAATATAATATAGCAGCTTAAAGCTATTGAAGTATTTGAAAAGTAAATGCTACCTTTGATTGTTAGAGTAGTCCTTAAATCTGGTGATCGGCATATGGCTTAAGTCCTTTATTTTGTGAGCGGGAGATCCCCAGGTTTACTAAAAGAAGGCAAGCTGTTACCAAAGCTTAGATTAGGGTAAGGGTTGTGAACCCTTGAATGCCTCAAATTCAATCTTGAAACTAACCTTGTCAAAAAGACAATAACAAATTGTCTTAAGATATGGAAAAAAAATCAAATAAATTTAAAATGGCAAAGTATGAACAGCTTTCTTCTTTCTCTTACTTTTTATTTTGCTATTATTATAAGTCTTCCTTTGTTTTTTTCTTTTATCAACATATTCTCCCATGACGACTCTTGAATCCTTAACACCAACATTTCAAGATTTTTTATATGAGTATCTATCGCCACAAGATTGTCGAGTGCTCAGTGAATGCAGCTCACTGCTACGTCGAGTTTACTCTCCATTGTACTGGAAATACCCGCAGATCACGTTGAACGATTCGAATTCAAAAACTTCTAAACATTTGATTAATTACTTTTTCCATAGCGGGTATTACTTTGATAAAGTCGCCAGAGACATTGAACCAAGTCGGCGAGTACCTCTCCCATCAAAGGTTTTGGTCAACCCCGATAACTATTACTGGTTTCCTGCACATGCTGTTGTTGAGGTTCAGATTGTTGTGGGAACGCCGACCTCTGCTAAATACAATCCATTAGGTTCACGAGGCATATATCCTAAGGATGTAAAGGAATTTGTTTCAGCTGTTGCTTTAAACCCGAAAACATATACCAGACTCCGGAAAATTACATTTATTGACCATTATAATACTCATTTCCAACGACCAACGGTTGACATCACGAACCTTGTGGAGTCGAACTTCTTTAAAAGCACTCGAGCACTTCAACGTGAGAATTCAGTGGAGTTGAGTGTCAAAGCACGTCTTGGGAAATTCACCAATGTGGCGCCTTATTCATTCAGCATGATCACCACTTTGATGTTGACGAACCAAACCAAGGCCAAGGTACCTTCTTTCCCTAATCTGCGCGTACTTCATGTTACAATTAACGGTAGCAAGCCTAATAACGATTTGTTGATTACTTTGCTAAAAAGTCCTAAACTGGAAACGTTTTTCTTAGAGACTTCATATGTACAGTCAAAGGAGTATTTGATTTTTATCGAAAAACATGCTCCAAAGACCTTAAAAGATTGCGTGTATGATTTTACAAGTTTGAGATCGAACGAAACTTGGAAACCTGCCATAGGGGATTCTTTCGAGCTGAAAGAAACGTTCGAAGCATGGACTCATTTAATTGTGATTAACACTTCCACATTAATTCACATTAAGAATTATAAGTTCTCCAATGTGCGTGTTCTTGACCTTGCCCCAGATCATAAGCAGGCTGAAAGGATCTCTGCTGTAATGTTTACGAGGCTCCCCAATTTGACTTCTCTCAGTTTGAATCTCAGTGGGATGTTTAACTTTAAGGGGTACAAGTTGCTGTACCAAATGAAAGATTTAAAATCTTTAAAGCGCATTCAGTTACTGACAGGATGTGGTCGTGCTGTGTACCGGTCATCAAAAATATGGGAATCTTATACTCAAGACATGGTAAAAAAGTTTGCATTCTACAAGCCTGAAGGTGATGAGGAATTTGAATACGCCAGGGACACGAGCCTTGTGGAGAAGGCATGGGGAGGCCCCTTGGTAGATATCTTTGAAGAAGATTGTTGCTGGGATAGTCCCGAGGCCCGGTATATTATGCCAAAGGATAAGGCCCGATTTGAAAAGCTAATGCCCAATAACCCAAGTCGGTTGGCGTTGGCAATGTTTGAGATTAACAAGTATCGGGACGACAAATTGGAGTATACGAGTCGCTTTTCGGTTGACAAGATGTTTCTTGCCGAAGTATTTTTCCATATGATTGCTAGGCTACCGAATCTGGAATACGTCAGGTATATTACGGCAGATGAAAGTATTTACTCCAGTTTGTGGCTCAATTGGTTTGTGCAGCAGCACTACCGGGACCCCAAGTCGCGAATGAAGCAGCTTTGGATTCAAGTGAGAGATATTCGGGAGGAATTGGGTTGGAGACTTGGACGTCCCATAAAATATGGAATAAATATCGAAAGAGAAGATGGCGAAGACGAATCCGACGTCCATCAGTGTGAGATTTGCGATTGCTGCGGTGATTGTAGATACTGTGGATATAACCCTCATCATGCCAAAGTGTTTCTAGAGAGCGACAGCGATGCTGATAGTGATGTTGATAGTGATACTGACAGTGATACTGACAGTGATGTTGATAATGATATTAGCAGTGATTCTGATAGTGATACTAGCAGTGATGCCGATAGTGACGATAATAGTCTGGCAGATCTCAGCGATAGCAGCGTCGACCACAATGATACTGCGTTGTCTCCATCACCATTCTGCGAGGAGGATTCTAGCGGTAGAGCATTGAGTGCTGGGATTATCGCAGCAATGAAACTAAAGAGACGAATGGAGCTTGAAAAGCGAAAGGCGCAATACGAGAAGTTGTTTGGGAAGAAGGTGGATTGGAATCCGCGACATTATGCCAAGGCCGAAACTGAGGACGAGAGATTCATCATATCGCCGTTTTTTGGGATGCTTCCTAAGATAGGTCGGATTGCAAGAAGCGAGTTGGGAAAGAAGTCGCAGGCAATAGTTTATGATCTTGTGCATTTAAAAGGGAGCGAGTATGAGACGGGACATGGAGATAGTTTTACGGATGAACATGGGCGTGTGTGGCGACACAAGATGGTTACGAATGAAGGTCTGAAGCCGGAAGGTTTTATGACGTTACCTAATGAAGATCCGGAAGATTCTGATGCTGAATATCTGTGGGAGAATCTTGAGAAGGAGTGGGAAAATGAGTATATTGAAGATTTTTCGATAGATTCCGATTGGATTTTTGACGAGAAGTTTAACGGGTGGAATGTGTAGGGAGATTAGTAGACTGGGTGTTAGGGCGGTTATGTTAAGTAGATGGAGTATGGTTTTGTGTTTTTTAATGGAAAGAGATGTATTTATTTTTGAAAAAAAGTACAACTAGGTTGCTTTTTTGGTGTATTTTGTGTCTATTTAAAGATGTATATATACTGGATGGAGTTTATCCATGTGATATATTTTGTAAGTACATGACGTAAATTTAAGAACGGGGATAGGACTGGGGTATACTAGGGCAGATTTAAGATTAGTAGTGATCTGCGGGGCAGAGAAGTTTTTGTTAAGCCCAAAGGGCTGTTTGGTTTAATGCAGTGGATAAAGGGCTGAAACTGTGTGGAGGAATGAGAAGGGATAAAGAGCGGTACGACATGAGGTGAGGGATGAAGGGAGAAATGTTTAGGATTTGGGCGTCTCAAAACGAGAGCTGGGAGAAGCCCGAGGGTTAAAAATCAATTTCGGTTATTACGTAAGTAAATGGAGTAGGAGTGGGAGTCGTATTGAAGACGCCAAAAGATTCCGGATATTGATGGGAAGGCCACTTGAGCAATCTTAACAAAGTTTATACAATATTTGTTTTGACACACCACCAGGTGAAAGAATGGGGGGGGAGGGAATTAGGGGAGTTTAAGCTTTAGGGAAGCGTGGGAGAGCTTGATGGGATTGCGGCGCTTTGTTATTTCCGGCTGGCCGCCTCCCACAGGGAGAGATGGAAGTGGAAGGGAGCCAGTTTGAGAGTTTTGGTGGCCATGTAGTTGTTTTTCTAGACTTTTGCCTAAACAGACAAAAATCGACAGGTTTTAGTAGTGATAGCGGACTATTTCTGACGGTGCATGTATATATTTTTTGTAATCTGAAAAATAAAAAAGAAATATCATGATGTGATTTTTTAAGTGCCGAAAAAATAAAGCCAAAATTGCCTAAAGTTGACAATCCAGCGGTATTGGGCATTTTTGCTAAGGGGTGGTGGTGAAGGGCAGATACGTTGTAATAGATGCCGGTTATTGAATGAAAAAGCAGGCTGTTGTCGTGATCAGCTAGGGGGGGGGGAGGTTTCGATTTTGTGCGTTAATTGCTGTCATATCTTAACGATAACCAGGATATATAGATGTGCGTTGGATTACGGCTTTTTGTGGTTTTATCGGAATAAGTTTTCTCAAAGGATCCAAGAGGTTTTTCTTTTTAGGGGGAGGGCCATGGAGCGAAGGTTCACCACAGAAAAAAGGCTGCGTAGGCAATCCGTCCGGCTGACAAAAAAATACATTATTATTAATGGTTCCAAGCCCTTTAGAAAAAAATAATTAAGCGGAGGTGGCAATTCGACATTATAACGAGTAAGAGTAACAGCAGCTGCTACGACAGCAAGATTACTAGCGGCAGTACCAAGTGTAGTAGTGGTGGTAGTAAGTTAAAGCGGGTGGAATTGGGAAACCAAAGAGTACGTATCATAAATTAAGATCTCTTGTAAAAAAAAAGGCCTTCTTGGAAATTTTGGTCACTGTTTGTCAATTGGTTACTACGGAGATTGAAAGACGACGGTTGGTGGATCAAGATGGGTGGAAAACACATTTACGAGTGTATTATGAGATGATGACATAAGGGCGGCGAAGAGGAGAAAGAGGGAAGAGTGGGAATTTCAAAGTTTCCACAATGGCTGAGCTCGGCTTGGGTTTGAGACCAAGCAATGCCGAGTATTTGAAGATGGAGGTTTTTGATTTTATGAGGAGGAGTGTCAATGGGACAAGTTTAATCTGTCATAATGGTGACGTGGTAATAACTGTGAGGGGGGGGGCAATAGAGGAACAAGAAAAAAATAAACGCGCCATTAAATAGAGAAAACCTTGATATTAATTTCCCTCATTTGTTGGTATCCTAATAACCAAGAGTTATTGAGCGATAAATAAAAGCAAGTTATGAGCCAGAAAAAGAGACACAAAAGCCGGATAAAAACTTTTAATTGGCGCGTTTATTTTAACTGTTGACTGGTGCCACGACCGCCTAAATGGCAAAACTGTGCGAGAAGAAAAATTTTAAAAGGTGCCAGCCGTGCGCTTGAGCGAGCTTCTGTATTATTTCTCAGTAGTATCTAAGTTTACAAGATTGAGAATAAGTAGCATGTTTTTTTTTTGATAAGATATATTAAATCGTTGACAATACAGATTAATCTACAGAGATATTTTCAGAAAAAATAATTCGTCCCGTTTCCCAAGCGGTACGTGGAGGAAGTGGAAAAGAGAAAAAGGCATTGCCAAGTGTGGAAACAACAAAAGCTGTCAGAAAAGCCTCTTGTCTGTCAAAGAATGGCTACCCGTCTTTTTACGTAATCTCAGAGGAGGGGTAGTCCCAAATTCCATTCCTTTGAACGGTTTAGGAAACGCATTTATATCTCTCGTTCAAAAAAAAAGGGCCTTTGTCGGATCTGGCTGCTCAAAAACGTACCAATCACCACTTCTGCTTACTGGGGACTCTCAAGTGAAAAGACTCGTCGGGGGTCTCCACTTTGGGTAGGTAACAAGATAGTTTGTGATAAATCGAATATATCAAGTTATTCAAAGCTTGTTTTAAATAAAAGAGTTTCAATGTGTATTCAGGATATTTATAAACCCTTTTTGATTTGCCTCCTCTCGATTCTTTTAAATGCCCGTCGGTGCACGTGACATTTGTCTTTTTTTTTTTTGGCTTAAAGCCTATTTGTGCCAATAGGCGGAACAAAAAAACCTCGCTTACTAAGACTGTCCATATTCGTTCACATGAGGACCCCCCGCTCTCTCTCTCCCCCCTTGTTTTTTTTTAGTAACCAGGAAACATAAGCTCTATCCGATGATGTCTTCCGCATCGTTTGTCCAGGTATCAGTCCTCGTATATGTTTAAGCACATTAGCACTTGGTGGATAACATTTTCAAAAAAAAGATTCGCTACTGTACGGTTACTCTTACTCTTACTGATAAATCTATATATATACGTTTTATTACCTTCTCATCATCACTGTGATATGCAAACCGTTTAATCAGTCACGGGGTTTGTGAGTACTGGGTATCTCAGTAAAAAACATCTACGTTAAAAGATTTATTTCCCTCTACAATAATTCGGATGGCAACTTTTCATCACTCAAATACGATACTGAGTTTCTCTTTTAAAAGAGGCCTTAGTGTGTGCGTAGAAAATAACCATGTGATTTCCCGCGGGCGGTGGTTTAACAAAGATTTATGTTGCACATCGCGTGTGCCTGTGTGGTCACTTACATTTAAACATTACATCCTCCAAGCACCAAGCAATGGCAGGGGCACGGACACAAAGGGGTGACGACGAGAAGATAAGGGATGGTGATGAGAGCAATGAGATGGAGTGGGAATGGCGATAGAAATTGATATATATATTACATGATGATCAAAATGACCCCAAGGATAAGATGGATATACATGAAAAAAAAACAGGTCAACGACGATAACAAAAATTATTTGGCCATGAGAATATAGTGTCTAGTAATTTCAAGATAAGTTTAAATAGCATTTCAATAGAAAATATTATAGAAAAATATTATATAGAAAATATTTTGAACCGCCTTTTCTGTTTTAAAAAAAAACTTTTAAAATATTAGTTTTTCAAATTTTCCAACCGATTGGCCTAGACTTTTTACGTTTTTGTGTGTACAAGTATCAAAACTTAATGTCTATCTCCCAAAACATATATATTACAATTATAGGCCAAAAGTCCATGTCACGTGGTACACACTATGGATGCTTTGTGCTGCATTTACGAAAAAAAAAAAAATTTACAAAGAGGGAAAAAAACAGCATTCGGAACATGAAAAATCTCGTCAAAAAAATATTTCAAAAAAATAAAGAGCCGCACTAGGTTGAGACTACCTTGGTGGTCAGGAAGGTGAGAGAGATGGGACCGAAAAAATAATTTGGTGAAGGCTAAAAGCAGTAGCGCATTATTAATTGACTATTTTATTGTGTTGTAAAGAGGCAGTATGACCAGGGGGGGGGGGGACAGAAAAGCTATGTGAGTGCTAAATAATGATCATAAGTGGCAGTCCAAGATTAGGGCTAATGTAATCTTGGGAACCTCGGCTGGAACAAGAAAGAGCGTGGAGTTGTCAGGACAACGAAATGAGAAGTTTTTATTTATTTTTTGCGCACATCTCGTAAAAAAAAAAAAAACCTAAATTGAAGTGCGGGCAAAGAGCCGAAATTCACGCGGACCCAGGAGATGGAAGAAAACCTTGCTTACGTGAGCCATCACTAATAATAGCTGCGGTCTAAGAAGAAAAGTCAGAACAGCAAGAGCAGCCGTGCGGGCTAGTTGATAGTGAGCGAGAGTAGTAAAAAATAAATTAATTTTTTTCGTTTTAGTGAATTTCTGCGGCCAAACAAAACAATCAAAAACAAAAAGACATGGGGTGGCCGCCAGTCAGTGGGTACCGCCCATCAGTACGAATATTATTATTGGCACATTTTTATTTCTACATCGCACTCATCCTTGTTGCATGCCAGGCAGTGCTGTTACCGCCACTCAGGTAGCTGCTGCTTTTGTCCTCTTTTTGCTGTTGCATCGCCTTTTGGCCCTTTGCAATTTGTTTAATTATACCGCTTATTGTTATCAGTGTATTTGAGTTCCAGGCATGGATTCAAGCCTTTATTGCTCCCTTTTTTTCTTTTTCAGCCTACAATTGCTGTAGCAAACCGCTAGACCCATCATTCGTCCAGACGGCGGTCTCTGGTAACCTGGGCCCGTAGGCAGCGCCATGGTCAACCCGCTTTAATAACCCACTTCTATTGGCCTTCCCCTCCAATTTTTTTTCAAGTACCCGGCGCACCTGCAGCCACATATCTGGGGAGCTAGGGAGAGAGCCCGTGGGTTTCAGTGCGTTTGATTGGCTAATCTAACAAAAAACACCCAATGTATAACGCGCTCCTATTATTTTCCACACCCTCCGACCACAAAAAGAAATTTCTGAAAGCCTCGTTGACTTTCAAATCAACTTTTAATGTCCGCCCGTGTCATTTTCCTCATTTTTTTTTTTTTTCCCTCCTTCTTTTTTCTTCCTGCCCTCCTCCTCCTTTTTTTAATCATCCAAACCTTTTGGCTCAAATATCCAATCTTCTGCAAATCTTCAACTCTTCTCCCGTCCCCTCAATTATCCCCATCTCTCTTCAACAGCTCTCGTCCTCACAGCACATTAAAAAAGGCTCATGAACTTTAGAGCCGCTCCAGCATACTCCCCTCCGCAAACCCCTCCACTACCATACCCGGCTTCTCAAAGCCTGCTTAGACAACAACACCTCCCACCTTCCACCGTGTCCGCAGTATCTTCAGTCTCGTCGCCGCCGCCGCCGCCGCCGCACCAACAGCAGCAGCAGCAGCAGCAGCAGCAACCTCTTTCCCACCACCAATCCCCAATCCCGCCTTTCGGCTCAGTCCCGCCTCCACCACATACCCTCTCTTCACCCCACTCGGGCCCTCCTCACCCGCAACAATACCACCACCACCTCTACCCGCCACCTCCTCCCCCCCCCAATATCCACCACCAGCAGCAAATCCCCCCAGGCATCCCGTCCTCTGCTCCCCTCGCTCCCGCCTCGTCGTCCTCCGCCCCATCGCCTCACCCCGTCCCCATCAAACACGAAAAGCCTCCCACAAAACGCCGCCGTAGAACAAACACTGTTTCCTCCGATACCTCCTCTTCAAACACGCCGGATTCCTCCTTTGCTCTAGGCTCCGCTAATAACAACACCCCAGCTCATCGGCGCAAACACCACAAATCAACCTCCTCTGCTTGCTCAACCGCGGCGTCAACCCCTAACCTGGCCTACGCTGCCGTCCCAACTCCTCCCCTCTCCTCATTAGCGGCTCCAAACTCCCAAGAGGGACACCCAGGATACCAACAACAACTTCCGCCTCAAGGATATCCACAACAACTCGGTCCCCCTCCGCCTGGTCCTCCGCCCCCTTCTTCTTCATCCCATCATCATCTCCAGCAGCAACCACAACACCTCGGAAAATCCCCTAAAGCTTACCCCAACATCCTCTCAAGTTACCCCCCTCCACCACCTTCCTATTCTGGTAAGTGCCATGCAGCCTCAATAACCTCCCTAGCATACCCCCCAGTAACTAACCCGCTTGTCTTTTATCAAGGTTCAATCACTCCAATGTCTCCACAGGTCCCGCCGGGCGCGCCGACCCACCATCATCACCATCTAGCTAACCACCAACAACCCACGTCCTCTTCCTCCCAACAAAACCCCGTAAATAACGACTCCAAACTCCGCGACTCCCCTGCAGTCCAAGCCTTCCGCGCTGAAACAATCGAAACTTGGCTCGCCATAGCCTCCATGTTTGACACCCTGGACCACCACGACAAGGCCATTGAAAGCTACCAAAAAGTCCTCGACTACGACCCCGCAAACTTCAAGGCCCTCGTCGGCATGGGCAACCAGTTCCGCTCAAAAGACCTTTTCCACAAGGCTATCGACTACTACAACTCGGCCCTCAAAATCGACCCCAACGATGGCACCGTCTATGAAGCCCTCGCCCATAGCTACCTCATGGTCGACAGCCTGAACGAGTCCTACGCAGCATACCAGCGCGCCCTCAACACCCTCCCTGACCAAAACGTCCCCAAGCTCTGGTACGGCATTGCTGTTCTCTACGAGCGGTGCAGCTCCTTTGCGCTCGCCAAATCTTCCTTCCTCCGTGTTTTGGATATCGACCCAAACTACGCCAAACGCGCTGATATCTACTTCCGTCTCGGCATCATATACAAACACGAACGTGACTACCCAAGAGCCCTTGAAAACTTCCACCTCGTCCTCAAAACACCCCCCCTCTCTATCGCCGCCTCCCAGGTGTGGCTCCAGATCGGCTACATCCAAGAGCTGCTTGAAGATTACCAGGCCGCTCAATATGCCTACGAGCGCGTCCTCAAAGACGAACCTACAAGCCCCAAAACTCTCCAGCAACTCGGCTGGCTCAACTATCTCCAATACATGAAGGCCTCTGCCGCCGCCTCCCCGTCCTCTCCTCCCCCTCCCGATCATGACTTGAATCTCGCAATCTCGAGACTCAACGTCTCTCTCGAATACGAGCCCAATGACGCCTACACTTGGTACCTCCTGGGCCGTTGCTATATGCAGCTTGGCCGCCACGAACAAGCTCTCCGCGCATACGAGCATGCCACCAATCTCGACCCAAACAACCCCCGCTTCTTCTGCTCCATCGGCATCTTCTACTATCGCACCGGATCCTTCCACGAAGCCTTGCAGTGGTACACTAAGGCTATCACGGCCGACCCAGACACGCTCAGCGAGGCCTGGTACAATGCGGCCATTCTCTACCAAATCTCCAACCAGCTGCACGACTCCATCAACGCCATGGAAAATGCCATCCGTGTCGACCCCAACAACCAGCTCTACAAGTCTCACAACGAGTACCTCCACGCCGCCGCCGAATCAGCAACCCCCTCCGGCGCCCCCAAAGACCCGGTCCCGGAAAATCTCAAGATCCCAAGAGAACCTCCCGTCCCCCTCGAAAGACCCTTCCCCCCTCGCCAGGGTATGGACGATGGCGCCACCCCTCCACCTCCCCAGCTCGGCCCCTCCCAACAGCAATTACAGCACATGCCACCTGGCATGGGCCCCCAAGGAGGTCCTCAAGACATGCACCATCACCCCGAAATGAATGGCAATGGCCCTCCCCCGCCTCCTCAGCAACATGGTATCCCTCATCCGGGCATGCCCATGGAAATGGTCGCCGGATCTCCATATGCCCATAACCACCCACCTCCAGGCATGGGGCCTCCTTTACCTCAACAGGCCATCCACCAGGGAATGGGGCCACCACCATCCATGCAAGGAATGCATCCCGGTTCATACGGGCCACCACCTCCTGGCATGGCGGGACCCGGATACGTCCCCATCGCGCCGGCGCCCGGCGCGTCTCCCCATGTGCGATAATTTCACATTTCGTGGTTTCCCTCCCCATCTTTTGTTTTGCATATCTATAAAATCTTTATGTTTACATCTTTTGCTTTTTTTTTTATGAAAATCTGTATAAATAACATGCAACTATATATAAATAACTTTGGAAAAAAAAAATTAAACTTGAAACCGTCTATTAATAACCCGTGGGTGGATATCGTGGTGCTGGTGGCGGCGGAATATGCTCCGAGCTTGCAAACGGATTATTCGACCCAAGAGGCTCCGAGTTATATCCTCCATAACTATTACTGTTGTAGCCGTTCGCCGACGACCCCCCTAGATGCCCCATCTCATATTGCTGGTGCTCAGGATAGTATCCTGCAGGCGCACCCCCACCGTAATTGTAGTTCGAGTAGGCCCCCGAGCCCGATCCCCAGGGGTTGGGCGCCGCCGCCGCAGCAGGCGCCGCTGGCGGCACTGAGGCCGAAGCGTGGCGCATTTGGGATGTTGGTGGTGGTGGGGGCGGCGGGTGCATTGCGCGCTGGGTGTAAATTCCTGCGGCGGCGTACGGTGGGGGCACCGCGTAGCCTCCTGCGGGTGGTTTGGGCCGGGCGTTGGCTGCCAGGGCCGCGCCCATCATCTTCTGCTGGCGGTACCGGTAGAACCAGCGGCGGAAAATGGACGCGATGATCATGAGCACAATGAACGAGCCGATCGACACACAGATGGCAATCACCGTGCCCTTGTGGTTCGACAGCCACGACCCGGGGTCCTCAAACAACCCGCTGCCACCGCCCAGCCCGGAGGTCGTCCCGCCAATGCACCGGCCCTTCGAGCACCGGCCCGTGCTCCGACACGGCGTGCCGTCCAAAAAGTTCTGCGACGTCAGAATACACATGCTGCCGAGCGTCGGGTCCACGCATGACAACTGACATGAGGAGTCGTCCGTGCACGAGCGCGTCACGTTCACCACGTTGCCATTCAGCACCAGCGTCGTGTTCCCCAGCAGCGTCACACACTGCAAATCACGCGATGTGCAATGTCCGGAAATGCACTGCAGGTCCTTAAATGTCGAATTGCTCAGGGTGCACGATGTACCTGTTTCCTTGTACTTGGATGCAGGGCACGTCGAGGAGTCGCCCGGACACGTAATATCATAGTCGCAAGGACCTGTTGATGCGCGGCAGATCGTGCTAGAGGACTGGAACTTGCACCCGGAACAGCACTCCTCGTTGGCATCATCGCACTGCGCGCCATCCTTGAATTTGCACGTCGTGGGGTCGCAACATGAGTTCCCGGCACATCCTTCCTCACCTCCGCAGTCGCACTCCTCGCCTTCTTCCACAATTCCGTTCCCGCATTCGTTACTTGTCACAAGTTTGACACCTGTATTGGACGTCAAACAAGTGCTGTTCACAGAGTTCCGACCCAGCGCCCCGCAAATGTTACCCACGGTACACTGACTAAACTTATCCTGACTGGCGCTCGATGCTGGATTCATAATGTACGCACCAGCAGCGTCACACGTTGATGAAGACAGTGGACAACACTGAGACGATGCCTGCAGGTTCTGAGTGCACGCTGAGGACGTGCAGTCATGAACAGCCCCAAAAGTGTGGCCAACCTCATGTGCATAAACTCTCCATCCAACTTGCGTTCTAGCTACAACATTGGTACCTGCCACAGACGAGCTACCAGAACCATCACCACATAGCAAACCCATCCAAGAAAGGCCAACCACAGATGATTGCGTACATGAGGTCATTAGTGTCCAAACGGCAATGCCGTCGTCGGCACGCTGACCCCGCCACTCGGAAAATAATCCAAGACGGTCGCTCATTGATGTGTTTACATTACTCGTGCAGTCATAACTCCACGGAGTTGACGAGCTGGCATCAGAAGACGTGGGGCATGTTGTTTCATTCACAAGAACAAGCGCAGAAATACCCAAAGTCACATTCAGCTGAGTCTCATAAATTTGTGACGCGGTGTTGACTATGCTGATAAGCCACTCGCGCGTCGATGACGTGCTATTAAAGGACGAAAGTAGTGAGCAATCGCCTGCCAGCCCCACCAAGGCAATCATGCGGCGCGAGGGACACCCCGACGTGTCTCCAACTGTAGACGCCAGATTCATGCCAGATGAAAAACCTTGGCCACCAGTATCATTAGTATCTCCCGAGCGACCAAAGAGTGAGGGCCCCCCCAGCTGGTTTTGGTATCGAAACAAGTAGTCCGGGTCCTCGTCGTCGCCAAACCCGCCGTCATCAAAAAGATCGACGGACTCGCGTTTGGAAAACTTGCCCTGAGACCATGTCTCAAAAAGGGAATATTCCTTATTATCGCGGTAATTATCATCAAGAAGATGCAAATTCTGGTACATTACAGGACTCATATCGGCATCACGCCAAACAACCATTTGAGTGTACTCATCTCCGTAAATGTCTTGGAGCGTAGCGAGCAGCAGCTGCTCGTCCTCAAGCATGTCCAAGTCGCGCTTGGGAAGAGCAAGGTTTTCTGTTTCCACGACTGCAGAAAATGTGTCGCGTGTATTGATGTGGTAAATGGAAGATGGAGTACCAAGACCTTCCTCGTCGTCAACTTTCCAGGCGCCTTCAACAAGAGGGTATTCACCATCTCGTACAACCACAAAGCGGGCCCAGCCCACGCGCTTAAAAGTTTTCATGAGGTATCCAGTAGACGGGTTGAGTGACACGACTTGACGGTAGGCAGTGCCCTTGTAGACCTTGGAGATATCTCTTGGTGTGAAGTCGGGATGAGGAACCATATTGCCTTTACTGTCTATTGTATAGACGTTTGCTGAAGTATCGGAGAGTTCAGTGTTAGGTTGGAGGGTAATTTTAAAGACTTGGGAGTCTTGGGGGTACTCTAATAAAGTCGAGTTTTTCGTCAAGTAATGCAAGAGTTTTTCAGACGCAAGTGCTGCAGAGGGTGGGGCCACCTTGACTGGGGAGCCGTCTGCCCAGGTGAACTGTGATGATTCATTGCTGGAAAACAGGTAGTTTTTGAACATTGGGAAGTAGGAAGCCAGTCTGCGAAACTTTGACGAGGCGTTTGGATCGGCGAGTGCGACCCATCGGCGTGACAGGTGGTTGTAGTGATCTGTGGATGGGATTTCCAGTGTGATTGAGAAGGAGTCTTCTGAAGAAACTGTGTGATCTGGGGTGTTAATTTCGAGCTTGAGAACCGGAGACAGATGTGACAAGGGTTGAGTTCGCTGTGATGAATGTGCAGCCGTGAAACCAAAATGCATGGCCAATAGTGCCATGACTAGTGGCCAAAGCGCGAGGTTGAACATTGGATGTTGCTGTGTTTTGCAAAAGAAAACTAAGGAGGGAGGAGGGGAAAGGGGGAGAAAAATAGAATAAAAATATCGAGCTTTTAAAGACAAAAACCCCACAAGAAAAAAAGGAATCTTTGGGATATTTATAAAAAACTAACAACCAACAACAGCCCGAATTCAGTTTTAAAACTGCCGTATGATGTTGAGTTTTTTTTAATGTTAGATGTTGGATTTTAGTAAAAAAACGATTGCTGACCCAGCGCTTGGCTTTTGGGCTGTGCTGAGCCACCGGTTTGTGTGCAGGCTGTGGCAGCTTCTCGTCAGCTTTAGTCATGGCGTATATAATGGTCCCAAAGTGCGTATATTTCAGTCTGCAAAATCAAACTTGCCTCACCACCAATATTATTTTTTTAATTTTCCAAATTAAAAGCACCCAAGTATTAATTATAAATATATACTAAGAAATCAAAAAAACATAATCGTTTTTTCAAATACAATCAAGCCAAACAAAATGTCTTCGATCTTGAATCTTTTAAACAATGATACCGGAAGCGATGACGACCAGGAAAAAAGAGATACCAAGTCCAGTAGTAGCAATTCTAGCTTGCGGATCTCAGAGGACCATGTAAAACAGGATTTCCCCAAAATGCCCCTCAATGGCATGCTCAATACAGACGACTCAACACCACCGTCTAAATTCAATGAACATAACGAAAATTCCCAGTCTAATGAGTCCAATGGGTCGGGCCCTGATGGACTTTCATCGGCCGCAAAAATCAACTACATCATCTCTCCCAATAACGGCTCCTCTCTTCCCGCAAAACCACCCGTTTCTTCCCCAGGCCACGAAAAACCTCTCCCCCACTACTACCAAACCCCACCAGTTTGGGCCCAGTCGTGTCGACCCGGCCGATTCAGAAAGGAATACAATAGAAACGTCCCACTATATGTCACGCCTCCCTCAGATTACGTGCGCCGCATTGGAATGGAACAACAACAACAGCATCAGCAATTACAATACGCCCATCGTTGGCAAGGCCGACGACCAGTCTTATTTTATGAAAACATTGCATTAAAAAAACCACTGGTAGATTGTGGGCTTCCATACTCCTTTTTTAACATGATGCCATATGACGATATCTCTCGGAAAATTGTCATGTGGCTCTATGCAAATCTCGACAATATTAAAAACAATGGGGGTGACCTTGGACATCTAGAGGTGGAAATAAAACTTGGGAGAATTATAGACAAGTCAACAGATCGCAGACTCTCCTTCCCAATTGTCACAGAGACACTACTAGATCCAGAATTCGCCCGCGCTAATACGCGATTCGATGCAGGAGTCAAAGATGAACTAATGAAGTATATTCAAGACGATGTCGATAAAGCGGCAAAAAAATTCCCAGATTCTGAAAGTGATACCACGCATCACCGAATTCGAAACCTGGGCTTGCGCACCACCACGGACCACCAATACAACTTTACCCGGTCAGAAGCTGGGCGCGAAATAGTCAAATCGGTGCGTGTCACCGTGGACGAAAACAATAAAGAGATTGAGAGAATTACAAAGAAGAATGTGGCATCGCACTCAATTAACTTACCAGGCTCTCTTCTCGACCTGCGGATAAGCATTAACTTGGAAATTCCCCAAAATCCAATGGAGCACGACGTGTCAAAAATCAAGCCTATCAACACTCGAAAAAAAGACCGTATTTCCTACGAAACTCGCGGTCTCCGCATCGACATCACTCGAGTAAAAGCAACCAACTCAATAAAACCAGATATAATCTACACAAAAGAAGTCGAACTTGAGTTTGATAGCAAATTGCTGGCTGAGTGGTTTGAAAAGGCATCTTCTGGCGAGGATGAAAATGGTGCAGCATATATGGAAGAACTAGTTCGTCTCAATCTTGATTCTGCGCGTTTACTTGTTCGTCATGCATCAGATAGTCGTCAATTCAAATAAGTACACCTTAATAGATTTTTATTTTTTTTTCTCAATCTTTTAAATACCATTTTTATACCCTGACAGAAAGCCCTGTAAGAGAGCAGCTAAACCAAAGGCGCCAGGATCAGGAAGTCCTCCTTCCTTGTCAAATTGAGCCAGCTCTTCTTTGGCTACATATGACGCACGTCCAAACTTGGCCTCCAGTCGGCGCGTGGCATCGGCACCTTCCTGAGCAGCTGCCACGGCCTTTTCCAATGATCCTGTTTCACGCAATGTTTTCACAAACGGAACAAGAGCGTCCATCAAAGTGCGATCACCAGGTGCCGCGCGTGTATATTTTTGCAGAGCGCTAAGGGCATCTTGTGCTGCAATCGCCAATAAGGGGATCGACATATCAGTTGCTCCGGAGGAAGCTGCTTTCGCAAGTCCACGGGCAAGAGCGTGCAGATAAATAGCGTAAAGTCCACCGCTGGTGCCACCCATGTAATCCTCTACAATACTCGCAATGTCTGTAATAGTCTCGACCGCGTTTCCCAGTCGAATCTTGTCTACAGGAATCGGGTCTTCCTCAGCTTCGTCCTTGACAAGGCCAATTGTAGCTAGGTCCTTTGCTGAATCCTCACCTAAACCACGCATTATTCCAATAGCACCGTTGACCAGGGTCTCTCCACAGTCACCATCACCAGCAACGGTGTCGTATTTAGTAACCTGGGGTTCTACCTTGACCACGCTTTTAAGACCAGCCTTGATAATAGAAGCTGTATTTTGGGCTTTGACAACCACGGAGGCTGCCTCGCGCTCAGGAAGAGACCCTTGGGGTTGAATATTGCTCTCGGTACCATCAACCGCATATTTAGCGCTGTCAGATAACAGAGGCAAGACAGACCAGCCTGGTGCAATAGCGAGTTCGTCGAGTAAATCAACAATGGAAACTCCAATCAAACTTGGGACATGGGCATGCAATTCGAGCGACGCACGAGAAGCATTAAGAAGAGTAAGAGAGAATCCAGGGCCGTTAAGAGCTGTAATAAATGTACCGACAAGAACACGGGAAGGAGTAATTTTGTACTGAGTCTTGAGGGCCGATACAGCAGCATGGGCAATGTAATGTATTTCGAGGTTAGAGAGACCGCCCAGGTTGTTGACAAGCAATATAACCTTGTTTGAGTTTTCAAAAGGCACAAAAGCACGATCTTCGTCTTTTGTATCTAAGAGCAGTGGCAGAAGCTCTTTAGTAATGAGGTCCTTGACTGTTGGGATGCTTTCAAGCTTCTTAGCGCCAGGTTCATTGTGGATGCCCATACCAATTTCCATTTCTTGGGCACCTAAACTTGTAGAAAAGGCTCTACCAGGAACATTGCAGTGTTCGAGCGAAGCAGCTACTGTCACAAGGTTGTCTGCAACCGACTGGGCAACAGTGGCCACTGCATCGAGTGTGTATTTCTCGGGTTCCTTACCAGAACGCTGGGCAGCAGCACCTGCAATCTTGTGCACGAGGACAGTGCCTGCCAAACCACGGCGACCCACGAGACCACCCTTCTTGCGACCCACGGCCACGTCATCCTGGACCACGACCACACGGACCTTTTTCCCGTTAGACTGAGCGCGCTCGGCCGCGAGACCAAAGTTGATCACGTCCCCTGTGTAGTTCTTCACAATTACCAGGGTTCCGAGTGATGCAGGAGTCAGGGCCTCGATACCTGCAAGTACCTGCTTGGTGGAGGGTGATGCAAATACTTGGCCACAGACGGCAGCATCCAACAGACCAGGTCCTACAAGTCCGGCGTGGGTGGGCTCGTGGCCTGATCCACCACCTGAAAGAAGTGTAACTTTGCGTTCATTGTAAGTGTCTGCGGAGCGCACCACCACTTTTTCTCGCTCCAACAAAGTCAGGTTGGGGTTACTGCGAACAAGGGATTTAAGTGCAGGGAGCACCACATCAGTGGTTGAATCGTATGGAAATTGCTTCATCGTGAATTGATAAGTTACTGAGATATGTGTGAAAAGGGTTGGGGAGGGAAAAAAGGGTTTGCGTGAATATGGGGAAAAATATGGAGTATTTATACTTTTTTTTTTTAATTGTTTATACTTCAATGTGGGGAAACCATGAATAGGATGCTGTTTTCCAGCGTCTTATTGAAACTAATCGGCTGAAAGAGAGGAATTACCCGAGCATCATGAGAACTTTTGTCGTCATTTTCATATGAACTCGGAGGCCTCAAGGCCGACAGGAAAGGATGCAAAAAAGGTTGGTATACCACCTGTTTTTGGGTGCATAATTATTTTAATTACATTGTTATGCCTCAATTTAATAGAAAAAAATATTTTAAACAATATTAAAACGTGCTGGATGTTAAATACGTACAATTAACTAAAAGAATTTAAAAAACAGCGTTTTTTTAACATAGTAAGATAAATTCATATTGACCTATGAATCATTATTTTCAACAGATTGGGAGTTTGGCCGAGTGGTCTAAGGCGCCAGATTTAGGTGTCACACATCTAGATTAAATTCTCTGGTATCTTCGGATACGTGGGTTCGAATCCCACAGCTCTCATTATTTTTTTGTTTTTCTAAACATTGGAATTTTTTTTTTGGTTGTTAGGTGTTGAATTTTTTCATTTTTATTTTTATTTTTCTTTCTTGGTTTGGCAGCGCAAAGTTTTGGTGGGGTTTTTGACTAACGAAGGTTACAGCCATGAAATAAAACCAAAACTAAAACAACAACCTTATTACTTTCTTAATGGAAACAAATCAATTATATAATATATATATTGTCTTAAATGAAAACTCTAAACGATTTCAATTGAGACTATTAAATCTCTTTCTAGCACCGTTCATTTTTGAATCTGAACCGGTGCACAGAACAAATTAAATCACGTGACGCTGTTTGTTGTCCACTGAAATCTCTCCCAGCCAATTCCGTTTTTGTACTCGGCCTTTTTTTTTTCGTTTATTTTTCAAAACCTCCCAATTGGACTCTTTAAAATTGGTGATCTCTCCCCAACGCTGACATCTACTGCTAATACAGTCCAACAAAAATGTCTACAATCAATTCTGCAAATATAGAGGATCCTGTAAGCACATATTCTCAATTCTTATAGTTCTGAACTCTAACTTTTCACCCAAAGCTCTACGCAAAACTGAATAGATCGGTTAAGCAAAATGAAAAAAACCAAAAAAAGACCACTCCAACTGAGCTGGAGCTTCAGCGCGCCGAAGCTGAACAAATAAGGCAATATGAAACCTTTAACGAAATGGTAGCTTTAAAAACCCAAAACGACTGCATGCCTATGTATCAATTATGAAAAATTTCTGACATTTTTTTTTTAGATTGCGCGAAATTCCACACGCAAAACCACGATCCAAAGCGTCAAAATTATTGGCGGTAACAGCTGTCGCAGCAGTTTCCTCGAAGCCCAGATTCAGCCACTTTTGGATGCCTCCAGCTCCGACCTAGCTACAGTTATCGCTGCTTCAGACAAAACTTACAATGCTCTCAACTCTTTTGGAATCTTCAAGTCTGTGAACGTGGGGCTCGACGTCGCTCCTCCGGGACTTCTCTATTCGGCGGCAGGCCCGCAGGACCTGGACCTTCTTGCGACTGTGACGCTTCAACAGGCCAAACGGTTTACAGCTCGTACAGGCACAGACTTTGGAAACGGTGAAGGTACGGGTTACGCAAACTTTGTTCTGCGGTCGCTTTTTGGCGGCGCTGAAACTCTTTCTTTTGATGCGTCCATCGGTACCCGTACTCGCTCTTCTTACCTTCTCAACTTTACATCACCTCTGCTCAACTCGTCAATCTGGCGTGGTGAACTGCTCGCATTTACATCTTCTCGGCGTATTCCATGGGCATCTCACGAACAAGTCGTCAAGGGTCTTTCTGCTAAAATACGTTCCCCACATGTCGAGGCTGGGTACGAGGCCGTGCTACGCACAATCACCAGCGTTGACGCTGGGGCCAGTGATATCGTTCGCAACTTAGCTGGCGAGGGTATCAAAACTTCACTTTTTTGGAGCATGACCCACGACAAGCGCAACGACATGCTCATGCCCTCGTCCGGTTACTACATTAAGTTTGGCAACGAAATTGGTGGTCTGTTGGGACCTGAATACGGAGACAAACCCTTTTTAAAGACAACTTTTGAGAGTCAGGTGGCCACTAGCGTGTCTTTTGGAGCTCATCCATTTCTCGGCCCTAACAGCAGTCCCATCGAGAAGATGTTTCATCAAAAGAAGCTTGGTGGTGGAGCTATTGACGACATTATTATGCAGTACTCGTTGCGCGGCGGTTTCCTTTACTCCTATAATGGACCGTCTCATTTTATGGACCGCTTCTTTCTCGGCGGAGCCAATGATGTTCGCGGGTTCCAGCTCAATGGTATGGGTCCTCGCCAGGACCAGGATTCACTTGGCGGTGACGTCTTTGTGGCTCAGGGTGCATCGCTGCTGGCTCGAATTCCGGGACTTTCACGTACCAATCCACTCCGCTTTTTAGCGTTTGTTAATGGCGGCTCAGTACTTGAACTCGACAAGAACGACATCAAGGGCACGCTACTGGAGGCTGTAACTAAACCATCTGTTGCGGCCGGATTTGGTTTAGCATATAGACATCCCGTAGCCCGGGTCGAGCTTAACGTTACTCTCCCCCTGATTGCTCGTGAGAGTGAAGGGCTGCGCAAGGGTCTCCAGTTTGGCGTGGGTCTCTCTTTCCTTTAAATAAATATAAAAAATGTTATACAAAAATGTACAGTTTCTCATCATTCTCATTCATGCTTGGCAATCCACTTCTTGTGCATTTCAACTACGTTGGGCACAATCAAGGCCTCAATCTCCTTGCCGTTTTCTTCGTCCTCCTTCGAGATGCGGTATGGCGTAACTGCATCGTTGGTGACAAAAATGACCTCAAACTTGCGGGTCTGAAGCAAGTTACCAATGACAAGCTGGTGACCATAGCGGGTCAAAGCCTGGCGAGCCTTGGAAAGCAAAATCGATTCGTCAGTCTCGAGCTTGAAAGACACAATCATAGCGCCAGGAGCCCATTGCTCCACAAGACGCTTAAGGAACTTGGGGACAGGATCCAGATCAACAGTCAGTTGGCCCGAACCACCCTTGGATTGAATCTTATGTTCAGAGACTCTTGATGTGGGCAGGAAGAAATCGGAGACGGCTGCGGCAAGGTAAAACAGAGAAGAATGGGCCACGGGCTTAAGCTCAAGAGAAATGAGATGGAGAGTAAAAAGATACTGGTTAACAGTGGTAAATGGGACAAACAGCATCAGATTCTGGTCAACAGCCCGCTTGTACTCCCGCAGGACAGGCTGAATCTGGTCCTGATACTGACGCGAGATTTGGACCGTACCATCAGCTGCTTCGTCCAGATAGTCGAGGAAACAGTTGGTGGTGTGGGAGTAATGACGGGAGTAAGGCAGCAGGGAGAACTGTCGATGAAGAAAGATAACAGCATAGCCATTGGCAATAAAATACTCTGTTGAGGTAGCACCACGGGTACCCGCAGAGAAGTTATCAATGAAACGGACAGTGTTATTTTCCAGTGGAACAGTAGTTCCGCCCGACTAAAGAGAAAAAAAAGTTAATTAAAGACCAATCACCGTTTAAATAAGGAAGATTGACATACTGTTACAAGGGCAATTGGCCGTTTTCCAGCATGAAACTGAATAAAATCCGACACTTGCTTTTTGACTTCAGGCAGATAACTGGGTGCCGGGTTGTTGTGGAAGTACTTTGTTTCTTCGTCTATTTCGGCAGGCTCATGGTCGGGGACTGAACGGTCGACAGCGGTCTCAAGCTTGGGGGCAGCGGTAGAGATGAATTCAAGAGAATTTGAGCGAGAAAGATGAACAAATGAGTTTCTTCTAGAGGGTGCCATTTTTGATGTTTTTGATTTAATTAAATGTTGGTGTTTTTCCTTCAAGTAAAAAAAAAGTTGGGGATAAAGCTTTGTTAAAAAAAGAAGAAAAAAAAACTCTGGAGGTTTCTTTATGATGGTGGGGGGAAAAAGCCAATTTTAAAGATGGGCTGACAGTCACGTGAGGAGCCATCTGACACGACCTTAAAAAAATGCTACACACAACCCGAGACCACTGCACGACACAACATGGCCAGCCTTGATCCACCTGTGGTTTTTTTGGATGTAAGTTGCAAAGAGAGAAGATAGTTTAGGGATATATGACAAAGGAGCTAACATGTTCAGGTGGCGCTAGGGCGTGAGTATTTGACACCTCTCATTAAATACCATTTCTCCATCTTTAACACGCTGACTTCTCCTCTCTAGCACAACCCCTCGGACGTATCAAAATTGAACTTTTCGCACACGATGTGCCCCGGACTTCAGAGAACTTCCGTCAGTTCTGTACGGGAGAGTACCGTGTCAACACTGTGCCCATGGGCTACAAGGGATCATCGTTTCATCGGGTGATTCGTGATTTCATGGTATGAAAATTTTTTTTTGGATATGTGCCTTTATTGTTAACGAGATTTAGATTCAAGGAGGCGACTTTGTCAAAGGGAATGGAACAGGACATATGACAATCTACGGTCGCGAAACTTTCCCTGATGAAAACTTTATTCACAAGCGTCAGTATACGGAGCGTCGGTTTTATGATCTTGGATATATACTAACTTACAGTAGACAAAGAATTTAGTGTGTCCATGGCCAATTCTGGACCTAACTCGAACGGATGCCAGTTTTTCATTTGCTGTAAAGACCTACCGCATCTCGATGGCAAACATGTAGTCTTTGGCCGAGTGATTGAGGGTCAAGATGTTGTTCGTAAAATCGAATACGCTCCAACAGGGGAAAACAGCCGGCCATATCCCCTCGATGTACTTATCACACAGTGCGGTGAGATGTAAAGGCTTTTTTTTTTGGTGGGGTATAAGCCTATCTATTTTTTTCTGTCTATTCTGACATGGCTTATATTAAACATAAAGATGGAGTTCTTACAAACATGGTCAAGATATATAAGAGACTCCGCTGTCTCTAAACAGTTAAATAATAACAAAAAATGCAGACTGAATCAAAAATCTAATGTTGATTAATTTATTAAAAAATAACTTTTTGAAGTTGTGGACAAAAGTTGAAACCGTTGACGTTTGTAAGGCTGTGAGATGTCAATCATTTAATCATAACTTTCTTTGGTGTTTTTAAAAGATTGAAATCGGTTTTTATATAAATATAGGACGATTTTAATTTTATTTTCAATTTGATAAATCAAACAATGATCTCTTTTACAGTGGAAACCGCTATCATCGGCTCTTTGCCTTACTCATCCTACTTAAACTATATCGAAAACGACGTGCGGTTTATGGAAACAACACCAGACATTATAGCCCATAAAGTTAGTTTTACTGTATTCCATCAAAATGGTTTAGCAGTGGTAGTCAATGCTCTTAATAACTTGCTAATTAGTTCTTATGGCCCGTTAACTCCTGGATCGCTTGCTTCCTGTGTAAAAACACTGGCTAAAGGCAACACTGGTCTTACTACTACTAAGTATTTGACCGTTAACGAAGGTGACGGTAAAAATAGAATATATTCAGTCAATTTTCTTGAGAACTACAATCCAACGGTCGGTCCTGATTTCAAGATGCCAAATGCCAAAATCTGTAAGCTAAAAAAAGAAGAAGGTGTTTGTTTTTTCTAACAATAGTTAGGCATTTTTCGTTATCACACACTTGATTACAATCCCCAAAAAGCACTTCGGTCTAGCCTGAAAGAACGGATATTTGAGCTTCATGGAATGATAAAAGTTTACCTTATTCAAAATTTCAACCATGCCGTCAGGTTTTACAATAGTTTAACGGGCACCCATCTATCTCCGTTACATTTTAAGTATATCAATAGTTTTTACTGTTGTCACGACAAACGTAGCTATAAAAACTTGGAAGACTTATACAACACTTATTTAGATGCAAAGTCAACCGGTGGCGGTCATATACCCATTGTTTTCTGCTTTACTGGGTCGTTCTGTGGTGATTCGTACTGTAGTTTTTTCTTTTACAAAATAAAAGAGACAAAGGGTCAATGATATGATGAAATCTTTGACAACGCCGGAAATTGATGTTGATATTGAGAGTGATCTCAACATTAAAATAAAAATTTAATGTGCTAATAGTTAATCATGCTTATTATAAATATATATAATCACAGTACTAAATAAATATCTCTTAGATCTATAGCATATAAGTAAATTAAAAGATAGAGCAATTTATAGTTGCCGAGTATTGTGGTAACCAGCCAGATAGCAACCCTAACATCGTATGTCACGTTTATTTTCAAGACAGCTTTAATGACGTTAGATGGTTGGAAAAAAAAAGACTGACGGAGCTTGTTCATTCCAGACTTACAGCAACCCGGTGACAAATGAGAAGAATTTACAGAAGAGGAGAAACTCGGCCAACTGAGAGCGCCAGAAGTAATGTGCGAGGCCCTAACTCGGCACTCACAGAGTTTCTGAGTGAACAAAACATTCAGGCACGCCTCATTCGTGATCGGTATCTTAGTCGATTACAAGAAGCAGAGCCAGATAACGAGAATGCAGAAGAAATGGAGGCCGCTGCTGATGCAGCCGAGACAGCAATAGAAGCAGCCGAAACAGCAGCAAGGACTGTTCTGGAGGAGGACTCTGAAAACGAGATAGTGGAAATACTAGATAAATCCGAGAATGACCCCGAGAACGAGGATGACGAACCTGTGCTAAGGACTTCACGAGCCAGATCCGCAGCCAAGAGAAAATCTAAAGAGACCTCGAAAGCACATGGCAAGAAGAAAACCAAATTGACCAAAAAACAACAAAAGGCGCTTGCCAAAAAACATAATCACGGCAGTGACGACGATGATGACTATTCTTCAGATTCTTCCGACATTGGGCGCCGCTTAGGTTTATATCAAAATGACGAGAATGACGAAGAACTTTTCCGCCAGCGTCACGGACACCGGGGGCGTTTGCCAGGTCAAACAGATTTTTGTGCGCAGTGCCACTGTAAGTTTATAGTCACTGTGTACTCGGAGTCTGCACCAGAGGAGATCCAGGAACAATACATAAAGGAGCAGCAGATGAAAAAGATGGTGGAGCAGCAGAAACGTGCACAGGAAAAATTAGAAGAACGGTTACGCCGGCAGGCTGAGGGTGAGGAAGATCTCGGGTCGGAACCAGAGGATGAAACCATGGAATTGACAGAGGACAAAGATGAGCGTATTTCAGGAACTCTTCTTCTCTGTCCTGCCTGCTCGAAGGAAAAGCTCAGCAAGGGCAAAGGGTCGCGATCGCAAACAGCTCAGAAGGAAGCTCGCACATCGTCAAAAATGTACCGTCGACGTGTAGCTGCTGCGTTACTTGATCGCAAGGAGTTTTCCAACGTTTCCTCACTACAGGAAATGTGTATTGAAGTGATTACCAACTATATTGAAGACGTGGAAGCATTAGGATCTTTGGGGTTCTACAATCGAGATCGAATTGCACGCATTTTGTCACGTAACCGCAAGCTAACCTCGCAAACCGCGCGGTTGTTTCTCGACCCTTCTGTTAAACGATTGGAACTTTGGGATTGTAGTCAGATTAACGCTGACACATTAGATCTAATTACATCCTACTGCCCACATCTCGAGTCGTTGACGTTGTCAATGTGCGGTCAGCTGCGTTCTGACTTTTTGTCAAAGTGTGCCAAAAAGCTGCCAAATTTGACCGAGGTTGCGCTCGATGGAGCTTTCCTAGTGTCAGGGGAAGCCTGGGCCACCTTTTTTGTTGAAATGGGTTCGCGGCTTTGCAAACTCGATCTGCGCAATACACATCGTTTCAATTCCGAGTCGCTAGCTGTGCTGGTTGAGGCCTGCGCGTCATCATTGACACATCTTACTCTGCACCGCATGTCTGGCCTCACCGATCCTGCAGGGTACATGCTGATACCCGGGCTTAGGAATCTTGTTCATCTTGATTTATCATTTCCCCCGCAAGAGGTTGTCATGGCGAAGGATGCGGAGCTCATCACAGATGAAACAGTGATTTCCATTTTAAATGCAGTTGGTGCACAACTTGAGACGCTGGTTCTGGATGGATGTTCCGAGCTGACTGATAAATTCATCACAGACGGCCTTCGACCGTGTTGTTCACCTTTGCGCTTACAAAATCTGTCTCTTGGACAACTGGATCAGCTGACGGACGAAGCTGTTGCAGATATGTTCTGTGCATGGCAAACGCAGCTGGAGCGCCAATCGCTTAGTCCTATTCTTGTATCTGTGAGCCTGGAGCGCTGCATTGGACTTGGAGACACGGCTGTGGGCACTATGTTAGAACTAGTACGCCCGTCGGCCGTCCGTATCAACATCAATTCTTTGGATGTAACCACTTCACCATTTGAACGCGTATTTTTAGGTGAAGACCGAGCTCCATTTGCAGCGTTGACATCATTCAACGCTGGGTTTGTACGCGCGCTTACCAACGAACTTGTAACGGCCATAACCAACAAGTCCCCCCATCTTGAATTTATTGAGGTATTTGGATCCCCAGGAGTAAACAAGCACTGTGTTGTCCGACCTGGTGTTAAGCTGATCGGCCGTCAAGATGCCTTGGATTTGTAGTTGTATGTAGCGGTTATTGGAATATATATTGATGTAAAAGGTGGTTATGGCAGGTTTTGCAGTTAGTAACACACAGCTCACATCAATTTTTTTTTCTCTCACAACCACCAAAATTTTAGTTTAAACTTTTTTTTTTAATATTTTTTTTTCTACCAACCACCAACGTAATAACACAGCAAAATGTCCGCTGAGTCCACCACCGCGCAGCAACAGCCGTCGGTCGCCACTGAGTCGCCTGTGGTGTCGGCATCTTCTGAAGTTTCTAGCATCTCGGGAAAGCAAGTCAACCCTATTTCAGCTTCGCCCTCTACTAGTGCTGCTGTTTCTGCCGCCTCCAACGACGCTGATGCCGTGACGCCCGAAACGTCGGCGCCTGGGACAGCAGGACCCGAGGATGTGGAGGGACCCGCTCCAGCAAATGCTTCGCAGGGAGGTCGCGAGATTAACAAGAAAGTTCTGTATGTCGGCAACATTGACCAACACGTTACTGAGGACATGCTTAATGAAGTTTTCCGGGTTACAGGCAATGTATTGTCAATTAAGATTTTCCCCGACAAAAACAAGCGCAGTTTCAACTATGCTTTTGTTGAGTACAGCGATCCCAGCGGTGCAGAGCTTGCTCTGAACACTCTGAATGGTCGGGCTTTGAATCAGACTGTAAGTTGATACAAGACGGAAACAATAAAGAGGAGGGGAGTTTTTTTTTCTTATTTACTGATATTTTTTTCACAGGAAATCAAAATCAACTGGGCATACCAATCACTGAATGTTACCAAGACTCCCGAGCTCTTTAATGTGTTTGTGGGCGATTTGTCATCTGAGGTTGATGACGACTCTCTTGCCAAAGCTTTTGCTGCGTTTGGATCCATGTCGGATGCTCATGTTATGTGGGACATGACCACTGGTCGGTCGCGTGGCTATGGATTTGTGACATTTCACAACCAAGAAGATGCGATGCGGGCGATTGATCGCATGAACGGGGAATGGCTTGGGTCGCGGACTATTAGATGCAACTGGGCTTCGCAACGCATTCCTCAGCAGCAACAACAGTACCACCACAACAACCACCACCAGTACCATCGCAATGACGGTGGCAACAACCACAATGGGTACCACCACCATCAACAGCAGCAGCAACAGCAGCAGCAACAACAGCAGCAGATTCCTCTCCAGTTTTCTAACCAGCAGCAGCTTTATTTCACCAATAACAATGGTAACAATGGATTGCAGCAGGCCTATGATGGACAACAACAGCAACAACAACAGTTGCAGCCACAACAGCAACCACAGCAGCAGTTTCTTGGACAAATTTCACCAATTGGATCTCAGCAGCCTGTGCAGGTGAATCTTCCCTACGATGTTGTTCTACGCCAGACTCCCAACTGGCAAACCACGGTTTACTTGGGCAACATTCCTGGGTACACTGTTCCTAACGACCTGCTGCCAATTTTACAAAACTTTGGGTTTGTGGTTGACTTTAAGTATCAGCAGGATCGTGAGTATGCATTCATCAAGTATGATACTCATGAGCACGCCGCCCTGGCAATTTCTCAGCTCTCTGGACTGCAGTTTAATGGTCGGACATTGCGCTGCGGATGGGGAAAGGATCGCAACAACCACCATAACCAATACCAAGGATATGGGGGTCGCCAATACAACCGATAAAGAAGCAAACAGGAAGATGATGACGCATATATGGAGAGGATGGTAATTGTGTTTTTTTTGTGATTTTTAAAGGGTTAAAGATTGAAAAAATAAAGAAGGAAAGGAATGGTTGAAAAAAAAAATTTAAAAAAATTAAGAAAAGCATGAAAATCAATTGGAAAAAAAAACTTTTTTGAAAAAATTAAGAAAAGCTTAAAAAAAACTAAAAAAATAAAATAACAAAAAAAACTTCAGCCCATTATACCCACATTATACCTTTCTTTCCTTCTTATTTCTTTGAGATTTGTCCTTTTTTTTTATATAAAATTTTTTTTTTGTTCATTCATTTTTTTATATATATATAACCGTATCTTTTTTATTATATATTTTGATTTTATAGTTCAAAAATGATTTCCCATAAAAACGTTTGTTTCTTAATCTATTGCATTTTAAATTTCCCCAGTTATTCTCTATCATTCATTAATATCGTTTAAATCAATGTTTTTTTTTTTACTCTTCAGCTAAAAGGGCAGCAAAGGGATTTGTTGACTCTGATTCTCCGTCATCTCCTTGGGACTTTGACTTCGAGCCCTTGGGGACGACTGTACGATTAAAGTCTTCCCAATCTTTCTTGCGCTCCTTGATCCCCCGCAGCTTATCTTTACTTTGTGCTACCTTTACTGATAAGACGTCCTTTAATGACTCTGCTTTTAGCACTGCGTCCATCTGTCTCTTTCGTTGTTTTGCCGACATTTTCTGTTTGCGGCCAGCTGGAGCTGATTTACCGATTTTGTGTGTTTGAGCATTTACGACGCCCAGTGCCAGGGACTCTGTAATGTGTGCGCCAGGTCCATCGAAATCGTCGTCGTCGTCTCCGTCTGGCTTGTATTGGCCGCGAACGGTCAAATCGGCAACATGCTCAAGTACGCGTACTTTGCCGCTAGTCTCGGAGGAAGTTGTATCGACGAGTTCCGGGGGTGGTGATACGGCGCGTCTCGCGGCTCTTGATCGAGAAGATATTTGTCCTAAAAGAGAGATAAGGAAAGATGTTAGGCTGTAAAAAAATAACAATAGTCATAAATATAGATTTAAGAAACATACTGACTTTCTTTCCCATTTTTATGGAGTAACTTTGATATCAAGTGGGTTTCTTTTTTACTATATTTGGACTGAAGGTTGAATCAAAGATTTTGCCCTTGAAAAAAAAAAAAAAAAAAAAGCATTACAAGATATATTACATTTTATTTTGTAACAATGGTATCACATGATTAAAGTAATTGACGAGACCATAAAAAAAAAAGAAAAGTTGAAACCCATTTTTCAGTGACATTTGGAAAAAAAAAAAAAAGAAGCCAGCTGCTGCTCATTTCTAAATTCCATTAGTAATCAGCGTACTGGGTTCTTGCAGAAGGCTTCGAATGAACGCCATGTGCTTTGAACCAAAAAAAAAAAAAACGATCGAACCGATGTGGCTCTGTGCAGCCGATTGAGAGCCATCAAGTCCATTTTCTTCTTTGTTAGAAGTCACTTGGGACTTCCATATACAAATGACATGTGGGTTCAGTAGATCATTGTAATTGTACCAGATTATCTACAGCTTAGCCTGGTCTAAGTTGGACAGAGAAGATGTTCACGACGAAGCTTAACTTTAGGATTTTAAAAGTACGGGGTCAAATATTCAAAGAACTTCTACACATAGCTAGTTAAACTTTGGCAATTGACTGAGACTTTGAGTTCTTTATTAAAAATAAAATCTCTCAAGCGTCAACTTTTAACGTAGATATATATCCTTATAAGATCCGCCTGCGTGTCCATTCCACTGTTGAAGCACATCGTTGTTGTGATATCACAACAACGTAGTATATATATATATATATATATATATTCTACAGTAACATCACTTTTTTATTGGTATTTAGAAATAAATATTCTTTTTAAAAAGAATACCTATAACTCATTTCCAGCTTCATCTAGTCCATTTCCAACCACCCATTGAGCTGCTTTTCTTTTTATGGATAAAAAAAACTAGTAGTAAACTGCCCCACCACTCTAAGCCAATATTGACTGTTTTTTAATCCACACCAGGAACTCACTTAACTACCACCACCATTAGCGCTACTATTCCTCCTCCTCCGCCTCAAAAAAAAAAAAACCACTGCCACCACTACTATCATTTCTGATGTTTCGCGACGAGACTTCCACTGTGGTTCTTCAATTCTTCTTTTTTATAATCTCTCCTACCCTATAGATTCATATTCACCACCAATTCCTCGCAAATATATTTTTTAATTTTTTGGATTTCTTTTTTTTTTTTTTGATCAATCTTAAAGAAAACGACACAAACTACCTTTGGCGCCACTTTTTTTTTTTTTAAAAAACACATAGACGCGTCTTGCCAGCCAAACCATAGTAAACGGCCCACCAGTACAAATATGCACCATTACTACCGCCAGAACCACAGCTGTAAAAACCAAAAGCATCACCTCCCTGCAATTAGTTCTGCCAGCAGGAACCCCTCCTCGAGCCATCATGAACCTTCTCCACAGAGTAATAAATTGCCAACCAGGGCTTCCATCTCAATGAAAAGCCTGGGTGTTGCTCTTACAGATGACAGCTTGCCTACCCACCACAATTTGCTTTTTGACAGCCTGTCGCTACCAGCACTGCATTCTCCTCCCCCACCACCACAACCCGCCCAACTTTATTCTTCCGCATACACCCAACCCTCAACTACCACCACCATCACAACCTGCGACAGTGCCAAGTGTAATGTCACACATTTAAAGCCCCCCGTTCATGGTATCACGTGCACTCAAAGCCCAAGTCAAAATTTTCAAAAACCCCTCCAGAAACCTCCACAAGTTCAACCATCATCAATATCACCACCACCACCACCATCCTCAACACACATAAGTTTACTTAAAAACTTGTCTCCGCCTTATAACACCTTACTAGTTTACACAGCCCTGGCTCTTATAGGATTCCCTTCAATTGCTTTGGCCCAGCTAAACAACTACATTAACCAGCAACTTCATAGCCAGCATCACCAGCATCGTGCAAGCAACTCCGACCAGGCGTCGCCCAATAATAAAGCATCCAGCACAATTTCTCCACAAAAATCTCACCAGCAACACTTTTCATTGCAGCAACAGCAGCACCAGCGGCGCAAAATTAATCCCATTCAAGCTCCACCTCCTCCGCCAATCATCATCAAATCCTCGCGTACAAACACAATCGTCTCTTTCACTCTTTTTTTCCTTCTCTGCGCTCTCATCGCCTATTGGTACTATAAAACAACCCTTTTGAAACGAAAGCGCAGAGCATCAACCTCAGTCTTGTCATCTGCAAACCAGCAGCAGAGCTACTACACCACCAAACCCAACAAAAAAAATAAACGCAGCAACGGCCGTAGAGCTTCTGCGTCTTCTGTACCTCCACCCCCTCCAAGACCACCAACTCGCCTTCAGAAACTCTCTTTAAAGGTCCAGGCAAATCCATACGTAGTCTCAGTGACCTCCTCTGCGCAATATATATACGCCATGGTATCTGACACAATTTCCGGAACTGTCGACGTGGCGTCTGCATCAGCTCGCCAAATTTATGATTTGGCTTCAGAAAAAGCCTCTACCGCCATAGAAGGCGTTTCAGATATGATTTCAGGAATCAAAAGACTGAAAGACGATGATTTGCTTGATAGTGAAAACTTAATTGATTTAAACGCAGAAAGCTTTGAAGATGAAGATGACGACGATGATGAAACTGAAGATAGTGAAGAAGATGAAGAGGATCAGGAAGATGAAGCAAAAGAAGAGGAGGATGACGATGATGATGATGATGATGATGATGATGACGATGATGAAAAAGAAGAAGAAAAAAAGGAAAGCCACCAAAAAGAATTAAAGAAAAGCAATGGCGTTATCGAAACTGAAGAAGATCAAGGAGAGGAAAAGATCGGGAAAAGCAAAAATGAAGACGTACCTATTGCCCAAATTACTACGCATCACGAGTTGAATGGACAAAGTCTTACTCCTCTGGACAAGGAATTGGCCAACGACCAATCTTTATCCAAACTTGCGAATGGTTCTATTGAACATGTTGCCAAATTTTCTGCCGTGGAATCGCCAGCAGAACCAGCTTCTCAAGCAACTACAGAACCACCGACCCCGGAAACGACACCAGAGTCTACTCCTCCTCCTGAGACACCAGAGTTTTCTGGTTATTCTTCTTTCACTAGTACCCCTCTGCCACCCCCCAATTCTGCAATTGTGGAACCTGAGATTATTAATGAGAAACGCGCTCGTAAGCTGCGCAAACAAACAAAGGCGGCACACAAGCGTGCGCTGGAAAAGAAGCTAAAGACTGCCAAGATGGGTGGTCTTTACAATGAAGGTAATACCTGTTTTATGAATTCCATTGTACAGGCTCTTGGATCACTCGATTCACTTGATATGCTACTGGATGAAATTGCCAACGCGGCTAGCGACGACTTGAGATCAGCTAAAGGCAACAAAAAGTATCTTTCCGCTAGTACAACGCTTACATTGCGTGACTTGATTCACAAAATTAATACAAAGTCTACGAGTAAGCACACCTACTCTGCCAACGATCTTGTCAAGTCTATGGGCTCCAACTCGGAAAGATGGATGTCATACGACCAGGAGGACGCACAAGAGTACTTTCAACAAGTCATGAATTTGCTAGAGCGCGACACAAAGAACATTTTGCACGAAAAAGATGAGGATCAAGAAAATGAAAAATCCAAAGAGCATCCGCGGTTGCTGACACCCTTTGATGGCGAAACAGCCGTACGTGTTGGATGTCTCAAGTGCGGCGAAACTGAAGGCATTCGTGCAGAAGTAGTGTCGAGTGTTGGATTAAGTTTGGAGGCTGATATGCGAGAAGCTGACCTGTACGAGCTTCTTCACGAGTATACAAAGTTTGAAGTCATTCCTGAGGTTGAATGTTACAGATGCAGTTTGGTCAATATGAGACAGAGTCTTATTGACATGATTTCAGAAAAGCCTATTGTTGCGGAAGATGGTACAATTCACCCTGCCAAGGCTTTCCTCCCGGCTCTCAAGGAACGCTTTCAGACTCGTATTGAGCAGATTACCGAAGCCCTCAAGCAGCCCGTTATTGACGAAAAGAAGTACGAAGAGTTTCAAGCCAAAGGGGCCAAGGAGCGTGGAGACAAGTCGAAGCAAGTTATGTTTGCACGGCCTACTGCCCGCATTTTGCCCATTCATATTAACCGTTCCGTTTTTGATATGCGAACGGGATACTCTCGCAAACTGACAGTGCCGGTCACATTCCCGGTGAAGCTTGATTTGGCGCCGTTTGTTGTGAATGACGTTAAGGATCCTCGGAATCTTGACCCGCGCAAACCCATGATTCCTACCCGCTCAGAAACCGACGAAAAGGAACATGAGCACGAAGATGGAGAAGATGAAGAAGAAGAGGAGGAGGAAGAAGAGGATGAAGATGAAGAATCTGCTGCCGCCGCCGCCAACACAGAAACTAAACACAAGAAGCATCATCATGGTAAGCACAAGAAGAAGGCTATATACAAGCCACAGCCTGATTCGTTGTTATACAATCTTAAGGCTGTGGTGGTACATTTTGGATCACACAACTTTGGTCATTACATTTGTTTCCGCAAGTGCCGTCACAATCTGTGGTGGCGAATCAGTGATCAAACAGTTGCCCAAGTGACTGAGGAACAGGCCCTGTCTCCTCAAGGTGTGTTTATGCTGTTTTACGAGCAAGAGTATGAGGGTAAGCTGCGTAAGGAGAAGCTGAAGCAAAAGCGGGATGCGCAGTTACATGAAGATGAGGAGGAAAGAAAGAAGGAGGAAGCTGCGGAGGCCACAAAGGTTGATGACGCGCCGAGTGAGCTTGTGAGTATTGGCGAAGTTGATGAGGAAGAAGACGATGAGGAGGATCTCGATGAGGACACGGGCAAGACCACGGGTGCCAGCCGCACGAAGCAGCACGCAAAGAATAGAGGCAAGACCGAATAAATAAAAACAAACAAAAAAGGTATCTAGAAAAAAAACATGTTGAAAATTAATATATTATTATTGGATTATTAGTTGTTATTATTTTAGACTGTACAAATAAACAAAAAAAATAAGGTGGAATAATGTCCTGATGGGTTTCAAGAATAGTAGGAGAAAAAAATTTTTTTTTGAAAAAAACGTATTATGCCAGACCCTCGAGACGCTGCTGGGTGAGTTTGTGCATAGCATCACGATCCAGTTCCGTTTCTCTGGCTTGCTCACGAAGCATATCTGCGGTATCACGCAAACGATCTTCCTCATCACGCTTCTCCTCCTGTTCGATAAAGGCATCAATGTCAAAGTCGGGATCAATGTTGTTAAAGCTCACGCGAGAGTTGGGGCCGACCATCGAGGCCGGGCGGGATTTCGAGGAGATAGGGGCTGAGGTGAAGCGGAGCTCGGGAGCATGGACCGAGGCGCGCTTGGCGGCGTTCTTGGCTGCGGAGGCGACGCGGGCGCGGAGGGCGGCGGACGACGACGTGGAGGCCTGGAGCGAGTCGGGGACCGGGGTGGAGTCCTCGTAGGGGGTGTAAGCGGCGGCGGCGACGGAGTCCTCCGAGATGTCGGTCATGTATGGGCCGGCGGGACCGGGCTGGCCGCGACGGCGGGCGGTGGCGGCGGAGGGCTGCTTCTGCGCGGAGGAGGAGGAGGCCGAGGCGTAGTCATGTGCGGCGGAGGCCTTCGATTTGAGCTTGGAGGGGCGGGGCGGGGCGGAGATTTTGTAGGAGCCTACGCCGTTGAGGACTGGAAGGAAAAGAACTAGGCCGAGAAAGAGGACGCACATGAAGACGAAGAAGTAGACGGGGAAGGGCTTGCGGCCCTCTTCGTAAGAGGGGATGGTTTGTTCTGACATTGGAGAGAAAAGGGGAAGGGAAGACAGGGGAGAAGGGTGTGCTGGGTGGTGGGTGGGGGGTGTTATAAAGGCAAGAGAGAAGGTTGTTTAGGTTGCTTTGTTTTTTTTTGGAGGAAAATATATGAATTGGATCAAGGGTTTAAATTTGATTTTGGCGACTGAAAAAAAAATCGAGTTACTTTAATCAATAATTGTGTTAGATTAAAGGTTGTTATTTTAACGTGATGTGTAATAATGGAGTTAAAATGTCGTAATTCCTTTGTTTTACGGTATGAACACAATAATAAATGTTGGGACAACCCTACGGGGCTCGTTACTTTTAAAAGAATATAGATAAAGAACACGCCAGCTCTCAATTGTAACGTCAATCATACTAGTAAACCAGCACATTTGCTTGTCTGAACAGAAATGGCACACCTTTTAGCCTCGAGAAACTCTTCTTCAAGAATGAAAGGGTGAGATTTGAGGATAATGGAGCGGCCAAGACTACGAGTTCGACTAAACATTTTTTGAAGAGTAGTTCTTTATAGACGTTAAAGGATGACTTAGGCCCAAGACCTGAGAATAGAGCAAGCTGCTCTCTTGCCAGAAACATACCCGAAAGTTCGAGTTCGCATATAGACAGCGTTGGGTTGTTTTTTTTTTTCATCAATTAACTTGGGCCATCAAAATGAATTAAGAAAGGCACTTTCTTTGGCGATAGACTTTTTCACAAAAACGCATCTCTACCCCTCCGTCTACTTGTGAAAGATTTGTCTGATGATTACATAATCTATTTTGCAGTGCTTTGATATGGTTTAACGATAAAAAGCAGCGGTTCCTTATATAAAAGCTTCCAAGATTTATAAGATTATAAAGTCCCATCTAAACCACATGTTTAAAGTTAGAAAATAAAAATGCATTTGAAAATATCTAAATTACTGAAAAAGCTCGAACGTTCAAAAAAGAATAAAACTGATGCTCTAAATATAATTATAATATTTGACGGAGGGTATTGGCGTGTGGGGTACGCAAAAGAAAATGGAACTGTCAGTGTGATATCAAACCATTGTGAAAAAAAAGAGATACCAGGCTGCATTTATGTTAAACAAGATTATTTTCTGTTTGGAGATGAAGCTTTAGAAAAAAGTCATCAAGAAGAAAACAATACAGTTTTCGAGATCCATCGGTTAGTCCAGCATATATATGATGGGTGCGACGATTATTTCAGCGATTATCCACATATTAAACCCCAAAAGAATGATGGTTATATTACTTTCGGATCCAATACAGATGTTTTAATAGACACACTACTGTTCAAATTTATTGAAAAAATGACAAGGGATGCTGAAATCTACCTCAGCTATACTTGTAAAAAGATCACGCTTGTTGCACCTGCAAATTTTTGCCAAAGTCTAGAAAATATGCTGAGTGATTATCACCTTATTTCCACCACAAGTCTCAGTATAACAGACATGGCATTCATCTCCGACACTTCTGCCCATCTGCACAACTATTACCTGGAAAACACTACTTCCCAGCCGTCCAAGCTGGTTCTGTTCATCAACATTTCGGCATGCTCAACAAGGATGGTGCTAACAGAAGTAGGCCAAAATGAGGCGGTTGAACGGAAAAGCGTCTACTGTCGGGATTTTGGGACAAATCTTTTTTCAGAAGCTGTTTTTTATAACGTTTTGAAAAAGTTTCTTCTTCACAGAACAAGTACGAAAATTGAAAAAAAAAGTCTTCGAAAGCTCCACAGAGCAAACTTCAGCGATCTGAAAAGCTTGCAACAGCTTTTGCAAAACGAAATTGAAATATTGGGAGAACAGGGTGTTATTTTAAACAGCTCTGGAAAAATAACAATTTCTGAAGAGTTTGTTTCCCAGTGTATAAAGCCGCTGCTAACCAAGTTCATTGATATGATCCAAAAGACAATCAGTGAATCAGAAAGACCCGTTAAAGAAATTTTTATCATGGGAGATATTAGCAGCCATCGCCAAATTTTTCAGGCAGTTAGATCAGCATTTGAAAACGGGGCTTTCCCCGATATTATCAGCCTGCCAAATCCATCCATTGGAGTTCTTAATGGAGCTTATCAAGCCTTGTTGCCGTCGAATTTACGGAAATCACAGTTTTCTATGGATGAGCTGCCCAGTGAGTCCAAATCTCATATTGAAATTCCGAGCAGCCGGAAGTTTTTTTTGAAAAAAGCTCCGGTGACTTTGAGCTTTGAAGATAATTTTGTTATTGTTAAAAAAAATACATCTGCAAACAATCCTGGCCAGAACGGCAACCAGAATACGTTTAATCGTGCTGAACATCTGATTGATGATGACGATACCCCTACAGAAAGTAATGGATACTTTGTTCATCGAGAATCCTATTATGAAGAAGATCATTTCACTGACAATTATCGACATAACCATTATAGCCATTATGGCACATCAAATCAAGAGAACCATGGTCATTACACAACAAATCAAGAAAACCAGGAACTAAACAATAGGTGCAGAGTGATAGATAACGACGATAATCGATGTCGTGTATTGCCAGAGGGTAGCAACTCTACCGCCAGTGGCGTTAACGGTCATATGTCTAGTGACGAACCACAATCTTCAACATCCCGAGATAATAGATGTAAAGTTCTTCAAAGAAATCGCGTCATTAAGATTAGTTAAAGACGTTTGTGTGCGGGTTGTCATCTTTAGGAGCAAGAAGGGGATTTGCAAAATGGTCTGACAGTAACAGAGTTCATAGGTATAATAAGTCAGGCATGGTCGCAAAAAGCAATAAGGGTGGGGGAAAAAAAGGTTATAAATGAGTCGTTGTGTTTGGCCAGGCCAGAATTAGTGAAGAGGAAGATGGGGGCAAAGTTGTCCGTTTCCACAACCACTCAAAAGCTGTCTTTTCCTCTCCATAATATAAAAATTGACATTTAGTTTGTTTTGAAATAAAATTTCAAATGGGGTTAAACCGGTTTCTTTATTTATTTACACTCCACCAATTCCACGAATATGGAATGACAAATTGCAGCTTGGTTAGCTATTGTACTTGAAACACTTGCAAGAAACAGTATATGGGCACAGTCAATTTACAAATAAAAGTAGAGAGTCGAGACTTCGAAATGGCAAGTTTTGTGTACAGCTTCCCATAAAGGTTATGGAGTAAGCGCCATGTTCCCCACTTTCTTTCACAAAAAGTCTAAATTACTCTGTTAGGATGTTTATTTTTGTTAGATGTAGGAAAAAGTTTAGTTAAGGTTAGTTTACCAGATTGCTGTGTGAAAACACAAAAATAAACTCCGATACGGGGAATCGAACCCCGAACTGCTCGGTGAAAGCGAACCGTGCTAGCCGTTACACTATATCGGATTTGTTGAAAGTTTAACCAATGAGTGCAATAAACCGCACTTGTAAATTGAATTGATATAATTACCGCCCGCTAAAAGTTGTTTTTTTTCCTATCGCTAAATTAACCTCGGTTTATTTAGAGGCAGAAGAAGACAGAAAAGTGGTAATAAAGAATTTGATGAAAACGAGAAAGAAACCAGTTTTTGGACCGGTTACTCGTGAGCTACTTCAGAGTCAGCTTATTGCGATTCTCAAGAAGCAAGCGATAGAAAAATGGCGAGACGCGTATTGGCATAGCAAGAAAGATCAATGGTACCATGATATTACGGCAGAAACACCTTGTTCTGATAATCTTTCTAAAATGACCACGGGAGTGGTTATGAAGAAAGATAGTCGCAGAACCTTGAGCTTTATTACTCAATTCCGCACGGGCCATGGCAATTTTGGCGCATGGTTCAAAAAGTTCGGCATTCAAAAGGATAGCTACGACTGTGAATGTGGCGAGCTGGAAACAGTTAGACACATTCTGGTTGAGTGTCCTCTGTTGGAAGAAAAAAGAAAAGGACTCAGAAGGATATCTCCTGAAATGGACATGTCGACCCTCTTAAACAGTCTAATTGGCTTGCAAGAGATTGCACGCTTTATCTCTGTTTGGAGAGAATAAGAAATAAACTTTAAAAGCGTTGATGAAGACAAGTGGAAATAGATTGGGAAGGTTTGGCTTAGGCTCCCTGTTCCTCGTAAGCTGGCATCAGGATTTATTTTCGGGCTGTTGGAGAAGCATGTTTGAAACTGAATAAAAAGTTCAAAGAATGATGGATACTTATATAGGTAGAACAAGAAGGATAGCGTTGACGCTGATGTTATATATTTCTATAACCCTTGAATAAAAACAAAACAAAACAAAACAAAAGTTGTTTTTTAGGAGTATTAATTAGTTTTGCATAAGCTATGACACGTTTGAAACATGAGACTAAAAAGACGGTGCTGAAAAAAGATAGTTATCTGTTAGTGTGGCGAACGGGAGACAGTTAGACACTGGTCGAGTGTCCTATTTATCTAAAACAAAAAAGAAGAGCTAGAGAGATATTTGTTGAAATAGAGAGCCAAACCCTCTTAAACAGCCTAACGTTGTTGCAAGAGACGGTATGCCTTTATCTCAGTTTGGAGAGAAAAAGAAATCATTTAGACTTGGATAAAAGTGGAGAAGGGATGTTTATGTACAGTAAATAGAATGTGTGTACTGTGGAGAAGTCGGATGCCTTGATAAATTAATACCCTAACCACGCAATACACAGCAGAGTTAGGGTTGTTTGAATACACCTAGCAGACGTTGGAGCAAGAATCTATGGGAGGAAAAATGGCAACGTTTTCCCCGAGTGTTATATGTACCTTTCTCCCTTTAGTCAATGAATAACAGTCATAGTCAGACATAGAACTGTAGCAGTGAAGGGCCATATTGAGCTTCGATACTCTCCTAGAAGCACTTGTCGTTTGATCACACTTTGGCTATATTGATTTCCGGAGGTCCGCCTCCGGGATTTTTTTTGTTTCTATAATTACATTTTATTACCCCTCGTAGGCTCATAATTTGTGAGCATATTATGATGACATGCTAAAAGATAAACAGAAAAGAAGTGAGTTGGTGACTGTCGTGAAAATGTCTAACCTTGTAGGGAAAATGAGCTCAGGTCTCGAAGTTGCAAGATATGGCTTCACGTGATGTTGAGATCGAGTCTCACGTTATTTTTAAATGGAGAGCCTTGTTGAGTCTGGTGGTCATCGCTCGTAAGGAGGACCATTTGTTTTGTAAAGGTCCATTTTTGTGATTGTGTTTTGAAAACAAAGAATGAAGAAGATGAAAAAAATAAAAACTTTTTTGAATCAGGACAAGCATGAGAGCAAATAACTTTACTCTTGATAAGCTTTTGATTTCGTCAACATGGAAAAGCGTTTTAAGGTTTATATGGGTAAACAGTCCAAGATAGGGAAAGCCGGGAGGTCGTTTCAGATACGGATGAGGACATGACAAGAATGTTTAACCTTTAAATAGCAGGGAAGCCCTACGAGCCTGAAGGCTTTCACATTCTACGTAGAGCACAAGTCTTGTTTATCCAAAGACTCGTTGTCAAGGGTGATTTGTGTTTTTTAAAACAGATGGAGGAGGGCTGGGGGGTTTGAAAAGACTGGAATGAAGGTAAAACTATGAAAGGGATCTTTAAGGCAAAACAAAAGGCGGTCTAATGTCTGATTCCTAGAACAAAATAAGCAGTCAGTTAGATATGGAGGTTAAAAAATTGGGATTTATTTGAGTGTTATATTTTCAAAAGGTGTAGCAGTATGTGGTTTGTATATGGCTGGTTATTTAGAGTCCTTTTTTAGTTCTTACATCACTACTTGGGATAGGCAACAATAGCCTGGCAGCCAGCAAATTTTTACACGGTGGAGTTGCCCAAAAAGGGGAATTTCAAAGTCGGAACTTGGAAGGTCAGCAACACAAAGTCTCCGGTCAAAGTACCGAGGCTGGACGGAGAAGAAGAGGACGCAAAAAAGGGGGATTTTCAGCTTCGACCGACATACAAAACTCGCATTCAAATCGTCATGAAGAGCAACAAGAGAATTTTTTTCAAAGTCATTTCGAGAGTCTCAAGATATTCCCTCAAGAGTCTGGGATTTTGAACATGAGGGCTAAAGCTTTTTTAAAGAAATTAGAAATTAAGCATTTATATGTATATATAAAAAACACACACATACAAAAAGAAATTAGTCAAAAAAAAAGAGGAAAAAATTTATATATATATAATAAAAAAAGGGTGATAAAAATGATACTAGTAATAAAGTACAATAAAAAAATCATTAGTGATAGTAATCAAAGGTTTTTATAATTCTTGTAGTTTTTTCTTAAAAAAAACCTTGAAAATGGCTGTCGAAAAAAGGGTATTATAGTCTATAATGGGATTTTTTTTGTCTTTTCCCTCCCTCGCTCTTCCATCCTGTTTTCTCCGTCTCGCGTCTCATTTATCTGGAGCCCAAAACACCACCTAGGACACCTGCAAGAATGGCACAGATAAGAATAACAATACCCAGGCAAATCCACTTCTTCTTACGGGCAGCGCGCGCATGGCGAACCGCCTGCGACGTCTCGCCGACTCCGCGTTCAATGTCTTGCTGGGCTTGCTGGGCTCGGACCTCAATCTGCTGCACAGGAGCTTCCTGCTCAGCAACCATGGTCTCCAGGTCCTGGAACAGCTGGGCAAGCTCCTCCATGGTTTTGGCAATCTGCACAATGCCCTGGTGACGCGCATTGACCTCGTTGAGGGCCGATTGGGCCTCGCCGCGGCGGTTGCTGTTGAGCAGGGCCTGGGCAAAGATCTGATTGTTTGCTGCAGGGTTAGTGTCCTCCATAATCTGCTGCACGGCCTCATTCACCTCCGACTCCGAGGCCTCGGGGTACACCGTGCGGTACTGGCGCTCGGCGCGGTCCCGGTACTGTTTGCGGAAGGCAGCCTCGATGCCCTGGTAGCGCTTGACCGAGGCCTGGAACTGGTGTCTGACCGTGTTTGCTTGGACGTTTTTTGTATTGTCGCGCTGCGAGCGGTTGAGCAGCGCCTGGATGCGCTGGCGCAGGTCCTTTGCCAGGGCCGACGTCTCGTCGACCAGAGCCTGCATCTGCGAGTTGATGACTTGGAGCTGTTCGTCATTGACCTCGGCCAGCGATCGTTCGTGGAGGGATTCGATGCGGTCAATGTTATCGTCGTACTGGGCCAGGTTTTTCTTAATGTCGTCGACTTCGGCAAAGAAGGAGGTGATATCGTCATGCGACTTTGCGGTTGTTTGTGCTGCTGCTGCTGGGGCATAAGCAGGCTGTTGTAATTGTTGTTGGTTTGTAGAGTAAGGCGTTGGTTGGGCTGAGTCATTTGTGGAAGGAGCGTTTGCATAGGGGTTTGAAGAGGCTGCACCTCCAGTGGAGACCGCAGTAGCTGAGGAGTTTGTTGCGTTTGCGCCGGCGTAGGGGGAGCTCATTTCATAGCCCTGGGTGGCTGCTGCACCAGCTGGGGCGTATGCGTTTTCATCTTGTAAGGAGTAAGGGTTTCTATAAAGACGCGTTAGAATTCAAAGTTTTGAAAAAAAATATCCAAATATATATAAAAAAAAAGGGGGAGGTTTGCGAGAAGTGGAATGTTTATGTGCTGCACACACAACAAGAGGGACAAAAACCTCGATATCAACATACCCGTAAGGAGACTATTTGAAAAGAAGTTTCGGAAAAAAAAAAGGATTGATGGTTAGTTTTAGATATATATATGTTATTCATTAAAAGACACGAGGGGGTATTGATATCAATGAAGATTGAGGAGGGTATATGTTTCTTCTTCAATGCGTAGACACGACATCCTTGGGTTATAGAGCAGTTCATGATAAAGACACGTACAACTTCTTCAGCGTAACTCATCGGACACGAATATAAGGATTGATTATTGTGAAGATGAAGATATGGCGATTAGAGATATTAGAAGAATTATATATGTGTATATATAAAATAAATTATAAAAAAAAGATATATATGTATATATATATATAAACTTTAAAAAAATAAAAAAGAGGGAAATAAAAAAAAAGGAAAAAAATTTCTTTCTTTCTTTTTGGGTCAAATGCCAACCTCGCAGCTCCGCTTTAGTATAAATTTGGAGACCCAAACGGGGTCAATCGGAGAGGCTCAGCTCCTTCTGTGGCCTCCCCTTTTTTTTTTTTTGGTTCCCGCCAAAGGACGTTTTGTTACAAAGTGGGTTTCCGGGAAATGGTGGTTGTCATGACACAATCCACGTGATCAGCTGCAGCACTTTGTTACACAAATGTTACACTTTTCTGCAATACACACTACGCTACTATAGTCTTCAAAATATCAGTCCGTGATTTAGTCCTCAGCTGCTTTGAAACAAAAAGTAAACTTTTTCAGCACCAAGGGTGGAGTAGACTGGGTTGTTCTGCCCTACATGCTCATGGCGCTTCGTCAACGTTACATCTAAAAAATAACATCAACGGCCACAACCAACCTACTTGCACGCACATATATAGAAATACACATACTAGCAGTAAGTCGCCATTGGAGGGGGGATTAATTGCAAGGAAAAAAAAAAAAAGGAAAAAAAGAGAAAAAAAAACTGGCAGAAAAAAATCTTTTTATACCAAAAATAAAATATACTCAACCCTAGCCCACTCTCAACCCTAACCTTGATCCAGCCCTAACCCTCAGCTCCTTTTGCATTTTTGTTGGGACCAACGAAAAAAATACGCTACTGCCACAACCACGACGCACGGCTTATCCCTCAACAGCCAACAAAAAAAATTCCCACCAAGAGGTTAAAAACAACAAAAAATCAACCTTCTCACGTATCCCTTATATATATAAACCCAGGCAAATCCTCCTATAATAGTCCTCCCCTTTAATTGTCATCATCTTTTTTTTTATCAATTCTTTATTGAATATCTATAATTCAATAATAATTAACCCCCCACCCCCCTTCTCTCATCAATAATGAAGCCTGAAGTCGAACAAGAACTCGCCCATATCCTTCTCACAGAGCTTCTGGCTTACCAGTTTGCTTCTCCCGTCAGATGGTACGCCCCTTTATATTGCCACTCCCCTTACTCTTGCTAAAATCTAACAATTCCTAGGATCGAAACACAGGACGTCATCCTTAAGGACTACAATGCCGAGCGTGTCGTCGAAATCGGCCCCTCCCCTACCCTCGCCGGCATGGCCACTAGAACCCTCAAGGCAAAGTACGAATCCTACGACGCCGCCCTCTCCCTCCAGAGACAAGTCCTTTGCTACTCAAAGGATACCAAGGAAATCTACTACACCCCTGATCCTCCTGCTGAGCCTGAGGCTCCTGCCGCCGCCCCTGCTGCCGTCGCTGCCCCTGCTGCCGCTCCTGCCGCTGCCGCTGCCCCCGTTGCTGCCGCTCCTGCCGCCGGCCCTGCTGCCGCTGTCGATGACACCCCCGTCAAGGCAATTGAAATCCTTCATGCCCTTGTCGCCCAGAAATTGAAAAAGACCCTCGACCAGGTCCCCCTCTCCAAGTCCATTAAGGATCTCGTCGGCGGCAAGTCTACCGTCCAAAACGAAATCCTCGGTGATCTCGGTAAGGAGTTTGGCGGCGCCCCTGACAAGCCCGAAGAAGTCCCCCTTGGCGAGCTCGCAGAAGCCTTCCAGCAATCCTTCTCCGGCCAATTGGGCAAGCAATCCTCTTCCCTCATTTCCAAGCTTATGTCCTCTAAGATGCCTGGTGGTTTCTCCATCACCTCCGCTAGAAAGTACCTTAGCGACCGCTACGGCCTCGGCCAGGGTCGCCAGGATTCTGTCTTCCTTGTTGCCATCACCCAGGAACCCAAGAACCGTCTGGGTGCCGAGCCTGAAGCAAAGGCCTTCCTCGACGAGTGCGCTAACAAGTACGCCGCCTCCGCTGGTATCAGCCTCTCTGCCGGTGCCGGCGCCGGTGCCGGTGGCGCTGGCGCTGCCGCCGGTGGTGCCGTCATTGACTCTGCTGCCTTTGAGGAACTCACCAAGGACCAAAAGTACCTCGTCCGCCAACAACTCGAGCTCTTTGCCAACTACCTCAAGGTCGACATCCGCAAGGGCGACAAGGCTCTCCTTGCTCAGAAGGAAGCCACTGCCCTCCTCCAGACCGAACTCGATCTCTGGAACCAAGAACACGGCGAGTTTTACGCCCAAGGCATCAAGCCCGTCTTCTCCCCCCTCAAGGCCCGTACCTACGACTCCTACTGGAACTGGGCTCGCCAGGATGCTCTTAAGATGTTCTGGGACGTTATCTTTGGCAAGCTCGACACTGTCGACCGCGAAATCGTGGCCAACTGTATCTCCCTGATGAACCGTGCTAACCCTACCTTTATTGATTTTGTCCAATACCACATGGACCACGTCCCCACTGAGCGTGGTGCCACCTACAAGCTCGTCAAGGAGCTTGGTATCCAACTTCTCGAAAACTGTAAAGAATCTCTCAACGCTGACCCCGTCTACAAGGATGTCAACTACCCCACCGGCCCTCAAACTACCGTTGACGAAAAGGGCAACATGTCTTACAAGGAAGTCCCCAGACCTTCTGTCCGCAAACTCGAACACTACGTCCAAGAAATGGCCCAGGGTGGCCCCATCACAAAGGATCCCAAGGCCAACGCCCAGGCCGAACTCGCCCGTATCTACCAAACTCTTTCTTCTCAAAACTCAAACTCTGCTTCTAAAACTAAACTCGACTCTCTTTATGCCGAGCTCAACAAGGTCATTGAGGCCATCAATGCCGACACCTCTTCTGCTAAAACTTCTGAAAAAATCGACCGCGTCTCTGCTTCCGTCCCCAAGGACACGGTCCCCTTCCTCCATCTCAAGAGCCGCTCCGGCGACGAGTGGTCCTACGACCGCACCCTCTCCGGTGCCTACCTCGATGGCTTGGAAACTGCCGCCAAGGAGGGTATCACTTTTGCTAACAAGAATGTCCTGATCACCGGTGCCGGTGCCGGTTCCATTGGTGCCGACATCCTCCAGGGTCTTCTCTCTGGTGGTGCCAAGGTCGTTGTCACCACCTCCAGATACTCTCGCCAGGTTACCGAATTTTACCAATCCATCTATACTAGATATGGTGCTGCTGGTTCTACCCTCATTGTTGTCCCCTTCAACCAGGCTTCCAAGACTGATGTTCTTGGTCTCGTCGACTTTATCTACAATGACCCTAAGAAGGGAGGTCTTGGATGGGACCTTGACTTTGTCATCCCCTTTGCTGCCATTCCTGAAAACGGTATTGAAATTGACGGTATTGACTCCAAGTCTGAGTTGGCTCACAGACTCATGCTTACCAATGTCCTTAGACTTGTTGGTGCTGTCAAGACCCACAAGGCTAACAATGGTGTCATTACCCGTCCTGCCCAGGTCATTCTCCCTCTTTCTCCTAACCACGGTACCTTTGGTGCTGACGGTCTTTACTCTGAATCCAAACTCTCTCTTGAAACTCTCTTCAACAGATGGCACTCTGAGTCTTGGGGACCTTACCTCACTATCTGCGGTGCTGTTATTGGCTGGACTAGAGGTACTGGTCTCATGTCTCAAAACAATGCCATTGCCGAAGGTGTCGAGAAGATGGGTGTCCGCACCTTCTCTCAAAAGGAGATGGCCTTTAACATTCTTGGTCTCTTGACCCCCCAGATTGTTAAGCTTGCCCAGCAGTCTCCTGTCTTTGCCGACCTTAACGGTGGCCTCCAGTTTATTGAAAACTTGAAGGATCTCACCGGCCGCTTGAGATCAGAGCTTGCTGAGAAGACCGACATTAGACGCGCCGTTTCTATTGAAACCGCTATCGAGCACCGTGTCACCAACGGTGAGACTGCTGACGCTCCTTACCGCCGTGTCGTTGTCCAGCCCAGAGCTAACGAGACTTATGCCTTCCCCACTCTCAAGTCTTTTGATGAGCTTAAGAAGGTTGCTCCCGAGCTCGAGGGCATGCTTGATCTTGAGCGTGTTGTCGTTGTTACCGGTTTCGCTGAAGTTGGTCCTTGGGGTAACGCTCGTACCCGCTGGCAAATGGAAGCCAATGGTACCTTCTCTCTCGAGGGTGCCATTGAAATGGCTTGGATCATGGGTCTCATCAAGCACCACAATGGTCCTCTTAAGGGCAAGCCTTACTCTGGTTGGGTCGACGCCAAGACCAACGAGCCCGTTGATGACAAGGACATCAAGGCCAAGTACGAGGCCTATGTCCTTGACCACTCTGGTATCCGTCTCATTGAGCCCGAGCTTTTCAATGGCTACGATCCTCTCAAGAAGCAGTTCTTGCAAGAAGTCATTATTGAGCACGACCTGGAGCCCTTTGAGTCTTCCAAGGAGGCTGCTGACCAGTTCAAGCTCGAACAGGGCGACAAGGTCGAGACCTTTGAGATTGAAGGTACTGACCAGTTCACTGTTCGTTTCTTGAAGGGTGCCCGCATCTTGGTTCCCAAGGCTCTCAAGTTCAACCGTCTTGTTGCTGGCCAGATCCCCACTGGTTGGGATGCCCGCAGATATGGTATTTCTGAGGATACCATCTCCCAGGTTGACCCCGTCACCCTCTACGCCCTTGTCTCTACCGTCGAGGCTCTCATGGCTTCTGGTATCACCGATCCCTTTGAGTTTTACAAGTACGTCCATCTCTCCGAGGTCGGTAATTGTTCCGGTTCCGGTATGGGTGGTGTTTCTGCTCTCCGTGGTATGTTCAAGGATCGTTACCTTGATATCCCCGTTCAAAATGATATTCTCCAGGAGTCTTTCATCAACACCATGTCTGCTTGGGTTAATATGTTGCTCATCTCCTCCTCTGGTCCCATCAAGACCCCTGTCGGTGCTTGCGCTACTTCTATTGAATCTGCTGATGTTGGTATTGAGACTATTCTCAGCGGCAAGGCCAAGATTGTCTTCATCGGTGGTTACGATGACTTCCAGGAGGAAGGCTCTTATGAGTTTGGTAACATGAAGGCTACCTCCGACTCTACCACCGAGGAGGCTCACGGCCGTACCCCCGCCGAAATGTCTAGACCTACCTCCACCTCCCGTTCCGGTTTCATGGAGGCCCAGGGTGCTGGTATCCAGGTCGCCATGAGCGCCAAGCTTGCCATTGAAATGGGTGTCCCCATTTACGGTATTGTTGCCTTGACTGCTACTGCCACTGATAAGATTGGCCGTTCCGTCCCTGCTCCTGGCCGTGGTATCTTGACCACTGCCCGCGAGAACCAGGACAACAAGTTCCCCCACAGACTTCTCGACATCAAGTACCGCCGCAAGCAGCTTGAGAAGCGCCGCACCCAGGTCAAGGAGTGGCTCAATGACGAGTACGAGTACCTTGCCGATGAGGTTGAGGCTCTCAAGAAGGGTGATGACAAGTTTGACGCTGCCACCTACTACAAGGAGCGCGCCGAGCAGATTGATTTTGAAGCTGCCCGCCAGGAGAAGGAGGCTCGCAACCACTGGGGTAATGAGTTCTGGAAGCAAGATCCCCGTATTGCTCCTCTTCGTGGTGCTCTTGCCACCTTCAACCTTACCATTGATGACATTGGTATTGCTTCTTTCCACGGTACCTCCACCAAGGCCAATGACAAGAACGAGTCTGCCACCATCAATGACATGCTCAACCACTTGGGCCGCTCCAAGGGTAACCCCGTTCTCGGTGTTTTCCAGAAGTACCTCACTGGTCACCCCAAGGGCGCTGCCGGTGCCTGGATGCTTAACGGTGTCTTGCAAATCCTCAACTCTGGCATTGTCCCCGGTAACCGCAACGCCGACAATGTCGACCCCGTTATGGAGAAGTTTGACAAGATTCTGTACCCCTCCATCACCATGCAGACCGATGGTATCAAGGCTGCCTCTGTCACCTCGTTTGGTTTCGGCCAGAAGGGCGCCCAGCTCATTGCTATCCATGCCGACTACGTTTTGGCTGCTTTGAGCAAGTCCCAGTACGAGGAGTATGCTAAGAAGGTTGCTGCTAGATACAAGAAGGCCTACAGATACATGCACAATGCCATTGCTGAGCAGACCATGTTCGTTGCCAAGAACAAGCCTCCTTACACTGACGACCAGGAGTCTTCTGTCTACCTCAACCCTCTTGCCCGTGTCGACTATGACAAGAAGACCGAGTCCCTCATCTTCAACCAGAAGAAGATTGTCCAAGCCAAGTACGGCTCTTCCTCCGGCCACACCGAGGAGGTTGTCAAGGCTCTTGCCCAGTCCAACACCTCTTCCAACGTCGGTGTTGATGTTGAGCTTTTGAGCGCCGTCAACATTGAGAACGAGACTTTCCTCGAGCGCAACTTCACCGAGGCTGAGCGCAAGTACTGCGCTGCTCAAGCTGACCCCCAGGCTTCCTTCACTGGCACCTGGTCTGCCAAGGAGGCTGTCTTCAAGGCCCTCAACACTGCTGGCAAGGGTGCCGGCGCTGCTCTTGATGAGATTGAGATTCTCCGCTCCCCCAAGGGCGCTCCCTACGTTGTTCTCCACAAGGACGCCGAAGCAGCCGCCAAAAAGGAGGGTGTCAAGAGTGTCAAGATTTCCATTTCTCATAACGAGTTCCAAGCCGTTGCCGTTGCCATTGCTGAGAAATAAGGAGGTTTATATTTAAAGACTATGGAGTATATATATATTTAAAAGAAATTGAGTATATTTATAAGAAAAATATGACTAAACAGACCCAAAATAGGGCGCTAGCCACGGCAATTAATTGCATAGTAGAGTTGGACAACTGCGGAAATTTGGATTCCATCATTTTGTAGTGCTCGTGGTCTTTGGAAAAGTATGATCTTTCGTAGAATTCCTCTACTTCGGAGCTTGATTTTTCAGGTCTGCGCATGACTTATGGGAGTGTGAGTTTAGAGAAGATGGTTGAGAAAGAGATGTTTTGGAGGTTTTTTTAAAAGGGGAAATTGTGGAGATATTTTTTGACATGGCTTGTCTTGAAGCACTCAAGATATTTATTTTTTGACAAGGCTTGTTTTGGAGCACCAGGATGAAACAACTAAAAAATAGATGGCTATTTATTCAAAAGGATATAAAGAAGATACGTTAAAGATCTATAAACGATTTGAGGAAATTGGCCACGCTAAGCTTAAGGTCGTCGTATGGATCGGGGGGACTTGGTGCGCCGGTGTCGAAGGAGGACATGCCCTGGTAGGTGGGCATGCCGGAGAGCAAGAACAACAAGAAGAGACACGCGATCACAACAATCAGGAACTGGGCCAGCGGCATGAAAAACATCATCAAGAAGGTCTCGTCATTTTTGTTGGCGTCGCAGTCGCTGAACCTTGAGCGTTGAGGGGGGCCGGAGGAGGAACTGCAGCCCATTGTGAAGGGGTTCGGGGATGGCGGAAGGAAAAGTGTGAGTGGGGAAGGGAAAAGGCTTTTTATAGATGTTTGGAGGGAGAGGGTTTACGAGACAGGTTGGGTTTAGACGGGATTGTCAATAAACAAATCCAACAAAGAGTTGCAATATTTTGATTTAATTCAAGTTTTACATGTATATGTACCAGTCATCTGAAGAAGGCTTGAGCCAGGGTGGGTTTGGGGGATTGCGCACTTTTGAAGATGTATACCAGTGAAAAAAAGAAAAGGACAAAGGGAGACAGACGAACCACCCACATTAGAATTTCCAGCGACGTGACCGGTTCGCTAGTATCGACATGGGGGGTTTTGTAGACGGTGCTGGAGTATGGCTGGGTGTAGGTTCTGCGGGGTCGGGACATTTCAGCGAGTGCGAGGTAAAGAGAGGTAGACGGCAGAGAAGTGGCATTTCCTTTTTTTTAGCGAACACGGTCGGTATTTAAATGGTTGGATCAGATGGGGAGGTTTCAGAAACGATGACGGTTTTGAGGAGAACGCGAAAATGGATGCTAAAAAACTCGTCGAGTGGGAAAGGTGTGGCATCAGGTGGATGTAAAACAAAGATGGAAGGCATTTGGGAGCCACGGAGCCAGAGCTTTTCGATAACTCGAAAATACACGGGTTTATCCTGGGGCTGCGGTCTTTGGCCCAGGGACGTCAGCTGGGTATCACGGGCGGGTGCTGCTGCTGAAGACAGTCCCACAGGTAGATGCAGTTGCACGCAATCAAGATGGAAATGAAGCCGACGGCCAGCCCGTCTACACCCGCGAGGCTGGGGGCTGTTCTTGGGCGGCCGGCGTCGTGCTCAGGGGCCGGGTGGAGGGCATTGTGTGGAGGGTGGTTCTTGGGAGGGGAGTGGGTTGACGGGGAAGTTGAAGAGAAAGAGACAATTTCCTACAGATAAACGGATCCCACGGAGTTATAGGGAGTCGTTTACAAGGTTTGAGCTTTGTAACAGGTGTAAACCCGGTTGCTGGCTTGTAAAACATAAAAACAAATCTGTTAAAACAATCTATATCTTGATAAATAACTTTTTCAATTAAAAACTCCCATGGATTCATAATCTCAAGGGATTCAAAGCGATTTTTTTGATCCATTTAAATGGGCGCTCAGCATTAAAACGTTCCGTTTTAATACGAGTCATACTCAAAAAAAAACTGGCTCTAAGCAAGTCGGTCAAACAACCCAAAGTATTGCTCCACGTTCCAGGGCCCGGGCGACTTCCAGCCATCGTCCCACATGGAAAACAAAACCACGTCGGCCCCGGCGGCCGCAAAGATCTGCGTCACGGCAATGCCCTGGTTCTCGAAACTGGGCACCTGCTTGCCGTACACGTTGCCGTTGTGCGGGTACCCGGACTCGACCACGCGGACGCGCAGCCCGGGGCAAGCCTGCTTGACCAGCTTAATCTGATCCAGCATGAAGTCGTAGGACTCATCTGCAGCAATGTACTGGTCGAAGTAGGGGTGAATGTTGGCGGCGACGTAGCCCACGAGACTGGCCGAGCAGAGCTCCGGGTGGGCCTGCAGGGTGCCCACGATCTCGGCGGTGATGACGGGGCCCGTGTAGCCGGCCTGGGTGTGCAGCTGGGTCTTGACCTCGTTAATTTTCGCGACGAGGTCTGCGGCCGAGATCCAGTTGTTGGTGACGGCCTCGTTGCCGATGGAGATGGCCGAGATGACGTCGAGGTCGTCCGGGTGGGCCTGCGCCCAGGTGACGAAGTCGGCGACGGCGGCGTCGATGGAGCTGGCTCCGGCCGAGGAGATGTAGAAGCCCTGGATCACAGACAGCCCGGCGGCCTTGGCCTGCGACAGCACGGTGTTGATCGAGTCGCAGTCGGTGCCGTAGATGCGGATCTCCGTGATGCCCTTGGCGCGGATGTCGGCCAGGTCCTGGAGAATCTGCGCCTGCGTGCGACACCAGTTGCTGAGGTTGTTGTTGAACGGGGTGTAGGTCAGGGCCTGCGGGGCAAACTTGAAGATGCCGTTGGAGCCCGGGTAGTCGAAGCTGGGGGCGGTGCTGGAGGCGGCTGCGGAGGAGGTGGTGGTGGTGGAGGTAGAGTGGGTGGTGGTGGTAGAGTGGGAGGTGGAAGTAGAGTGAGAAGTGGTGGTGGTGGAGTGGGAGGTGGATGTAGTGGAGTGAGAAGTGGATGTTGACGACGCAGTAGAGGAGGATGAAGTTGTGGGGTGAGTAGACGAACTAGAGGTAGTTGTTGTTGCGTGAGTAGAGGAAGATGAGGTGGTGGTGGCGGAGAGGGACGAGTGGGATGAGGAAGTTGAGGTTGAAGAAGTTGAGGTAGTTGAAGGGACAGAGGAGGAGGTGATTGTGGAGAATGTGGTGGGGTGCAAAGAAGAAGAGGTTGTGGTAGTGATCAATGTTGTAGAGGCAGCGAGGGAGGTAGTCGAGCTGGTAGAGTTGAGGGAGGATGTGGAGGATGTAGTGAGGGAAGAGGAAGAAGTGGAGGAAGCAGTAGTGAGGGAAGAGGAGGAAGTGGAGGAAGCGGTAGTGAGGGCAGTTGAGGGCAGGCTTGATGAGGACGAGACAGAAGACGAGAAAACCGTCTGGAAGGTGGAGGTGGGGAAGATGGTGGTATTTGAGTAAGCAGAGGTGGCAGAAAGACCCGACGAGGCACTGTGAGGAGCATGCGTGTGCGAGTATTGGTAGGTTCCGGAGACGGAGAGAGTTGTATGGGGGGCATGGGAGTGAGAAAGAGAGCCTGAGCCTGAACCTGAACCTGAACCTGAACCTGAACCTGAGTCTGAGCCTGAACCTGAACCTGAACCTGAACCTGAACCTGAACCTGAACCTGAACCTGAACCTGAACCTGAACCTGAACCTGAACCTGAACCTGAACCTGAACCGGAGTCGGAGCCTGAACCGGAGTCGGAGCCTGAACCGGAGTCGGAGCCTGAGGAGCCTGAACCCGAAGAGCCTGAATCAGAGCCAGATCCAGAATTGGAGCCAGATCCAGAATCAGAAGAAGAGCCTGAACCTGAGCCTGAGCCTGAACCGGAGTCGGAGCCTGAGCCTGAATCAGAGCCTGAGCCAGAATCAGAGCCTGAGCCTGAACCTGAACCTGAGCCTGAACCTGAACCTGAGGCGGAACCCGAGGAGCCAGAGCCTGAAGAGCTGGAACCAGAAGAAGAGCCCGAGCCAGAGTCGTTACTGTTGGGGGAAAGCGAGAAGGAGTCTGAACCCGAGCTGGAACCTGAGGAAGAACCAGAGCTAGAACCGGAGGAAGAATCTGGGCTTGATCCCGAAGAAGAGCCTGAAGAACCTGAAGAACCTGAAGAACCTGAAGAACCTGAAGAACCTGAAGAACCTGAAGAACCGGAGCTGGAGTCAGAGTTAGGGCTGGAAGAAGAAGAAGGAGAGGAGGAATCACCGGATGGGGAGATGATTGTAGTTGAGTTATTGTAGGGGCCAGAGGAGGTAGAGTTTGAGTAAGGAGAGGCGAGGGCGGTCAGAGAAGCATTGTAGGAAGCAGAAAAGGATGCTGAGGCGGAGGAAGAGGAGTTTTGGAAGAGTGGGGTTGAGAGAGAGGAGGGCTCAATGTCGGAGGAATCGGACTGGCGCTTGAAAAGCCAGTTGAGGAGGGAGAATGCTTGAGCCTCGGTGGAGAGTAAAGCGATGGCGGAGAGGGTAGGCACGAGAACAGAAGAGGGTTTCATTGTGCCGTATTAGGAAATTATCTATTAGGGATTGAAAATTAAAGTGCGATAGATGAGGGAGTGAAAAATAAGAAAGAACTTGAGAAATGGGATATATAACAGAATGAAAAAGAAGATGAAAGATTAAAAGAGTGACAAAAGTTGGAATGAGAAGATTAAAAGAATGGCAAAAGGTGGGATGGGAAGATTAAAAGAATGACAAAAGTTGGGATGAGAAGATTAAACGAGCGTGGTCAAGTAGTTGGAACTAAAAGAGTGGACGTAAAGAAAGGATCTTTACAAGGAGTGGCGATGAGAACTTTACGATACAATCAAGGAGATATATACTTCACTAGTTGAGGAAGAAGAAGAAGAAGGGAGGAGAATGTTGAGTATTTATATTCAGGTTCGCTGGGAGGACCTTGTGCTTGGCCACAATCACAACAGCTGCAGCATATTTTCGATTGTCGAGGCAAGTTTAGCAGCATGAAGGTCGTCGCCGACGCAATCATTTCGGTGTTTTTATTGCGCTAAGGGCAAAGAAAGAAAGATTGGGTGAGCGTTTTGAGAAACGTGCATGTTGTTATTATTTAAAGGGGGGGGACAGAGGTCAACGGTTGGGGAGATTTGACAGGTTTTACTTTTGGAGCTAATGAGAGGAAGTGAGGATTTTCATGAGATTCCACAGTTCATTTTTATTCTTTTATAAATATATACACTCTTCTCAAAAGACGTTTGTGATGATTCAAAAAGCTCGAGTCTGGACGTACCGAGGAAAAGTCAAGAACCGAACGGCTGAGGTCCTCGAGCACTCAAAAGATATCCAGACATGTCGCCTAATTGGGCAGTCGTCAGCCGTGCGTGTTTGTCCCAAAAGGGGAAATTTAATATTTTAACAATGTTGCAATTTGTTTCTCAGCAAGTTCAGGTGGCTAAATATTTGCAGCCAACTGCTGAGAATCGCAGGCCCCCCAACTTTAGGGAACTTCGAGTGAGTGTCCTGGCATTTCCAAGAAAAGGACACGCGGACTCTGCCCTCGCTGGGCCAGAAAAACACTCTCCCGAGAAAGGGTGCCGGAGAGCCTGCAGAGCAAGCGCAAGGGTCCTTGGCGCACCTCGAGGGTCCGTCTACAACTTCAAACCACGTACAAAACTTTCTCTTTCGCAGACTGGTACCTCCGCGGAGCTCCGCCTGGCGAAGTGGATCAAGCTAAAAGTCACCGACTACTTTGGCCCAAAAACAAAACAAAAGAACGTTTCCAGAGAGGACCGGCTGAACTTGCCCGGCATGGCAGCCGTGTGTAATCTCTTACGTAAGCTAACCACACTTAAAATAACTGCGTTAGCCATCCCAAAAAGCCCCCGGTGGTTAAACGGCCCTCAACAAAAACCTCCTTTTGAGGCTCTCCAACTCCCCCTGGGGCCCTCACAGCGATGAAACTGCGCCAAATATAACAGCCCTCATCCCCCAAACAAGCGGACCGTCACAGAAAGCTGCTTTGTGTCGTCTTAAACCAGCGGTGCCCATAAACAAAACAAACCGACCCCCCGTCATACCACTAGATATATATACCCACCACCAGCTTCTCATTCTCCCCCTAAAGTCCCCTCCCTGGGTCCAACCTTCCTTGTTCATTCTAACCATGAACAGCAGTCCCTCACTCAAACCCTCAGTCTCTCCTTCATTGCCCACCCTCTTCTGTCTATAATGCTCAAACCCGCCCTCTGGTTCCTCTGGCTCCTGCCCCTCCATCGCGCCACGGCGCAAACACCCACGTACTCCCTGCCAGACGTCAACGAGTCAAACATCGGCCTGCTCACAAACTCGACCCTCGCCCAGATCCAGTGCCTGGACGCGTGCTCCGCCGCCGTCGCAGGCGTCCTCAACGCCCAGGGCCTCCCGGCCGCCGTCTGCGCCCACGGCTCCGCCCTCCAGGCCTCCATCGCCCACTGCCAGTCCTGTGTCGACACCATCCGCGCCCAGCTCGACGAGCAGGACCTGCTGCTGATCGACAACATCTACTGCGGGGACATAGACGCCGAGGAAGGCAGCGAACCTAGCAGCCTTCTAGAACCTGAATTAAGCGAGACCCTGGTGCCCTCAACATCACTCTCAGAGACCCTTGCCCTTGAGATAGAATCCCACTCAGATTCCGCATCGGAGCAACTCAGCTCCTACTTTTTTGCTTCCTCAGACGTTTATTCTACTGAACCTTCCCTTGAATCAAAATCTCTTATTTGGCTCTCAAACACTTCAGAATCCTTCTCTCCCTCCTCCACTCCTTTCGCCTTTTCTCAGTCTCCCTCAACTTTGGCTCCTTCTCTCACTTCCTTTGATTCCTCTTCAATGGCGTGGGATTCCTCAGCTGCTCAATCTTTGCAAGACTCTGAGTTCACGTTACCCTCATCCTCTTATCCCGAGCAAGTCTCATCTTCTGACCTCTTTTCACATCCTATGGAAACATACACTTCCCATCAGTCCATCCACCTAAACTCTACTTCATCTCCAGACCCCTCCTCAACATCTTGGCTCGATTATGCTTCTCTCGTCGATTTATCCTCTACAGCTGACCCACACTCAAGCTCTACGGAATCTTGGAATTATGAGACCAAAAATACTAACCTCCCTTCTTCTTCCTTTTCATCACCATCACAATCGTCATCTGAAATAACAGTCACAGCTATCTCTACTCACCAAGTCAACCTGATTTCAACTATAATCACCACCATTCCTTGCTCAACGTCACCCTGTGTCAGCACAAAAGCAATTCTCACCACTTTCACCACAACTCTCTCTAGCTCTTCATCCTTTATCAAGACCTTGTCATCATCCACCTCTTCTTCTACTCCTTCTTCCTCTCCTTCTTCCTCTCCTTCTTCCTCTCCTTCTTCTCTTTCTTCTTCTGTTGCTCCTCTCTCTTACTCAATCCAGACTGTTTACCTCACAGCCCCTTGCTCAAAATCATCCTGCCATCCCAACCAAATTCTCACTACCTCTACACAATACCTCACAGTCCCCTGCACCCAAACCCCTACCCCAACAACCAATAGCTCAAGCTCCTTGAAAAGCGCAGAGCCTACTTCAAGTTCCTTAGAGACTTTGTTAACACTCTCCTCCACTCGCTCTCCAAATCCCGTACTTTCTCCAGTAACTAAAAGCGGTTCTTCCTCTTCTGTCTCAAGCACATTAACCACCTCGGCTCTAATCTCCTCGGCTTCTATTGCAACTACTGTTCCGTCTTCATCGGTGGTTTCTACAAGCATTATCAATTCTGTTGACTCAACTTGGACTCTCACTATAACAATAACAACTCCCTCGACTTCTTCATCTTCCTCATCTTCAGGTCCCTCAAATACACCTATCACTATTAACAGTTACTCTGTCAAATCTAGCTCCATCTTGCCCAACAATGTCACTCCTACCTTCCCTGTCTCCTCAGGTGTTTCCACACCTAGCAACACACATACTTATTCCTATTCTTCCTCTTCTGCCGCATTTGTTCCAACTGCCTTACAAGCTTCACTCATCTCCACATCCCTGTCTTCTGAGGCTCCTACTGTCGATGCTACATCCATTGTTTCTACTTCAGTCTCAGCACCGTCCCTTGAAACACTACTAAGCAGCACCTCGACCTTAGTCCCCCCCATCTCTGCCACAGTCCAGCCGCACCCCGGCTCCACCCACCTGGTTTCACCCACACCCTCCACTACACTAACACCTCCGCTTGAAACCAAACCCAACCTTGATGCTGCTACATCCCACACCCAACCCCCAGCACCAGAGCCCTTCTCTTCTTCTGCTGCTCCGCGCGTGGAATCCTCCTACACCCCACAAACAACTGGACCGGTCGTGCAATCAACCCCCCTTGCCTCCTCAACCCCGCAACCCCCGGCCGCATCACTTGTCAGCTCTTGGTCTGAGAGCACACAAACCACAACTCCGCTCACAGCTGCAAGTGCTGCCCAGAAATCTACGTCGCCTACTCCACTCACCAGTACGACGATAACCCCATCAATCGAGCATGTCTCCAAACAGCCGGCGGTTTCGCAAGTGAGTCCCTCGTCGACTGCCCAGGCACTCACCTACCCTGTTGAACAGGTCAACAGTGCACCATTTACACGCCACATCCCGAGTTTCATCCTCGCACTAGTTGCTAGCATTCTTGTGATGGCGATATGACGATGACGACTTTTTAAAAAACATCTTTTATGATGTGGACAAATTACTACTTGATTTTTGTTCCCCTTAATGCTTGACTTAGAATTAATACACAATTTTGATTTTTTTTCTTTTCGAGAACACAGTAACACAAATAAACTCTTTGAGCTTTCTTATGGAAATTGAGTTTGATCGGCCTTATAAAACCTTATTATACTTTCCCCCCGTTTTTAAAGACATTGTTGTAACAGCCCACGCTCGCTATCGAGAACCCTTGCGCCGTGTGCGGGTTAAAAACACGTTTGGAGTTGCTACTTAAAAAATAAGCCCCTGGGCGTAACTTTGGTGTGCACGTGCAAACCGTCATTTCGCACCAGCCAGCATCCCCCTTGATGTCCGAGCACCCCCGACTTGCATCATGGCGAAGTACGTAACTCTGCATCATGGCCTGGATTAGTAAATTTCGCAACTTGTAATGCAAGCTCAGTTCAAAATATTATAATAAAATGGAATTTTCTTTATTCTTTTTCTAAAAAAGCCTCGCTGCTGTTAGTCACGCTTGAATACTGTATTTATAATACATTCTCAGATAATTACGAGCGACTTTTTTATCGTCCTGTGAAATGAGACAATCGCGATTCTTTGTGGGGTGCTAAAACGCAGCTTCTACACTACCGGAACACCTGCCATAATGCTTTTCTGGCTTGGTATCAACCAGTCTTTATTGCTTGGTAAAATCAAAAAATAACCTGTCGACTGGATTTTGTGGCTTTTTATAGTTTATAGGTGATATTTCTAATATAAATAATTCACCCTACACTCATATCTAATAAGACCTGACATTATGATTTAGGTCTTTATATAACCAGGCTTTTGCAATACTTTTACTATTATACACCGATAAAATTTAACCATTCACATCGTATCCACAAAAGCTATGTAACCATGACCCAGCAGCTATCCGAATACACCTCCCTTGCCCCTAAAGACCCGTCCTACGGGCTGTCTTCTCAGTATGACAGCCTGGACTACGACCATTCGCTCGACCCACAGCTCCCGGATTATAAATATCCAATCCGCACAAACAGCCGCGACTCAAAACATGACGACACCCAGGTCCTGCTGGAAGAACAAACCGAACAAGAGGAGCTCGAAAACTCGCCCTACGCCGAAGTCAGGGCTGCCGTCCCCATCACCGACGAGATGTCTCGCGTCAACCACTGGCGCACATGGGCCTTGACCATCTTCTTCGTCTCTCTATTCTCCGCAATCAACCAGTTCTTTTCCCTACGATATCCCTCCCTCCGAATTGATTTCATTGTGGCACAGCTCGTCTCTTTCCCGGTCGGATCTCTCCTGCACACTCTTCTCCCCAACCGCAATCCTTTCCCGCCCTCCCTCCGCTCAAAGTACCCCAACTTCACCTCCTGGTTCGACCTCAACCCGGGGCCCTTCTCCACCAAAGAGCACGCCATCATCACCATCGCCGTCTCGCTCACAGGCTCCTCCGCTTACGCAATGAACGTCCTGCTGGCCCAAACAAACTTTTACCACAAGGAGTACTCGCTGCTCTATGATATCCTGCTCGTCCTCACAACACAGATGCTCGGGTACGGCTTGGCCGGCCTCACCCGTCGCTGGATCGTATACCCGGCCGCCATGATTTGGCCTGAAACGCTCGTGTCCACCACCCTATTCACCACCATCCACAAGAGCCACTCCCACGCTCCGGCAAACGGCTGGACCGTCTCCCGCTACCGCTTCTTCGCCTACGTCGCTCTAGGCGCCTTCATATGGTACTGGGTCCCTGGGTTCTTGTTCACCGGCCTCTCCTACTTTTCCTTTCTATGCTGGATCTGGCCCAAAAATCGCGTCGTTAACCAGCTCTTTGGTTTTGTCTCCGGGCTCGGAATTCTCCCAATCACGTTTGACTGGACCCAGGTCACACAGGCGGGAGGCTCGCCGCTCGCCACCCCCTGGTGGGTCACTGCAAATATCATTGGCTCCGTCGCACTGTTTTTCTGGATCATTGTACCAATCCTTTACTATACAAACGCTTGGTACTCCAAGTACCTCCCCGTACTATCAACAGTGACATTTGATAATCGAGGTAAACCATACGATATTAGCAAGATCCTGACAGATCGATTCAGTTTTAACGAGAAGGCTTATAAAGAGTATTCCCCTTTGTATATACCCTTTTCCTACATCATGTCTTATGGCCTCAACTTTGCTGCCGTCGTAGCAATTTTCGTGCACAGCGTGTTATACAATGGCAAGGACGTTTACCATAAGCTTCTTGATGCATCCCATGGCGGGGAAGATATTCACAAAAAAATGATGAGCAGATACAAAGAAGTCCCCGATTCATGGTATCTGGGTCTGTTTTTCATAGTAATGGGACTAGCCGTCTTTCTTATCACAGCATATGACACTCAACTGCCTCTGTGGGGGTTGCTACTTTCAGTCGCCATCACGGTTGTTAACTTCATCCCCCAGGGCCTGCTTGAGGGTATCACCAACCAACACGTTGGTCTCAACATCATCACCGAGCTCATCGCCGGTTATCTGTTTCCCGGCAAGCCATTTGCCAATCTCATGGTCAAGCTCTATGGTTTCATTCCCATGCGCCAGGGTCTTGATTTTTCCCGCGACCTCAAGCTTGCTCAGTACATGAAGGTGCCGCCCGTGCTTTTATTCTGGATCCAGATAGTTTCCACGTTTATCGCAGCTTTTGTCAATGTCGGGCTGCAACGCTGGATGCGCGCAAATATACCAAACGTCTGCGACATACACCAAGAAAACGGCTTCATCTGCGCAGGCGGCCGCACCATCTTCAACGCATCCATAATCTGGGGTGTAGTCGGGCCTCAGCGCATGTTTTCGCCAGGAGCAATGTACCACCCCATCATGTGGTTCTTCCTCATTGGCGCCATTGTTCCAGTTGGCACGTACTATCTTCACAAGAAGTACCCCCATCGGTGGTTTGGGCACCTTAACGCCCCGGTCTTTTTCTCGGGCCCTACAAACATCCCGCCAGCCACAGGCACAAATTATGGCGCCTTTGCCTTGGTTGGATTTATTTTCAATTTCGTAATTAAAAGAAAATGGGCTCCCTGGTGGAAAAAGTATAACTATATCTTGTCCGGGAGCCTGGATACGGGAGTCGCTCTGTCGACGATAGCCATCTTTATCGCTGTGTCTTGGTCGGGCACTCAATTGTCTTGGTGGGGTAACAATGTCTGGAAAAACACCCTAGACTATGTCTCTGCTAGCTACTATACAGTCAAAGATGGCGAGACCTTTGGGCCTTCGACATGGTAGTTTTCGTAAAAAGAGTTATTTTGTACATTTGATGTTTTTTTAATAGTATGTTGTTTGTTTTAAGAGAAAAAAAAAATTACGCATAAGAAGCAAAGCCTCGTTATGTAATGATGACTAATAAACTTCCCACTGAACACGAAACCTCCAATCCATGCGATTTTCACTCATCACCAACTTCATCTACTTCGCGTTTTTTTCTTCTTTCCTAAACGCTTCATTTCCTCTCCTCAAACAACCCTCACCCCGCTCATAATAACAATAAAACTAAAATCAAAATGGCCGAAATTGACTTCCGAAGAATCGACGTTGACCAATACGACCCCGACCGCTTTCTTGTCGAGTCCCTCATCCCACCAGAGCCTCCCGTATCTCTCGACGAAATCAAACAGCGCTCCGTCGCCGTGAAGCGTCTGCTGTCGCAGGGCGACTACCAGGGCGCGCTGGAAACTGCTTTGCGCAACCCCCCTTACGGCGGCTCTCCTGAAGTCAAAAACGTTAACCTGCAAACCGTTCTCGACGTCCTGCTTACGCTCAAGTCTAACACCATCACTCCCATCATCGAGGCTCTGACACCCGAGCTTCAGGACGTCCTCATCAAGTACATTTACAAGGGTATGGGCTCGCCGCTTGGCCAGACCCATGGCAACGGTGTTGCTCTGTTGCTTTGGTTTGAAAAGACAGTCGACATTACTTCCCAGGGTGCCATCATTCGTTACATGTCCGACAGAAGAACTGTTTAAATTCACTACATTTCACTTAGATTAACTGTAAATGAATTAAATGAATTAAATGATTAAAAACAACAAATTATTACGTCTAATTGATTATAAATGGGAAAAAAACTAAAGATGAATTTTATCAGATTCTTTTAAAAATGCAAATTGAGTTAGCCGTCAATGACAATTGGGGATCCAGGCGACATAAACCCTCGCTTAACTGGTGATCCACTTTTCGGGGTACGAAGCCCAGAAGATTTGGCCCCTGATGTAGATGGCCGGAACGTAGCCGTATGTCCGTAAGTCGACGAGCTTCCCCTACGCACAATCTCTTTCAGCTTGTCGTTCTCTTGTCGCAATTCTCTATTCTCTCGCTTCAGCCCACGCATCTCCGTCTCGGCCTGAGTAATAATCTTTTGTAGAGGCTCCACCTCACTCGTCAGCAACGTCTGTGCAAGTAGTTGTAATCGGTAGTCTGTATGGTCTCGTGCCCGAGCTTCTGTCTCCTCCAGCTCTCGCATAAACATTTGCTTTTGTTGAGTCAGCGACCGGTCCATCAAGTCTCCAAGCTCATTGCGCACCTCCATGTCAATTTCCATGACCCGTTGTTCCGAACACGCCAGAGAAACTTCCAGCTCTTGAATTCGCTGTAGCATCAGTTGAATGTTGTAACATGCAGTCTCTGTATCTGGAATAAGCGACATGATGTCCACCTGGTTACGATCCCCGTCAGCTAAAGTGTCGGTTGATTGGTCTGAGCTGTTTGAAGAAGAAAACGAGTCTCTGTTTCGATGGACTTCATGCTGTGCGACTGGAGTATTCTCGACACCCTCCATGTCATCATGCATCTCATAATTGTTAATTCTTGCGTTAATGGGAGTAAACCCAAGAGAAAGCGTTTGCTTGTGACTTTTAATTGGGGGGAACATGACATGAGTGGGGGTAGATTTAAATGAAGGTGTGATTGGTGAAGGTGTATTGTCCTTCAATGTCAATGATGATAATGCATGATTGAGCTTACTGCTGTCCGTTCGTCTCGAGGCTTTTGCTCGCGGCGACTCGTTATTATCATGTTCGGGTGCAGGTTTGAAGACAAAGTTGTTTGGGGTGGATCTGTTAGCCGTTTCTGGAATATCACGAACAGGAGCCGCGTACCGCAAAATTTGAGCCGCAGAGTTCAAGTCACCAAACGGGTCCATGGCCACAAGCAGGGCCGAGCGCTGGTTGGAGTCCGGTCGAAAGGTATTTGTCAAAAGTAAATGTGTTAGTTTGCAGTTTCGGAAAATGGAGTAATCCGGCTTGCCCTTGCGTTCATCACCACGCTGGAGTTGTAATCCTTGACTCAACAGCATTAAAGATTGGTTAATGGCACAGCTTTCCTGGAAACGGATGCCTTGAGTTCCGGCAAGTTTATTGCGCTCGGTTCCTGCCAAGTCTGCAAATGTGATTGTGGATGATCGGACTTGGTTAGAGTTAGGCATGGTGGCCTTGATTTCAAGATTGATGATGGCATGTGATCTACTGGAGGTTTCATTGGATCCAGTCGAGTGCGATACTCGCTTCTTCAACCCACGTTCAAGAACTCTAAACGCCTCCTGAACTGTAGAAACAAAAAGCTTGGTCGATCGTGAAAGTGTTACTTTTCGCGTAATGGCGTCATTTATTAAACGGATTTCAGATCGCGACTTTCCCGGCAGCGGAGTCTCAAGAAGGTCAAAGATTCGGTCGTTATAAATCTCCACCATGGTGACGTAAACGCCATACTGGAGATTGGGAGTTTGTGGAGTAATGGTCTCATGACACAATGAGCTTTGGTGGTATGCATTTTGGTCAAGTTTGTCGTTTCGCCAGTCAAGAACTAAACCGGCTTCAATTGGCGACGATATTCTATCCGTTCTCTTGTCGCATATGTCCTCAACTTCTTCAAACTCAGCCAAATTGTTTTTTAAAGAGCGAAATATAGTATCCACGCACAAGTGCAGCATACCGGGTGTTTGGTTAGCACCAAATACCGTGTGACTCTGTTAACAGTTAGATACGGACGGACCTCAAGTATTGTAAATCATACCTTTCCAGAACCGGTGGCTCCCATTGTGAAAAATAGCGAGTCGCTACCATTGATTGTGTTTTGAACTAGGGGGAAAACAACGCTCTTGTAAAAATCAATCTGAGTCGTCGTCTCTCCAAAGATCCCATCAAAGGTGCACTCCTTATTGTTTTCCAAGACAATTCGAGACGACCCTGGAGGGGATACGGAGAGAATGCGCTCAGAAGTGACACCCGCGCCCTTTGGCTTGAGTCGCAGGTACACGGGAACCTTATTAGAAGAATCTTCGGTAGAGCAGTTTGAGTATTCGGACATTGCTAGCGAAGAAGTTGGAAGTGTGTGAAAATGGTGTAAATGTCAAGTGGGAAAGAGGTACTTGGAAAGAAATATTCCTCAAGTGTTTGTTTGTTTTTTTGAGTGCTTGTTTATTTCTAACCCCAATTAGGGAATACGGAGTGTTGTCGTGGTGACTTTTTTGTGACCCTAACCCAGAACGCGGTTTTCTCAAAAATATTTCACTCCACCCTCTACAACCCAAACTCCAACTTTTAGTGTTTTAAAAAAAAAAAGTTAAGACCACTGGTCAATATAATCAGTGTCCGATCTTCAAAAAAACACCGATAAATATATTTAAAAAACCGGATTTCACCAGATTATACATCATACAATGACCGACAAATTAGTTGCTGACACTGAAGCTTCTGCATTGCCTAAGCAGGACACCCCAGAAACTAAAGATACCACTTCGAAAAAGCGCAGCCATGAAGATGAGCCCGAAGTCGAAAATGCTGCAACAGCCGAGTCCAAAGAAGACGTCAATCCGACAAAGCGGGCAAAAAACGAATCCGAAGAGGAGGACAAATCCACCAATGTCGAAGAAAGCAAGACAGAAGCGACCCCAGACACTGCGGCCGACACATCGAATGAGCAACCTAGCGATAAGGACGAGAAACCGGAAGAAACTTTAAAAGACAACGAGACAGATGAGCCAGAAAAGAAGGAACCCGCAACAGAAAACAAGGAAGCAACAACAGAAAAAAAGGAGAAGGCGGAAGAAGCCGTTGACAAGACTGAGGCTTCTGAAAAGCCGCTTTTGTCTGCCAGTACCACATTTAAAGGTGGATTTGGAAGCTTTGCTGGAGCTTCCTTTGGAACCGCACTAAAACCAAGCACAGGCAAAAGCATATTTTCCGAGCCCCAATCAAAGGATGGCGAACCAAGCAAAGAAACCAGCGTTTTTTCTACCCCTAGTCTTTTCAAGGGTGGGTTTTCGTCGTTTTCTTCGTTTGCGGCCCCCGCGAGCAAAGCCAATCCATGGGCAGACACTGATGGAGCGGACAAGGAAAAGAGCAAAGACAGCAGCAGCAATGGCGTGGGAAGCAGCAAGGATGTGGTGGACCAATATGCGCAAGTGGCCGTACCACTGGAGCAAAAAAAGGTGGAGACGGGCGAGGAGTATGAGGAGTCCAAGTTCTCATGCCGCGCAAAACTGTACGCGCTAGACATCACCAACTCTTCAGCAGGCTGGAAGGAACGGGGCGTGGGGACGCTGCATGTCAACTCAGTGAAGAAGGAGTTTGAAGACCACTTTGAAAATAAAACCAAGGCGCGCATTGTGATGCGTGCAGATGGAATTCTTAAAGTCATTTTGAACGTTCCTCTTACCAAAGGCACCGAGGTGTTTGCAGGAATGAAGAGCTCTCTGGCAAGCGAAAAGTTTGTGCGAATCACAGCTTTGGAAGATGGTAAGCCATTTCAGTACTCGTTGCGGAGCAGCAATGCAGACATTGCAAAAGAACTGTACGAAGCCATTAAGAAGCTTATTCCTTCGTAAATGATATCTACTTAATTCACAACTTATCATTACTATTTATTATTTTTTAACCAGCATCATTGCTTTTGGAATATAACCGTGCAAACCGTCTGGCCTTTCACACCGCCAAACTCAAACGTTGGGTATTCCACCTTATCGTAGTAGCGCAGCCGCTTATCAGACTCTATTATCTTGATCAGCTCTGATTCAGTAAAGTTGCACGACGTTATCACCACAATCCCATTAGGCTTGACCATATCGGCTGCCCGGAATGGATACAGCTCGACGCCCGTGAGGTCCTTGCCTTCGTGCTTGTATGTAATATTTGCGAGGGCAATGGCGTCAAGTGTGCCCTTATCCATCACGACGTCCCACTGATCGTTGTTTGGGTTCCAGGCCGAGGAGCTCAAAAAGTCGGCGTGACGAAAGTCGTAGGACCCATCCTCGGGGTCCCAGTCCTCATTCTCCACTACGACTTTTCGTGCAAACTCCACCGACGGCTCGGAGTAGTCGATGCCCGTCAGGTGGCCTTGGAATCCGGCGTCACGCACCGCAATCAAAAGCTGGCCGTTTCCCGTGCCAAGATCGATGAAGGACGTCGTTTCCTCGTTGATGAGATGGCTCTCGATGACTAGATTCTCGAGGTAGCGGACCATTTGGTCTTGTGCATTGGAATCGGAAAACCAGTTTTCACCTGTGTCTTCATGGTTTTCTTGGAAGTTGGAGAGTTCTAGCTTGTAAAAGTTGTCCCAGCTAACAATTCGAGGTTAGTATTTTACGTAGTGCCTGATGGCTCAGCATTACTCACTACTCCTGAGTCCCAAGCTTGGAGGGGTTTAGCTTTTCAACTTGATCAGTCATTTGTAAATACCAAGAGTCAAGAGTTTAGGTGAGAAAATTTTTTTTTCTTAGTGTAAATACAGTTTTATATACGTTATTAATTTAGCTTTCATAAAAACAATTAACCATTTTCTTTCTAACCATACATGTATCAGATTTTCTAACTACTACCCGAACTCTTCATATTTGAAACTTTTTCTTTTCCCTCTCTCTTTTTGTCAGTCGGCTGCATTGGTCGACCAGCTCTAAAAGATGAAAGAGCTACGTTGGGCAGAATAAAAACCACAATAAAGCCACTGAAAAAGATCATCCAGGTGCGGAAAGAAAGATGCTGGACAAAACTGTCAATGACTTGAGAGAAGGTTTCAGCAGAGACTCGGGCTCGGCCTACCGTCGCGGATTCTCTGTTCATGCATTTTTCCCAGGCAGTGCAGAGGGTCTCCATGGCCGGTACGCGGCGTCCTGGCATGCAGTTGTTGCGGAGGTATTGTCGCGAGCACTCTGCAATTTCGGACAAAATATCGGTCGAGTATTCGCTTATCCGCTTGTCTATATCGGCATTGATTGTGTGGATAAAGTCGTAGAGAAAATAAAGAAGGATTGCCACCAGCATAAAGTTGAGAAATACTTGGACATATAAGCTGAGTGTGTAAGGGATGCTGGGATCATTGTAGAAGCTAAGGTTGTATGTTTTTGATTTTTCCTCAGTGTCGATATTTTCTTGAGAAGTTTCTTTAGCAGTGTCATTCTCCTTTACTTTTTCTTTGGAAAATATATTCTTCTCTTTTGTCTTGTCTTCTGAAATTCTGAATTTAGGCTCAGGTTTTAGCTTGCTGGCCGGTTGAGATTGACTGGATGACGAATCGTGATTGTATTTATCAGTTGAAGGCTCATGCGAAATAACAAGTTTATTGTGTCTATCTTGTGTTGGAGGTATAGGTTCCGGGTTAAAGTTTTGTGTTTTCGGCTTTTCAGTCAACTTGAAAGAGTGAGAATAGATATCATATGAGGGGGGTTTCCCAAGAGAAATTCCATCGTATGAAGCGTGGTGTCGTCCTGTGGGTGAGCCGTTTTCAAGCGTATTTGGGCGGGTGATTTTCTTGTTTGCTGTGGAAAATGGTTGCTTAGTTTCAGGCTGAGATGAAACTGAGGCAGAGGTAGTGATAGAATTTGGTAACTGTGGTACTGGTTTCTTGAAGAAGTCCAGCGACGGTTTCGAAAACTGAGCGGGGGCCCCTAGTTTAGGGGCAGTGTGGGGGGCTATGAAACTGGATCCAATATTAGTAACCTTAGGGATTTCGACCTGAGGTACATCAGCCAAGGGTTTATTGGAAAAAGACAGCTCGGATGGAGGGTTTCCAAAAGAGAGTTTAGGCGTTTCGGCTTCTACAGGTGGCTTAAAGACGAATTTCAGAGCTTTTGTAGGAACCTTTGAAGATGGTTCGAGTTTACTAGGAGAGCTAGACTGACCAAAGATAGGTTTCAAACTCTCAGGTGCCGATACCTTAGTAGAAGGTTTCTCAAGCTTGGTCGACTGGTCAAGTGTAGGGTGATCAAAAAAAGGTTTGGGAACTTCAGGGGTTCTGATTGGCTTGAATTCAAGTTTTGTGACTTCAGGCGTTGATTCTTTAGCGTCAGGTTTTTGAGGTATATTGGGCTGGCTATGGGCAGGGAAACCAAAGGTAGAATTTAAATTTTTGGGATCTCTGAGTGGTATGAAAGTAAGCTTTTTAGGTGCGGGGATGCTATCTTGTGGTTTAGCTTGCTTGCTAAAAGCAGGCTCTGAAACCTCAAGGATCGATTCAGAATTAGTAGGTTCACTTAAAGGCTGGCTGAGGGTTGCTTGTCCAAACGCCGGTTTACCAAAAGTAGGTTTGTCGAAGGAGGTAAGTGGAGATGCAGATTCTTCAGACTTGATAGATTTATCAAAAGCTGAAAGATTGAAGTCTAGTTTTGGTTGTTCGTTTACGGGTGGGGTTTCTGAATGTGTTGAAATGTGTTTTTCTGGGGACAATTTTGATGAAGAAGAAGAGGGCGCGGTTTTAAGTCTGCTGAGAAGATTAGATCCTACAATTCTGTCTTTCAGCTTATTGTTCTTGCTGAGAGATCTGGATAAAGAAAAGGATTGGTCAAAAGACGTGTCCGGTGTTTTTTTCTGGGGACTTGGTGACACTGCACTTTTCACTAGATTAATATTGTTTGTGATGATCGAGTCATCATTTTTGACGTCACCATTTCTAAGGATAAGTTCTGCAGGATTTGCGCCGAAAGAGTCTTCTTTTTGCGGAATTGGCTCGCTATAAGCATATTTGTATCGTCTCAGTTCTGGCTCGTCTTGTTGTTTAGATTCCAGTATGATTGGCTCGACCTTTGGAGTTTCTATCGTGTGTTGTGGTCGAATTGTTTTAATGCTAGAGTTTGACGCGCGTCGGTTTTCTGCATGCGAAACTTGAGGGAGTTCAGGTTCGTTTTGGCTAGAAAGACAAGTGGATGATCCATCGCCTTTCAGTGTGGGGTGAGTGTTTTCTAGAGTCGGCTCGAGAGTTGGGCTGTCGTCTTGGGTGATGTTGTCGTCGTCGATGATTTCGTCGTGCACATTGAATTTCGTGTGTTTGAGAAACTGGGCAGGGCGTACAATGGCCACATGGTTGAAAATATCAGCATCGCTGGCTTCACTGATGTCACTTGCCTCACTGACGAGTTCGACGTCATCTGAGACCTCTTCCGAGTGGGGGTTATTTTCAGGAAAAGTTTCTTTATTGTTTTCGTCAGACATTAAGCTGTTTGTAGTTGAAGAAGTTTTTTTTTGTTTTTTGTCAAAATAATAAATGTCAAAATGCAGAAAAAACACCCAAGGGGAAAACGATGGAGACCAAAAAAAACCTAGTGTTATGTAAGTTCTTAGTCACCTAACGAAATATGTTTAAACGTGAAGCATTGAGATGGCCATTAACAAAATAAAATAAAATCATTGTCAATGGAATGGATTAAAGCAAAAACAAAACAAGTAAACAATTGTTTAGAATGTGATTTAGAGCTGTTGAGTCCCTTAGTGGTAAATGTCCCGGGTCACGTTGTTTGGTACTACAAGGCTGAATATGACTGTGTTATTACTAATCATTACTAATATATTTATACACACGACACATTTCTTGTAACAGGCTGAGAGGTTTTGCTTGTTTGATTCTGCACGCTTTCAGTCTGTTAGGCTGGGCTACACATAAAACACGCTTTAACACTTTAACAAGAGGGAAAAAAAAAACACCACCACCTACCACCAACAAAAAAAGCCCACCAGCCTTAAATCCCACGTCTTCAACTTCACCACCACCACCACCAAAATTTTTTTTTCCCCTATTAACATCTATATATAATTTTTTTGCCTCCCTGCATCTATCGCCACCAATCCAGAAACAAACACCCAGGATAATCCATTTACGTCTAAAGCGAGGACCGGCATTGATTTCACACTCATTCCTCTCTATTTCCTACATCGCCAAAAAGGGATGGATCCCGCAATCATTTCTGCGCAGCCTTTGATGGGGGCAGGCGCTCAGCCACCACTACTACAACCATTTCTCTCATCGCAATCAGCACCAGGAACAACACCACATTCGAGCTCATCATCGTCTAGTACTCAACAAGATTTGACTCTATATAACGCTGACGACAGGGATTACGAGTTGCCAATAAACTCGCTTAATCCAACAAAAAAGAACTATGTGTATTCAATTGAAGAGTTGTATTTTCTGCGAGACTCTCCTCTGGTAACTGTTCCAGCATCATTGCGTCTACCTGATATTACAGTGTATGTGTTATTGAACTAAAAAGAATCAAGAGATTAACAATTCAGACCGAAACAAAAGCATGTTTTCCATAATAATACATCATCATACTCGCGTATTGATGGAGCATTTAATCAGTAAGTTTTTTTTTTATAAAAAAATATTGAGAAGATTAGTTTTCTAACGTGATTAGGCAAATTCGATCAAGTATGCTTTTTTTTTTAGCAAAATGTGTTTTTAAACAAGCACATATTCTTATTTATATTAACACGTTTCTTAGATGTAGGCGAGTTTTTCAAGTATAAACCAGATGCACCTAAACCACGGTCAAATAGTGACCATGGGTCAGCTGTATCTGCCCCGGCGGCGTTATCGTCGTCGTCTTCCCAGCTGTATGTTCGACCCAATCGACGAAATCACGATGCGAATGGTAACAGCAGCAGTGCTGGAGCGCCACCCGGTATTTTGTCTGGAGGAGCGTCTTCCATAGCATCCTCAGCAAATGGACGTGGCAAAGCGCGTAACTCTAGTGGGGAAGGAGAGCGAAGAGATTTTCTCGACAAGTTTGAGTTACTTGGTCGGGAGCGACGAGGCGAGTCGACATCGTCGTACAAACTACAGGAGGAAACTTTGGAGGATGACTGGGAGATACCAACTGATTTTGCTGGAGGGGAAATACCACAGTCGAATAGTGCTATTCAAGAGTTTGAAGAGTGGAAGCAGAAGATGCGCAAAAATCAAGCCGGATCTTCTGCCAATGGTACTGGATCTACTGCGAGTGGAACTGCGTTATCAGTTTCTGCTCCTGTCATTGGAGAGGAATCTAGCAGTAGAATGTTTGATAGTGATCGGATGCGACAACCTGCGATGGAGAGATCGACGCGGGCAGTTGATTTTATGTTTCGATATGAAGAAGCCATGCACTCACCGAGCGGTGGGGGTGGTAGTGCCTCACTAGCCGGGTTTGGGCGATCTTCTAAGTTTTCTAGCTTTTTCCGTGCAGAGGAGCACAATGCGAGTTTTGAGATGCAATCGCCAACCACTCCGCGGTTTGCCAGTATGAATATTGTAGAGGATAAGAATAGTGATGCTGAGGGGCTGAAACGTATTATGGCTATGTTGGGGGATGCAAATGGAGAGGCTCAACAGCAACAGCAGCAACAACAACAGCAGCAGCAGCAACAACAGCAAGAACAACCACTGGGTGTCTTGATTAAGGAAGAAACATCAAATGATGACATGTTTTTTATGAGTCTTTTGAACAAATCTACAGGTCCAAATGCACCACCTGGAATAGAAAAGGAAGTTATTGGAATTCCTGTGACTCCCGGAATAGGGAATGCAGCAGTTATTGCTAGTGGAAGTGGGAATAGTAGCCACACGTCGCCAATTGCCAGTCAGAGTCCAGTTTCTGAGAAGGTTCTGAAACAATCGACACCCGCAATTGCGCCTGTGGGGGTCTTATCACCTGTGCAAGGGCCCGGAGCTCTTGGATTTAACGGTGGGGTTGTGCCGCCGCCGCCACCACCTGGGGCAATCCCCCCAGAGTTTTTTCAGGGGAATAACGGGCAATTTAAACTACCGACTGGAATGCCGATGCCACCTCCAGGGATGCTTCCGTTTCCTTTACCGCCGAATATGATGGGGATGCCGCCTCCTAATATGATGGGAATGCCTCCTGGGGGTCCGCCACCACCGCCTGGGGCCTTGCCACCTCCTGGGATTCAGGGGATGCCACCGATGCCTCCGATGATGATGGGGATGCCACCACCAATACCAGGGATGATGGGGCCTGGAGGGAACATGTCTGGGTTTCCACCCGGAGCAATGCCACCTCCCCCGCCTCCTGGAGCCATGGGGCCCATGGGATTTGGACAGGGGATGGATGAGATGGGAGGAGGACCGTTAGGCATGATGATGGGGCCTCCTCCTCCATTTGGGGGAGTTCCACCTCCGCCGCCCGGAATGATGGGTGGGCCGCCACCTCCGCCAGGGATGTTGGGTAATGGAGGAGGAGGTGGCGGTGGTGCCGATAGAGGTAATGGTCGGCGGCCTATGATTGAAGAGCAATAGTAGTTGTGGCGATGGTAATATAGCAGTATGAGTTAGTATGAGTGAGAATATATATTGTTATTATTACTATTTTATTTAATTTAGTGGTTATAGTGATTTTAAATAGTTGCTTTTTTTTTTCTTTATCCAAAAATATATATCCATGAATTAATGGGAGGGGAAAGTGGTTTTGAAAGGATGTTTATTTTATGGGAGTTAATTTGATGGTGTATGATCTGGTACGGCTGTGCGTGTATTTTTTTAGACTAGATGGTTACAAGTGAGTGCATATAAGGGAGACTTACATGGAAGGATTGCACGTATGTAGGCGTTTAAAGGGCGAGGGGAGAGGAAGAGGTTGAGTACGGAGTTGCACCCTTAGAAGAAAAAGAGAACTTGCTGTAAGTACAAAGGGCTTTTATATATTATTAGAGATATATTTATGAAGGAATAAAGAAAAGGAACTTTAAAGATAATGTGATAATAGCTGGTAAAAGATAGTTTTTGTTACCAAGTTTAGTGCGGTATAAATGTTATTAATAGCGTATATCGAGAAGATGCTTACCAAAGTATGCGGAATCTCCAAAGTACAAAATAAAAGCCGATAATGATAAAGAAGAAGTTTGAAAAAAAAGTTGATTAAGACATTATTAACCCCAATAATTATATTTTTTTCAAGAGCTTTTTTGCCAGCTAAAGTCTCGAAACGTTCAATATGAAGACCAAAATCCACAAGTATATGACACACAGAAGCCCTTTTTTTCATTGCCCAATTGCTATTTTGGTATATAGCACAATCGTATTGGGAGAAGTTCATTCAGCCTAATTGAGCCGACAGGACCAGCCGCAGGTGGCTGGATTTGAGAGAGTTTTTTTTTTTTAGAAATTACGAAAAAGGGAGAAGCAAGAGAATAAGCTCTATGGATTTGAGCCCAGCCCTCTCAAGTAAGAATAATGAAAGTTAGACGTGAGTATATATAGATGTTGATTGTGTGATCTTCATCTTCGTCATCATCAATCCACCCACCCACTATTTTATTGGGTTTCTTCTTTTCCCTGGTAGGGGAGGAGGCACCTCCTAATTAGGTTTGCGGGCTGGCATAGGCGGTCCAAAAGGGGAAATTGGCGAGACCCAAAATGAAAAGATTTTGGCTGCGTTTAGCAAAAGAAGGCTGGGTTTGACAGAGTGAAAATAAGAGGAAGGGAAAAATCTACAAGAGGGAGAAGGACTGTCATTGAAGAGGATTGAGAGGAGGACTTTGAAGGATGCCAGATTAATGGAGAAGGCGGATATACAGACATTGATATGCTCTGGTTAGAATTGAGAAGGATGGTGATGAACAACACCAGGAATGAAAAGGAGAAGCTTTAAAGGAAAAAAAAAAAACAAATGAAAAGGAATTTTCAATTTCTTTCTTCTATTCTTTTTTTTAAAAATTTTATTAACTTGATTTTAAATATATATATATATGATTATAATAATATTTAAAAAAGTTATATACTACCTTCGAATACCTTAATTTTTAATCCTCCTCCCCAACGTCAAAAAATCTCATTTATATTTTCCCACAATAATAACCGACGATATTTAATAATTATTTTCAAATCTCCTGTATCTCCATATTCTTCTCGATATTTTATATATACATTCGCAAAAAAAATACCAATAAAAGCTTGACGTTATACTCGCTCTTCTGGCGTCCTCGACAAGAACCTTTTTAAATTTTTTTTTTCAAACACAATGCCCGGCAAACCCAAATACAGAGCACCGTACTCTCCGGAACGCCGCATCAACATTGTAAAGTCTACTAGACCAACAACACCCTCCGACACCTCTTCTTCTTCTTCGGATTATGGTGATGATGATGATCCCCAAGATGATAACAACCACACCCAACTGCATTCCAACTATCGCCATACTCCGTCCCACTCCTCAAAAAATGTCCAATATCAGCCTATACTGACATCCCCTCCAACCCACTCAAGACTCGCCAAAATCGCCCCTGCAGGACCTCCTCCTACAGCAGTGGTCGCTGAAGGGTTCCCCAAACATAGCCATCGCCACCGCCACCACAAATCTCTGGCCGATCCCCTACTGGAGCCTGCACCACCCGTGGCCCTCGATCCTATTCCTAAAAAGAGCCGACGAGCCGCCTTCTTACAGCGTAAGTCATCTTCCCTTCTCCGTGGCGAAAGCCTCCCTCTAACCTCCCCAATAACAGGAGCGGCATCTCTAGCTAATAGCAGTAAACAGTACCCGGCAACCTTCGTGACCCTGGAAAATACTCCACAATATGGGCCGACCCGCCGTCACTCAAGGTATCGTAACAGTAATGATGACGATGATGATGATGACGACGACGACGACAATCAAGACGATGAGTTTGAGGAGTATGGACCTGCTGCATATTCTGGGTACCGCCGACGAAGTCTAGGACTTCCTATGAGCTCCTCTGGTGCCATATTATCCCCTAGTAACCGCCCCCACCACTCCCATTCCACCTCCTATCCTTCTGCTCATATTTCTCCAAACGCTGCTTTGTCCCACACTCTGGCAGCTGCCCCTCCTCCTCTCTCCATTTCTCCTCCTGCATCGTCTGTGGTTTTACCCAAATTCCATGACATTTTGCCTACAACCCCCGGCGCCAGAGAAACACATGCCACCGCAGCCGCCTCGGAATCAACCGGCGACTCGCTGTTGTCGGAAATCGAGCGGCTGGAGCGAGAGCAGCAGGCTCTGAGGCATAGCCTGATTCTACGACAGCGAAGCAGTGGTGGCGGCGCAACGAGCAGCCATTCTCATCGTCGCAATAAAAGTCACCAGCAGCAGCAACAGCATTATCAGAAACAACAATACCAAAAGCATAAAAAACAACATTCTATGCAAGGACGAGAATCTACTCATCAGCCTCGGCAACAGCAACATGCTCCAGACCTGGAAAGCAATATAGATAACTACAACCATCCACATAATACCGACAGCAACCTCTCCTCCCCAAGCAACGCATTAAGACCGGGATCTCGCTCCGCACAGCTAGGCACGACCATCAACAACTACCGCATCAACCACTACCATTATTATGGCCGAGATGAAGAAGATGAGGACTCGGTCGACCCCGCAGCAGACCGCGACGCTGCTGACGACAAGGGCAAAAGTGTGGCGGGGGGTAGCGGTGATAGCGCCGGGACCAGGGCTAGGGTTACCAGCAAGCTTGGCGGTGTTGGTTCTGGTGCGGGTAGCAAGCAGCAGCGGCACCGCTCGGATCCCTCTTCTTTTGCCAACGCCGCCTCCTCGTCCCTGTCCCATTCCAAGCAGCAGCACCATTCTCGCACCCGCTCGGCGCCCACGGCGTCCGTTTCGGGAAGAGCAGACGGCGGTGAGGACGCGCGAGGCCGAGAAGAGCAGCAGCGACAGAAGCAGCGGGCGCAGATGGAAAAAAAACGAGTGGCGCCGCACAACCCCAAACAGGCAGGCGATGCGCGGATTGGGAAGCCGGGCGGTTACCAGGACAACGCAGCCGCAGCGGCAGTAGTCACTGACGCGTCTGTTGCCCCAGTGCAGCCCAGCCAGCCGTCCAACGAGCCCAGCCAGCCTAGCCAGCCCAGCCAGGCTCCAACGCGGATTAAAAAAGTCGAAGACAAAAGTCCTGCTGCTGGCGGCGGCGGCGCTGGAGAAGCAAAAGTCACCCAAGACGGGAAATTTCAAACCTCCAGAAATCTTCTTCCTCTACAACATCATCTCCAACACCCTCATCCATCAACCCCCCAACAGCCTCAGCAAATGCTCCAAGAACCTCCCGCGGAGCCAAGTGGCCTGCAGTTGGCCCATGACCCCCAGCCCAACCCTTCCCCGCCCCTTGGGCCCTCGACTGCGGCGACTCCCCCCCAGCTCCCCGCCTCGCGTAACCCTCAAATCCGCAGGCAAATCAACCTCGCCAGGTCCAACACCGCGCCAAACACCAGAGCCACGTTCGCAGCTGCTACAAATGTCCCCCACCAGCGCACCTTCCACACCATCCCGTCTCTGGAAAAACTCAATGCCCAGGAGTTTGGCTCGTCGCTGCTCATGATCCGCAGAAAAACTTCCGCAACCTCGCTCAAACGCACGCCTGCAACCGCCGGAGGCACCGCGCTCGTCCGCGCAAACCCTCTACGAAGACTCTGGGTCCGCCTGTTCCGGCGCAAGCCAAAGGCCCGCTACAACTTTACAAAGGCCCAGCTCTCGCGGCGGCCCAGCAACGCCTCGCTCAGACTCAACTCCCCGTCCTTCAAAGTCTCTGCGACAAAGCCTCGCCAATACCGCGTCAAACCAGGCTCCCTCTGGAGACTCCACCCCCAGCCCGTCCGCAAACCAACCCCGCAGCCCTCCGCAATCTCCAAGCCTATGCTCGTCACAAAGTTCGCAGGTATCAGCGCCTCCGGCTCCGCCGAAGTCCTGTCCATCCGCTCGTCACACTCCTCAGGCGCCCTCCGCGTCCACACCTTCACAGGCCTGCCCCTCTCGCACCCATCCCTCATCTCATCTGTCCACGCGCTTTCCCGCTCTCCCTCCATCCGGGCTCTTTCTCGAGTCTCCTCTTCGGCCTCTTCGGCCCACCGTCATCCCCAGCTCGCCCGCTCGTCTGTGTCCTCCTTCTCTCGCACATCCTCTCTCCGTCACCAGCCTTCTCTCCAGGCCCTCGAGTCCTTGTCCCAGTACACCATCTCCGAGGACCCTGCCGAAGACGCGCATTCTGTCCAAGGTGCTGGCACTGGCAGAACGCCCCTGCTAGACCCGGCACAAGAGGCCGTCGCGTCGCGCGATTCTCTCGACCTCAGACTAGACATGCTGCAGCGAAACCTGGACGAGGCCCGCAAAATAAAACGAAGAATGACAACCGCGTCGCGTGCAGCCGCCGCCGCTAATGCAGCCGCCACAGACTCCGTCGCAGCATCCGCAGCTGCTGGTGCAGCTGCCGTTTCATCTCCAGCTCCTGGCCGTACCTCCTCTCGACGTTCCATGCTTAGTAACAAATCTTCTTTCTCATCTCTTTACCGCCGTCCATCGCTAGCTCGTTCTCGATCCTTCATTTCCCTCAACGCATATCCTGAACAGCAGCAACAACACCCTACTCGTGCATCTACTCCATATGACCCAATGAACCCCAACCTTTTCAAGCCCCATTACTCTTCTGCCATCCGCCGCTCAGATGTAATCACCATTGACGACTCCGAAGATACCGACGACGACTCGGACGTGATTCTCACAGAGCCCCCCAAAAACCTTTCCAAGCTGGACCAGGACTACCTGGCCGAACCCATCCGCGTCGAAGAAGCTCTGGCCTTTGTCAACACTTGGTCTGCCTATCTGCGACGCGCCATCGCCGTCCGCATTATCCTACGCCAGGAAATGCAAGATCTCGAAAACGCCAAAATCAAGCGCCAACAACGCGCTTGGGACGCTGCAAGAACTTCTCCCACCACTGGCGCGTACACCTACCACCGCTCAAAATCCCAGCAACGGCCTATCGAAATTCCAGAGGACTCCGAGACGGAGGACTCGTACCTGGATGATGACGCCCAATCCATGTCGTCGTTCCACTCTTCAACAACCTCCAACTCGAGTATCGGCGATCGCAACAGGTACTCCTACTCCACAAAGTACTCAAAGCAGGATTCTCAGTTCCAGCGTCAACAGCAGCAAACTCGGCGACCACAGCAGCAGCAGCAACATCAGCCTCGTCCCCACCATCAACAGCGCTCAATGCAGCTAGACCACCAACCAGAATTATATGACTCAGATAGCGTCATCTCCATTTCCAGCGATGATGATGATGTCGACGACGACGATTTGGTCGATAATAATATTTCTGATGATGAGATTTTTGAGGACGCTATCTCCCATCATGCTACTATGCCATTAGAATCCGCAACCATGGCAGCAGCAGCTGCCGCTGCTGCTGCCACCGCAATAAAAACACAACCCAAGGGCCATAAACGTACTGCATCATCTATCCGTCGTGCCTTGCGTACGGGTGAATATCAAACTCGTTACACGGCTCTCATGTCGCCCAATCTCGATGTTTTGGTTCCTCGTCGCCGCGCTCTCAAAGTCGACCGGGCAACATCACCTGCTCATTCATCGTTGCTTGCATCCCGCCAACCATCCCCGGCTCAGCAACAACAACCATCACCTCCCCCGCCTGTAATCCCCGCCATCCCATCATCTGCATCGCTCTCCGTCTCAGCACCCGCCATGGCCTCGCCCTCGCCCGCTCCTCGCACTTCCTCGCGGTCGGTTTCGCGCACCGTGTCGCGCGCAGAGTCGCCGGCCTCGGACGAGTCCCAGGTCCCGCCCCTCCCCGACATGCAGGCCAACGAGTACCTGCGGCCGTCGTCCAGTCTGGCGCGGCGCCCTCACCTCGACGCCGCGTCCTCGGCTGTCGGCGTGGGTGTCGACGTGGGCGGCTCCACCAAGGACCTTATGGGCGTCTCCAAGCAGCCGCTCGCAAAACCTCCGTCCACCGCTAAACCCCCACCCACGGCTGCTTCCGCGTCGTCCCACCGTACCCCTCCACGACCCTTGCCCACCGTCCCGGGCTCCACCGAGGTTTCGCCCGCAGGTTCCAGCGAGTCAGGAACTTCTGCAAAGGACACGTCCAGCGCGTCAGCGCCTTCGGGCCCCTCCACATCCTCCGGCACTTCCAACAGCGCCGATCCTGCTCTGGCAACTTCCGGCGATATGATTACTGCCGTGCCAGTGCCCAGTACAACAACCAAAGTTTCAGCCGCAACCTTGTCGTCGGAAGCTCTTCCTGCAACGAATATTGTTTCAACCACAGCTCCTGGAGCAACACCTTTGGCAGCCACAGCAGCGTCTGTGACAGCAAATGAATCTCTAACTCAGTCCCAAGATAAATCCTTAGCACCCTCCTCTTCCACCAAGCCTGATCTTTCCTTTTCATCATCGTCTGGAGCTTCACCCACAGCTCAAAAGCGGACCGTTTCTGCGCCGCTCTTGTCAACGTCCAGCGACAGCAACAGCCCATTGTTGCGTAGCGGCGACGGGCTCAGTGCAGGCAGCACTTCGATATCCGGCTCGGCATCTGGCTCTTCTCACTCGTCTTCCTCGCCTCCTCTCACCAAACTGTCGCCTCCTGCTGCTGTCACAGCGGCTGCGGCCACGGCTTCCTCGTCATCTGTGCCTATTGCGCGTCGCGCTGCTTCTTATTCTGCAGGTGTGCTCACTGGCAAGCCTTCGGGATCTGGTGAAAGCGGCTCTTCTGACAGCAACCGTACGCGTGTAAGCGGGAGCTCATTTGAGAGCACAGGCAGCGGCAGTGGCGGTAGCAGCGGGCAGTTTAGCGGCAGTTCTGGCGTGTCGAGCGCTGGGCTACGCATCCCCCGGGTATTGCAGGAACAGTACAAAATTAGCGACCGCATTTTGGAAGACATGGTGCAAGAAATGGAGGAGCTCCAACAAAGATCGACGCAGCTTTCAGCAAAATCTCAGCGCCAGCTTCATCTATTGCTAACTGAATCCAGTGGCAGCAGCGGAAACTCCAGCGGGGCTGCCGAACAAGGTGCTCAAACCGCACCAGCAGTAACAACATCTGCAACAGCCACAATGGCCTCGCCAAGCTCAACAGTCTCATCGCTGGTGGGCCCCACCACATCCCAACCTCCAACGCTCTCGACCACCACCACAAGCACATCGCTGACCACTGCGCGTGCCACAGCTTCGCCTGCCACTAGTACCGGAACTGGTCACGGTAGCAGCAGTGGAGCATTGCTGCAGGGTGTTTCTGGTTCTTCTCAGCAACATCCTCAGCAGTCTTTATCGGGCACGCCATTCATGCCCTCCTCGACATCCATGCACTCCTCGCCATCATCGAGATCCTCTCTGGCGTCCGATGTTGTTTCGGATTTATCTCCCAACCTCACGTCGCTTTCGCCCATCGCAACACCTTCCGCACGCATCCTGCCATCGACCGCAGCCCGCGAGCCGCCTTCCACTCAAATCTCGGGAGCAACCACTCTTGCGGGCACCGCTCCCCCCTCTGCAGTACCTTCAAACCATGCGGCTACTTCTCGACTCTCCACAACATCAACATTACTAGCCTCAGCACAGAGCGTACCTTCCAAGGGCCGCAGCGGTGTTTCTAAATCTCAGGGGCCTGTACAGACCGGTGCCACCGGCTCTGCACCAGCACCCACCACGCTCTACCGCCAAGCTTCGCAGTTCTCGTCGTCTGCTAGCGAGTACGATGATAGAGGTCAAGGCGACAATTCTGGCAGCGCTGGTGCTGGTGACTCGTCCTCGTCCTCGTCGGATGAATCTGCATCGCACATCTCTGTCACCAATTTCCATGTGACAGTGCCTCTGGAGGGCACCGAGGGTGAATACGTGCTTCACGGGTCTCCATCAGTCACTGTGTCGGCTAACGTCTCCATTGCAGAACCCTCGCCTATTACATCACCCGTACCCTCTGTGCGCCTGGTTACCCAAAACGATGGGTCGGAGGACGGAACGAACGACGACTATGATGACACAGCTGCTTTGCCGCTGCCCAAGCGTATCCCATACGTGATTACCACCAGCCAGCACCATACTGCGCGCCGCGCGTCGTCGCCTGGCACTGATGGGTCTGATGATGGGTATGCGAGCCCGGTTCCTCGGCAGATGTCGGTGTCGATGGAGTCTTTGACTGCAGCGGCAGCCGCGGTTGGGTCGCCTGGGATTTTTACTCGGGGAAAGCAAAACCGTCGTCGCGAAAGTAATTTCAAGACGGGTCGTAGCAGTACTTCCAGTACGGCTACCGGCGGTTCTGGAAGCGAGGAGGGATCCTTGTTTTCGGCAGGCTCCTCCCGCGGGTCCTCTGCGGCTCTTGCGCCGCCGCATGTCACGCAAGATGCTCCATACCCGTTCACCGTATCGTACTCCCAGTTGCAACAGCAGCAGCAGGCTCTTCAGCAACAGCATTTTGCATACCAGCAGCAGCAGCAACAGCAATGGATTGCGGCGCAACCCAAAGTGCGACCGAGATATGCCTATGATGATGAAGGCGGGTCGCGGTACGATTCAGGAGATAGTGCAGTGACCCGATACTATGATACCGTTTCTGGGCCTGGGTCGTCGACGTCTGTGTTTGCTTCCGCGCCACGCGGATCGACTAGAGCACAGCAGCAAATTCCGAGCAGTCTGAGTACTGACTCTGATGGATCCGGGTCGTCGTCGCCATCGAGTAATGGAGAAAAGAGTGCGCGTCGGCGGATCGGAACAAGTTGGATAAAGATGGAATCTTTGTGAGATGCCAGGAATAGAGAAGAAGGAAGGTTTTAGAATGTTTTTGTTTTGAAATTTAATTTGTTTTGTGTATTTTAGAAAAAAAAGAATTAATTTAATACTCTACTAATGTATAAATGAGGTTAGAACAATTACAAAGAGTTTTTTTTAAAAGTTTATAAAAGAGGGATTTTATGCAGAGGCCTTGACATCAACTTCTGGAGCATTGTTGGTCAGAAATTGAAGCTGCAGACGCCCGTCAACAAGCTGGCGGTGAGCTTGGAGAACGGGGACCTTGGGGACGCCCTGAGTATGGTCAATGGAATCAAGGGCTGAGAAAATTTTGGTGATGACAGGTGGGTACCAAAGACTGTTGCCCTTCTTGAACCAGCCAATATGGCCACCAAGCGAGGTAGTGGTCAGAACAATGTAGGGATTCTTGAGGGCCTCCTTGTAGGGAATGCAGTCCTTATTGACAATAGGGTCGTCCAGGGCGTTGATGGTAACAGTGGGAACACGAATGCCCAAGATGCGGTGAACACTAGATGCGGAGCGGTAATAGTCCTTTGCACTATCAAAGCCAAAGAGTGGTGCGGTGAAGGCGTCATCAAAGTCGTAAATGTACTTGAGGGTGTTACGCTTTTCATAGTCAAAGTTGGGGTTGTGTGCAAGCACGTCCTTGTGGTTTTTGAGCAAGCGCAGGAGGTTCTTGGTCATGACTGGCGAGTACACATGGGAACCAATGTAGGACGAGTGCATGGCCTGGTTGGAATGAGCGAGGTCCCAAGGGTTGGCCACAATGACGGCGCCCTCAATCTTGTTGGCAGGGTCATCACGAGCCAGGTCGCCTTGTTGGCCAAGGTAGTTGGCGAGAATGCTTGCACCGAGGGAAAAGCCGACAAGATAAATGCGTCTACCTGGCTGTTCCTTATGGAGGATCTGGACGAAGCGGCGAATGTCCTCGGTCCAGATGGCGCAGAAGAGCTGGGGGGTAGTGATGGGGGTGCGTGCACATCCGCGCGAGTTAAGAACAACACAGTCAAACTTGGACTTGATGTCGTCAATAACGGCACGGATGTAAGATTCATGCGAGCCTCCGGACAATCCGTGCAGCAGCACAAGCAGGGGCTTATCCTCCGGGGTATACGAGCGCTCGTACTTGGAAATTTCCTCAGGGCGCAGATAGCGTGTGCGGACAGGGTATGGAGGGGGCTTCTCCAGAGGCGAGTAGGCCAGGAGCGAGTCCCATTCCTCCTTGGAGGCTGGGGGAGGGATGAGGTAATCGGCAGAAACGATTGAGTTACTTTCTTCAGGGAAGGTGATGATGCGGCGGCCGTAGTAGATCTTGTTAACGTTTTCAAAGTTTCCAGCGCCGGCGTAGAGGGTTTGGAGGTCGCCATTGAAAAGAACGGGGCTCAGGTAATCGTATGCACCTTCACGGAGCTCAGGGACTTTGTCTGAAATGAGCTTGGCCAAAGGCTCAGGACCGTTTGCCGTGGGCAAAGGCACCGAGTCAGGTGAAGATTGGGTATGGACAAAAGAGCGGAGACCAAAGTACGACATTTTTAAGTTTATTTAAAAAAAAAAGAGATCAGACTTGAAAGTTTTTAAAGATAAAAACAAAGGAAAAGAGAAAAAGGAAGAAAAGAAGATTTGAATAAAAGGGATTGGAATTTAAATAATATGTATTTTAAAGATACGCTTAAAGTCGAGCGTTTTTTTTTATTTAAATTCGGCAATAAAAGTGGAATGAAAGGACCTGATTTATAACCGAGCCGAGGATACATTCAGCGTACACATGAGACTGGAGTGCGTACATCTCAGTCCTGGGCACCAGAGACGGGATCTGACGGTACAGACGCGTCTCGGTCCAAATCAACGGCAAGCACTTCGCGCTCGCCAAGGTAATCAGGGGTGTTTACGACAACGGTGGCCGAGTCAGATAAGCCGCCTGGGTATTTTGATCCCGAGGCAGTAGTCTCCAAATCTTGTGCCTGGGAAAAGCCTACCTGCTGGATCTGGTCGCCCAGCAGACGCGCCACGTGGGCACTATCGCGGACACAGAACGCGTGGGCAATTGCAGAGTCGCCAGCCTCGACGACGGTTTCGACGTTGGGGGAGTCCTTGAAGCTATGAATCAGGCGTTCCTGAGACTCTGAGGCCACCCAATGGTCGTCATTGACAAAAAACATCCAGATTTTGTAGCTTGGGTCACTCCAAAAGCCGGAGATTTCAGCAGGCTCCAGCTCGGAGCCAATGCGGGTCATTTCTTCCTTGCCCATGTCGACGGCTTGTCGAACAATGCGAGGCTTTGTGACAAGGGAGAGGGCAGCGTTGAGCGCGATTTCTGGTGGGGAGCCCATGATGTAGGACAGAGCGGTTTTGAGGGCTCCACGAGGAATGGTCCAGTTGAGCAATTGAGACACGCGGGACAGGTAATAGCCTGGATCAGAAAAGTATCCCGCCACGGTGGAAAGGGACTTCCCGCGAGGGCTCTTAGCAATGTCGATGACAGTGGGGGTGAGCAGAGCGACGAGTTTGATGTCGACGGAAGGGTCTGAGGCAAACGCGACCGCAATTCGCTGGACCATCCAAGCGCCAACAGAGTGGCCCATGAGGACGACCTGGCGAGGTGGCGGGGTGGTGCCGACAGGGTAGCCAGATTTAGCATTTGCGTCTCGGACCCATTCGCGCAGAAGACTGATTTTGTGTGCGATTTGCTCGTCAAGTGTGTGACTTACAATGCCTCCCTGGATGCCGTAGCTGGACTGGGTGAGGGTATCGAAGCCAATGTGGGAAGGACACAGGTACTCAAAGGCTGGCTGGAGGACTTTGAGTTCCTCGAGGAAGGGTTCGTAAAACTCTGAGAGTCCGGGGTTTCCTGGGATCAGGTACACGAGAGGGGCACGGGGACTTGGTCCGGCGATATGGTAGACGGTGGTAGGAACGACGTGGGTGTTAACGATAAGGGGCATTTTGGCGATTTTAGAGCTGGATTGAGTTGAGATGGAAGGAGCTGAGAAAAAAAAAAAGAAGGAAGAAGAACAAAGAAGGTTTTTTTTTTGTGGAGTGAAAAGAAAAAAAAAATAATCAGTTGACTAAACGGCGTTGACGAAAGATCATTATGGCGAACCGAGTTAAGATGAAGAAAAACGACTGAAATTAAATAAAATCAAAGACCCGAAAGAAAAATTGAAGGATTTTGGGCGGGTCTTTCTTGGCGGGTCTTTTTTCACAAAACTGCCCATGATTTGCACAGCCGCACGGGATCAAGTCCAAGACGAGCTTCGGTACTCGGTACTTGAAAAACACAACCAAGTACATTTTTTAGCCTCAAACGCTGAAATTCTATTAAAAGCGTTGACTTGAGGTTTTTTCTAAACCATTCACATATAAATAAATGTATATATATATCTGTATATATATACAAAAGGATCAATCATTAGAAATGACTCTTCTCCCCCCCTTGGATGAAACGCCAATTGATGTTTTGTGTTGACCGGCACGCGGGTTCCGAATGAGGTTTTGGCGATGACTCTATGACGACGGCGGCTAAATGCTGGCGGGTGTAACAGATTTAGCCGCCTGCACACACCTTGCCAATTTACCCTCCCCTGTCAAAATTCCAATCCACCACCAAAACCCAACAGGAATATAAAAATCTAACAAATCGCCTTGCCAATTTGGTTTTTTTTCAAAAATTTTTTTTTACCCTTTCATTCTTCCTAACCAACTCTCACCAAAAAAATGGCCATCAAACTTACAGTCGCGGCTAAAGCCCGCGCTACTGCGTTTGCTGAATTGACTCTCGCTGCTCTCATCAACCACTACGAACCCACTTCCCCCATTGCCTTTGCCTTTATCGATGAGCCCCTCGTCGACAAGGCTCAGCCCGATTCCAAGTGCGCTCTGGACATCGATGGCACCCTCTACTACGGCGACGCCGCTTTCTCTGCTCTCGCTGAAAAGTTCCCCGAGTCGGCTTACGGTGCCGATCTCAAGTCCAAGTACTCTGATGAATGGATCAAGTTTGCCTTGTCCTCCCTCACCATCAAGGACTTCAAGCAAATCACCCCTGCCCTCGAAAAGCTCGAAAGCCACCTCAACTTCCGCTCCTTTGTTGTCGGCACCTACACCCCCAACATTGCTGATGCAGCTGTCTGGGGTACTCTTCGCTCAAACGTCGTTGTGTCCTCTGCAGTGAAGTCTGGCACCTACATCAACATTGCCCGTTGGTACAAGTTCCTTGAGGCCCACCCTCACTTTGGTGGCTCTGTCGACACCTACAACAAGGAAGTCACCGAGATCCGCAAGGCTGCCAAGTCTGGCCAAAAGAAGGAATCCAAGGCCTCTTTCGACATTGACCTCATTGATGCCCAGGAAGGCAAGGTCGTCACCCGTTTCCCCCCCGAGCCCTCTGGATACCTCCACATTGGCCACGCCAAGGCCGCCCTTCTCAATCAATACTTTGCCCAGCTTTACAAGGGTAAGCTTATTATTCGTTTCGACGATACCAACCCAAGCAAGGAGAAGGTCGAATTCGAAGAGTCCATTGTCGAGGACTTGGAGCTTCTCGGCATCAAGGGTGACTTGGTCACTCACTCTTCTGACTACTTCGACACCATGTACGACTATGCCATCCAGCTCATCAAGGAGGGCAAGGCTTACGTTGACGATACCCCCGTTGAGAAGATGCGCGAGGAACGTGGTGAAGGTATTGCCTCTGCCCGCCGCAACCGTACCGTTGAAGAAAACCTCAAATTCTTTGATGAAATGAAGAACGCCACCGAGATTGGCCTTAAGAGCACTCTCCGCGCTAAAATCTCTGTCGACGATAACAACAAGGCTCTGCGTGACCCCGTCATTTACAGAACCAACTTGACCCCCCACCACCGTACCGGCACCCAGTGGAAGATGTACCCCACCTACGACTTCTGTGTCCCAATCGTTGACTCCCTTGAGGGTGTTACCCATGCCCTGCGTACCATTGAGTACCGTGACAGAAACCCCCAGTATGCTTGGTTCCTTGAGAACTTGCATATCCGTAAGGTCCACATCTGGGACTTTGCCCGTGTCAACTTCCAGCGCACCTTGCTTTCCAAGCGCAAGCTCCAGTGGTTTGTTGACAACAATAAGGTCTCTGGCTGGGACGATCCTCGTTTCCCCACTGTCCGCGGTGTGCGCAGACGTGGTATGACTGTTGAAGGTCTCCGCAGTTTCATTCTGGCCACTGGTCCTTCCAAGAACATCATCAACCTTGAGTGGAGTTTGATTTGGGCCACCAACAAGAAGGTCATTGATCCCATTGCCCCCCGTCACACTGCTATCACTCTTAAGAATGCTGTCAAGGTCACTCTTTCCGGAGGCCCTGAAAAGCCCTACTCTGAGGAGAAACCTAAGCACAAGAAGAACCCTGCTCTTGGCAACAAGACCGTTTGGTTTGGCTCTAACCTGCTGATCGACCAGGAGGATGCTGCTCTCGTCAAGGACGGCGAGGAAGTCACTTTGATGGACTGGGGTAATGCTATCTTTGACAAGGTCATCCAGGACGATGCCGGCGTCGTCACCGCCATTGAGGGCCGTCTCCACTTGGAGGGTGACTTCAAGAAGACTGAGAAGAAGCTTACTTGGCTTGCCGATGTTCCTGATCTGACTCCCGTCGAGCTTGTGGACTTTGACCACTTGATCAACAAGGACAAGATTGAGGAAGACGAGAACTTTGAGGACTTCTTGACTGAGTTCACCGAGTTCAAGACCGCTGCTATTGCCGACGTCAACATTCGCACAGCCAAGAAGGGCGACATTCTTCAGTTTGAACGCAAGGGTTACTTCCGTATCGATTCGCCTTACACTGAGGCTACTGGCAAGGCTGTTCTTTTCACAATTCCTGATGGTAAGGTGGTGAACCGTTACGGAGCTAAGCAAGTCGCCAATTAGAAGCTGTAAACAATAAAATGTATTTTTTTTTGTAGTTTTAAGACAAAAAAGTTTAATTCTAGTCGAGCTTGAATGCAATTTCTTACTTTTTTAAATTCTTCTCTAGTTTCCTCTTAACTTTTTTTATCACTTCAAACACAAACCAAAAAAAAAAAAAAACTTTATTAAAATCCAATAACTTCAATGCACCAACACTGTGCACCAGGAAGCAACAGATTATCCCCTTCACTTGCAATCGCAGTGACTCAACAGAATATTCCCAGTCGCAAGCTTTCTGGAGGAGCTTCCGATAAACCTTCCTCTGTAGCGCGCCAAGTTCCGCGGACTTTAGCACGCACCAAGCCTGTTTCTGAGTTGACTTTCTCCTCATCTGACGGCAGCGGGGCTTGTTTATCAAGTGAATCGGAAGAGGACGATGAGGAAGAGGATGACGATGATGACGATGACGACGGTAATATCTCTTTGACCTTCCGGGGATCTAGCTCGACTCATCTTAATATGGAACAGCTCTTGATTATCCGTGAACAACAACAACTACAGCGCCGTGAAGAAGAAGAAGAGCTGGAATCTGCTGAAGCCTCCAAGCGAACAAACTTTAAAGGCAACCTAACCAATCATGCGACATCAAACCTTTTCTCCGCAGGCCCGAGAAATAGCATTTTGGGAACAACAGCCCCAGGTGCATCAACTGCGCTACGCGGCACCTCCTCAGCTACTGGGCAACAACAACAGTCAAAGACTTCCGTACAGAAGTGGCGACATAGCGCGTCTGCAGGGTCACTAGTTGGATTGAACCCAGGTGCACCCAAAACGCGAGGACCAGGCTCCCCTGGGACGGTACGCCAACAAGTCAGTAGTAGCTCAACCAACGCGTTCCTTGGTCCTCTGACAAGCAGCTGCAGCGCTAGTGACGACATGCCATGGCTCAGCATGGTCCCGGGACGCACCCCCCGACGAAGCAGCGCAGGGAGCACCAGCAGCTCGGGGTCAGTCAACACGAGCAGCAGTAGCAGCGGCACCGGAGACCGTCGTCGTCGCCAGGGCCATCGCAGCAGCAATGGCAACGGAAGTGGTAGCGGTTCCGTGGCTAAGGGAACAAGCGGGAGGCTTTTATCTGCCGCTTCGTCGCCTTCGCTAGTTTCCCTGAACTACAACAGCAACAATTCCACGGGCCACTTGACTCACTCGCAGTCGCTCCATTTCCCAGCCGCTGAGCCGTGCCCACCGTGCTGTTACACCTGTTCCTGTGCTAATGCCTGTATTGCGCCGTACTCTGCTACTGGTACTGTTGCCGCCAGTGGGGCCTCCCGCCCCTTGGCTTCGTCGTTACTAGCACAAAGCATGAGCTCAGGCAACCTAATCGAGATGGCGGCAACGGGGCCCCTGCCATCGGGTCCCGGAACAAATGGTTCCATTGTTGCTAGTTCTGGAGGTGGGGTTGGCGCTTGTGGTTTCCCAGCTGGGGCCCGAAATCAGCCGCAACTCGTGCCGCCGCCGCCGCAGTATCACCAAATTGCAGGTGCTGCTTTAGAACCTCACCACCATCACCACCACCACCACCAACTGACTTGTCTTGCAGGTCGCAACCCCATCCCTGTTAATGTGCAAACCACCACCACCGCTTCCTCCAACAGTATCCATCACCAACGCCAGCTGTCACTTCCACCACCTCCCAGTTATCCCATGTCCTCACGTCCGAGCGCCGCAATGACTGGTGATCCGGCGTCTTCCACCTCTGCTTCCTCGGCTCTACAGACCCCTGTAGATCTCGTGCACCGGTCTGTCTCTTCCCCAAAACTCGCAAGCCTATCCGGACACCGTGTACGCACCGTGTCGGACCCGCAGATACCTCCTGATCCAGGGTTTGTCACAACGCACTCCCCATTTCCTGAATCACCGTCCTCTGCTCCAATACAGCCGCCCAGCGTCTTCCCTGGTGCTTTCCCTCCTAGCCGCTCGTCTTCCTTCTCAACCCTCATGGCCGCACACCACACGCCCCCACCACTGTCGCAATCATCCCTCTCATCGTCGACTACCACGCTCAGTAAGAAAAACACAACAACTACGACAACGACCGTGACTACAACAACTACAACAACAACCACGTCCGAGGCAGGCCCCGGCGTAAGTGACGCAGGCTCACGACTACGTAGCAACAGCGGGGTCAAGAACAGCAACGGTGCTAACAGCACCATCACTAGTCCCACTGCAAACAATAGCAACAACAATAGCATCAACAACATCAATGGAAACAACCAAACTCCAGCAGCCTCATTACTCAATAACTCGAGCGTGGATGATGCGCGACTGGCCGAGCCGGCGCACCCACGGAAAAAACCACCGCTCAAAATCGTCGGTCTTAAAATCTTTAACGCTCGCTTCCATTTTCTTCTTGGGCTCTCGCGAGTAAGTCTTTTGTTTTTTTTGGTTCTTCCATCCTAACTTTGATTTTTCTAGGGCATCTCCGTTCTGCCATGCGCCATTGGAGCCTGGTCTTGTTTGTGGGACGCATATGCCGTTCGCCGTGCCATGATGGCCCACAACCCGGCATTTGCCTCGTTGCGCTCTTCACAGCTCGTCTTGGCCGCTGTCTGGTGTGTAGTGGCAGGATACCTGGCTTATTCCGTCCTTGACGGACTAATGGACCGCTGGCTCGTCACATACTCCACCCCAGCCGTCATTGTCCGTCTTGTTTCCTCGGCCGTCCTAACCATCTCCATGATGCATGCCCTCGTCTCGATCCTTGCTCCAGATACAACCTATCGACTACACGTGTGGATCCTCATCTCTTGCATCCTTACTGTCGCATACACCGTCCAGAACTTCGTCACATCCAATCTTTCTCTTGAAAAAAAACGGCGCTCCGTCGACCTCTACAACATTTCAGTTTTTGCTGTCGTCCCCGTCGGTCTGGCATCCTTTCTCACCATGCTCGGTCTTCTTCGCAGCATTATGATTTTACAATATCAATACGAAGACCTTTTATAGAATTTTTTTTTCTCTTCTCTTATTTCAATTTCTTTTTTTCTATACTTATGCATGATTATGAACGTTTTCGCGTAGAATCACAAAGCGCACCGCAATCTCAAGCGTGGAGACAGCAAGCGACAGTGCAATTAGAATGATAATAATCCATGTAATCCGCGACATGTTGTACTCTGCAATCGAATCCGTCAAGATCTCGGTCAGCTGCAAGAACACCATGCAGCGTTCATTGAGCACCAAAATGCGCGGCTCAATCTCCAGGTACTCACGCACGGCAGAGTACAATGGGTTCAAACTCGGTTCGTCTTCCCAGAAAAAGTCCGGCGTGTCCAGCACGTTAGAGCTCAGATTCACATCCACTCGCAGCTTAAACAGCTTTCCTGAAATTTTCAGCACCTCTTCTCTTTTCAGGCCCAGTTGACCAGTTAGCGCAAGCATCTTGGGCACATGTCTCACGTCGTGCATATTACCGTCCATCCGTGCTTCAAATCGACTTAACTTGGTTGATTGAGCAATGGCATGCGACATGGACAGCTTCGTCATGTGGTCTCCGGATCGCAAGGTGATCATGTCGTTGTATATCCGCGGTTTCACTGTGTTAGGCGAGTACGTAAAATGCAACTCTTCCGTCTCAATATCTTGCTGGGGGACCGGTCGCACAATCAGCGACTTGCCAGGCAATCCGTCTGACTCGGGGACCCGGGCAAAAGTCAAGTCTGCCAAAATCTCCTTCTCCTGATGCTCTGTAAAGTTCCAAAATACAACTACTCCGTAGGAAAATATAAATACTTCTGCATGCTTTGTTAAGTCCGCGGCGTCAAGTGCCTTACCAGACCCTCGTGAACTGGGTCTGCTTTCCACAGGTATTTCATTGACTCCATTAGGTTGCTGATCTTTTTGTTCTTGTTGATACTGCTGCTTCATCTCCTGATCGTTATTAAATATCTCACCAATCTCTTCCGCTTGTTCCTTTCTATCATCATTGGAATCTCTAATTTCATTCAAATCAGTAGGGCCAGCCTCACCAATCAAACTTTGTTTATCCTCATCATCTATCTTTTTTATGCGCGATGAAACGAAATTGCTCGGCGGAGAAAAATCTTGCGGTTCAGACGGATCAAAATCAGGCGACGTGGTCCACTCAACGTTCCTGTCGTCCTCTTCGCGAGATCCGTCACCTCCATTCGATGGCATCCCGTTGCTGTGATGGTCATTTCTATCACTAGGAACCTGGCTTTCGCCGTTATCCACCCGTCTCTGCTCCTCTGGGTCACGTATTTCCCCGCCCTCGAGCGCAGAATAATACTCGTAATGGTGATCAAGTTGTTCAGATCGATTCATCATCTGTTCCATTATCTGGATCCCTCCAGGGCTGCTCTTTACACGGTTGTCATCATCTCCTGGAAGCAATGGCAGATAATATGGCGCATATAGTGCTTCGTTATAAATACGGGGGCGGATCTGATGATTTTCGCGCAAAAACGATACTGCAGCCACAATACGAATGCTTTCAGAAATACAGTAGGCAGTAACGCGCGGGAACTTTTCAGCTCGACGGTCTTTGGGTAACCGCTCCGCGTACGTTTTCCTGTTTTGCAGCGTGGGGGGTGAATCTAAAGACCCAGTGGCGGTAGCTGTTGCACTTTGGGGTTTGTTGGCCGATTGTGCATTTAAGACCGAGTACCTTAGCCTGTTTTCCGAGTACCCACCAGCGGCAAATGCGGCCGCTTCATCGTCATCCGTGGGAGGCATATTCTCCTCTTCCTCTTCCTCAAACGCAAACTCAGGCTGCGGACTTTCGGGGATCAACACAAGCTTTTCAGATACTTTAGTGGTTCGAGGAGGGAGGTTTTGTGTGAGGCGGGGCGGTAATGCTTTTCTTGCCCCACCAGAACCTGGACCTCCACCCCCTCTACCCATAGAGCTTCCACCGTTTCCACCGCTTCCACCACCGCCTTTAATTCCGCGGGATTGCGGCATTCCGAGGTAAACGTAGCTACCTGAAGGCCCCCCAGTATTTTTCATTTGCCCTCCGGAGTACGTGTTGCGATAAGATGGGTTCAAATTTGGGTATGATCCATGGTGTGGGGCACCACTGCCCATAGCTTTGTGAACAGTCGGTAGGTTGGAATAATGCATAAGGTGTGAGCTATATTGGCCGTATCCAGTGGAGGTTGAACTGGGCATATTAAGACTATGATGGTGGCCCCGATGTGGAGATCTACTTTGGGCCGAGGGAATATCACTCACGTCGGAGAGAATTTTGGATATTGAGATGTCACCAAATCGTTTATTGGAGGAAGATGAGCGTGTCCGGTGTTGGGGCTGTTGGTATTGCTGTTGGATTGGGTATGTCTGACTGTGAGCCATGGGTGTGGCTGATGAAGATGATGATGGTGATGATGAAGAACTTTCAAGAGAAGACCCGTCTAATGAAGATCTGCCTTGAACATAATTATTTGGTCCACTTGAATTTCCACGTGGTGAAATGGGAGGTAAAATGGAGCTGTCGTTGTCAATTGCAGAGGTGGACCCTGTGTTAGTGGCTGGTGATGGAGCAGCAGGTCGAGTCCTTCGCCCAGACGCGCCGGCAAAGGGCGCCGGCCGACCAGGATGGCTACGCACGTCTGTGACGAGAATAGAAGGCGAGCGTTTGGCCGTTGGAGGTCGAGGTTTTTGCGAAGACATTCGGTGAAGGGAAATAAGCGTTTGGTTTAAAATGAAGCTATTAAAAAAGAAGTTGTACAAATGAATTGGCGGAGAAAAAAAAAAGAGGGAGGGAAAAGAAATGAGTACTGGAGGATTTTTTTTAAAGCTGAGAGTAGCGGCGTATAGGCAGCAGCAGCAAACAAAAAACTTTCTTTAATTAACAAAAAACCAAATCACGTGGAATTTGAATCATGTGATATAAATCATGTGACGACACATTTTGAAAAGTCGCGATGTGGGCGGAATTGAAATTTTTAGCGTTGCCACCACATAGCCTTCAAGCTTCTTTTCAATCCAACCTATATATATAATCAACAGACTATAAAAAATGTCGAACCTAGATGACGATCTCTTGGCTCTGGCTGGCGAAGATGTTTTTTCAGACGACCAGCAGGATTCAAAGCACTCAAAACAGAAAAAGTCACGTCACTCTCCGGCAGACGAGGAGGCCCACGAGAGCTCCAAAGCAAGCGGCGACCATCATGATGACAATGGCGACGACGACGATGATGACCTTGAGGCTTTAGCCCTTGGTGACAAAAGCTCTAAAGAAGATTCACATGGAAGCGGCCATGACGACAATGATGCTGTTCATGAGACCATTGAGGAGTTTGAGGAATTCCGAAACCCGTATCCTCTGGAGGGCAAATACAAAGACGAGAAGGACCGCGCAGAACTTATGGCCATGAAGGAAATCAAACGTGAGACAATTCTTTTTGAGCGTCTTTTGGAAATTGAAAACCACAAGCAAAAAAACTTTTTGCTGCAACGTGCGCGTGAACGTAAAGCTCGCGAAGAAAAAGACCAAGCATCAGCGTCTGCAGCCGCAGCAGCAGCAGTAGCGGCAGAAGCCGCGGCCTCCGAGAAGGGTGGCCGTGCCAAGCGCGACAAGTCTGCGTCCAGCAGCTCGAAACAGAGCCAGCTTTCAGAACTCAAGAAAAAGCGCGAGGAAAAGCGCGAAAAGACAGGGAGGCAAAATATACCCTATCGCGACCGCCGAAGTGGGGCGGACGATGAAGGATACTCGGACGAAGACGAGGAGGACGACGATGATCGATACTCTGACGAGGATTCTGGGCGCAGAAAGCGCTCTTCTCGCAGCGCTGGCCGTGGAGAGAAGCGTCGCGGCGGCCGCTACGACGACGAGGAAGACGACAGCTTTATTGAAAATGATGAGGCCGTGGAATGGGCCGAGCCCACCCACAAAAAGTCCCGAGAGGCTACTCTTAGTGACTTGAACAAAATCAGATTTGGTCGCACTCTATTTGCAAAGTTTTGCCACAACCCGAACTTTGACAAGGTGGTCATTGGCACCTTTGTACGCGTCAATATCGGCACCGATCCTGAAAAACACATTCCGGTTTATCGCATTTGCGAAGTCAAGCGCCTGATTCGCTCCAAACCATACACATTCCAAAACAGAACGGTCGATGAAGCGCTTGTTGTGGCGTCTGCGAAGAATGAAAAAACATTTGAAATGGGCATTTGTTCAGATAGCCCCTTCACTGAAGACGAGTTTCGTTGGTGGAAGCAGCACATGAATCGGGATAACATACCCTTTCCTTCAGCCAAAAAGTGTGAGCGCAAGCTGGCTGAGCTTCTTGAGTTCAAGGAACATAAGCTTAACGACTTGGAAGTCAAGACTATGATTGAGCGACGCCAAAAATTGTCAAGCAATGTCGGCGGTAGCGTGGGAGTATCACGGGTTTTACAGAAATCGCAACTTCTTGAACAACGTGCTATTGCCTTGTCCAATGGTGATGAGGTTGCCGTTGAAAATATTGACCACAAGCTAGCTGCTATCGAATCACAAACTCTCAAAGCTGCGCAAGGCGAAAGCCACAGCTCTAGTCTTAGCAAGCTGGCTGCTGTCAACGCACGTAATCGTCGTGCTAATGTCAGTGGAATTCGCCAGGCAGAACTTAAAAATGTGGGCGAACGCCGCAAAACTGCAGGAAAGTCAGGAGGCGTTATGGATCCCTTTAGTCGTGTACGTACAAGCGCCAAAATCTTTCATCAGTCGGAAGATGCACAGGATCAAAACCCTAACGGCACGGCCCAGGAGACTGAGCTTGAGCGGAAACGTAAACTGGAAGAGGCCGAGGCGGAGCGGAAACGGCGCAGAAATGCTTCCCGTTTAGCATTTAATGCTGTTGACAATAAAATTGCCAATATTAATTTCCATTTGGAGATTGAAATTTAAAAAAACAAAGAATTCATTCTAACAAAAACAGAAATAAATAAAATTAATTCATTTTAATAGAGTCTCTAGGTACTCTTTCTCGTCTTGGTTCAAAGACCCATAAATATTGGCCTTAAAGTTGCCTACGTCTGAGGTGACAACATGCTTTAGCCAGTTGGCAATCATGTACTGTGTGCCCTGGTCACTCGAGCCCCATGCACGACGGCTGCCTCCACCTTCTTCGTCATCAAATAGTTCCTCGCCATTTAAATCTTCGATTCCAGCGTACTTGAGCGTGTCGCTTAATGTCAACCCACCCTCAAGTGGGGTGTCGTCCAAATCCTCCCATTCGCCATCATCTTCATCGTCGTCTTCTTTTTTATTTTCTTCTTGAGTCACATGTTTTAATGCTTCAGTAGCCTCTCTCTGTAATGCAAACTTGCCAGCAATCAACTCGTGAATAAACAGTTTAATGATTTTGCATGGTGCAGAAACTTGGGTATAAAGAGACGCGTATTGTCGCGCCTTGGACCTCGTTAAAATGACGTTTTTGGGGACAGGGACAGGATCGCCGTCAACCAAGATAGACGCAATGCGCGGATCTTGCAGTTCGTAAAGTTTTCCAAGTGAAATGATATTGTCTTTGATTTCGTCATACCCGCGCAGCACATCAAAGTTGGCTAGCCATTTGGAAATAACAACCTGCAGTCCAGAAACGGACTCTCCATTTTCTTCAATCCTTTGGTTAGCCAAAAAGTTAATGACGTCCGAGGCAGACGACGACACAAGGGCACTGAAAACACTGATAAAGTTCTCAATCAAAACAGGGTGCTTGGAGATGGCCAATCTTTTGGCTGTAGCCTCCAAAATCTGTGGCAGGTACTCGCCCAGAATTTGCCCAAATCGGTCCACAATGGCTAGAATGAGCAACCCAGTATTCATGCAAGCTGAGTCTTCCCAGGATGGGTCTAAAAGGCGGGCCACAGCAATGATCAAAAGCTCCACACCGTTACGGCCTTCTGAATTTGACCACTGCTGGATTTGACTGGAGGCATGTCTTGTCAAAAAGGATAGGATTTCAGTTGCTGATTGCAAGACTTGATTATCAGATGAATTCATGGCAATCTTGTACAAGGGATCGAAAAACTTATTCACGATAACTTCTGGAACGGGATATGGACCCTTGTCCACAATGACTCCAAGAATATTGAGTGAGAGAACAAGCTCAGGAGTATACTCCCAGTCTGTGATGGACATGATACTCTGAAGCAATGGCGGCAATGAGTGTTGCACAAACTCGTTGTAAACATCTTCTTCAGTCGCAGTTTCTGCCAGCTCTTCCATAATGTCCACAATCTCGTTGGTAAGCATAACATTGGTGGGATCTCGTGAGAGCAAGTTGTAGACAATTTCAATCAGTGAAGGGTAGCGGACGGCAAAAGTAAAATTTGATTGAATGATGGTCATGAGGACTTCTGCAAACATGGCGGGTGTATCTTCTTCTGCCTTGGGTGTCATGGAGCTAACAATTTCGTAGAGGGCGGCCAGTTTAGTGGAAATGTAGTCTTTTGGGAGGATCTGGCAGTATTTGGAAAATGCAATGAGACAGGAACCTTTAACGGTGTCACTGGAGTCAGAAATGGCCGCACTAGCTGTGGACTCGAAAAGAGGAATGGAAACGGCAGCCACATCGATGCGATCTTTGAGAGACTTGCAGATTGAACTGCCAGCAATGTAAGAGCGAGCACGGAGGAGGTTGTGATGCGTGTCGTAATGAAACTCTGAAACTTTGCGGACCAGAGCATCGATTGATTCCTGAGAGAGTTGGGGTTGGTTCTGGTGGTCTTCTGCAAGGATCCAAGACAAGAGATAGAGACTAGATTCTTGAAGCTTCCAAGAGGACTGATCGAAGAACGAAAATGCCTCTTTGAAATACAGACCAAGTAAATCAAACTGACGAGTTCGATCAAGAGACATTAGGATTTCAGGAATTTGGGAGCGAACGGCTTTGCGAATCGACAAGTCACTTTCTTCCTTGATGAACTCATTCATATCGTCGGTCCAGCTTTCCTCGTCTTCCTTTGATATTTGTGCGTAATTTGTAAGCAGCTGGAAAAAGGGGTGAATGATGTTTGTAAGTTTTTGGGCAATGACTTTATGGCCCACGAGGTGGCTGAGAAGCTCAAACTCTTCGTAGATGATTGACTCCAGGGTGATGTCCTCATTGACAAAGACTCCAGAACTTTGCAAAATTTCTTCAGAAGACAATGAAGTGGTAGTTTCAATGTTGTTTTTAATATAACTAGGAAGCAGAAACTCCAGGCTCTGGATCACACTTTCAAAAGCTTGCGAAGCATGGGGGGAAGTCAGCTTGGGGATTGTGAGTAGCAATGCAGAAAATGCCTTTACCGACTCTAGTTTGATGTAAAGCCATTCGACATTAAGGGGATCAGCTTGTTTTGAAATGTACTCGACGGCGAGGGGTGCCCACTGGTTGATGATTCCGGAGACAACAACGGCTTCCGGAGAGTTTGGCTTGGTAGGGATTGCAAAGAGATCAGCACATTGGGCAAAGACTTGGAATGCAGTGGCCGAAGCTAGTAGAGGGAATTTTGGGTTTAAATTTTGGGAATCGGGTGAGGAATAAGCAGATGCAACAGTATAAAGAGAAGATAAAATTTTTGCGCCGACACTGCGAAACTCTGCCTCTGAAATGGTTTCGCCCACAAGCTCCTTTAAGGTAGAAAGAGCACCAAACAGTTGGTATTGGTCTCCGTTAAGCACGAGACCTGTGATTTCGTCAATCAGAGTGGGCCACTCATCTGGGTATTCAGCAGATGCAATACTAGCTGTGAGCAGGGCGGCCACCGAGCGTACCTTGCTTACGGGATGGCCCAGCAAGTTGGTAACAAGAAGAGCTCTGACTTTTGTTTTAATGTCCTGGGAGATGGCGGGGCCCTGGAATTCCTCAAAGCCGATGCTCCATGACTTGGGTACGATTGTTTTGAGAATAAGTAGGGCGGATTGTACGACGGGGATTTCTGATTCGAACTGGGTGATGACCGAGGCCAGAGAGGAAACGAGCTCATTGATATGGGTTTGGCGATAAGACTCGAGCTTGGTTTCTGCGGCTGCCGTATCACCGCTGTTGATCTGTTTGATCAACGTGTAGATGGAGGATGGGTCCATGATTAACGATGATTTCAAATGAAGAAAAAGGATGGACAAGACAGGAGTCAAAAATGAAATGGAATGGGAAAAGAAACAAAAAAAAAATCAACAAAGTGGGTGTTTGTTTAGGGGGAAAAAAACACAACAACACCACCACTAGAGCAGGTACAAGCCGTGCGGGATCGGTTGACCAACACGATTTCAAATGGGGTTCCGGAGAGTGTACGTTTTACAACTGAAGGAAGAGTTAGGATATATTGAATTATTTTTTGGTTTTTACTATGGGAGTATAATTATATATTTTTTAATCGCGATCTGGTTTATCTCCCCGTTTTTGTTTGAGATTCGGCCAGAAAAAAGCTCCCCATGCTGGCGGAAAGCTGAGTCATTATTTCATCATGATTACATAACGCTCTTCAAAGGAGCGTCTTTTTGGTGGTGGTGGTGGATAAGCAGAAAGAAACTCACTCAGCCTCCCTTTTCTTTCTCTCGTCACCCCCTCCTCTCCCAACCCACCCGATATATACTTATATACGACAAAACCCACGCATCGGAACTTGGCCCGCAACCGGCACTTCTCAATATAGCAATAAGCTCTCCAGATCCGGGTCTTTCGGTTTTGACATCCATTACCTGAGTGCATTTCAGTCTTTTGGCAATTTTTTTTTGTGACCTTCCAACTCCCTCCTCTTTTGTTTATTTGAATACCCTGTTCTTTATCTCGTCATACCAACTACCTCCCCCCCCTTTGATAAAAAATGACTGCTGATGAAGGTGCCTCCTATGGTGAACAGCTCATCGAGGCTGCTCGCAGAAATAACACAGACCTTTTTGAGGATGTTCAGAAAGAAACCACAGACCTTGCAGAGCTAATAAACACAGCAACCGACCCTCTTGGAAATTACGCTCTGCATCTTGCGGCTTTTAACGGCTCCTGTATGTTAGCAATTAAAAACAGTAAAAAAAAAGCTTGTAATGATAATAATAATACCATGTCATTTTTTCTAACGTTTTTTCAATCAAGATGAAATGCTGGATCTTCTGTTGGACGTGGAAGGTGTCGAGGTTGATCCCATAAATAGAGTATACAAGGACACACCACTGCACTCGGCCGTTCGTTATGCTGCAAATGAACCTGAACATGGTGCATTTTTAGGTGAGCAATTTTTTTATAAAAAATAGACAATCTACAATCCACTAACATGGCTATAGTTGAGATGCTGATTGACGCTGGCGCTGATCCTACTATCAAGAACAAGGACGGAAAAAAGGCAATTGATTTGGCTGATGAATCCAATCAACAACTAATAGACATTTTACAAGGTGCTGAGCTTGCTCGCCAAGTCCCCGTTGAAGGTACGATTAATATCTCAATTTCTGCATTTATGCCCAACACTAACACAAAACTTTAGAACTTGATCAACCAGAGACTATCGAAGGTGACGACAGTGGAGAAGAATCTGAGTAATTCATACCCACGGGAAACAACAAAAAAATTTATATACACGAAGAAAAAAAAATAAATACTGGTAGACTAAACATTTTTTTTAACATTACTATTCTAAACTTATACCTTTTTTTTTATACAAACAAAAAAAAATACCTCGAGAGTTCTTTTCTACACCCATCCATCAAACTTTGCTGTGAGCCAATCTTGAGAACACTCTGTATATTGACGTTTTAAATCAATATCTGTGACTAAGATGGGCTGTTGAGCCACACTTTTAGCTGCATGCTCAAAGATTTGGAAATCAAACAAAACAGATAAGCCATGGTGCTTTTCGTCAGTATGCTTGAATGTGTATATTTTGCTTTGTCTTGGAGTTAGCTTTTGGTATTCCGATAAGATAAGTTTGCCATTATCAAATGTGCCAATCTTAGCAATTTGTTTTGAATCAAACTTGAGCTTTTGGGCGTTTGTAAGGTACTTGATGTCATCGTTGCCAAAATTGCTTGAGTATTCTATCAGGACTTGCTTTAGAGCACTGTTATTACCATTTTTCAAGGGACCCACCAATTTCTGAAACGATAAGCTGGGTAAATTTTGACTGGGTAGATACGGATAGAACTCGACTATTGAAGTCGGTGAGTAAGTTATGTCCATTGGCCTGTAGGTAAAATATTCGAGCTTCGGAAGCTCCGAAACGGCCGAATACAATGCTTCTTGAAAGCATAGAATCACATATGGGTTTGTTTCCTCAAAAAAAATCATTCCTGTTGTTGTTAAAAGGTATGCTGTGGGGTTTAGGTAAAGATATATCAAATTTGCTGTCAACTCGTTTGTTCGAATGCCATTATTATACTTTCTCAGAATCCTTTTCTTGATGCTCCGTTTACTAATTTCCATTATCATTGATTTTAACGCTGTTTCTTCTGGGAAAGTATCAAGATCTAGGCACGAACTGACGACCTTTCTTGCACAGTACACCAAGTCGTCGACTGTGGGCTTTTCAAAGTAATAATACCACTTCACGCTCATCTGGATCTCTAGCTGTTTAGTGTTTTTAAAATAGGGTAAGCTCTTAACCAGTCCAGGGTAATAATACATTGGACATTCACTGATCATTGAGATGTTCAAATAACTTATCATATCCACGGCGTCATTGAAATTCAAAAACTCGAGATGCTCTATCGTATGAAAAATTCTAAGACTCTCAGCTCGTGGAAATCGGTATTGCTGGACTGTACCAATAAAGGCTTCCAAATCTAGTGATGTGACTTGGGGGAATACCTGGATGTCATCCTTATCAATTGTAGGATGAGTCGTTTGCCACCAAGAAAAGACGGCCCCAGATAGTTTGATGTGACATTCTTGTAAATTTTCTGGAAGACGGGAAACTCCGTTTTTGAGGATTTCTTTACATGAAGAATAGTTAAATCTTTGGATGTCGAGGTGGACACTTTTAAGTTGTGGCGAGCGCGCAATTATTGTCAAAATCATTGTACATACTCGGTTCATAAACAAAGAGTCGGCTTTTGGCCAATAATTTTGAATATTATTAACCGGCTCTTCTGGGCAAGAATTGCGAATTATGACGTATTCTAGACAGGGGAAGATAAGATCTGGTATGAAGGTGACATAGGTCGGGGAAAAACAGTCATCCAGGAAACATAGCCTGGTTATGTTGGTGTAATTTATTGGGAAATCGAGACCAGTCAAATCGGACATGGCCATTTGGATGGGAACTTGATAAAAAAAGTCGAGATTAAACTGGTCATTTTTTTCGACAAATTTTTGTATCGATGTAAATAATGGCGAAAAGAAAAACTCAGCTTCATAATTAATGACAAAATGGAACTTGATCTTGTAAAGCGACGTAAAGGCTGTATCTGGAATGTTCATCTCGTAGTTAGCTCTATGTAAGGTTTCGTACTTGTCTTTATACCCCTCCACCTCTATGCTTAAAACGCGGGCTGAGGGGAACCATGAGTAATGACTAGAGTTTACCATGACATCCAGGGGAATTGCAGCAAGATCTTTAATACCATCGGCTAGTGATATTTTACATTGTTCGTAAGCTATGGGTCGGTATATTTTTTGGAGGAGGTTGCAGCAGTGACTTATGTTTCTACATTCTTGTGCCGTCAAGTATTCAGAAATGCAGTAGTGTAATTCTGTGGCCAAAGAGACAAATGAAGCTGTACCCATTTTCAATCTTTGTTTGGGGGTTTTCGTGATTCCGGGGATTTTTCATTGAGATTTCTCCAAGGCTAGTGATAGACATTAGAGAAAGGCAAAGGGAAAGAAAAGAAAAACCTGTATAGTAGCAAAAAGATCAGTTGACAGGAACTTTGGAGGTTTCCATACAAGCACTGTTAACGCAGCCCTTTGCTATTTATCACGTGATTTATTATTTTGTAGATAAATTAGATAAAGCTATCTTGGGCTGGAACCACGGCAAGGGAAATAAAGCGTGAAATAGTTTCAATATTACTTATTTATTACACTCAATTAAAAGGGGATAACATCTCATTGTCGAAAGATTCAATAGCTTCTTCAGCGTTAGTGTATAGTATGCATTTTTTATCCTCATCGAAAGACCCATAGGTCTCAAAATCAAACAAGACATCAAGGCTCTCTAGTTCCTTAGGATTAAACGTGTATATTTTGCAAGGTTTGGGAGTTATAGTGTAGCAATCAGATATAACCAGTTCATTATTTTGCAACAGGGTTCCACTAACGGTTTTGTTTTTCGAGTTAACACTGTCGAAAAACTCATCCACATTAACATCAAAATCATCCAGAGAACTGGTATATCTTAGTCTAACCTGCTTCAAAGTTTGAAACGTGTTGTTTATACTAAGAAGTTTTTGAAGAGCCAGATTGGGAAATTGGCGCCGAGGCGAATATGGGGACTTGCTGCATATCAGGTATGGGGTGTAGGAAAAGTCTTCGACATAGTAATAAAGACGCTGGAGCTTCTTTAGTTTCCCAATGGCTGTGAAAAGTGCTTCTTGGAAGCACAGCACAACAAAATCGGTGGCATCATCATCTTCATCTAAAAACCGCTCCGTTGCCTCTGGAAGAAACTTGATAGGATCTAGATATAATTGTGAGAAAATTTGAAACGTGGTTTTGGAAAGTGATAAACCAGATTTTTTCTTTATGATTTTATTCAAATCCTCATGAGAAAGAGGAGTTTTGTTGAGCAACTCGTAAGAAATTTTTTTTGCCGTGGCCACTAGTCGACGAATCCTTCTGCCAGAGTCCATATTGGCTAGTTCCACACGAAAATTTATCTTTAAAGACTGTAGATTTAAAAAATTTTGAAGAGCAGATACATGGCCACTTAAGCAATCAACAGGATGACAAGAGAACTCAATGGTTAAAGCGGTTATGTTTGTTACTGTATAATTAAAGGACGAAAAGTCTATATTTTCTATGAAGAATTGCAAAAAAACGGCAACTGCTCGAGTAAAGTGATATTGTTGAATCAAAGGAATAAATGAGAAAAGCGATAAGGATGTGATCTGTGGAATTTCAATAATTGCGTTTTGATCAATCGCTGGTTGAGTGGTATCCCACCATCTTGTTTCTGAGCCATAAAGTTTCAAGTTACAGTTGGGCAAATCCGGGGGTAGGTGGATGATTCCTTGGGTCAGGAATCTATGACAACGTGAATGACTTGGGATGCCGATTGTCAGTCTAACGCTTTCAAGTTTTGGAGAAAGAGCAATTGATTTTAGCAATGAAACCAATTTATTCTCTGTGTCAATAGTATCCAGTTCTTCTATAACTTTTACCGATTCAAGACTAGCAAAGGTCAGACCTGAGGCTGGTACCAACCTTGATATTTTGGTAAATGCTACCCGAGTAATGTTTGTTACATTGATGGGCGATTGAGGCTCTGTCAAGACTGCAACCGAGTCCGCGCTGTCTATCCTATATGGTGTATTAACCAGTAACTCTGGGTTAAATAGTTTTAAATTGTGGACGGTTTTTAAAAACGTAGACTGCAAAAACGTTTGTGAGAGGGATGGGAGTTCGATAAAGCTGATATATAGAAGAAGAGGGTAATCAAGTGGGTTGATTTCAAAGGTAAATAAAAACTTGTGTAGTAAATTGCGGACAACTTTGTCACCTTTGTATTTGTCCACATTCACTATAAGTTTGACCAAACTTTCACTGGGAAACCATGAGGCTTTGTTTGGATGGCATATAATTGAAAAGGGGACGTATGGTTTTTTTGAAAGACAGTCCGTTTCGGGTTCTGTGAGGGTAACACATGCCTCGTAGACTATGGGTCTGTAGATGGTTAAAAGGTTGGTGTTTGTGTGGCTGATGCTTTTGCAATCTGCCGAGGTTAGGTATTGAGCAACTCCACGATGAGCTTCCACTGGTATAGATTGGAAAGAAATCATTAAATCATGTATAATAATAGGGATATCTTTATGCTTTCCTCTACAAGTTAAAAGAAAAAAAGAGGATTTAAATGTAGTGTAAAAATCCAAGAGGCTATTTTAGCCTCTTGAAAAACTGGAGATTTTGACATTTCAGCTAGAAATTAAAGCTGAGGTTAGGGTTAAAAACTCAAAGGTTCTCCAAGAGTCAGATTGTCATTTAAAAGCACAGATAGCTTAAAATTAATACGTTTGATAATGAAAAGTCAGTTTAATAAAGTGGAAATACCTATGATTTATGAAAATGACAGTCAGATGCTAGAAAAATATTTGGAAATGCTATTCTTTATTTCAAAAGAATCAACGACACCTTCTACTTATGTATCACTACAATATTTTATCAGCTCTTCTTGTTTTGTTCAAGCTACCGACAAAGATGGTCATTTAACCGTTTTTGTCTTTTGGCTGTACTTTACAAAACAAGAAACCCAATGCAAAACCCTTGACCAAAGAACTTAAATCAGATAAATCCTAGTCTGGAAGGAGTTAGGCCCGACACAAGACCACCCCAGATGGCAGCAATGGAAATTCCGACAACCACATAGGAAATATGTAGAACGTTGTTGTTGTAATCCGAGTCTAGAGCCAACAGAATGGTGAAGGAGACCAAGGTCAGAGTGAAGTAGCCTGCAATGCGGTGGTACTTGTAAAAGGACTTTGCGGTGGCCACTGAGCCAAAGACCGGGACTGGGAACCAGTAGATGGAGATGCCAAAGAGGAGAATGATAGAAAGCAGGGCATAGGTAGTGATGCCAAAAATCCCATGCCAGGTGGTGATGTGAGGAGCGGCGTGGATGGCCTTGTTGTAGAAGATGCTTGAAAAGGCTGTGAGGAAGAGAACCACTGCGGTGGTGTTCAGAATGCCGTGGATACGACCCGAGAGGGTTTTGTGTTCCGGGGAGATTGGGGGTGGTTGGGTGAGTAATAGGGCATGTGCTAAGAAGACAAGCCCGAGAGAGTTGAGGATGGGATGAGGAGCAAAGAAGGTGATGATGGGGTGGGTAAAGATGCCGTGGAGGATGGTCAAGACCAGAACAAGAAGGCCGGCCTGCACGACTATTGTTCGTTTGTTTTCTGCATGTCTAGCAAGATCTAACAGTTTGTTAGAGGATTGTGCAGGGTTGGTTCCAAGAAGGGGGTCATAAGATGATGACATATTGGAGCGAATATGTTGGTTAGATTTTAAAAGTTAATAGTTAGAAAGAAAGTTGAGTTTTTGTTAAGATTGGAGATTTTTATTTATTGTGAAAAAAAAAGGGGAGGGGGCAAAAAGAAGGAGGATTTTCGGATCTCCGTGGCTTCAGATCGAGGAAGTGTCTCTTTGCGGCAATCCATCTCAGCTATGGCGTGCGGCAAAGGTAGGGTAACTGACAATAAAATTAGTAATGCCACGGACTGGTTGGTTAACCGGCAGCCCCACGTTTTTTTGTGTGTAGAAACTTTGACATTTTTAGAGATGGGAGTTGAAAAAATATATCCAAAACTCATTTAATTTCAAATGTTTCTTATAATGATTATTGTCAAACGTTTTTAACAAAAGACATTGATATATTTAATGTATTTTTTCATTTTAAAAGGAAATTGCAACAAATGCCGTCGCTTTTGTTTCTTTCACCCCACCCAAATTTCAAAACTTGTGTAGATGCAACAGGCACGAGCTCAGCACGTGATCTCGTTATAACCTGGTCAGAGTTAATCCCCGGCAGCCTCCTGTCCAACCTCTTTGAACCACAATACCCAAAATGAAGCAACAATTGGTCAAATTTATTCGACAATACACAACAACAATAATAGGGCCTGGGTTCCGGGCTGCGGAAGATATGCGACTGAGAGGGCCATGGACCTATGTGGAAGACTTGTCTCCCATGCAAACCCGTAAGATGGATGCAACATTGCAAGGCCACATTCCCATCACGCGTGGACCTCTAGGGGCAGGAGACACAGTCCCGCAAGGGTACCATTTCGCATACTTCAATGGCCTTGAATCAGAAACAGAGCTTACTGCGGCAGGCTGCGTGCAAGCCGCGGCGCCGGACCCACAGCTTTTCCCCGTGAGGATGTGGGCTGGAGGAAGCATCGAGTTTAACGCAAAAGGTCATCCATTGACACTGGGAAACGTTGGTAGAGCAGTGGAGCGAGTGGCTCGTGTGGAGTATAAGTGCAAGCCAGACAGACTTGTGGAGAAGAGCGGTGGTGGTAACGGCTGTTTACAGGAGCGGCTGTTTGTGACCTTTGAGAGGCGAATGTATGCGGGAAGTTCTGTTAGTGGTGAAAGTGGAGGAGGAGGATTGGGGGACCAGGTGGCTGCCTCCCATGCCACTTCTGTGGCCGAAGAAGAGTGGTCAGTCAAGGAAGAACGTACAATGGTGTACTTGTCGAATCGGAACGCACCTTCGAGATCTGGTGAGCCGCCGTTTCTTGTTCCCAAGTATACGGGCAAGCCTGCGTTTTCACACACGTTTACCCCGAGCTTGGTGACTTTGTTCCGGTACTCGGCGGTGACGTTCAACGGGTACCGGATTCATTATGATCCGCGGTATAGTGCGGAAGAAGAAGGACTGGCTGGGTGTTTGGTCCATGGACCTTTGACGGCGACAGTAGTTCTTGCGCTAGCAACAGAGATGCAGCAGCAAGGGCTGGGAAGAATCCCTGCAGACCGCCGCATAGTGCGGTACCGGTACCGGATGCTTGCGCCGCTCTGGGTGGAGAATGCGTTGACGATTCATTTTGGGGAGCTGGATGAAGAAATGGGGTCGCTGGTTGTTTGGATAACCGACCAGCGGGGGTCTCAATGCGTTGATGGCGCCATTGAGGTTGACTGAGCCAAAGATAGGGGTGTAGATAAAGCAGAGAATTGTGGCTTGAAGAAGAGAGGGGAGGATGTCTTAGGCTTGCTTTTTTTGGGGGGGGTTCTGCCACACACAGCGTGGCCCCACCACATAGAGTATCAGCCGCACCAGCGTGGTGATGATTTCTATGTGATTGATGATGTAGTGCGTGGCTTTTGGTTTTATTTTCTTTTTAGATATATTTCCCAAGTAAATGATAAAAAAAAGGAGCAACTTAAGATGACACGCCGAGCAGCGAAACTGAGGCTTGCCGAGAGATGGGGGCTCGCCGACTTGGGCACACAGGTTGAGTGGAACAAAAAGTGTGTGGCTTGAATTGCGCGGGACCTCAATCAAATGGCGCAAACCCAGAGTTTCTGAAATTTCATTCTGCAAGACCAAGAAGAAGAGACTTGAATAAAGCCACAATCTTGGCGACTACTGAAATTTTCAAAAAACAGAAATTGAAGCATCGTTTGAAGGTTTTTTTCCCGTCTTTTATTTTTTTTCAGTGAGATCATCGATTGTCAAGCCTTAATTCCCATGATTTCATCTAAGCTGAAAGGCGCCAGCCACCAAAAAGCCCCAAACAAACTAGGCGGCACTGCTTTGGGCAAAAGCCGCACGCTGTTTGAGCCGCAGAGCATTGTTCTTGGCAAAAAACCAGTTGCGCCACATCACGTGAAATGAGTTCATCAGCCCTGCCGATGGCGCTGTGGCGCTGTGGCACGACAGGCCCAATCAGTGGCAGATTTTTAATTATTTTTCAGCCGGGCGGACCTAATTATGTCGCCATACGGAGCCCGGGTTGCGCGAATTGTATGATCTGTCTTTTGGAGAGAATTAAAAAAAAGTATTAAAGGTATGGTTCTAATATTTTTTCATTGGAGTCTTTGATCAAAATTAAAAGAACTCCTGCGTGTAATTGTCTGAAAACCTCTTTCAAAAAGTCTGTCGAAAACTAAGTTTGTAAAAAAGACTAATCCAAGTCTGTGAGATGTGCGCGTGTGTGTGCGAGTGTGGCTAGTGGACACCCCTCAATTATTGCCAAATGTGAAATTTCTTGAAATTTTTTAAACTCTGTTGAATGAAATTTTTTTGCTCTTTTTTTACTTTCTTGCCTGATATAAAAGCAATTGGGTTTCCGGTCTTTCTCTTCCCTTTTTTTTTCTTCTTCCTCTCTTTTTTCCTAGCTCTATATCTTTTTTATCCCCCTTTTCCCCCTCAAGTCCCCGCCCTCTTAATCAACATTCAAAATGTCTAACCCACCCCACGGAGGTGTCCTTAAGGACCTCATTGCCCGCGATGCTCCCATCAGAGATGAGCTCTACAAGGAATCCGAAACCCTCAAGGATATCATTCTGACCGAGCGCCAGCTTTGCGATCTCGAACTCATCATTTCCGGCGGCTTTTCCCCCCTCGAGGGCTTCTTGAATGAAAAGGACTACGACGGCGTCGTTGAGAACCTGCGTCTCGCTGACGGTACCCTCTTCCCCATCCCCATCACCCTCGACGTCTCCAAGGAGGAAATCGAGGCCTCGGAAATCAAGCCCGGTGCCCGCATCACCCTCCGCGACTTCCGCGACGACGTCCCCCTTGCCATCATCACAGTCGAGGACGTCTACAAGCCCGACAAGCACAAGGAGGCCAAGCACGTGTTCCGCGGCGATCCTGAGCACCCCGCCATCCGCTACCTCTTCAACACCGCCAAGGAGTACTACGTCGGCGGTAAGCTCCAGGCCATCAACAGACTCAACCACTACGACTACGTCGGTCTCCGTAACACCCCCGCGGAGCTGCGCTCCCAGTTCACCAAGCTCGGCTGGTCCAAGGTCGTTGCTTTCCAAACTAGAAACCCCATGCATCGCGCCCACCGTGAACTCACAGTCCGCGCCGCCCGCTCCCGCCAGGCCAACGTTCTTATCCACCCCGTCGTTGGTCTCACCAAGCCCGGTGACATTGACCACTTCACCCGTGTCCGTGTCTACCAGGCCATTCTCCCCCGCTACCCCAACGGTCTGGCCTACCTCTCGCTCCTTCCTCTCGCCATGCGCATGGCTGGTGACAGAGAGGCCGTCTGGCACGCCATCATCCGTAAGAACCACGGTGTGACCCACTTCATTGTTGGCAGAGACCACGCCGGTCCTGGCAAGAACTCCAAGGGCGTTGACTTTTACGGCCCCTACGACGCTCAAGAGCTGGTCGAGAAGTACCGCGACGAGCTGGGCATCGAGGTCGTCCCCTTCCAGCAAATGACTTACCTCCCCGACAAGGACGAGTACGCTCCCAAGGACACCGTCCCCGAGGGCGTCAAGACTCTCGACATCTCTGGTACCGAGCTCCGCAAGCGCTTGAAGCTTGGTCTCCCCATCCCCGAGTGGTTCTCTTACCCCGAGGTTGTCAAGGTTCTGCGGGAGTCCCACCCTCCCCGTACCCAGCAAGGCTTTACTATTTTCCTCACTGGTTACCACAACTCTGGCAAGGACTCAGTTGGCCGTGCTCTCCAGGTCACCCTCAACCAGCAGGCCGGCCGCTCCGTGTCTCTGCTGCTCGGTGAGACTGTCCGTGCTGAGCTCTCCAGCGAGCTTGGCTTCACCCGCGAGGACCGCCACAAGAACATTCAGCGCATTGCCTTTGTTGCCTCCGAGCTCACCCGCTCCGGTGCCGCCGTCATTGCCGCCCCCATTGCTCCCTACGAGTCCTCTCGCCAGGTCGCCCGCGAGACTGTCGAGAAGGCTGGCGGAAACTTCTTCCTCGTCCACGTCGCCACTCCTCTTGAGCACGCCGAGAAGACTGACCGCAAGGGTGTCTACAAGCGTGCCCGCAATGGCGAGATCAAGGGCTTCACCGGTGTCGATGATCCTTATGAGGTCCCCACCAAGCCCGATCTTACTGTCGATCTGACCCAAATTTCCGTCAGAACTGCCGTTCATCAGATCATCCTTCACCTCGAGGCTGAAGGTTTCTTTGGTAATTAGAAAGGAGGATAAATATATACATACACTTTTATAATGGGTTTTTATTAAAAAAAATTTTTGGTTTCTATAGTTTAATTCTTCTTCAATCGTGCTTCAATGGCCCGCGCTCTCTGCTCACGCTCAAATCGGCGACGATCCTCGGGTGTTAGCTCAAGAAGCGTTGTGCTAGATGTAGACAGCCCCGTCAGCCCTGCGCCAGTCCCCCCACCAAGAGTATGTGAATTGGCAGCTATGCGCGCCTCGGCCGCCTTTTTTTCCTTTTGGATCCGCTCCACTTCTTTGCGCTGGGCTTGCTCGAGAATGTCTCTGTTGGCCGCCGCTTCGGCAGCCCTGGCCTTTTCGCGCGCCTCAGCCTCGCGCGCATCTTGGGCCCGTTGCTCCTCCTTGGACACCGCGGCCCCCACGTGCGCGTCTGTGTCCCAGTCCCACGTCACCCCGGGCTGCCCCTTTTCGCCCATGGCTGCGCGCGCAACGCAAAACGCGCCAAACGTCGCATTGTCGGCTGCAACCTGCGCCGCCGTCCGCCCGGCCGCGTTCTGCACCGTGGGGTCGGCCTTGAGTGTCTTCAGTAGCGGGACAATCATCGACTGTGCCCCGCGCGCCGCCGCATAGTGCAGTAACGTCGGCGCCGCCGCATATTCGGGCGTGTCGGCAGGCGAGAGTCGGAAAGTGGCTGCGTTCAGCTTATTTTTCTTGAGGTACGCCAAAAGACTAGGGATCTTGGATCGCCGAATAAATGCAGTCAGCTCGCGAGTGTGCACGTCGTTGGGCGACTCCTTTTGCTCCGCAGGCTTACTGGAGACCGTGGGGGTGGAAGACGTCTGCGCAGGTTTGCGAGATTCTTCCTTAGGCTTGTTAATAATCTTTGCATGGCTGAGCTCCCACCACGCACGCTTGATTTCGGTTGCAGTTGCTCGGCGGGTAGTGAAAGGAAGAGTTTTGACTCTTGGGTCTGATGCACTGATGGGCGATCCGGCAAAGCTCATGAGCACTGCACGGTTTGCACGGCCGTTTGCACGGACATAGATTGCCGAGGTCTTGGAGAGGTAAGGGGTAGCCCATTCGACCAGCAGCTCGCGGACCTCCTTTTCGAGAGCAGCTTCATTGTATCGTCTGAGAGACGAGCCGGCAGAGTTAGCCTTGCCACGAGCATTGTCGCTGGCGCTTTGGGATCCACCTTGTTTCCGGCGCGTGGTGTAGCGGTGAAACGACTTGTGTGCGAGGATTTGCACATCAGCATATGGATTGGTGGAGGTGGGGATCTGGCGCAGTCGCTGGTGTGAAATAATGGCACCCGAAAAGTGGCCACCGCCAATCATGAATATGGCGGACGTGCCGGCGGCATCCAGGGCCTCCAGGCTGCCGGTCATTCGCTCAGCCAATGGAGCCACCGAGTCACCTTTGGGGGCTGTAAATTTGGTATCTAGTACCGCCTTGTAGACAGCTAGGGCCTTGTCTTGGGGTAACTGTGGGGTAGTGTACAAGAAGTAAGGTGTGTTGTGGTTGTTTTGAGTCGAGTGTGAGGATTTGTCGTCAATGTCTTCTGGGATATCTTCGAGATTAGTTTTGCGCATGAGGGCCTCGATTTTGTTGGTCTTGTCTTCCGAGTCCGAGCCAGAACCGTCCGAGTCCGAGCCAGAAATACTTTCGTCCAGCTCGCCAACTAGCCGCTCAAACTCGTCCTCGGCCAGTGGCGGCTGGTGCTGGAAGCTCCGTTTGATGTTGTAGCGGTGGTAGTCGCGACGGTAGTGATTACGCAGATAGTCTGGGTCTACGGGGTCTTGTGGAATTGAGCCGCAGTAGTGGCAGGACCCGGCTCCATTGTTGGTGGTGGCGGCGTCTTCATTCTGGTTGTGGATCTGAAGAGTTGCATCGGAGAGTTCTGTCGGCGTCACGGCCACTGTATCCGTGAGCGGAGTGAGCTGGAACCGATGCGTCAGGTCGTAGACGTAGAGCTCGGTAGTTTTAATTTTTTTAGTCGCCATGATGATGAGTAGTAGTCGAGTATGTGGTAATATAGATTGAGTTGCTGGTAAAGTGCAAGGATTTTCTACAGTTTTTATATGTAGGGGATTTGTCAACCACGGAGTTTTGGTGAGTGGCGGTGATGAAATTTTTTTGGGTAAAAGTGACTGAGAACCTTGACACAATGAGTGCGGGTGACTCGAACATTCTTTGATCTCTACAACTATCAAGAACCAGCAATGACTGTAAATACGATTTTATCCAAGCATCTTTTACAACTTTCAAGAAGTTTCTTTTTTTTTTTTCTTTTTTTGAAATTTAAATTGGAATCTTACAAAATTTTATTCACCACCCAAACCCTTGCGGATTCTTGAAAATCCATGAATCTGGAAATTTCTTTTTATACATGTATCATCACGTCCATCTACAGCTTTTCTCACAAGCTTCCCTCTTCGGCACTCTTATGGCTGCCATTTCGCGGATAAATTCTGAGCTTGTTCCACTCTCAAGGCCGTTAATGTTTCTCCTCGCGCTTTTGTAAACCCTTTAACTCTGTGTGACAATCCAGGAAAAGTTGTTGCTGCCGCCAGCGACAGACTGCAATCAAATCCCAGCATTGAGCTGCTCAACTCGTTCGTACTCCAGATAAAGACCAATCAAGGACTCCAGTGGACCGAGACCCTTGACTAGAAATACAGATTGTGGGCGGCTTACTTTTATATGGTCTTCCAGAATAAACGCTTCATCAATACGCAACCGATATTTGTTGATTATGCAAGTACCAAGGATTGTTCCGGGTTGTAGGTCATAAGCTTCCTCGATTAATCGCGGTAGTTTTTTCATTGAGATACCAAGAAACTCGTCCCCGGTAATTGTCCATGAATCGATTTTCCGTGCATTTGGGGGAGGTTTTGTACCTGGCTTCATGGCCAGATGGATCCTCCCATCCTTTTCTGGAGCATCTCTATCCCCGTTGAAAGGAGTGTCGAAAATCGAAATAAAGCAAATCTGGTTGGGGTCCTGGAAAGCAGCCATAAGGCTTGGGACCGCCTCAGGAAAAGATTCGGCTGGCGGTCGCGAGCGCAAAAACTGTTCACGGCCAGAATATGTGAGCGCGACAGAGCCCATGGTCTGAGTACCGTAGGTGTACATTTTTTCAATAGATTTAAGAGGAAGTGTAATATCAACTTGGAGGCCGCGATCTTTGGAGTACAAGTTGAGCTCGCGTAACATGGCTTGCAGTAGTCGGGGGCCTTGCATGGGCACAAATGAAGGGAGGCTATAGATGAGATTCATTTGGTAGTACCTAGACATAAGTTCGTAGAGACGGGCTGGAATCGACACACAAAAACTGGCAAGAACAGCACTGAGGGTACGCAGCCGGACGTCGGGTGGAAGGTAGTTACTATTACGGTCATGACCCATAATTTTCTTGACTGCGGATCTGGCAAAGCGGTTGTATTCGGGGAAAACAAGACTCTTAATTATGGAGTTAGTTTTTTCCAAATCATATGGACCAGGGTGGATCCTTCCGCTGCAAATTTCAGCTTCCTTTTTGTGCCACTGCGAGACATGCCGCAAGAGGATCTTTATCATGCGTTTTTTGTAGAACGTAATAAGCTCTTGTTCTCGTTGCTCCAGAGCCTGTGCTGATAGGTCTGATTGGGTAGCCTGGGACATAAGTTTTGCAAAAAGTTGCGACTCTGGAGCAGCTGTTTTGTTTAGATCCAAGAAATTGATGCCAGTATTGTGCGTCATCATGACCAACATGACGAGGGAAAACGTGAGGGCGGAAGGTGGTTCCTGGTCCATGCAGAACTTCAAAAGGTCGGCTTTAAAAAATTTGGTTTGGGATTGCTTCTGGTTTTGCACCCGACTCACTTCCCCTTTGAGAACTCCCTTGGTGGCAGCTATGGTTGTCTTTTTGATAATTGCTTGCATTTGGTAGTATGGGTGTGCATGCCGCTGTGCTAGGCTCCAGTGAGGTTTTTCGAGAAAATCAATAGTTTTATAACTTTCTATTTTCTTCGCGCAGGCATCAAAACCTGATTGCGTAAAATCCATGCGACTCTTCAGCTGTTTCAGCCGGTGTAGAAGTGCCTCTTCAGTGTAGGAGCTCATTGTGATGATGTAAAAAAAAATGTAGATATTGGTTGAAGAATGGAAAGCTGGTTCAATAATATAGATTATGTTTCAGGGTTAGGGCCTTTTGTGGAGTATTTTTTTTTTTTTCAAAATTTTGTCTGCCCCCCCCCTCTCCTCCTTTTCGTTACTTTTTTTTTTGGCTTTTTCCCCTTTGATGTTCCAAATCCGACGGTTCTTTTCTAAACTCCCAGCAAATAAAATGGACTTTTCAAACCCTTCCTCTGTTCTGGATCTTGCCAACATCCGCGAGACCCTGACCCGTCTCGAAGACACGATTCTGTTCAATTTGATTGAGCGCGCACAGTTTTTCACCTCGCCGTCCATTTATAAGCCCGCCGCGATCCCCATTCCTGATTTTTCGGGATCCTTTTTCGACTGGGTTCTCTACGAGTCCGAGTGCATCCAATCCAAGGTGCGACGGTACCAATCCCCCGATGAAGAGCCGTTCACTCCGCGCGCAGAGTTGCCTGCGTCCATCCTGCCCTCGCTCAACTACCCCCATGTACTGGCGTGGTACACCAACGAGGTCAACATCAATGCGGAGATCAAGGAGTTGTACATTAAGCAGATTGTTCCGCTGGTGGCTGCAGGAGACCAGGACCAAAGCGAGAACTTTGGGTCCACGGCCTTGGCCGACCTGGAGTGCTTGCAGGCCTTGTCGCGCCGCATCCATTTCGGAAAGTTTGTGGCCGAGAGCAAGTTCCAGTCGGAGACAGAGCTGTTCACCAAGCTGATTAAGGAGCGCGATGCGGAGGGCATTGAGCGGGCAATCACCAAGCCTGAGGTAGAAGCACGTATTTTGGACCGCATTGAGAAAAAGGCCGAGACATATGGTGTTGACCCCACTCTCCGATGGAGTGAGAAGCCTCAAGGGAAGGTTGATCCCAAGGCTGTTCGACGAATCTACGAAGAATGGATTATTCCTCTTACTCGCAAGGTCGAGGTGGATTATCTTTTGAGAAGGCTAGAACCTGAGACAAAAATGTAAAACGAGAAAGAGATGTAGTAATGTTATTTTTTTATTGAAATTTAATTAACCCAAATATCTAATAGTCAACTCAAAAGCATAAAAGGTGCATGCATTGACTGGAGCAGCACGCAAGATGGTGGGAAGGAATCCACGGAAAAAGCCCTTGATTCCGTTAGCAGCATAGATTTTCTGGAAACAGTCAAGCATGCCCTTGTACTGTTGTTTTGCGGGGTCAAGTGCATCAGTCTGCATCTTGGACTTGACGACATCAATGGGGTATGAGGTGAACCACATGGCATAACCGGCGCAAGCTCCGTAGAGACAGAGGCGCCAGCCAGGGATATCTTTACGTTGGATTTTGTTGACTTTGATGTCACGGTCGACGAGAGCCTCAAAGGCGAGAAAATAGGCGCCCATCCCATGGCCTTCGCGGATTTGAGTGGGGAGCAGGCCACGGAAAATGCCCTTTAGGCCGGCGGCCTTGTTGATCTGGCGGATGGCGTCGATGGGGCCGTTGTATAGTTTAGTTGTGGTTTGTGTTTGGAGCCGGATACGGATGTGCTCGATGGGAGAGGCCAGGAAGCCGTTTGCAATGCCGGCGGCGGCGCCGGAGATGTAGAACTGGGAGTGGGAGAGGTGGGCGCCCGGGTGGCCGGCTCGGGCGTTTTGGGCGTTGAAGGTTCGTTTCATGAACTCATTGACGCCGAATTGGATGGAGACTGGGGAGTTAGGAAGAGTGGGAGGGACGAGAAGAGGGGTGGATAGAGAAGCTTACCGCATGCACCAACTAGAGGTTGTTAGAAAGAAACGTTTTTAAGCACAGGGAAATGTCTACTTACCACCAACAAGAGGCGTTAGGGTTCCTTTATAGAAGCCAGCAGGGCCTTCATTTTTGAGAAGCTTTTTGACGACATCGAGGGCGCCTGTGTAAGTACCTTCAGGGGCGCTTTGGAGTCGGACTTTTGTTGTATCGAAAGGTTGGCCGGAAAGGACTTGGGCTGTGGGAAATGAAAAAAAAAAATTCAGATTGTTAATACGCGTTTCTTTGAATTTGTATGGCTATTTTGTTTTGTTGTTGATCTTACCAATGCCACCACAGGTACCAGCAAAGACGTCCTTAGCGACACGAGCAAAGCCTTCTTCAGCGTGGGGTTCCACGAGATGAGCGTCGATTTCAGCCATTTTTGTCTAGTATGATTTCTATAGGAGAATAGTTAAATGTTGAGATAGTCGAAGGAAACAAAAAAAAAAGAAGAAAATTTTTCTGGGTTTTGTAGATAAAAGCGAAGAGGCGGGGAGGGGTTATGACAAACAACCACACGGTTCAAGATGCAGTATTAAAACATGGAGACGGAGTTGAATCGGGGCCGCAGTGCAGCATCCTCTGCTCGGGGAAAGCCCATATATTGATTCGTGTAATCACGTGAGATCCGTGTATCGGTCTTTAAAGGTGGAAGCGTTAGGGTGGAGGGGGGAGGTCATCCTGGAGGGAAAGGTTAGGAAGTGCATATGAGAATCCGTGAAATGTCAAGATGACAAAAAGCATCGCCAAGATGGCCTTGTAAGGTTTTAAATGGAGGTTTTGTAATAGAGAGAGAGGAAAAGAAATCCAGGTTATTGAGAAGGTTTATTATGCCGACAGTTCCGGAAAAAGAAAACCACTGCAACTACCAGAAGTTTTGTGTGGAGTATCGAGGGGATCCTTTTGATTGAAAAGGTAATAGAAGAAAAGTAGTTTGTCAGGATTCGGTTGATATTTTTTTAGATTAAATTATGAATTTGCACGTTGATTTCATTTTATTTACTTTTCATATTTTGAAAATCCCGCGATGGGAGGGGATTTTGTTGGAGATTTGGTTTTGAGCCGCATTCCTATTTAGGTAATTTTGATCAGCCCGTCCTAGCACTAAAGCCGGCTATTGCGATGTGCGCTCTGAGGTTAGGGTTTCGGCGTTGACGGTCTTTTGATTTCTCGCCTTCATTGGGGAGAAGGTAGTGTGAGCAGAAGGCTTTAAGCTGTTATCAAAGAATAGCGGAGTATTTAGATATATTAATTAATTTATTATATCTGATAAATAATCCTTCAAATACCAAAGTGAAGGTTCCTCCATCAAGCCCCCGTCTGACATGATATGGCATCAGTCGAGGAGCGGCTGGGTGGCTAACGGACTTTATCAGGGGACTAGACATTTTTCTATCTCCGTTTTTGTTTTTCGGTCCTCCCAATTTTATAACCTTTTTTACATCCGCTCTTTCATATTCCATCAAGGATTTATCAAAACCTTACGTTTGGTGGTTTTAATTTTAAATATATATCATAGACGTATATATATAAATATTCATAAAACTCCCTCAATGTGCCTTGCGAATAGCATACTCTAAATATCTTCTCCCTTTAACCTCTTCTATGGCCTTTAATAAATCTCACATCTTTATTGTTATTCTCGCCTCCCTCTTATATTCTATCCTAATGTCTGCTCCAACAACAACAGCATCTTCTGACCACTCAGACTCCCAACGAACCACACGATCGAAGCCAGGCCAGTCTGTCGTTGGCTACAGAGACGCATTCAAACAATGGCTCTGGCAACCATCCCAAGTGGACGCCGAAGACGGAATCTTAAATCTCGTCAAGGGAATCCCCGCCGACCGATCCGTGGCCCATAACCACACAGAAATCACCGTGCCTGCTACAATCACCGGCGGCTCGGCCTCGGACCCTCCCAAAAAATATTTCATCAACGAATACGCCATCACGTCAAACTCGGCCCCCAAGCAGGCAGGGGGGAAAAAGGTGCTTGTCATGATGCACGGATACGGCGCAGGACTCGCCTTCTTCTTTAAAAACTTTGGGCCCCTGGCGGCAGGACTCGGGGCCTCCTGGAACATCTACGCTCTGGACTGGCTGGGCTACGGCGGCTCCTCCCGCCCCAAGTTCCGCGTTCGGACCTCCGATCTGTCCGCAACCCAGGACGTTGCCCTGCCCTCACCCATCGATCCCCGAAAATCCCAGGTCCTGCACGAAAACCTGGTCAACCGCGAGACAGAGGACTGGTTTGTCGAGTCGCTTGAGGCATGGCGCGCAGCAAAGGGTATCGATCAGTTCACTCTCATGGGCCATTCCATGGGCGGCTACTTTGCCGCTGCTTACGCGTTCCGATACCCCCAGCGCGTCGAGCGGCTAGTCATGGTGTCTCCTGCGGGCGTCGAGCGAGGCTACGACCCCAGCCTCGATAACGAAACGTCCTTTAGAAAAGCCTTTCTTTCAAAGGCGAAAGACGTCCCCGACAAAACCGACGAGCCAACCCTTCAAGACGAAGTCGACAAACCCCAGTCGGATATCCAACATGCAGATCACGACACCCACCATCACGGACAACCACCAGTGAACCAAAAGCAACCTGAAATAGAGGTCACCGAGTTTGGCGAGCGCCCGAAAAACTGGCGCGCTGCTGCCAACCGGCGTCTGCGCTTTGGTCCTCGCATCTCCTATCTCTGGAACAACCACTACTCGCCCTTTTTCTTTATCCGCGCATCCACCTTCTTCGGCCCCCGCCTCGTGTCCTACTGGTCTTACAATAGATTCAACGGGCTCACCATCCCCGAGCGAGACGCCATGCACACTTACGCCTACAAAATCATGAGCGCCGCCGGGTCTGGAGAATACGCAATCACGCGCATCCTGGCCCCAGGCGCGCTTCCTCGCATGCCGCTCCTCGACCGTCTGGATAGCACGTTTGGGCTGCTCAAGTGCCCGTCGCTATGGATGTATGGCCAGCAAGACTGGATGGATGTGGACGTGGGGTTTGAAGCCGTCAAGGCTCTGAATGAGTTGGATGCTAAGGTCCATGCTGCATCTTCCAACAGTGGGTCACCAACCATAAACCGGAAGGCCGATTATGTGGAAATTCCACAAGCTGGCCACCATCTTTACCTCGATAATCCCAACGCTTTCAACACGGTGTTATTAAGATATTTGTTAAAGAAATAGATTAGAAATAAAAACATTAAATTTAAATATTATTTACTTTATAGTTTTCTGTAAATGTGAGAAGCAGAGGCCTGGTGCGAGGGGAAAACAAGAGTCTCAGCAATGACAAAGTTCTGGCGTCTGGTAAGAGCAAATGTAATAATCTCAGCAATGTCTTGGGCAACCAAGGGCTCGGTGCCCTGGTAGACGGCATCAGCCTTGCTCTTGTCACCGCGGTAGCGGACAATGGAGAACTCAGTCTCAACGGCACCAGGATCAACCTCAATGACACGGATGCGGGTGTCGATAACCTCCTTGCGCAGGGAGTGGGAGAAAGAGCGCAGAGCAGCCTTGGTAGCGCAGTAGATGGCACCGCCGGGGTAGGGGTCGCGGCCAGCAATGGAGCCGAGGTTGACGACATCACCGCTGTTCTTCTTCTTAAAGATGGGAATGATGGCCTGTGTCAGGGCAATGAGGCCGAGGACGTTTGTGTTGAACATAACGTCCACGTCAGAGGCCTTGATATCACCGACGCGCTCGACGCCGTGGACCATGCCGGCATTGTTGATGAGGACGTCAACGTCGGCAAACTCTGCGGGCAGGTTGGCAACAAAGGCAGGGATGGTATCGTGCTTGGAGACGTCGAGCTCGACGGGCAGGACCTTGGCGTTGCTGTACTCGGACTCAATGTGCTTCTTGAGTTCCTCCAGGCGGTCAACGCGGCGGGCTGCAAGAATCAGCTTGAGGTTGCCATTGGCGGCGCCGACGAGCTCCAGAGCTGTGGCCTTGCCAATGCCGGCAGATGCGCCAGTGATGAGAACGGTCTTGCCGGCAATGCGCTCGGCGGCCTTAGATCCGTAGGTAGACATTGTGCGAGATAAGAGGGGGGTGAAAGATGGGGTAGTAAGTAAAGGACGAAGAAAGTGTTTAAATAACATAAGAAAAAAAAAAAAAGAGAAGGAAATAAGAGGGAAGGGGGGCGAGTTTATATACGGTTAATTGGCAAAGAAAAAAAATGGGAACCGAGACCTAATGCGGATGGTGGTGGTAGGCTTTTTTTGTAAAGAGAGCGAAAGGTCTTTTGGCGATAGCCTGTAAATGATAACGTGTGGACATGAGATTGTGCAATTACAAGTGGGTGAGTACATTTTCTATGAGTTACCCTTAGTGGACCGAGCCGTTTAAGCTGCGCCGGTATCGCTTTTAAACAGGCTTTTAGGCTGATTGTTCCCCCCACCACCGCCTAAAGAATAGGCGGTTAATTTTGAGCACGAAAAAATACCCGCCAGGGAAATCAGAAAAACGAGATTGTATGAGTGTCTCAATCAGGTAATATGTGGTACCCGACGTGAATCGGGATATGGATATTTGAATGGAAAAAAAAAGAAAAACTCCCAAAAGGAAATGGTTAATCACGGAAAATCTTTTGAAAAAAAATTCAACGGTCTAACTTACCCGATGGTTATTTCAGGATAACCATCGGGTAAGTTGGGCTTCTGTGGGGTGAAAAATCAAAAAAAGGAGACTCAGCGCCACATTGAAATCACGTAATTTGAAAGATTCCAAAGGCTGTCAAAACGAGTGGACCTTACAGCAAGATTCTTACCAACCAATTCGTATTTTAAAGTTGTTCCTGAATTAACACATTTTATCTTTCCTGACCTCTCTCTTCCCCCAGATTTCAACTTCAATGATTTCAGAAGCCCGTGACTACACGTTTATCAGGAAATTACGTAAGTTAGTGATAACACAGGTTATCTTGAGGACCTTCTCACTTGTTGAAAATGCCAATTGTTCATCCAAGAGGCTAATATAATCACATAGTCGAAGCAACAGATAACACTAGAATGAGTTAGCCTCTTAATTTTCTTGGTTTTTTTAACTGGGCAACATAAATTTTTTGCTATATTGTATAAATACCCCTATGTTTTCCTAGTGCCAGTCCAGTCGCTCTTAAACAGTAAGCTTACCGCTTTTCATCATGACAATACTCCAGTCTCTGCAGTCTCTTCCACCTGAGGTACACGATAAACTGGCCGGTTACTTGACCATCAAGGAACAGAGGGCCCTGAGTCAGACCTGCTGCGAGCTTTTAAATCAATACCGGCCAACGGTGTACAACACCTTAACGTTTGTGGGGCGCGTGGTCAGAATCAACTTAAATCATCAGAAATATAAAAAAGAATGGAAAATGAAATTGCCAAAGAATTCACCCTGGTCTCCCAAAAATCTAGTGAAAACAATTACCGTTCCGCCCGATGAAATCAAGTCCTCTGATGAGACCTTTTTAAACGAATTCTCTTTTTCCCCAGAGGACTACCCCAACCTCGAGACGCTGGTCATCTTGTTTCCATTTCTTATGACAAACCAGTTTGTCCGCTCAAACTTTTTCAAGTCTCTTTTAAATTTATCCGAAACCTCACCGAAATGCAAGATTTTTGTATTTTTTGAGGTTGAACACGCTGAGTCGTTGTCCAATCTCACCTCTCCATTGCATACCCCAATTCTGCACAGTTTAAAATGTTTACAGCTCTCAGCGTTGAATCTCTCCCTCCCACAGAACGTCACTTTCCCAAGTTTAGAACACTTTAAATTAAACTGCGGCTACCTAGTGAGCATCGACCAGTGTAACCAGGCCCAGGAATGGCTAACGGAGGTTCGAAAATCGCCAAGTCTCAAGAATGTCCACGTGGAATGTAAAGTGGCAGAGGATGATATATACAATAAGTTTGTGAGTGAAGTGATTACAGTGCTGCCGCCGAATTTGAAATGTTGTAAATTCAGCTGTTTTATGCTAGATCACTTCCCTCTGGAGAATGATTGGCAGAAAGAACCTATGGACATTCCTCAAATAACGGTCCTAGTGATGGATCTCGTTATTTTTAATAGTAAAAGGTTTCGCTTTACAAATGCGCAAGCGGTAAATATTGTGTCACCTTTTATATACAGCGTGGACGAGCTTGAGCTTCACAGTGACGTATGGACTTTGATGGATGTCTCTGCGTTGGATATTACATTTTGCGCCCAGAGCTGTGAGCTGCTGTCGCATTTTGTAGTTGCTCTTTATCAGATGAAAAGGTTGGAAAGACTAAAAGTTAGCATGAAAGCTATTTGGAGCCCGTTCAACTTTAAATACGACTGGAATAAAGACTTTGGGACAAAAAAGCACGTTGTAGAAAAGCTGAAGGGGCTTAAGCTACAGCAAGGGAGAGACGAGTTACGGAGTCAGATGGGGTGGCTGGTCCAACCTGATGGGGAGGAATACTTTGAGACCTTAAAGCAGCTGTATGATGATCCGGAGTATCTGATAAGTCTGGTTCATAATGTGGACCATCATTCGACCCAGTACTTTTTTGCATTACTGGTGTTGCAAGAAGGCTTGTTCGAGGCGGTATCCAAAGTCAAATCACTAAAATTCTTCTTTTTCCAGATGCAAGAATCATTTGAACAAATTGATAGTCTAAGAAGTAAAAAAGACTACAATCCACCATTCCTCCAGCTCCAAATCAACGCGCTTGAGAGGCTTCTGGGTCCCTCTCGAACCTGTTTCAATCTGCAGCAGGTGATTTTTAAATACAAATTTCTTTTCAAAGAATCATTTGAAGAAAAAGAATCTGTCAGGAAATTTAAATTTAAGTTGCCAAAACTATTACGTGTGCATGTTGAGAGAAACACGATTGAGATTGGCAAAAGTTTTGTGCTGGACCTGCAACCGTGCAAAGTTTACATTGACCCCAGTGAGTGTGATGATTCTGTTGGAATAATGTTTGATTACTCGTATTATGGCGCCAATTGGCAGGGGAAGAAGTGTATAACAGATGATGAGAATGGGGAAGTTGTAAGGAACGGCGAAGATGATTTTTATGAAAGGTTTGCCCTTTGTCGACAGTTTTTGAGTTGTCAAAAAATAATCGAGGAGTTGAGTTTTTAGGTAAAAAATGATATTCAATTCAAATTTAAACTTACTGAAACGGCATATTTAATTTTGATTTTTAATATTAAAATGTTAAATTTATTTTCAACTTACTATTTGAGTTTTTTTTGGCGTGGGGGAGTGTACATTTTCACAGAACATTACAGCCCCACGGGGGAATGGCAAGGTATCAGGATTTTTGGAGGCTCTTCGCTTGTTATCCACCGCGCTTCTTTTTTTTGATAAGATCCGATTTCGCCCAGGTTTCGACTTTTAAAGGTTGTTTTTAATCCATCACCACCATTACACCAATGCTTTTAAGCATCACCACTAAACTCGCGACCGATTTCGCCAGACTTGTTCCAACAAAAAGCCTCTGAAGCAAACAAAAAAAATTTTTTGCAATATTTAAACGAGAAGATATGGATAGACATTCCCGTAAAAAATAAAAGCCGGGCGCCTTTTAAAATTAAACAATCATCAAAATACCCGCTCCTAATCATATGTTAAACCGATGGTTTGAAAAAAAAATCTCGGAGGACACTGTAAACTTTTTTTAAACAATAAGAGTGTCATGTATATTTTTTGGAAAAGACTTTCCAATATGGTTCAGCTGTAAGGAAGTATGAAGGCAGAAGATTATTCTTCTACACTGAGTGTATCATCATGATATCCACAAGAAATTAAACACACACTCGAGTTTAAAGGATTTACGACACGACATGTTTGAAAAGGATTTTACATAAAAAAGAACCGGTCTGCATCTTTGACTGACTGACCCTTGTAATGCTCAGCTCTGTTTATACAAAATGTCAGGGTACATTCTTTTTTCCGGACTGGATTTAACGACCAAGCTGTACCATAGACCAGCCCCTGCTGCGGGGCCTGGTCCTGCGTCGGCAAGTGGCGACTACTCGGGGCCCGCCATTAACTGGGACAGCAGGAGCGTGGTTCCCGCAGACCTGTTTGACAACGGGAACCCGATCTACGTGCACTTTACGGGGAGCCCGCTGCGGCGGGCGCACCTGAGTCGGTGCAACGACGGGGCGAGTTTTGGGACCCGGTCGGCGGAGGTTGTTGGTGCGCAGGAGAGCTTGGGCTATTCGGGGGCCGCGCAAAAGCAAGGACAGCCACGGCGGCGGCGGCTGGCGTTCAAGAGCCTGCAGCGCAAATGCGAGGTGTCTGAGGAGGTGATTGGGAGCTGGATCTACATGGTCGTGGGCGGGGTTGTTGCGTGTCTTGTGTGCTGGGTGCTGCGGGGGGAAGTGCCGGTGGGGGATAAGGGGTTCAGCCAGGTGGTAGTGCCGCTGGTGCCGGTCGAGTGTGTGTATTTGCCCGGGGACCTGGTGCGGCAGAAGGAGCTGCACCAGTTTTTCTACGAGTCGGGGAGGTTCCAAGAGGCCAGGACCTTGTTTAGTTTGTGGAAGGAGGAGGGGACTGGGTTTCGACGCCAGGTGAAGGAAGAAAGTAGTGGGACGGCGACAGGGGGGTTGACGAATGCGACGGCGAGGCTTCCGCGGGTGAGGATGATGGACGCACGTCGGCACGAGAGGCTTCGGCCGCTGAGGCGCGATGATCCAGTGGTGTGCAACGACTACCATGTTGCGCTGAAGGTGACGAGGGGGCTGATGCAGCCGCAGCCGTTCCCGGAGCATCATCGGCTGGTGAAGATGTTTAAGGGCGCGTGCACCAAGTTTGAGATGAAGCTTACGATTGGCGGCATGACGATGCGGGACATGAGGCGGGTGCCGCTGTGGGCGCAGATGAAAGCGCTGAGCCGGTCAGACTCGCGAGTCAAGACGGACTGGTTTGGGAGGATTTATTTCAAAGGGCGCCGGTTGTGGAGTACCATGGCATGGTATCGGCGGAGTTGATATAGGTATATAGAGAGAGATTGCTATTTCCCCGGTATATCTATCTATTTTGGAGTTGGGAAAGAAACAGGGCTTGATTGTTTTTTGGGCAAGGCACCACGAGCAGGCGTTCTTTGGAGGGAGATTCCGCAAGGGTTAGGTCACGCACGGCGTTATTTTTTGATTGTGGCCACCGGAGCATTTTTTTGTTGTTGTCGTTGCCAATTGTTATTTTGTTTTATTTTTTGTTACTGCCACCGGAACTGTTTTTATTTTATCTTTTTTTTTTCATTTGCACGGTATATTCCAAACCAGATCTAAATAGAAATTGGAAAGATAGAGAGATATCCATATTTTGATTGATATAAAGAGATCTGGATACACAGAGGGTTTATTTTTTTCATATTGATGCGTATATATAAGGATAATTACATATACCATTGAAAGATTCATCATCACATACATATTTGGGTTTAACATATATAATTGTTAAATATTATCAGGATTAATATATAAAAAATGGGTTAGTTTTTGAGTTGTGAATGGTAGAACAGTAAAAGGGAATCTAACACAATCACAGGTAACGTTTTTGGGTCGATTCTTTCGAAACTATGGGGGGGTAACAAGGAAGTGCGCATATTAATATTGGGGCTTGACGGCGCGGGCAAAACGACGATTTTATATCGATTACAGATGGGTGAAGTGGTATCTACAGTTCCAAGTGAGTGATATATGAAAAAACGAGGATATTGAAGGCATACTAATGAGGGTTTTAGCTATTGGATTTAATGTTGAGACGCTGACTTATAAAAATCTAAAGTTCAATGTTTGGGTAAGTATTATTAAAGAGAATAAGTGCGGCTTAGATGAGGTTTTTTTTTTTAACATGGTTTTTTTTTTCTGCTAAAAAGGATGTTTCTGGACAAACTGCATTACGGCCATTTTGGGTTCTTTATACGAATGACACACAAGCCGTGATATTTGTTGTTGATTCTACAGATAAGGCGCGGATCGAGTTATGTGCGGAAGAGCTGCACACCATGCTGGCCGAAGAGGAGCTCAAGGATGCGGCACTACTTGTGTTTGCCAATAAGCAGGACCAGCCTGGGGCGCTTTCCGCCTCGGAGGTGTCCAAGGCTCTGAAGCTAGTTGATCTTAAGGATCGGAGCTGGAGTATTATGGGGTCCAGTGCGATTACGGGAGAAGGGTTGAGTGAAGGGCTAGATTGGTTAGCCAATGTGATTAAAGAGGAGCATATGTAGAGTAAAAAAAAAGGGAATTGGATTAAATTGGAAAAAAGGTTTGGGATTATTATGTTTAAATATATGATGACGAATTAGTGTACATAAGCGAGTCGCTTAGTCATGTAAGTTTTTAAGTTTATTGTTGTTTTTGTTACCGTAGTGATTTCAAGTCTAAGCCCACCCAAATCAGCATGTTTTTTTTTTTTTAAAAAATATTGTCGTCATGTGGGGGGTGGTGGTGAGAATTTTTTTTTTTTTGTCAGTTGACCTTTTTAAAAAAACTTTCTTTTTTGTTGTCAGATTGAAAATTTTTTTATAAATATTATTTATATATGAGGATCAACGGTTCTTGTTAGTTTAACACAGTTGAGGCGAGTGTTATAAATCAGGCAACCAGGAAAAGCCCTAGCCCTAAACAGGACATGGCGGGTTGACGATGATTACGCAATGATTACATAACACACAGCTTATTTCCCGTGGATTTCATTGTGGTTGTTGCTAAAAAACTGCCAAAATCAACACACACGCATCTCATCGGGAGAGTTTCACACCCCCACATATTAAAAAAAAAAGGATAAACGTGGATGTGTCAAAAAAACAAAAGTTGTAATACTGCCGCGTAGATTCAAAATCCTTGTTAATGTAACTATCCAAGCTTAACTGCGGCGTTAACTTAATTGCCACCACCGCAACAATTTTTTCACCACCACCACCACCACCAAATTAGTACAAGAGTGACAGCTCCCAACTTTTTACAAAATCCCAAAACATACCCACTTATTATTTAAGAAAAACCCTTTCTGCCCTCAAACAAGAAAAATACCCAATTCCCTTTTTTTTTTTCAACTTTCATCTCTGTATTCCCTTAAAGATATTGAAGTAGAAAGGAACAGGAACTTCTTTTTGAAAATCAATCTCTTCTTCCCCTTATTTTCTGACGCTCTCCTGCCACAGCTTTTTTAGCAACAAATTTTCTTTTGTTCTTTCATACATTGCCACCATCACTCCAAACCCATCTGACAAGACACTCTTGATATTATCATTTGAAAGAGACCTGTTGAGCTTGAAATCTACTTTTAAATATCATCGAATATATATATATATCCCATATATATCCACTGACTCTTCCGGTGATATTAAAATTTCCCTCTAACTTGTCACCCAATTACCCTTTCCCCTTTTAATCCTCCTCCTTTTTTTTTTTTCCTCCTCCTCCTCCTCTTCCTCCTCCACATACCCCTCCTTTTTCTTTTCTTACAGCTAACATATATATACTAATATATATACACATACACTCATATATTTATACATACTCAGCTATACTCTACGACCGCCATCATCAGCACACCATCCATCACCTGAACCAACCCTCCTATATATAACCCCTCCCAACCCACTCACCACAGTACTTGGCCCGCTTCTTCCATCTACAATATACCCCCCCAAATGTCCCAATTAGTCTGCAAAAAAGTCCAGGACGGAAAAACGGGCGAATTTAAAGAACTCACATACTCGCAACAAAACAATGTCGTGGGTAGCGGCTCCTTTGGAATCGTCTTTCAAACAAAACTCTCCCCCTCTGGCGAATACGCGGCCATCAAACGTGTTCTCCAGGATAAACGATTCAAGGTATGTGGATTGAACAAGAAAATTTTTTTAAAATATCGTTTGCAACGTTTTATCTTTTTTTTACTAACTCAATATACTCTTTATCTCATTATCTTCCCTTTGTTTAATAGAACCGTGAGCTTGAAATAATGAGAAAAGTTAGCCACCCAAATATTGTCGAACTTAAAGCCTTCTTTTACTCTACAGAAAAAGATGAAGTCTACCTTAACCTTGTCCTCGAATACGTCCCAGAAACCGTCTACAGAGCCCTGCGCCACTTTGCCAAACAAAAAACCTCCATGCCCATGATTGAGGTCAAACTCTACACCTACCAACTCTTCCGCTCCCTCGCATACATCCACGCCCTCGGCATCTGCCACCGCGACATCAAGCCCCAGAACCTGCTGCTAGACCCCCGCACCGGCATCCTCAAGCTCTGCGACTTTGGCTCGGCAAAAAACCTTGTTCCCGGCGAACCAAACGTCTCCTACATTTGCTCCCGCTACTACCGCGCCCCGGAACTGATATTCGGCGCAACAAACTACACAACCAAAATCGACGTCTGGTCCTCCGGCTGCGTCATGGCCGAACTCATGCTCGGCCAGCCCCTCTTCCCTGGCGAATCCGGCATTGACCAGCTTGTCGAAATCATCAAGGTCCTTGGAACCCCCACCCGCGAACAGATCCGCACCATGAACCCCAACTATGTCGAGCACAAGTTCCCCCAAATCAAGCCCCACCCCTTCACCAAGGTTTTCCGCAAAGCCAGTCCCGAGGCCATTGACTTAATAGCCCGTCTGCTCGAGTACTCTCCCGGCGTGCGTCTTTCAGCCATCGAGGCCATGGCCCACTCCTTTTTTGACGAGCTCCGCGACCCCAACACTAGACTCCCGGACTCGCGCACCCCGGGCGGCGGTCCTTCTCGCGACCTTCCACCGCTCTTTAACTTTTCTCAGCTCGAGCTTTCCATTGCTCCGGAGCTCAATCAGAAACTGGTTCCCCCACATGCCCGACCCCAGCTGGCGGCCCAAGGCATTGATCTTGATCGTTTTATTCCTTTACGTCCTGACCAGATACGAGCCGGTGTTAACTAAATGATATAAAAGTCTGTGTGTGTATATGCATGTGTGTATGTGATTATGATTATGAAGACAATGACTACGACGATGATGATGACGACTTCTCGAATGTTAATGTTTTTTTTTTTTTAAATATTATTATTATTGGAATGAGAAATTACAGAGAAAAAAAAAAAAAACTGAATTCAAACTAATAAACACATATATATATGTATACAAGAAGATGAAAAAAGTTATAGGAATACAAGAAATAACTACAAATTTTGGATGAAGAGGCTTGAAAGAGTTCAACTTGCCACTTTGTTCATTAATACAACATTTGAAGGGGGAGTTTTTTTTTAAGCACAATGGTTTAATTCTCAAATTATATATCTTTATATAAAAAGTATATGTGAAAGACAAAGATTCCAAATAGATTTAAAGTCCAAAATTTCAATTATGTCATGGATTCCTCCAGCTCTTCATTTTGTACAACGTGCAGATGACCCTCAAAACACGCAATTATGTCTGAGCTTGTAAGAGTGGAGGGGGGGGGGGGGGGGGGGGGGGAGAAAAAAGAAGGCTCACCATCAAAGCTTGTTTTAAAAATCTTAAACCAAGAAGCTATTAAATCACTACAAAGCTGCTCATTTAAGGCCAATCCTGCTCTCTCAAGCAATTATATACATCATGTCAAAAATATCAATATCACACATATAAACCTATAACTGAAGAGAATAGCTATACTCATCCTCCACGTTCTGCGCCACCCACAGCACGACGCAGCTCAGCATGACGGCGCCGTTGGCCACCACGTTCTCAATGCCCATGCCCAGGGTCGGCATGGGCAGGTGGGGGACAATGTATCTGAGGACGAGGACGACGATGCTTCCTGCGAGGCCGCCTGCCAGCAGGGCAAACCCCATGAACAGGATGACTTTGGCCTGCCAGTCTGCGGCGGAGGAGCCTGCGGCGGACGCGCCGAAGGAGAAGCTGGCGGCCGAGAGCAGCGACTTGTCGACCGAGTTGATGACCAGCATTCCGAGCGACGAGAAAAGAAAGGGCAGCCAGTCGGCGAACTTGACGTGGACCGTGGACCCGTTCACGTTCTTGGAGTAGAGCGCCGAGTCCAGCAGCGAGTAGAAGCCAACGGCATACTGGAAAGAGGTGTTAGCAGTGGGTTATTACAGGGTACGGTATATTGGGTTTCTTCAGGATGTTTACACGAAGAGAACGAAGATAACGACAACACTTACAAGAGACCCGGCAAAGTACACGCCGGCGGCTCGCAGCGAGTTTGAGGAGATGTGTGGGAACCTGAACCGCAAGAAGTGGTTATTATCGAGAGAGTCCATGGCTGGCGAAGTATCTTGTGGAGAAGGGAGCGTGGAGGTGTGGGTAAGGCTGGGGAGTTTGGTGGTTGTGGTGGGATTTTTGTGGGTGAGGCGTTGATGTGAGATTTTGGGAAGTTGGCGGTTTAAACGAGTTTTTGGGGGAGATACGCGACTTTTGTTACAACGCAAAGTGTAACAAACGCCGAGGAGGGTCTGGAGGTGGTGATGGACGGTTGGAGATCCCAAGGAATGCCAATCTGAGCTCTTCATGGAGACTTGAACGGATCTTGTGAAGCAGCTCTAAAAGGTCGACTTCTGGTTCTTTAGTCGTCTAGAAAAACCCTGTAGTCCATCTCTCCTCAAAATCTACCTCAGAATAATTCTCGCCTAAGATACAACCAGCCTCCTCCTTCAACTACCTAACCACCGTTAGACCATCACCAGTTCTTCACCACTCAGGTCCTTTCGCAGCTTCCACGCCTGCTGCCCTACCATCAACCTCAAAGCCACTCTTCCTTCAACCCCCTCTGCACACTTTGTTTCCCTTGGTAACAACCCACTTTCCACACACAGCCCCTTCTTCCTCCCCCTCCCTCCCCCAATTTCGCCACCACAGCCACCCATGGAGCTCAAGTCGGCGCGGTCCGTCGCGCAAACTCACCTCGTCTTCCAGCAATGGTTCACGCAGTACACCCGCATGGATGCCTCCAAAATCACACCCCGCTTCGCCGACTCGGTCCACGCGCAGGTCGAGCAGCTTTTCGCAGACCTCTATTCCTCAAACCCTCCCCAGGCCGCCCGCGCCCCCACCTCCCCGGGACACGAACCTCGCCCCGACCCGCATCTAACCGAGCGTGCCTCTCCACCACCCCCTCGTGCGCAGGCCCTACAAACACCCGTCGCCCGCAAGGACCTGGACGCCGACGAACAAAAACCAGACGTGGACCAGCTACAGCGCCACCTGCTCGAGGACCACCAAGGCCCCGCAGATTCCCGCGTCGCCCCAAACCCGCCGGCTCACGAAGACCCCCGCGTGGCTCAGCCCGCCCACGCGCCACCCTCCGCGCCCGTCTCCCCGGCTCACCCGAGACCTGCCAGCCAGCTCTTCATCAAGCAGGAGCCCAGCGATGCCCACGACGCGCCTGCTTCTTCTCGACCACGGCCGCACGGCCCGCCCGCAGCAGCTGCTCGCACCGAGCCGCCTGCTCCTGAGAGTGCTGACGAACCAGGTCTTGTTGAAGAGGCGCCGCGTCCTGCCCCTGCTTCCAAAAGCCGCGAGCGCAGGGCTGCAAAAAGACAACCCAAGCACGCCGACACCGCGACGGCAGCAGCCCCGGTCCCAGCTTCGAGGCACTCCCGCACGCCAGGCTCGCCACAGGCGTCGCGGCCCAGCGTGGAGTTTGAGGACAACAGCGTGCGGGCCATCACGCGGAACGCGTACAAAACGATTTTGCAGCAACACGCGGCGCAGCAGCAGCAGAAGACCGACATCCAGGAAACAATCGAGGTCACGTCGCAAATAATTGTCGAAAAAACTGAGCATATAGCCAACCAAACCGATGACACCCCAAAGCCTGCAACGGAAACCGCGCCTAATCGTCATCAACACCCGACAGAAGATGATCTGAGCTCAGCAACCATAAACAACCCGCCTGCTCCCTCGCAACAATCTCCAACAGAACCATCAACAACTGATGAACCCACAGCTCTACCCTCTTCCCCAGAACCCCATGCCACTTCTTCCACACCCTCCTCCCCGGGGTCTCCGGAACCAACATTCTCTCGACTCCATGACCAAGCTCGAGAAAAGCTCCAAAACATGTATGGCATGACTCCGCCCGTCTCGCGCGTCATCTACATGACTCCATCCCCAGCGCTTCTCACGCCAGACCAACAGCACCGCTACTACAACACCCCCCTGCAGCCCGACAACACCGCTCTGCAACCAATCTCCTCCAGCGACTTTTTCCAGTACATTGCCTCCATCTCGCTCGAGCGCAACAAGGCACAGCGCCTGCTCCAGGCCGCCGCAAACACCGCCGCAGACCCCTCCGAGACGCGCCCAACGTCCTACTCCTGGTTTGTCCTGACCGACCCCAAGTACCGCATGGCCGTCGCCCTCGACCCCTCCAAGATCTTTGCGCGCGCTAACACCCCGGCCAACCGCGCCAAGGTCGACGACCTCATGACGCGGCTGCATGCGCGCCGCTGGTCGGCCCGCCACTCGCCCGCCGCCCGCGCTGCAACGTCCCACGCCTACACGGCCCAGCGCAAGCTTGCCCGGCAATCCCATCTGTCCGACAAGCAGCTGGCTGAAGCTGCTCGCTCCATGTCTCTGCTGCACCCCGCGCCCCCCCCGCACGAGTTTCTGGAAACGGAGCAGCCGCTGCTGCAGGCCGCCGAGGCCGCTGTTTTCGGCCCCCACCGGTACGCGCGGGCGCAGTGGATGCTGCAGCAGGCTAACATGCAGGTTCGCGGGGGGTCCGACGTTGCGCTGGACACGGAGCCGAGCAGGAGCTCGCGCGACCTGCGCTCCCGGCGCCTCGCGAAGCTCCAGTCGCAGCTCTACGCCCACGCCCTCATGCTGCACGCGGCCGGGCCCCAGGCGGCGTCGCTGACGGCCCCCGGCGTCTACGGCACCTACGGCTCCCGCTTTGGCGTTTTTTCGGAGCTCGGCCGGCCCCAGTACTCGCCGCTCTGCTACGTCGAGGCCAAGCGCCATGACTTCGGGCCCGACGAGAGTTTCGATACTTTGGCCGAGAAGGAGGCCGCGGCCCAAGACGGCGCCGACACGCCAGCAGCACCAAACCGCCTCGACGAAGAGTTCCCCCACCTCGCCCAGCTCCCCGCCATCCACCGGTTCCCGTTTCTGCTCGCGAACCTGCCCGACGGCCCGGCCCGCGACGCGGCGCTGGCCGACTGCGAGGTGATGGCCAGCGTCCCGTTTTCCAGCGACTCGGACGCCCCCGAGCCGGCTCCGGACTCGGGCGGCGGCGGCGAATCGGCCGCGCAGGTGCACGCGCACCGTGAGCCCATGGCCCGGGAAACCGGGGCGCCGGGCCCGTCCAAACGACGTAAACGTGACCCGGTTGCCAGCGCTCCCCCCAAGCCCAGGCGCAAACCGCGGCGGCGCAAAACTCACTTCTACTAAACGCGGGGCCGCGGGCTTGTGCCCACACACCATTATAGAGAATTTCATAGATTAAACATGTTGCATTTTCCCACCCAGTAACCGTTGGGATCCCCCTCCGCACCACAACCTGCGGCCTGTTTCCCTCAACTCTTCAAGTCCTTTTTCCACCCTCTTTGCACCTCATCTCCACTGTTTTGACCAAACACGCCCTCCCAATGAGACCCCGTTCGCAAGTCCACGCCCGCATTCCTCTCGCTCCCGTTTCTTCTGCTTCGCCGTCCGTCGACCTTGCTCCGCGCCCATCCGCGCCCATGTCCCCGGCCCTCTCCTCAAGCACCGCCGTCGACGAGGCCCACCCGCCCCTTTCTCCCCTCAAACGCCCCCCATGCCCCGAACCCTCCCCCTTTGAAATCTTCCAAACCTGGACTCACTCCACCGCCGCAGACCTCGCCCCATCCCCCTCGCCCTCCTCCCCAGCCACCCTCGCCTCCCCCAGCTCCCTCGCTTCGCCCACCCGCCCCGCGCCGGGGCCCCCCACAGGCTTGCCCCCGGGCCTCCGCGCTCCCACCGGCACCGCCATTGGCCCCCAGGTGTGGACCCGCCTCCGCCGCGTGTTTGAGCTCACGTACCTTGTCCGGGACCACGTCGACGACCTGGGCCCCGCGTCCCCAGCCATAGCCTCCAGCCAGGCCTCGAGCGGGCTGTCCCGGGGGCTGCCGACGGCCGTCTGGGGGCCAGGGCCAGGGCCGGGGGCCCCCGCCAAGGCCGCGCAGCCGCTCGCTGCCGTGTGCGACGCCCTGATTCTGGGGTGCCGGTTTGAGTCGGCCGGGCGCCGCAACTGGCTGCTGGACGACACACTGGACAAGCTGTACCACCACCTGTACCCCATTAACCGGCTCTCGTCCAAGCCGCTGGACCCCGCCAGGTCTGACGCCCGCGACCTGGGCCTCCTGCTGGGCCACCTGTGCGCCATTGCCGTCAAAATATTGCACGACCCCCCGACACCTGACGCCCAGCAACCACTGTCTGCGCAGTCGGTCCGCTCCGAGCCCCTGCTCGCCTTTGCCAGAAGCCCGGGCCAGCTCCAGTGCATCATCTTTGCGTACTCTCTTCTAGTGCTCTACTGGGTTTCCAAGGAGGACGTCTTCTCGCCCCCGTTTCTCGAGCCGGGGTCCTCCGGCGATGCGTGCTGTCTTCAGTATCTTGTGGAAGTGTATAGCCCTCCCCTGCACAGCACGTTTCAGGACTCGGAGCCAATCGATGTCATTGCCCACTTGGAGCGGTTGGTGTGGGTTTCTCTATTGTACCCCAAGCTGTGCGCTAGCAGCTGCGACCAGCAAGTGTCGCAGCTACAACACGCCTTTGGTCTTGTTTTTGAGCACGAGTACTCAACTGCCTGCCGAGGCTTGTGTGACGAAGTCTTTGACCCGCCCCCAAACTCGGCCGCGACTATGTTAACTTTGCGTCCTTTTGATTTCGATCCTCTCACTACATTTCAACACGGCCGTGCAGGTCATTTGGTACATGATTTTTTCCAAGCTCTTGCGTTAGTTTATCGTGCAATTTTCAAGTACGTTTGTTTCTTTACTCCCTCAATCTTTTTCTAACTTCTTTAGCGCCCAGTTTCGGCCTCAGTTGAGGGACATTTCAAATTACATCTGGGAGCTTACAAACAAAAGTCAAATGCTTGTTGTAAAGCAAGATTTGGTTGCTCTTTTGCTTGAGCCTTGTGAGTATCTCAAATTGATTTTCCTTCTTAAATTCTAACTCTGACAGTTTCCATTCTTGGTGACATGACTACAAGTCTTGTTAAACTTGCCCAAAAGTTGGCCCAAGAAGACTACCCCTCACATGCCGTCTCCGTGGGAAGCCCAGGAATGTCGCCCAAAATTGCCCCCACGGCTTGGACCGATTGGATTCTCCCCATCAATAGCATCTCCAAGTCGGATTTCGAGGACGAGGTGTTTTTCCCTTTACTTTGGGACACTAGCCTTATGGACAGGTTTTCCAAGGTCTGCGGCCTGGAGTGCAGCGCAGACTCTCAGAACCAGAATGAGGAATACTGCAACTCCACAAGGCTGCATAACATTCTTAAAACCCCGGCTAAGCTGTACCAGATTTTTCATCCCCACGCCTTGTTCGACTTGCAAGACGTGTACCAAGGAATCATGGCCTATGACGCCAATAGCGACAAGAAAATGGGCCTGCTCTGGCCATTTGAAAAATCAAGCCACTCAGCTGATTCAAGCTTTGAAACAGGGTCCAAGAAGAAACCGAGGAAAATGAGAGGATGTGACACTTTGACTTTGAAAGGAAGGCAGCAACGCCGAGTAGGTAAGGAACAAGCTGGGACGTCCTCATTCAAAGGCCACAAGAAACGCTCAAGGTACCATAATGCCATCACGGAAGCCGAGGTTGGTCTTTTGACTCGTATGTTTTTGGGGTGCTCGTTATCTCTAACTTCCTGTGCTTCTAATGAGAACCCCACGCAACAGCACCATGAAGTGCGGCTTATCCCCCAAGCAAGTCCCGAAAAAAACAAGTCAACGTGTGACAAGGAGTACCCCAATAAAATGCAATTTGAATACCCCGAGTGTGCCATAAACGGCATTGATCTAGACGAGCTGCGGCCTAAACGCGTGGAAAGTGCGCCCAGTGTACATTCCTCTGAGCCGACGGTTCCAGAGCCTCCAGGCACGATTACAACGCTTCGCAACGGGAATGGAAGCTGGGTGATGAGCAAGTCCATATTGAAAAAACCGGCGACTGTACAGTATTCCCTGGTCGACGAGTTGAGTGATACCAGTAGCGTTATGAGTGTCAATACCAAGTGGTGGCTGGCCAACCCCGTGAGCTCGGGCTCATTGCGGGAAGAACAGCAGCGAGGAAATGATTATCGGTTTCCAGAAGATGACCAAGTCCATTCCTGTTTTTATCCGTCGGAGGTTATATCCCCGGAGCAGCAGACCTGCGCAGACGAATCCGATATGTCGATGGATAGTACTGCGGGATTTACAATCAGGGGATGCGTTACCAGTAATGATACCATTAAACGCGCTGGCGGTGTTACAAAAAAAACTGGAAGAAAAAAACATGTTAGCTTTAAAATCGATGATGAGATTATCTATCACCCGCCTCTGGACTCGTCTGAGTTTGACAGCGACAGGGACGTGGATATGGACGAGAACCCAGATACCAAGAAACCCAGTTTTACACAGTTGTTTGAGCCCGTCTCAAGTGCAGATTCTAATACTAGTCCCAACTTTTGTCTAACACCGGCGCCAAGAGCTGTCGATACCCCTGAAGTGGATGGCTTTGATTTCACAGAGCAAGGGCTTGACAGGATGATTGAAGAAGAAGGTCCGGAGTATGATACCACCAAGACTGTCAGCACTAGATCCTACGACTCGGTAACCTCACAAACCAGGTTTTTTTACGAGCTTGACAGAATATCTCCCAGCCAGGCATACCAGGGGGGCTCATGGAAGCGCACCCAAACCCTGGACGTTTCGTTCAATAGCTCTGCCGAAGCCATTACGGACGAGCTGGATACCCCGGAGGCCGTATACAAGTCATTCCCAAACCTGGTCCACCCTCGGGCGCTGCGCTTGTTTGGGCACTACCAAGTGGAACAAAGCTGTACGTCTATTCCGGACCAAATACCCCCGCGAGCCATGAATACCCTGATACGCTATGGTGATTTCCAGTATATGGATCATGGAAACACCGGTCCTGTGGAGGAAGACAACTACTCGCAAAACCCCTACCACCATAGTCCTCTGGGAACACCCAGCAGTTACTGCATGTCGAGTGAAAGTCTATTTAGCGGGAAAGCTGCGGCTCAGTTCCAAAGTAGTGCAGCAACGTCTATAGATGACCACGACGTGCTGCCGCTTTACAATGGGAAGTTTCATTAAAAAATAGAATATCCATTTAAGTATAAACATGTATTAAAAAAATCTAAATGTCCTTTTCTTCTTCCAAGCCACTCAAAAGACCAATGGCAGCGCCCAAACACCAGCCTAGCTCATGGTCGTGAATCTTCTTTGCAATCGTGACCTCGCGGTCCAAGGGAATCCCGTATCCTTTATTGAGCATGGAGTACATGAATGCGAGATCCAAGCACCACTCTGGGCGCCCGTCCAGCTCCTCGACAACGTCCTTTGAGAGATCCTTAAAGCGGGGGTTAATTTCGCCACCGTACAGGTTCCGCTGTCGCGACCAAGCCTGCGGGCCTTGACACACGTCTGTAAGCAGTGCCGTGAACTCCGACAGGGGGAACTTTGGAGGGAGTCCCAACGGGAACGTGCGGTCGTAAAAGTACGAAAAGATGTAGAGCGGAGCCTCTGTGCTAGAGTTGGAGCGCTTCCCAAACGTCTCGGAAAGGTCTGGCTGGTGGATGCCGTTAAAAGAGCACGGACCAAGACGGCACTGGGCCTCGAGGTTTAAAATCTGCATGGTAATGTCGAGGCACTCCTCCGGATCCTGGGTGATTCTTGGGCCCATCATTGTGACGAGCAGGTTTTCCGAGTGTGTTTGGGGGCTCGAGCTGTCCACAAGCAAGTCATCCTCAATCAGGTTTATTTCCCGGAGCCGGTCAATGTAATGGTCCACTTTTTGCGCCAGCGGTCTGCCGCCGAGTTTTTCTTGTAGGACCGATCGGATTGGCACGCGTACGGTTCGATTCATACCCGTGGCAATACAGGGGTTTTCCAGATGAAAGAGCTGGCCGCTCTTTTTAAAGAAAAACTCATCAAGTTTGTCTTCAAGTGTCTCGCCGCTAAAACTGTCGACTAGCGCCTCGATATAATTTGAAAACACAGTCTGATGGATTTTTTTGCGAGCCTCCATCAGCCCGTACCCCAAATGAGAGTGCTGGTAGAGTTTATATTGGTATCCTCCAAGAACCATGTCATATATATGATCGCCATGTCCAGCATGAACAATTTCCTGAATCACAGCATTGGAATACAGAACGGGGTCTGGTTCAAATACAATCTGCGTGGAGGCCCCGCCTAAATCAAAAACTGCAGCCGTCATTTTATGATTTCTCGTAATCAGCGAGCTCTCTGTCTTGTTACTAAAACTGTCGTCGTCTAAGTACCCAAGCAGATAGTTTGCAGTAAGCCACGCATAAACCGCTTCTTCCTTTCCGTCCATAATCCCCACGTCTTTAATGTTAAAAGGGTAATTTTCTTTGAGATATTGGGCGAGGTAATCAATATACCGCGCACTTGTTTCTGATCCAATAAGTCTCAGGCCGGCAGTAGCTTTAAGCGCAAGGGGTGTTGTTTTACGCAATTTTTCCGGAACAATCTGGAGCGCAACCTTAAGTAGTGGATCAAGGCTTTTGGCGCCCTCCTCAAAGTTTTGAACATAAGGCTTGTGCGAGAGCCCTGGCCGTGTCAGCTCAAAGCTTTCGAGAATTAACTGAGGAACATGGTAAGGAGCCTGCTTAGGAGAGGCGCTAATGGATGCGTTGAACTCATACACGTGTACTCTGCTGCCAGTTGACCCAGCGTCAATGATGACAACAAAGTTAGACTCCGGTGGATCAGCGGACTTTGAGAAACAATCAGTGAGAGAAAGGACAGTCTCGTGAGATGAAAGCAAAAATGCAAAAAAAATGGCCACAAGAGCTGCTAGAATAGTAACTTTGAAATAGAGGAACGATGACTTAATTGAAGAGCGGGGACTCTCATGTGTCGTTTTAGGGTGCTGCGGCTTAGAGCTAGGTTCCGACTGCAAAGCTTTTGGGTTTCGAGGATCTCGACCAGTGGATCTGCAGCTAGAAGAGCCAGTTTCTCCATCCTGAACCAAAGGGGGTTTCCCGTCGTTAACAAGTGGTTCACTTGATGTTATACCATCTGTTTTATTTTGAGCTGATAAGGACTCGGTGGTCGGCAGTGTTTGAGTATTTATTGATGTATCAGCAAGCATCATGCGTAGATAAAGCTGAAACAGTAGAGAGATCAAGGACTAATTATTGAGGTAAAGAGTGACATAGTATTAAGAAAACTAAGAAACCCAATAGCACAAGATGAACTGGAATCGAGATAGAATAGAAAAGAAAGAGAAGCTGGTTAGAAAAAAAGACAGAGGAGTTTTGCGTCCATAACCAGCCGTGCATACGCATCACATAATATTACGCAAGTTTATTACGTAATTATCACGTGAAATTAATTGACCAATGGCTGGTGAGAATTCGCGAAGATACACGTTTTTGTCACCACCTCCAAAAAATAAACAAAAGAACGCGTTTTTTTCTACCTGAAAAAAATCTGGAAAGCGTGTTGTCTTTTCTACCCTTTTTTTTTAGGTTTTCTTTTCTCCTCCCATGTACTTCTTGCCACAACTATCCCCCCCCCTCTCTCTTGTTAAAAAATTTATATCCAACCTTCTAAATACTCATTTGGGATTTCCCTGTTAAGTTTATGCGTATAGCGCCTTAGTTATTATGGAAAAGGAGGATAGCACCCAGCCCAACACTCGAGAACCAGCCAACCCTGACTCGATCGATGCAGAGCCTGATGATGTCTGCTACCTTTCTTGTCTGACTCATCATTACGGTAGAATCAAGCTTCAAAGTAACAACGGAACTCGATTCCAGTGGACTTTTGGCCGGTTGCCTGAGTGCAATATCCAGATTGATTACTCTCGAAGAATTAGCAAGATCCACTTCATCATCACAAAGGTAACGCTTTTTTCATGCACTCTATGTTGAGCCACTAAACTAACTTGAACTAGAAAAATGAAAATGTTTTACTCAAGGACGTTTCCACCAATGGCACCCTTCTTAACAGTATAAGAATTGCCAAAAACAAGGAGTACATTTTAGCCCACGGTGATGAAATCACCATTGGAAGCGGCGTTCCTGGCGAAGAAGTAAAGTTTTTCGTCACGTTCCCAGGAACCACTTCCGGAACCCCTACCGAAGGAGTCCATGCGCAGTACGATCTTCGCTCTGAAGTCTTAGGCCAAGGTGCTTTTGCAGTAGTCAAAAAGGCCATTGAGCGCACAACAGGTAACCCCTACGCTGTCAAGATCATCGACAAGAAGAAGATCATGTCTGGAGTCTCAGTTGAGCGTGAAATTGACATTCTTAAAAAACTTAAACATGAATATATTGTTGGCCTTAATGACTTTTTTGAAGATGGCAACAATTATTACTTGATCATGGACCTTGTTTCGGGTGGTGATCTCATGGACTTTGTTACTAGCAACGGCGCCATTCCCGAAGAACCCTCCAGAGAAATTGCTCGTCAAGTTTTGTGCGCTCTTCAGTACGTGCACTCTCTTGGTATCTCTCACCGTGATATCAAACCCGACAATATCCTTATTGCCCAAGATGAGCCTGTCATTGTTCGTATTTCTGATTTTGGCCTTGCCAAACTGACAAAATCAGGATCTAGCTTACAAACTTTTTGCGGTACACTAGCTTACTTGGCCCCTGAAATCATGGCAAAGAAACACTCGGAAAATGGCAAATCCACAATTTACTCCAACAAGGTCGACATTTGGAGTGTTGGCTGTATGCTTTATGTCATCCTAACTGGCTACCTGCCATTTAGCAATAATACTCAAAATGCACTCTACCAAAGTGTTCTCTCAGGAAGATTTTGTATGGAGCCTCTCATTAGTGCTAACATCAGCAAGCCTTGTCTTGATTTCTTGCACTATGTTTTGGATGTCAACCCAGACAGTCGTCCTTCCGCCGAACAGGCTCTTCAGCACTATTGGTTTACAAAATTCTCCTTTGACAACGATGAATCACAAGCCTCTGAGGCTGAAGCTGCAGCTGCCCCCTCAGCCGCTACCTCGGGTGTGAATCCTGCTGCTCCCCAGCCTAGTTTGGTGCCCGCTCCCAAAAGTATTTCAATTAAGCGCCAACCTTCTGTTGCCAATCATACTAAGAGCGCCATCAAAAACCCAGATGATTTCCCATCCATGAGATTGGTCTTGGAATCTAAAACCAAAGAGAAGAATAGTGATGGCGATATCGATCTCCCTGATGTCGTTTCGGTGCCTGAACTTGAAGCGTCTTCAGAAGACGTTCCAATGGTATCTCCACAAACCAGTAAACAAACCGAACAAAAAGAAACTATTAAAAAGGCACCAGTTACTTCCCAACCGCCTACTCAAAAAGTCGGCAAGGTTTCAGAGCCAAAGAATGCTCAAAATGGTCATGACCTTAATGATTCTGATGAGGACGGCGACGAAATCCGACAGGCTGCTGATGCGCAGTTTAAAAACCGAGTTAATCAAGTTAACTCAATTGTCAAATCTTTGAACAATAACAACTCCTCACCGCTTCAAAGCAGACCGTATATCTCAGTTGTCAGAGATATGGACAATCAAAACGCAATTGACATGCCCATAGGTACCTGGATGATTCTCCGAACTCTGGACACTAGTATTCCTCATGAAGACATTTGTATTACTCATCCACTTTTGAAATTCGGTCGCAGCAGTGAGATTGACAATGTGTTTGATTTAAGAGACAATCGAATTTCAAAGCTACATGCTTGTATTGGTGTTCAACCAGCCAGCCCCAATTCGCCGTCCAAGAATGGTCTTTACAAAATCTTTTTGGGAGACTGGTCGCGAAACGGCTGCTACGTGAATAAAGAAAAGATTGGGAAGGGACAAATGGCGCAACTTCAAGATGGCGACGTTATTTACTTTTTTCAGGAAACTAGAGCTGTTGAATTTTTGGGTTTCCAGGTGGTTATTATTGATACACCCTCTTTTGTTTCCAGGCCACATGCTGATAAGAACGTTATTCTTCCATTCAACGAGGATCCTCTTAGATTCAAAGGATGGGTCAAAGGTACAGTTTCTATTGGACACTTGTCATCCCCCATCTCTTCTTCGCCCATTAATAGAAATGGCTACAAGCATACTCGCTTTAACGAATCCCAATCAGTCACGTCCCCGAACACCCCTGGTAAGCGTGCACATGATGAATCTGAAGGAGAGAGACCTTCCAAGAGAGTATCACGTTATAAACAATAATTTTTTTTGTTACTATTTGCTTAGATGGTTTATAATTTAGAATTTTATGGATGAGTTTGGTTAATTGATATATTAAATAGATAATAAACTATGTTAATATGAATGTTTCTGTGACCTTAAGGTGTCCTGTGTTTGCACACAATGTACTTGTAGATTCCATCAGTACTGATTGTACTCCAGACTTCGTTGAATTTTTTTTTCTTGGACCTTGATTCGGTAGTAAACTGAAAAAAATATTGCCCACGAGTCGATCAAAATGATGTAGCAAGTCAGATATTTGCTGGTGAAGCAGGCAGCCAAGCACATGTAAAAAAATATTTGCGAAGTATCTATGACTGCCATTGATACCTGGTATTGGATATTAATTCAGCTGGACGTTCGATAAAAGTATTAGGTTTGGCAAAGAGGTATGCCATTTTAAAAGGAAAAAGGAAATAAATACATCTACAACCTAGCAGATTTTGTTGAGTTCCAACGTTGTGTTTCATCATCACAATTTGCTAATGCGTGGAAGGGATATCATGGGTAAGCCGCATTCACAAAAAAGGAAGCCCAACACATGGCAGATTCAAGTGAATTTTTTATTGGAAAGCAAATCATATTTTTTAAAAAAACTATATTAAAACATCAAATCATGGGCGCGTAAATTTTGGGGATATATCATAAGTTATCTTTTTTAAAACCATTAGTTTCTAACGGTAACAGGGTCAACACCACTTGCAATGTTGCACTGGTGCATTAGGCGAGTCTCGCCTTCAGCGAATTGGCCAGTGACACTGTGCAAAACACCTTGGTTGTGGAAAATGGCAAGATCGCCCTTCTTCCAAGGGTGGACGTAAATGTTCTTGGGAGAAATGGCGGGGCGAAGAAGTCTGTAAGCCTCCTTGCGAGCATCCTCAAGCTCCAAAACAGAGCCATCGGCGCGGTGCATTCTGTAAACACAAGCGCCATGGACTTGAAGGTGGTGTCTGCCAGTGACGGGGTTGGTCCAGACCATTGGGAGCTTCTTGACCTTGGATTCTTCCCACTCAGGAAGCTCGTCAAGAGGGATCTCCTTGCCCTCAGAGACCATAGTAACACCATCGCTGGTGGCGCGAGCAGGAGAAATAAAAATGTATGGGTGGGGGGCGTACTCGACAGTGGTTCCAAGGGCAAGTTCCTTGTCTTCATCAGAAAGAGCGTCAAAAGCATTGGCACCAGAAAAGAAACCAGTACCAGCCTGAGCAATTTCAATCTCTTCGTTAGTGTCTTCGTACTTAATCTTCATGGTTTTAGTAGTCTCAGGCACGTGGATACCAAGAAGAGTTGTGCAGAGTGGGGGGGAAAGACCGTAGAGGGCAGAGTCAATGTGCCATCTGTAGAAACGAGTGTAGCCGTTAGCAACCTCTTCATCGCTCAAAGGCTTTTGGTGGAAATCAAAGTGGGTGGGATGGCGGAGGTTGATGGAGTCCATGCCGCAGTGGTTCTTGAAAGTACCCTGGCCCAAGACCTGGACTTGGGGCTGGTCAGGAACAGAGACACCATCGCGACGAAGAACAGACTTGTCATGGCGAAACTCCTTGGCGTGGCCATAGGCGCCTTCGCAGGTGGGGTCCATGCGCTTGGTGATTTTGTACTGGGAGCTGGGGGACAAATTCTCTTGGCCGGGAATAACAAGGACGCTGTGGGTCAAGAGGCCTTCCTTAAGTTTCTGGAAGTCTTCGTCGTTGAGATCGGCAGGGTCGGTGATACCAGAGGGTAAAGTGACGACGGCACCAAGAGGAGCATCAGGAATAGGGGTGAATTCGAGTTCTTGTCTGTGAGGCATTTTTAGAGATTGTTGTTAGGAGTTGTTGATCTAGTTGATTGTTGTTTGTAGTTGAGGGGAGTTGTTGTGTTTGATTGATAATAAAACGAAAGGAAAGGAAAAAAAAATTCAAATAATCAGTGGAATTGAAGTCATATTTATATTCAAGATCTAAAGTTCTTTTCTGTTTATCCATGATTTTGATTAATTTACGAGTGAAGGCATAATTGCGGTTCAGCAATGATGCGGGATCCCGTCGGGTCCTGCCGAGTAAAGAAGGTTTAGAGATTACGGTTTTTCGATAGTGGGGGCGGGCTGGGGGCTGTCAGATTTAGTGGTGCGGCTAACAATAAACACCGGCAAAGCCGGTGGTACATGCCGCGGCAACTCCGGCGGAATGAATTTTTTATTTTTGCGGTTTCACTCCCCCAGGCTTCAGACAGGTCACAGCCTAGCCCGCGGAAACTCGAGGCGTATGAAAAAAAAAAAAAGTAGAAAAGAAAATTCCATTCGTCTTTTAAAACCTCCAAAAAGGAGCAAAAAAACTATCAACACATTGAATTGTAGAATTGTTTTTAAGCTTTTTAGTGAAATATGAGCCTACCTGCGCTCGGTACTAGGAAATAGAGCACCATTTTTTCTACACCAATGTGACGTGGTCTTTTAATGAAAAATACATGTATTGATAAAGGTTGTTATGGTATGATATTCTAATACAAGGGTGAAGATGATGGAGTGAAATATGCTCAAGTGGAAAAGAATTGAAAGCAAGACTACTTGCCTTTTGTGAAGAAGCGGATCATTTTATAAACGATTATAATATGGTATGATTTAAATTCCTTAAAGGAGTTTAAAAAAACTTCAAGCTGATCCTCTTCTTCAGTAAAGTAGAACGACATTGCCAGGCAAGTAAGATAAAATCCTGCGTACTCAAGCTTCCAGAGTGATAACCCCGCATAGCCATAAGTGTAGTGGGAGCTAAATATTGATGATGTCTGCAAGAAAAGAATGAAGATAGCCAGCCAAAGAACAATACGGTCGCATTGAAGCATATAGTAAATGCGATGATAAATCCGCTGTTGTGTTTTGTGGGCCTCCAATAGCTCAACATGAAAGCGTTTGATATGAAGACACAAGTGATCCAAAAGGTAGGGGGTAACCAAGGGACCCAAAACGAGATTGATGTAGAGATTTTTGGGATGAATGAAAAGGATGTCCATTTTTGGCGCGTTAAGATAAGAGTTGTGGAAATGGAGCTTTTTGGCTTTATTATATACCTAAGAAAGAATATATTCATTTCTACTTCAATCTGCCATTGATAAAGGTTATAGATTTACTTAAAACACTATTTAAATCATCATTTGTTTACAATATACTTGGGCCTGCCTAAAGCTGATAAAGGCCTTACGGGCTGCATTAAAAATCTATGCTTATCTTTATGAAAACCCCTCTCCGGTGGTTCTTGAAGTGCAATTATGAAACATAGTTGGCCGCATGTAATCCGTTTCTTGCTCCAGTATGGGGACTCTTGACATTTTTGTCTTCTGAAGCTGGGAAATCATTGATACCGTGGTGTGCGTATTTATTCTCTGATTCTGTATTTATATTTTCTCGTGGATCGTCGCCGACAGAGCACTGGCTATAGCTGCTTTCAGAGCTAGCTGTCGAAACAGGCCTAATAATATCGTCGACATCGTCCCCATATCTGGTATTTTCGACGTTGCTGGAGTCTTCGGGGTCGTTAAAATGGGTGATGAACTCAAAAGAAGGAACGTCAGAGGTGTTGAGCTTAATTGAGGGTTCTCTCCCCGCTTCCAAGTCACTGACGACGCGAATCAAGAGAGCAATAAGGTTAAGAAAAATGATGGCTCCGCCTAGTGCCTTATCGGTAAGGCAGGCCACAACACAAAGCAGGACAAAAACCTTTCCAAAAGTAATCATTTTTTCGGTTCAAACTGATTGTTGTTTTATACTGGCTGTTTCTTCTTGTTATTACGTTGGTGTAAGCTGGTGGTTTTTTTCTGGTGAGGTATTTTTTGGCTCCTTTGAAAGGGATTTTTCCCTGGTTTATATATTTAAAAGGTAAATCAGTTTAACATGATAACAAGATGCAAGTAAAACATCAAAGTCTTCATGTAGATGTACAATGATGTGTTTTCTAACAGCTCTGAGAGAAAGAGAGAAAAGAAATTGGACAAATACAAAACTTGGGAAGCTTGATATTAAATTAGGTGTGGCTTATATAAAAAGTCTATAAAACACTGACGGAAAATAATAATTTAAAAGGTCAAACAGTAACACTACACCCATCCTTGCAAAATTGCAAAACAACATATATCTGGCAAGATTGGCGTAGAAGAGTTGATAAAATCCCGTGTGTAAGTAATGGTGGTCTCTGTTGTATGCCAAAGCCGCATAAAGTCCGTAGGACAGCTGGACGGCCACAAACATTGCTGTGACGGTTTTCCCTAGTTTTCGAACCATTTTGTAATATGTTGAACCAATTTTTATATTAGTGTGGAGCAAGGAATTTTCGAAAAAATCCAAGTAAAATCGGTGTCATTTATATACCATTAGATCATACAAATATATAATCAATTCTCTCCATGTTATTCTTACTCTACATGTTTCAACATGTTAGAAGTGGCTCGTCATTGGTGTCCTTAAAACAGTTTTGTGGAGGTTTTTGTTCACGGAATATACCCACTATTTCAATTGTTAACGCTGGGTCTAACATTCTACTACTGTGGTCAATAATCAAGTGGTTAAATATAGATAGATTAATGAGACTCATGTTTACGACTGTTCGTTTAAAAAAGACAGAACTTTAAGTGTGGTTAAATAGGTTCAATTTAACCACAAAACAAAGTTATTTTTAATACTACTCCACATGAGAAAACTATCATAAAATACATGCTCTATATTGAACTAATACTGTTTCCACAAACTAGTGTTTAACAATGCTTTCTTTTTCAATTTCATTAACGAAAACTAAAAGGCCATATCAATTCATCGGGAAATATATTGCTGTTGTATGGTAAGATAACCAAAAGAATTGCCAGGCTATAGTGTAATAAAAACCCACATAAAGCGTTGGCGAATTTGACATAGTCTGTCAAAATAAAAAAGTCCAGGAGAAAGATACTTTGGAACACGTATATAAAGACAGAGACTATAAAAAGATAGATCCCGGCATGAATAATCACAGGTGTATAGTACTTTATGACTTGATCTTCGACTTGTGGGTGGAACGCGGGCTCGTCGTGGATATCATGGAGTTCAAAGGTGCTTGAAGTGCTATATAAAATATATTTCATTTTTTCTGTGTCCAAAATAAGAGAACAATGTGCAGTAATGTATTTGAGAGTTTTTCAATGGCTTTATGAGGGAGATTTTTGAGTTTTATAATCTCTAGCAAGCTTACTGAATGGATATTAAGCCCATGACTATGTGGTCTGTGACTTAGTTAAAATAGATCAATATCACATTATATGTTTCATAAATATTTTAAAAATATAAAACGCTTAATAAATGACATAGATATTTTTGCTTATGCAAATTGATTTAAGCTGGGAATATAAATATAAACTTAGCTTAATATGTTGTTAAAAATATAATAGTAACGAAAAGACCCAGTGATCCAAAAAAAAAGTCTCTGAAATAGCTGTCATGGCACAGATGTTCAAAATGAAGCTTCGAAAAGATTAAGGCTCAAATGAACCGTATCGAATAGATAAAGAATCCACGTGCCAAGATAAAAATAAAACTAAAGTGGTCCTTCTGCGCAAGAAACGATGAGTTCCGCAGGAAACTGAAATACTGGGGTACATCCATGATATGTCATCTTTATTGGGGAATGTGTTTATTTTCAGACATCATTTACGTAATGATTTATGGATCGAGTAGTGGGTCTCAATGCAGATACATTTAATGCCTACACCTTTCAGCGGGCATGCCCATTTTATCAATCCCTTAAAAGGACACAGACCTGGTGCTATCGGTGATTTCACCAAAAAAACATGTTTTTTTTTCACTGGTTCTTTCCAACTTAATGCTGGGTGAACTTCGGGAGTGAGAGACAATGACCCATATATAAAAGGCAATTTCCTTAACAAGAACGGGATTTTTGGGGAAAGAAAGCGGAAAAAATAAGCAAATTTTGATATGATTCCTAAAGCAAAGACTATATTCAACTTTTATATCATTTTTTTTCTCAGATCGATATCTTTTTTTTTTAGACATCCTATGATTATAAACATCAGAAAAGACGACACAAACACCCCGCTGGTTTTGGCCGTTGTGCTTAGTATCTCTGGGGTCGTGGTTACGATTGTTGTGGGGTTTACGATCTGGAGCCTCAAACGGTCGCGCAAAAAGGCCCAGATGGAGTTTTTCGAGGTTGACCAAGAATTCCTCGTGCCTCTGCCGCCAGGATACCAGTACCGCCTCCAGAACGTGGATGCTATTGCGAGCCCCGATCCGGCGCGGGGGGTCTCGCCAATAGAGCGCTGGTTTGTGCGGCGGCGCCGAGGAGACGAGTACAGGGATCCTGTCGTGGTGGACAGTGTGCTGGTGGCATATGGAGGGGAGTGGCCCATTTGCGTTCGCACGTACCCGAGAAGCCATCCGCTGTACGATGAGACCCAGCGCGGGGTTGTTGTTACGCGCATGCCTCCCATTCCCCTGGCGGAGCTACCACGCCTGCCGGACGCGGAGTTTGCGCGGCCGGTAGACGTACGCCCGATCGTCACGCCCGAAAGCACTGTTTCTACAGAAGAGGGGCCTCTCAGTCCCGCAAATACGGCGGTGCAGAGTGGAAGCGCTACGGCGAATGGTGCCCGGACGGTGTTACCGTGCGGACGACGGAAAAACACGACCCGGCCCGTGGTTCACCTTGGTGCGCGGCCGGACGACTCGACGTTTATTGGGACCAAGACGGCGGCAGGACATGTGGCACTGATATCCAAGGGGAATATAGACCATGACTTGGATGAAATGTGCGTTGTGTGCCAGGAAAAGGTGGTGGACAAGCCGGAAGAACAGGAGGAGGAGGAACCGGTGGTAACCTTACCATGTTTGCATTCGTTTCACGAGTGTTGCATTGCTAGGTGGATGATTTGTTATAACCCAAGATGCCCAGTATGCAGTAAAGTGTATATAATCCGCAATGGCAAAAAAAGAGAACGAACAGTTAGAAAGTGGTAATTAGAAAATTATAAAAGATAGAATATAGAGAAAGAATATAACCCTCATAAAAAATACCATTAAAGTACAAACAGTACACATCATTTTGGGCCTTAAAAATTTTTCAAGCTTTACAATATGCAAGTTTTCAAATTAGAGCAAAGAAATCCACAACACTTTTTTTTATTATATTTATAAGACATGTCAAATCGTACAAAAAGATGTTTACTCCTTGGTCTTTTGAGTACCTCTGAGGAGACCAGTTCTTCTGGCAGCAATAAGACCGACCTTCTGACCAGGAACAGCGTTTCTGGAGATAGTGGAGGCCTTACCAATGTGCTGGTGGTTACCACCACCATGGGGATGGTCGACGGGGTTCATGGCAACACCACGAGTTCTGGGCCACGAGTTTCTCTTGACCTTGTACTTGTGGAAGGCTCTGCCAGCCTTAAGGAGAGGCTTGTCAATACGACCACCACCGGCAACAACACCAATGACACCACGGGCGTTAGAAGAAACAATCTTCTTGGCACCAGAGGGAAGCTTCAATCTAGTCTTGCCCTCATCGGGGTTGTGGCCAACAACGATAACGTAGTTACCAGAGGTTCTGCCGAGGGAACCACGGTCACCGGGCTTCTCCTCAACGTTGGAGAGGATGGTACCCTCAGGAACGGAGCCCAAAGGAAGAATGTTACCAACGTTAAGGGAGGCCTTGGCACCGGCGTAGATGAACTGGCCAGTGTAGATACCCTCATTGGCAATGAAGGTCTCCTCACGGAGCTTGTACTTGTAAGGGTCACGGAAGACAACCTTGGCAAGAGGAGCACCTCGACCAGGGTCGTGAACAATCTGCTTAACGACACCGCGGATGTAGCCCTCACGCTCAACGTAGTCGAGCTTTCTGAGCTTAGCAGCACCCTTTCTTAAACGGGTGTGGGAGGTGAAGATGGAACCAGCACCCTTTCTCTGATTGCGAATGACGCGACCTGAAAATATAAGTTAATAAATGAAATACAATAGAATCAAATCATATCCATTATTCCAAATGTTCTTGTCGAAAACTGTGCTGTCGATTGTCGTCTTGCAAAAATGGGTTGACAAATTTAAATCATGAATATTAGGTATATTTCTCAAATGAAAAATTTTCTTTCTGGTGTCTAACGAGACAAAAGGCAAACGAGCAAACGTATGTTGGTATCTGGATTAAAGTATTGACGAGAACGACCCAAGCACTTCATGAACTATTGGCTATGAATATACAATCGTGGGATTATAGACTTACCCATGGCTGTTTATTATTGTCGTTGATTGTCAGCTGGCGGACACCTTTTCGAAAAGAGGGAAAAAGATAGACTCAAAAAAGAGGAGAGTAAAAAAAAGGGGGGGGAGGGAAAGGAAAATTTTTGAGTGAGTCCTGGCACACACACACAGAAGCTGGCTCACAGACAATTACACTATTGTGGTTAGAGCACCCGCTTACACATACATAGTAACAAATACCCTGACCCTCGTGTTAACCTTGTTACAAACTACGATATTGTGTAACAAAGTGAAAATTTTTTGCGGGCTAGGGTTTTTGTGTCATCTGATTTAGTGACAAAACAAAATTACAAGAAAGTAATTGCCACTTTGGGCTGACTCTAGCGTTTATTAAACAGTCACAGATATTGCTACATTAGGAAGTATATATTTGGTACCTGTATATATGTGAGACTGGAATAGTTTTCGAAACAAAACTCAAAAACTTCCACTACCACCATCTCTAGAAATAAAGTCAAGTGACACCTTTAAAGCAAACTTAAGCTAAAATTCATATGTCTTAAGTTATATGGCATAAGTGTTTTTATTTAACTTTTTTAGAAACGTTCCTGCTTTGGAATCGTTCTTCTAGCACTATTTTAGGTTTTTTTTCATGGCACATGTGAAATTTTCCAACCAAAAAAAAAAAAAAAAAAAAAAAAAAAAAAAAAAAACAAAACAAAGTCTGCATGGAAAAAAAACAAAGATAACCAACCATCCCCGCACTTTATCACGTCTTAAAAACAGTAATATTTGAAAAAAAACGTGTATGATTAAGATATATTCACATAGATTCATAAATTCATAAATTCATTTAATTATCATTATATATAAGGCATAAAATATTTTAACATTAAATAATAGGCCAATTGGCTGGATAAGGTAACGGCATTGGAGAAGAATTTCAATGCATATAGTATACAAAGAAAATACTCCTTTCAATTAGTTTTCTTTCCATTGCTGAATTTTTTCTTCTTCATCACCAAATTTCAATTGATTAGTTGAATAAAACCAGCAACTATCAATAAGCAAAAAACATTTCATCAAGATAAGAGAAGTTTTATTTTCTCAGTCATTTCGAACATCAAGCAAAGGAGGAGGAAAGGAAAATGGTAACAACCCCCACACATATTTTTTTCTTTCTTTTTTTTTTTTTTTGGAATTGAAATATATACTTTGGGATTGTAAAGCATCTTCAAAACCTGTAAATGGTGAGGATTTATGCCTTGGTTTCGGCAGCAGCAGCCTCAGGAACAGCGGCAGCAGCAGGAGCAGCAGCATCTTCAGTCTTCTCAGTTGCAGCATCAGTCTTTTCAGTTGCAGCCTCAGTTTCGGTTGTAGTTTTGGCTTCAGCATTTTCCCCGTCATTGGGCTTGCGCTCTCTAACAGCGCTGATTCTAAGTTTGCGATCTTCAAGAGCCTTATCAGCATACTTGGCAATAGCCTTCTGCTGGCTCTCAGTATCATTAAACTTAACAAAGCCGTAGACAAACTTAATGTAGCGATCTGAAGCCTTGTTGCGCTTGGTTGTGGTGACTACAAAGCCCCAAACAGGGTTGAGATCCTTGAAGTGTTCAGCCAGCTGTTCATTGGTGGTGTTGTAAGGAATATTACTGACAAAGATGGTATCTGTGTGAGAGATATCGTCAGGAACACGTTCCCGCTTGATGTGCTTCTTGGACTTTTTCGCCTTGGGGGTTGAGGTGGAAGTTGCAGGGGTAGAAGCAGACTCGGTGGCGTCCTTTGATTCAGTAGTAGATGTTGACTCCGAAGTTTCAGATTCATCCTTGGAGGCAGGCTTCTTAGACTTTCTGGGAGCACGTTTTCTAGCGGTCTTTTCCTTCTCCTCAGGCTATATTTCAATCAGAGTTAGTGATTGGTCAGTGTTGTGGTGGGGTGGCGTCATCACCAAAAATGGATGAAAAATAAAATAATAGGTGGTTAAGCAGCATACCTTCTCGGGGTTGGCAACCTTGACAGCGATAGTGCGATTGTCAATGGTTTTTCCATTCATAGTAGAGACAGCCTTTTCGGCCTCTTCTTTAGAAGAGAGACTGACAAAGGCAAATATATTACTCCGTCTCTTGTTAAAGTATTTGTTGTGAGAGCGGGGGATAGTGACGCGTTCTCTAGAAAAAGAGAGTCAGTAATGGGTATTATACGAATATGCAACATCATCCATGTTGCGCGTTGGGTGGCGTGAAAAAAAATTAAAAAATTGAGTATCAATCACAATGTAGGAAATATCACAAGGGTGTGTTTCTTTTAAAAAAATTAGAAGAAACTTAAAGAGAAAACACATACACAGTGAAGTCTTCCAAAAAGGTCTTAATCTGGTCTCCAGTGACCTTGTTAGGGAGGTTTCCGAGGTAGATTCTGTTGGCGAGATCCTCGGAAGTGGCTGTAGAAGGAGCTTCAATCTTCTCGACAGTAGGGGCGGTTTGAGTGACGGTTTCGGTAGACATTGTTGCTGGATATGCAAAAAGAGGATGTGTAAGATATATGGAAAAGGTAGTGAAAAGGAAGAGGGAATTAACAAGATGATGACACGCTAGTGGCTAATCTTTAGAACAGACAGGAGATATAATGGGATTTATATACAAAGTAGAAGTATACAAAGAATTTCAATAGTAGATTAGAGGTTTGGATGTTGTGTGAAGAGAAAAAAAAAAAAAGAGGAAAGGGGAAAAGAAAAAAAAAAGAGGAAGGAAGGAAAGAAATAGAAAAAATCGGGAAAATAAATATTTTTGGCTAGAAAAAAAAGGGGCGAGATGAAGGAGGGGTGGTTGACAGTAGAGGTGGGCAAGGGAACGAACTATATCAGTGTGTGTAGATATTTATGTGCACACACACACACACGGGGCTGGCTGATTTGTATGGCCATGACATGCTTTTACGATGCATTTTGTCAATAAGCTCATGCCGTCGATTCAAGCGCCCAAAAGAAAGCTTGGTGGTGGCTAGTCACACCGAGTCAGGTCATTGTTAAGAGTCACCCTTCTATTCAAAGTAAAAGTTTAAAAATATTTGATATATAAAGATATTTTTATTTTTTTTTCTATAAAACGCGTTTATATGTATCTATTGTATTTTCTATATGTTCAAAGGTTGGAGGTTTGAAATTTTCAAAGCGGCCACATGGCAGTTGGCGATTTGATTTTTGGAGGGTCTCTGCATGTTTGTTGTTTCTGCAGGCTGGATGGCTGGATGGCTTTTGCTGGCTTTTGCTGGCTTTTGCAGGCTTTTGCAGGCTTCCACAGGTTGCCCATACTTTCCATAAAAAATCCACCTTGGAATAACAAGCTCAGAAAGAAGCAGAAAAGTTCCCAAGTTCCAAGTTTTAATCTTTAATTTTTAACTTTTATCGCTCTCAAAACCCTCGGCCACTCATCACAAAGCCATGCCACGCTAAAAGATAAGCTTTTTAACAAGCTGGATTAGTCAAGACCCCTCCCCCACAAAATTGCTTATATCACGTGATATAAACCTTTGTCAGTCCTTCTTTCTTTTTCTTTTTGAACTCATTCGCCATCAATCCTTCTCTTCTTCTACCACTACTACTATTTACATATACATTTAGAATACCCAAATATGACCCAAAAAGCACCCCTCATCAAACTTCTTTCCGGAAAATCTATCCCCGCCGTGGCTCTGGGTGTTTACGAAACCCCCGCTGGAGAAGCCGCCAAGGTGGTCGAATATGCCTTGTCGCAGGGCTATCGCCATATCGATTCAGCTGCTGCCTACCATAACGAACAACAAGTAGGCCAGGGCATTCTCAACTTTCTCGAAAAAACCCCCAGTGTCAAGCGAGAAGATATCTTCTATACTACCAAAATCAAGGAGCGCGATCAAGGCTACGAAAACGCCACCCGCGCAATTAAGCATTCCCTGGAGCTCGTCAAGGGACTCGGCTACATCGACCTGGTTCTGGTCCACTCACCACTCAGCAACCGCGAAAAACGCTTGGGCACCTGGAAAGCTCTCCAGGAGGCTGTCGACGCTGGCCTCATCAAGGGCTCCATTGGCGTATCCAACTTTGGCATCCACCATCTCAAAGAGCTTCTTAGCTGGGATGGCCTAAAATACAAGCCTTCAGTCAATCAGATTGAGCTTAGTCCCTGGCTTCAGCGCACCGAGCTTGTCCAGTTCTGCAAAGACAATGGCATTGCTGTCGAGGCATACTCTCCTCTGACTCGCGGAGAAAAACTAAGTGACCCGAAGCTGGTCAGCCTTGCCAAAAAATACAACAAGTCTCCTGCCCAGATCCTCATCAAATGGTCTCTTCAAAAAGGCTTTATTCCTCTTCCCAAATCAGTCCACGAAAACAGAATCAAAAGCAATATTGATGTGTTTGACTTTGAGCTAACCCCAGAAGAGGTCGATACACTTGGTGATAAAAGTGAATACTTTTGGACTGAATGGGATCCCACTACAGCTCCTCTTTAAATCAATTGACTTTTTCTCTTTAAAAAAAAAATAAGTAAATCTATTGTAATTTAATTTGAAATTTATTTTAGTGATCATCATAGTATATAGGAGGTGGCGGTTTTTTGGAAAAAAGAAAAAAGAAGGCACTTCCAGCCGTACCTTCGCCTAACCAGCCTCAGCTTGTAACGGAAACCAGAATCCGATAAGAAGTATATAAACCGGATTAGTAATTCAACATACAACCACCATTTAGCCTTCATAATACTTTCTTATCAGCCTGCTCTGTGCCTTTTCCTTTCCTTTTGAAATTTCTCATCATCACCCATCACTCTCAACCGTTTCACTTCTTGCCACTTAAAAACGCCCTATACACAATGTCTTCCAAACTCTACGCCAACGGTGAGCTCCATATCTTTTTCTCTCATAAGAACCCATTTTAATCCCTTTTCTCCTTAGAATTTCTTAACTTTGTTAACGCCTCTCCCTCACCTTATCATGCCGTCCAAACCGCAAAGATTCTGCTGACTGCCGCGGGGTTTGTTGAGATTTCCGAGCGTGTGGACTGGTCCAACCAAGTCGAGCGAGGAAAGAAGTATTTCCTTACCCGCAATGGCTCCTCCATCGTCGCCTTTGGTGTCGGCGGCCAATGGAGCCCAGGCAATGGTATCTCCATTATTGGTGCCCACACCGATAGCCCAGTGCTCCGGGTGAAACCCAACTCCAAGAGAACTGCAGCTGGCTACAAGCAGGTCGGTGTCGAGACCTACGGTGGCGGTCTTTGGCACACTTGGTTTGACAGAGATCTGTCACTAGCTGGCCGTGTTCTTGTCCGTCATCCTGAAACCGGGGACTTTGTTCCAAAGCTTATTCACATCAAGAAGCCCATTCTCAGAATACCAACCCTCGCAATTCATCTCAACAGAGGCTCTGCTGACAAGTTTGAGTTCAACAAGGAGAAGGAGCTTTTCCCCATCCTTGGTCTTATTGAGAAGGAGCTCAACAAGGGAACCGAGGCTGTATCCTCTCCAGCCGCTTCCGAAAAAACAGAGTCCGAGGAGGCCGAGTTCGACCCTCTGGGCAAGATCGAAGACCGCCATGAAAAAACTCTCCTCGATCTTATTGCTGCAGAAGCTGAATCAAAAGTCGAGGACATTGAGGACTTTGAGCTTGTTCTCTATGATACTCAGCCCTCTGTTCTCGGTGGCATCAACGACGAGTTCATCTTTTCCCCTCGCCAGGACAATCTCAACTCCTCGTTCACCTCCTTGGCTGCTCTCATAGAGTCCATCAACACTGATTCTTCTCTTGAAAACGACGAAGGAATCCGCATGGTCACCCTCTTTGATCACGAGGAAATCGGCTCTGCTTCCGCCCAAGGCGCCGATTCTAACCTTCTTCTTGCTGTTCTTTCTAGACTAGCTTCCCTTCCCATTGCCGGATCTTCTAAAGAACCTACGGCTTCCAGCCCTTATGAAACTTTCTCCAAGTCTTTTCTCATTTCTGCAGACATGGCCCATGCCGTGCACCCCAACTACCAGGCTAAGCATGAGTCTAAGCACGAGCCCCAAATGAACAAGGGCCTTGTCATCAAGATCAACGCCAACCAGCGCTACGCCACCAACTCTCCTGGTATCGTGCTTGTTAAGCAGGCAGCTAAGATCGCCAAAACCCCTCTCCAGCTTTTTGTCGTCAGAAACGACTCGGCCTGTGGTTCGACTATCGGCCCCATCCTCGCCTCCAAGCTCGGAATCCTGACTCTTGACATTGGCAGCCCCCAGCTTTCCATGCATTCTATCCGCGAGACTGCGGGAACTCGCGACATTGAGTACTCCATTGCTCTTTTCAAGTCTTTCTACGAAAATTACTCTACCTTGCAGTCCAAATTCAAGATTGATGGACCTCAGCTTTAAATGAGCAGAAAATAATAAAAAAGGTTTACCGTAGATCTATGTAGTTAGATTTTTGTTGAGAATTTATTGGTGTGTTTTCGCAACACGAAAGCAACGCGTGGAACGCGTAAAACACGTGAACAACGCGACTTTGTTTACTTTTTTGTTTTGTTTTGTTTTGTTTTGGTAGTTTTATTTTTCAAAGGGTTCCTTATTTTTCTCCCCTTCCCTCTTTCTCTCATCACCAAGAATCAAATATCAACCCTATTCCAACAAATACCATGTCAGTAAAGGATCCGCTAGCCTCGGCATTCGACAAATCGAGCCACCGCAAGGTTTTTCCTCACAGTGTAGGAATAACCCGATTGGCGTACTCGCGTGATGGTAAATACCTTTTTACAGTCGGCAGCAACTCGGTAGTATACCGATTCAAAGCCGGCACAGACGAACAGTCCAAGACCATTACATTGGACCGCAAGAAAGAGGACGACGGGAAGAAGGAAGAGGAGGAACAGGAGGAAGAAGAAGAGGAGGAGGAAGAAGAAGAGGAGGAGGAAGAAGAAGGGGAAGGTAGTAATATGAAGCAATATGGCATTGCAGCCAATGTAAGTGTATCAGTCTACGAGAATGAAATTTGTATTTTTTTACTGACAGATTAGGACAAATCGTTCTTTATATTTTCGGACTCGGGACGTGTAGACAAATACGGAATCGAATCAATGGAGTTTGAGGGTAATGTCACGCGCATGGCTCTCGCAGTTCGCGACGTTTCGATTTCTTCTGATTCCAAATGGATTGCAGTTTGTGGCGAGTAAGTTTTGTCGTTAAACCAAAAGGATTTATTTCCTCCAGCCCTCACAACGCAAAAAACATACAATTACTGACATACTTTAGCGAATCTGAACTTAAGATTGTCAATGTCGAGGACATTACCAAGGTTATTTCGGTACAAAAGTTCCATACCTCCGGCATCAAGCATGTGTCATATCACCCCAGCGACATTTTGATCTCCACCTCGGACGTCGAGGGTGTTCTCCGATTCCTTGCCATTCCACGACAGGAGTCTTCTTCGGTCGACCTGACCCAAAAAATCGACGGTATCATCCCCAAGCTCCGCGGCGATGATGCCTACGCAAGCTCCAAGGTGGCCTGGCACAAGTCGGGACAGTATTTTGCGGTCCCCACGCCCCTTAACTCGGTCGCCATTTATAATCGAGACATGAAGGAACTCATCAGTTTCCCAATCAACAGAGATGTTATCAATGACATAAAGCGCCGCCAAAAATCCAACGGCTCCGCAAAAGATACCGAGGAAATTTCTCGCGCTGACCGCGAGGACGATGAAGAAGAGGACAGCCATAGCCATGGACTCGTCTCCGAAGCGATTTCGGATCTATGCTGGTCTCCCAGTGGCGCCTACCTTGCTATTTCAACAGCCGATGGTTTACTATTGATTTGGGACGTGTCTACGCGCATGCTTTTACGAGTCAACAAGGTCAATTTTAAAATCACCAGTCTTTCTTGGAACCCCAAGGCCAATGAGATTTCATTTGCCACGTCACAGGGATCACTGCACACGTTTTCGGATGCCATTGATTTAAAGGTTTCAAAGCACTCGCCCTTTGAAAGGGGTCTTGATTTTGAATTTGAGCACTTTTCTGAACAGAATAAAACAGCTAATAACAAAGAGTCTAATGAACAACCCAAACGAAGCCATGATCTGGACAACAGATTGGGAGACCAACAAAGACTTCCCAAGGAGCTTGAAGACAACTACGACGATGGTGACGATAATCTTTTAGGGTCAATGGCCAATGGCGATGACGCTTTTATTGAGGACGATGATGGAACCTATGCCAAGGAGATTGCCGAAGAACGTTTACGCAAAAGAAAACGCGAAGCTGGCATAGACGATGAGGATAATGACTATGATGATCGAGAACAAAATGGGGGCCATGGTGCTGCGAATGGGTTTCTTACACGCGACAAAATGCAAGCGATTATATCGTATGCCACGGCCCATGTCAAGGACAGTTTACGCGCCAGCAAATACCCATCTTTCCAGCAAGGGTCGACGCGATGGCAAAACGGCCGGCGGCATCTCACAGTGAATTTTATAGGATACGTCTGGACGCTGAACGAGGGCCCACACAATGATGTTTCTGTCGAGTTTTTCGATGTGGGCTCTAATAGAAAGTACCATTTCCGTGACACTGCGGGATTCGACTTGGCGTGCTTGACCAAGAGCGGCGCCTTGTTCGCACGTTCGGGCACAAGCGACAAAAACGATCCCGTGCAAAAGAACTTGAAAACTCACAAACTTATGCAGGTCCCGCGTATCTACTACCGACCGCATCTTGGCGGCTCGTCTGCCAGCTGGGAGTACAAGCTTATTCCACAAATCCATGGCACTATTTCCAACATTGCCTTGTCTGAAACACGCATCCAGGTCTATACGAGCGAGGGATACGTTTTCACATTCACACTGGGCGGCACCCCGGTTCGTGTCAATAGTATAAACGACCGAGTAATCACATCAGCCGCGTTTGGCGATTACTTCATGACGGTGTGTGAGCCACCAGGCGCCAAGGACTCGAGCTGCCTGCGGTACTCGATTGAGAATGCAAACACGTTTGAAATGATTCAAAACAACCATCCACTCAGTTTATCTCCTGGATCCAAGCTCGTGGCTGCGTTTTTTTCTGCCTCGGGAGACCCCTGTATTTATGATTCGAATGGATCGCTCAAGATTCTCACAGCATGGCGAGCCATGTTTCAGGCGCCATGGATTCCTATTTTCGATGCTAGGGTTCCCGGAGAGCATGAGCTGAGCGAGGTTGCTCAGCTCTTGGAGAAAGCCGAAAATGATCAAGACGACGAAGACGAAGACGTTTTTGACATTCAGGATTTCGACGATGACGGAAACAAAAAGAAGTCCAAGGACCTAGTTTCCGAGAAGGAAAAGGGCATCCAGACCCGCTTAGACCAGATCATGAGCCGACGGTTCTGTCCTCTGGGTTTAAACGAAGATAATGTATTTTTAGCATACCCCCTGACCGGAAAGGAGCTTGAGTTCCCACTACCCTCGTACATGGATGAGTTTGAGCTGCAGGTACCAGCCATCACCGATTCTCGTCATGAGCAGGCCTATCTTGTACAGAGCGTGAGCCATGAGCTGGCCAAGGACCGCGGGGAGGCCGGCGCCGAGGAAAGCGACGGCTGGCGGCTGGAGATGAATAAGTCGCTACTGCGGCTGTTTGGCGCGGAGTGCGGAGAACGTAAGTCGGACAAGGCCCTTGAGATTGCGCGGTTGCTGAGCACCTCCAACTCGTTGGCTCTCGCAAGCAAAATTGCAGTGGACTCAAGCTTACCTACGTTGGCCAATGCCATCAACGATCTGCGCGAGGCTATGATTCTAAAGGAACAAGAAGAAATGGAAGGGTCGGGGTATTAAAAGTTGATTTGAAACTGGAACCTGTTATATAAATTTTTGTAACGATACAATTATAAAACTGACATTTGATGAAACTTTGAATTGAAAAGTGATATTTTAATCTAAAGAGACGATATAAATTTTTTTTATTTATAGTTAAATACCCAGAGATTTTCAAAAATACAGTTGGATCGTCTAGCTCTTTTTTCAATTCAATGACCGAGTTACAGCTTTGTAATTTTTTTTTAAAATGAAACTTTCCAGGCTGGTTTTGAGGCGTATCAATTTCATAGATATCTTGGTAAGAGCTCCTTAAAGGGCCTCTTCTCTCAACCGCATAATTTCCTCATGGGAAATTCTATTTGAATTTTCCAACCTGAGGTTCCTCTGTTTCCTATTCGGTAGCTCCAATGTACTTATTGATAGAATTCCCTCGTCACTGATTGAAAATGTCACCTTTACAGTAACTGCCCCAAGGGGCAGAGGCTGAATTTTAAAAATAAGCTGTCCAAGCAGTTTATTCCCGGCAGCAATCTGGCGCTCACCTTGAAAAACCTTGATTATTATGCTGCTTTGGTTGTCCTCTGAGGTTTTAAACTCTTGGGATTTCGTGACTGGTATCGGGGTATTTTTTTCAATAATTCTCACAAAATCTCCATCAATCACCTCTATTCCAAGTGACAAGGGAGCTACCTCGCTAAAATTAATTTGGGCTATATTCCCAGTAACGCAGCCAAACTGAGACGCAGCATGTAGGGCCGCACCAAAGGCAACAGCGCTTTCAACAGAAACATCTCTACAGATCCTGCTGCTCGGAAACATGCGTGTTAAAAGGTTATTTGCGAAATAAGGAATCATGCTAGAGCCCCCGACTAGAATGATATGGCTGATATCCAAGTTGGGATTTTTCAATTTGGCAGCCCCAACTGCCTTGCTTATAGTAGTTTCCACCCTTTGAAATAATCCTCTAGATAGCTCTTCGAATTTAACGCGCGTCAGTGATAATGGACAAATGAAGTTATTATCAAGAGACATGTGAAGAGTGTATCTCCATTCAGTTTCTTTACTCAGCGTTTTTTTGGCATCTTCAGCAACCATAAAGACTCGGCGTACTTGATCTGAATCTTCGGAAATATCAATACCATGAGTTGATTTAATTTTGTTTTTAAAATGGTTATAAATACAAGCGTTAAAGTCTACCCCACCCAGATGCATGTCCCCTTCTTCTGCAAGTACGGTGTATTGGTTATCAAGAACGTTGAGAATGGAAACATCAAAAGTGCCTCCCCCAAGATCAAATACAAGAATATCAACCCCCTTGTTTTCTGTAGTACCATTTTTATCAGTAGTGCCGTTTGTTTCAAAGTTAGTTTCATGGCTGTAAATCATCGCGGCAGCAGTGGACTCCGTTAAAAGGCGTATTTCTTCAAATCCGGCCAAACTTGCAGCAATTTTTGTTGCATCACGTTGATCATAATTAAAGTGGGCTGGCACAGTAACAACTGCCTTGGTGACTGTTTTTTTGAGAGAGGCCTCAGCATTTTCTTTAATCTGTTTCAAAATATGAAGAGCGGCTTCCACTGGCGAGACCATTTTGGTGTTATTGTCTTTAAATTTGAGCTGAAACGCGGCGTTTCCATTATTATCGATAATTTCGTAAGGTAAATTTTGAGAATTTTCTATTACTTTTGGATCTCGTGTGCTTAATCCAATAAACCGTTTTGAGTTGGTAATAATAGTACTTTGATACTGAGAATTTTGAGCCCAATTAACATCACCTACTTCAAACTTGTCTGGTGATGTGTAGGTAATAACTGAAGGAAGTAATCTATCGGAATTGTGCTCTATGACTTTGAACTTGCCTAAGTAATAAGCTGCACAGCTGTTGGTTGTACCCAGATCAATGCCGATTGCCACTTGATCGTCCTTTTTATTTGAGTCAATCATTTTCATGATTTTAATGCAACGTGGAGTTCTTTTTTAAAATTAAAATTTAACAAACAAGAAAGTTACTTGGACGTATTGATTTCAATTTATAAAGGTTCTAAGTTTATCGATAAATATTGAACAACACACTCTCTAGTGGGTGGGGATCTTTTACAGCCATCTCAGGAGGCTAATTGCCAACGCTATAGTGAATATTGCATAGGCGTATATTGGCGATTTTTGGTTAATTCTCAACTAACTCGGATTTTGTTTTAGTACATCGCCAGTCGATAAACTTTGTTTATCTACCCTTTCAATCACTGTTGTTGCTGTAGCATATTAAGGCTTACAGACTAAAATCGACATAAACCAAAGGTTTCGCTGGCTTTGCACAATGACATCAATGTCCAGGATTCGGGAGTGCGTTTTTTATTGCCATTTAATTGCTCTTCCACAACAATGAGCTACGATTGAAGCCATTGCGATGGAATAATTGAACCTCCACAAAGTATCAGTGCATATTTAATGGCCTCATAAGATACTTTTCCTTTATTTCTTTTGGGTTAGGCTTTTCATAAAAAGACCGTAAAACCTGTAGACTTTTTTCGTTTTGGACAGCCTTTTGCAACATCAGTGCTATTCGGATGGATATATATGATTTAAAGTTACCCTCTCAAAAATGAATATGATTATATAATAAATTACTCAATCAAAATATGTTTGGCTCGCCTTTTCTCTAATTTCCTACTATGGTCTTTCGACTACTTCCACTGTCTTAACCCATAGATGACCTTCTTATTAACAGATCATCGAGATATGAACTATATATCTATTTAGTCGAATATAAACATCATGTTTCTTACCTTAAGCCTTGATTAAGGAGAGAAGAAGACATAAATAACTACGCTATATTACCGCGTGATTAATATCAGACTTAATGTTAGTGGACTCAAATCAGTTTTCCATTTTCTCGAGTTGAGTGGTTTATTGGCAAATATCAAAGTCACTTTATATAAAATCAACTTAATATTCATTGTTTAGTATTATTTCATTTTTAGTTCACGCGGGTATTGTGTATTGCGACTTTGTTTGAAAGACATTTAAAGAGTGTAAAAGTGATTATCTTCTAAAATTTTTATCATTTTTTTATTAACTTTACTTTGAACTAAATATGAAAAAGAGGTTGGGTTATATGAAGGCCGTGAATGTAGCAAAACCGATAGAGTTTAATGTGGTAATGCCGAGAGAGAGAGAGAGGGAGAGAAAGGGAAAGGATTAAATGACAGGAATCGTTGCAATTGTTTCTTCCGTTTTTTCGTGCTATTTTATTTCATTTTTTTTCAAGACATGGTTCTTTATAAAAGACCATCGGCCTTGGCCTTTTGATAGGCCTTAACGGAAGCGTAATCTTCAGCATTTGGTCGGATAATAGGCTTCTCTTTAAGGTGAATGGGGACTTGGCCTTCTGGGGTGCCAGGGATAGTCTTTTCCAATTTCTAAAAGGAGATTTGGTTAGTACTAAGGGAGAGCATGAGTCGAAAAAATTTCTCGGATAAACTTACCAACTTGTCAAAAACACACTTGTTGAGGAGACGCTCTGCTGGTCTGCAGCCGGAAAATTGGTGGTTTTGCTGTTCAAGACACTGCCAGTGGAGTCTGAATTCTTCGAGGCAGTGCTTGTTGATATCTTCAAGAACAGAAATGGCGCAGCGGGTAACTCTTCGGCCCTCCTTCAGGCAGTCAATCTCGCCGTTGCCGTTGGACTCCTTCTTGCACAACATGTAGTCGTCGTTGTATGGGAGGCATCGAGCGCCAATGAAGAACGAGGCTGACAGCAGAGGAGCGGTTGTGGCGCCGACCTCAGGAACCTGGGGGATGTGATCAGGAAGGGGGGTCTTGTCGATAAGGAGGTGGTGATCGTTGACGACTTCTCTGCCAGACATTGTTACTGTGAATGCAAATAAAGGTGTGTGTGTTAATAAGAGGTTGGTTGTTTTGGGAGGGAGGGTTTTTTTATTATTAAACAAATAAAAAAGGGTTGGTGATGATTGGAGTGCTTATTTTTTTTTTTGGAGGAGCAAAAAACGGATGTAGGTGTTTTGGTATGGGGGGGCCGGTACGTGTTGGGCTTTTGGAGGGTTTGGGAAGACTGGCAGGTAATTTTTTCTGTGAGCCTGTAAGTCTGTGAGCGCTGAGAGGAAGGGGAAAAAAAAAAAAAATTAAATCAGCGGGCGGTGATTGGCAGAAGCAATGTTCTGGTATGTTCGCAGGGACATATATTACTGTGGTATAACCCCAACCCTGAAAAATATTTTTATGAAAAATTCTAAACGAGCCAACATCACCACCACCACCATCTAAAAAAAAATAAACAAACTACAAGCAGTAAATAAAAATCATCACCACTAAGGATCCCACACCCCCATCCCTAGATATCGTCAACCAGCTACCAGACCTATACAAACATCACCCATTACTTCACAATGGCAAGCTTTGGATTTGGCTCAAGCAATGCCAACACTGGTTCTGCCTTTTCGTTTGGTGGGAATACAAACACAACAAACGCTAACTCGGGCAACTCTGCATTCTCTCTTGGAGGCAACACAACAAATACCAACACAACTAGCCAAACAACACCTGCTTTTTCATTCGGCCAATCATCTCAACCGCAAACTTCCGGCACGTCTTTATTTGGGCAACCTGCTCAGCAAAATCAACAGCAATCATCAGGTACCTCCCTATTTGGCCAGCCATCACAGCCTGCAGCTGGAGCTTCAGGAACATCACTTTTTGGTCGATCTCAAATAGGAACTAATACTTCAGCAACAAACACAACAGGCCCGCTATTTGGTCAACCGCAAACTAATACTGCTCCTGCTGCCGGGTCTCTTTTTGGCCAGCCATCACAGCAACAGCAGCCACAGCAGCAAGGCTTAGGAACTACAGGGTCCACACCTTCACTTTTCGGTAAACCAGCAACCACAACAACGACGGGTACTTCTCTGTTTGGTGGCGCAGGCAACACCCAAGCACAACCGAATACAACTCCCTCGCTTTTTGGAGGAAATAAACCTACAACTGGTGGCCTCTTTAATCCAACCACCAGCAATACAGCACCCGCGGGCTCTCTTTTTGGACAACCCCAAGGGAATAATACTCCACTTTTTGGACAACCTCAACAACAGCAACAACAGCAACCACAAAACTCCCAATTTAACCCAGATCAAAGACCAGCAAGAAGACGACCTAATAATGAACTTTCGACTCTTGAGCAAATTGAGAAACTGCAACGCGCATGGGATCCATCCTCTCCATCCTGTGCTTTCCAATTCTTTTTCTATAATCGCGTCGGACAACAGGAAGCACTGCTTTACGAACGACCTGTACGTATCGAACAAAGCCGGTGGGATAATGCAATTGCCGAGCGACCTGATGATACACATGTTCCTGCGTTGGCAATTGGCTTTACGGATCTACAAAAACGCGTTGCAGTACAAGAAACAGCCGTGACGCAGTATCGCAAACGAATGCATGAAATTGACGAGAAGCTCGCCGTTTTGTCGCAGCGCCACGACTTACAAACCACTGTTAAGATTGATCAGATGAAGATGCGCCACCGCAAGCTGGTGCACCGAACGCTAGCATTAGCTGCGCGCATCCAGGTTTTACGCTCGCGTGGTTATGTGCTGCGGCCAGACGAGGAGGTGCTGAAGCGTAAGCTTGAGCAGCTGCACAAGGAAGTTGATGATCCAGCCGTATTTGGAAGAATAAACGAGATATGGGCTCGGCTCACAGTCCTGCGTGAGCGTGCCAAGAGCATTTCTACAGGCCATGGCGTCGAGCTTAACGAGCTCGTAGGGGGTGACATTGCGGCAGGTCTGGAGGGTACTGGCGCTGCAGGTGAAAAGGTCCGTGCCATTTTGTCCGAGCTCGATTGGAACCGTGACGATGAACAGCTTGAAAAGCTAGCAAAAGTTCTTAAAGCGCAACAAGTTGGTATTTCATATCTTGCCGAAATCCTGCTGCGAGACACGGCCCAGGTGGAAAACATTATTGATGAGTTAACATATCGTAATGAAAAGTCTGATGAGCATAAACGACTTGAAAAGAAATAAATTTAGAGACATAAAAAAAAGGAATAATAAACCTATTTACACTTTGGTTATGATAAAATTTTTTTTGAAGAAAAAAACAATAAAAACTATTGACTTAGATTTCGAAGCCGAGAGAACCAGTGAATCCAGCAAGAGCATCATCTCGGAGACGAACTATATTATTTTCTCCATTCAGTTTACCTGACACACGGGCACGGTTATTCTTGCTATTTATCTTGTTCTGCAATGCCATATTCGAACCATACATGATGGCTCTTGGTTCACGCGTAAGCATCGAAAGTTTCAAGTTAAAAAATGTATACTTTTGAGAATCGTAGAATTTGTGGTGTGCGTGGGTAGCGTCGTATTCTTGAATCAATTTGCCATTATCGGCAGAAAAGCGATCAAAAAGAACTTCTTCCAAAGGCACCACCGTGTTGGTATCATTGTCAAGTATAATTTGCGTTGTTCCAATAAGTTTGCTTTCGACGGTGCCTTGAAGAAGGGTTCCATCTGTCTGCGCCGTCAAGTGAATACCGGAACTTTTTTGAAATTCGAAATTAAGAACGGTTATCGAACCGAGAACTGAAGAAACAGGAGAGTATGCAGGTATTTCTGCCCAAGCAGCTTTGATGGTATCCAGAGTAATATCCTTGTGTAGTTGCTCATTATTATCAATTAACGAGCGTAGCTTTGCAGCAAGCGCATCCAAACGATTTGGAAAGCTGACCTGTTCGACGGCCAGGCGGTTTTTTCTCCAGACTCCTATTCGCTCTGCATGATCGCTGTTTTTATAATCTTCAGGCCCAGTGCCCTCACTAATATTGTTGCTTAAAGTTTTTTGAGCAGAGGCTGATGCGTCACCTTTTAATAAAGAGTTGTCGAGAGAAACCCCAGGCAAAACCTGGTTAGTCTCTTCTGGAGTCGTCGCTGGCTTATCAAGCATGAATGATAGACTTTTAGGGTCGACAGGCGGTAGGGGATCATTGATGAGAAGGCGAAAGTGGTTTAGTCGGTTGCCAGAGTTAGTATCGCGGGCGTGACGGTACTGTATGAGGTTTTCATGCGAGGTTAAGTTGGCAAAGTAGGAGTATATGGCGATTGTTTGCGACATCGAGCGTGGGACGGGGTTGATGAAGAAGCGAGCTAGCAGTGTGTCACAAATCAGTCGATTCATTGTGAGCGACACAAAATTATTAGTTACAGAGCCACCCATATTTAATAATCGATTTGTCTGTGGAGAGGGTAGACAGAAATAGAGAAAAATTGATATTTTGAAGTTGAAAGGAGAATTTTGTAGAGAGAAAAAAAATAGTCACGTGAACACAAGACTCCAGTTAGAAACTACCAGTTTGGTGATTTAAAAAGCCAAAGTTTTAGTACGACAGAAGAGAAATCCGCCAGTGATTTGAGCATTTCATGACTTTGACATGGAAAATAACGCTAGGATTTGCAAGATTGACTGTCAGTGAAGATAGATGAATTGTTTTAAACAAACAAAGAGCGCCTCTTAGAAGCCGGCCAAGACAAAAAGACGCGACCGGCCAAAGGGCTTTCCAAGTACCAAAGGTGCTGACCTTTAAGAAGCAGATTTACACATGTTTAGGCACATTTTTATCTAAAGCCTTTTATTTCTTAGCAAATGTTTACAGTTTTAAATGGTTTGTTAAGTGCAGCCTGTTCTTAGCAATTAGTAACTGCGCGCGTGCAAGTGGTCAGCCAGGTGATTAAATCATGATTTTAATACAAAGAGGCATTTTAAGGGTAAAAAGAGGAGTTTAAAAACATTGAAATTCATACATATGTACAAGGCGATGAATATATATAAAAATAAAAATGGCAATACGTTAGGAAGTCATCAAGTTATTCGTAAGAAAACCAGATTGAAAGGGTCTTTTTCAAAGTGGCAAAGGTTTTATCGTAGCAAACAAAGGCTGCGGTTCAAAACCAATATATTTAGAAGCGACCGCTGAGCATCTCAACAGCAAAAGGAACTACAAAAGGTTAGCATTTATTAACATGGGAATCGCAAAAGACTTACTCGACCAGAGGGCAGCGGCAATGTAGACAGACTGCTTAAGGGTGTTGAAGGCCTGAGCACGGAGCAAGTCAAGCTGAGCCTGGATCTGGGCAGGGGACATAGCAAAACGGGGATCTTCACCGAACATTTTTGAATTCTTCTTTTATTCTATCACAAGTGAATTGAAAGATATGAGGGCAGGGATTATCTGGACGATTCCTTTAGAAGCTAATGGGCTTTTGAGCAAGAGATCCTTGGTAAGAAAGTTTGCGGTAGTGAAAAAAAAAGGGAAGAGAGAAAAAAAAAAAGAGGAGAACAAAAAAAACAGTCAGCAAAAATTGAACGGCCGGTTGCGCGCAGGTGGTGACCGGTCAGCAGGATGGATAAAATTTCGTAACACACGCCAAAAAAAAAAAATTCAACACCACCAAAATATTCACACAAACTCCACACACATTTAATATCCATATAACTTACTCACAAAACACGAGCATTCCGCAGACATGAGTGAATCGCCCGAAGAGAAAAAGGAAATCCTCAAGAGTGAGAGAGAGGACCATCTTCACAGAATTAAGACGGAAGATTCAAACAGCGACATCGAGATTAACCATGTCGAGAACATGGACGACGGTGAAATCTCGGTGACCAAAATCGAAGAGGTGGATGGACCTATTCAAAAAACTGAGCCTGAAAGCGAGGCCAAAGAAGAAGGGCTGGCGTTAAAAGACACTCCCAATGTCAGTGATGATGAAGCTGTGGAGGAGACCGTGTCAGCAGAAGATACTACGCAACTGAGCGATGCAGAGCACACTGAAGAGCAAGATAATGAGCAAAACAACTCGCCTGCGCCAGAGGACCAGGACGAGGAAGAAAAAGAGTACCAGGAAGAAGGCGAGAGCCACGAAAACGAACATGCTGCGGGTTCAGATGTTGAGCAAAATGGCTCTGGTTTGGAAAAAGATATTGAAGAGGGCGTCTTCAAACTCAAGCGACACAAAAAGGCAATCTCCGAGGCCCGGGCTGCTGTAAAATCACAGCTGCCAGTCCAGAAAACACGGCCGCGGAAACACCGGACGGATGACGAGGATCTTGAAGCTGGGAGAAACGGCAAGCGCAACAAATCCGCCAGCGCCCAGGCCGAAGAAAATGAGGGTGGCAACGAGGAGGAAGACGATAACGATGGCATCATAGACGACGAGCCCATGGACGAAGAAACCAGACGACGCAAGGAGCTCAAGGAACGCATCCAGAATGCCGGCGCCAAACCAAAGAAGAAGTCTCGCAAATCTAACGAGGAATCTCTCGACATGTACCAAGACGAGCTAGTCAACCAGCTGCGCGAGCAGATGCGCAAAGCTGCCATTGCAGACGCTGAGTGCGTCAAGAACTCCCAGCCTGCTATCAACAAGCTCAAGATGCTTCCCAAGGTCACCGCTGTCATTCGCAAGGGCACCATGGCCGATACCATTCTTGACAATAATCTTCTCGAGTCCATTCGTATCTGGCTTGAGCCTCTCCCTGACGCATCGCTGCCTGCCTATCAGATTCAAAAGGAGCTCTTTGATGCTCTTGAGGCGCTCCCCATCAAAACCATCCACCTGCGCGAGTCCGGGCTTGGCCGCGTGGTTCTGTTCTATCAGCGCAGCAAGCGCCCCCAGCTAAATATCAAACGCGCCGTTGACCGTCTGATTGGCAACTGGACGCGCCCCATCATGGGCCGGTCGGATAACTACCGCGACAAGCTTATTCGCTCTAGTAATTATAACGTGCAAACTGACGACGCATACCGCAAACGCTCTACTGCTGCCAGCCAGGGTGCTGCCAGCCAAACGCCTGGTGATCTTGCAAGTGCAAATGCCCTTCGCCGCAACAGAGCCATGATTCCAAACTCTAAGCCCGTTTACTACGAGGTTGCACCCAAGTCTGTCATTACTCAGTCTTCAAACAAAAACCGTGGTGGAAATAATGAGAGCTACCGCCGTATGACACAGAAGCTTCTATCTAAAAAGTCATCTTCTCGCAAGTCGGGCGTGAGCATTGAAGGTAGATAAACCCCCATTTAATCAAGTATTAATTCAATAAATCATTTTATAAAGTACAAAAAAACATAAACCATAAATTACAGATAAAAACTACTCCCCTCCAGCCATTGCTTCAGCTCTATTTCTTTCGCGAGCCTTTTGCAAAATGTATGAAAATCGGGTAGGAGGATGCTCATACTCAGAGATGTCCACAACTTTGTTGCCTGAAAAAATAAACTGTACCTTCATTTTGGGATGGTACTCCAGATCCTGTAAGAGCTTCGGGGTCACCAGGAAGTACTGCGAAGAGTTTTCCTCGCATGCAACATGCACCATGTGACTATGGACAACCCGCTCGTTTCGCGGGTCCATACCCTGATTAATTTCATCCACAACGCGGAATGGAGATTTGGTAATTCGCTGCAAAGAAATCAGGTAAAAAATGGTGGACACGGCACGCTCGCCACCAGACTGCAGCTGATGGGTCAAAACCTGCAACTCGGTGCCTTGGCGAAAGCTCACCATAATGTCGATTGACCACTCCGAGAATGGGCAGTCCGTGTTGCCCAGCCGGACCTCACCGCGACAGTTGATGCGCTGAAACGCTTGTGTGAAGGCTTCAGAAATGGTGGCCACAATCCTGCGAAGCTCAGGCTCCCACACGTCTCGAATCTTTTCAATCGCGGAGTTGAAATGTTTAGATTTTTTCTCCAGTTTGGAAACCTTTTCGCGAAGAGCTTCAATTTCAACTTGTCGCTTTTCAAAACGTGTTATTGTGGAATCACTTAAATGATCTGTAGAAGACTTGAGATCCATTTCAATTTTGGCCAGCTCTAGTTGAAGAGACTCTGAAGTAATCGTCACATCATCGTGAATGTCTTTAACTTGGGCAAGCTGATCATCATCCAGCTCTTTTCTACTTTCCTTTACCGCATGCTTGGCTGCTTTGAATTTATATGTCAACTCTGAGAGTTCGTTTCTTGCGTTTTGCAGTTGCTCTTCCAGTTCTGCAATTCCAGTCAAACTGAACCTATGATAGCAATCAGAGGCATTGTTAACGGAGTCCAACTCTATCAAGTTGGTCATATATTTTTTGGAAATAAAAATTTGACTATCCAGGGGATCCGAAAACTCGGAAGTAAGATCGGCGATATTCTTGATCCGACGTTGTAAGTCATTTTCCAAGCGATCAAACTCTTCTTCCGGAACATGTTCAACAAACCGGTTTAGCTTATCCTGAACAATATTTTTCTTTTCCTCCGCCATTCGCATTTGCTTCTTGATTTCCCAGAGTTTTTTGCGCCGGTCTGAAAGAGCATTTTGTACATCTAGAAGAGGTAGTGATCTTCTTTTAAGTTCCCCGATTTGTTCATCATAATCTGTTGTGCCAGTTTCTAGCTCCTTCATAGACGTGCTTAATTTTTCCATTTCTTCTTTAACGCGTTTAATACGATCTTTGTTTTGTCCCGATGCTATAAAGTAGCCTGGTGCTCTTGAAAGTGAAACCTTACTAAAAGACACATTGCGCTGGCCGTAGGTTGATCTGACTGAGGTACAGAGAAATTCTGGATCCATATACTTTGTGAAAATTGGGTCGCCATTGTGTTTGGAAGCGTGATCAATGTATTCCATTTGTTCTTCTGTAAGAAGCTTAGAGGCAAAGGGTGTTTGGTTAATTTTGCAATTATGACACAACATGTTCAAAACAGGTCCCGGACCCATGATAAGATTTAAAATAGTTCCGTCAAAACCAAACTTTTCTAATTCTTCAGGAGCATAGAAAACATCTTGATGAGCTAGAGTTGGCTTGTTAGTACCGGAAAATTCTTTAATGGGAACGTTGATTTTAAGCTCATCGGATACTAATTCACCAAATCGGAGATAGTCTTCGCGATTTAAAGCGGTAAAAGTAGCCATGGATAGCTTGTCGATGTTTGCATTTAAGAACTGAAGCAAATTTGGATATTTGTATGTCAATGAGAGTATGGGAGGAAGATAAATGCGTTCTTTGAATTTGTCGCGGTTATTTTCCAGCCATTTGACTGCTTGATAAACGTGCCTCCAAATATCATCGCTTTGCTCACTCAAAAAGACCATTCTCATTTGCTGATCGGATTCAAGTTGACGAAGCTCAGCGTTTAAATTACTGAAATCTCTCTTCAGCTTGTCCTTTTTTCTTTTTGCCAAGTTTTTTTTATCCTCGAAGCCGTTGATTTCATCTTCTATAGATCTGATGTTCTCCTTGCACTGAATAGATTCTTCGTTGATCCGCACTAACTCAGCTTCATCATAAACTGGTAAAGTCTTAATCATGTTATCAATTGCATTCAGCTCATTTTCCAAATCAAGCCTTTCCAGCTTTTTCCGCTTCTGGGTATTTCGAAGAGCCTTAATTTTTTGTTCGATTTTAGATATTTCGGAGAGGGTCAAGGTAATTTGATCCATTTGATTATTAATAATGTCTCGTACCGATGACCTTTGTCGTTTCAGCTCGGATTGGTCATGGTTGATTTCACGCGCAAGGTCAAGATAACTTTGTTTTTTGTTTTCAAAGTAATATGCTCTTTCCTTTAAAGTTTCATATCGAGCTTCTAATTCATTGATTCTTTTTTTGGATAAGGTGACTTCCTCACGAGCCACGCGGTAAGTGATAGCTTGGAGACCAGCTCGCAAGACATGAGAACGTGCAATATTCTTCTTGCGCTCCTCAATTTTCTCAATAATGGCCTGGTCTTGAGCCTGGAGCTTTTCCTTATCGCTCAGAATTTTCATTTCGGCCTCCAGAGATGTCTGGTCAGAATTTCTTTCTTGATCAAGCTCAATAAGCTTACGATGCTGCTCAATCAACGTTCGCTCACCAACGGCTCTTTCGGTCTCAATCAAAAGTTCTGTGGAGGGAAGTTGTGCGAAATTGGCCACACGATCTTGCGGAAGAAATTGGCACAAGTTGTTAATTTGGATGTTAAATTTTTCGACCGTTTTTAATATTTCCGACTGGGTAGCATGGCGGTTATTAATTTTCCAAGAGCTATTGTTTCCAGTAATTATACGGGTAATGCGCACGTTAGGTGTTCCCTCAAAACCTTGCAGCTCGATTATGATTGTTGCTGTGGAAGCTCCATGTTTGATAAATTGACTCGGCAGCTTAGATCTTCCCAAGATTTCGGGTTTGCCACCAAGACCAAGACATATAGCGCAGACAATAGTACTTTTCCCCGAACCGTTAGGGCCAATGATCATATTTAACGAAGGGCCAATGGAAAATTCGGCATGTCGGTATGTAACGAAATCAATAAGAATGATTTTCCGAATAGCACCCGGCTCGTAGCCATCAGGAGAGCGGTATTCATGGATAGAAGCGGTCCCATTTGATGTTAAGGGATCGGTATAACCTTCCATGATATCATATTCAGCACCACCATTCACCGTCATATTGTTGATGAACAGAGGATGCTGTTTTTCTTAGTAGAGATGTAATAAAAAGGGTTTGTAGAGTATTTGGAAATGATGGGTTTGTTTGTTTACATTTGACGAGTGTTTTTTTTTGGTAGCGGTCAAAATAACAAACACGACTAGACGCGTGAATGATGACTAAGAATTCCAGCCAATCGTGGTAATAAATTTAAATTACATTTTTTCCACATTTTTTGTTACAAACTTTTGTTGTTGCTGTAGCCTGTGAAAATTTTTTTAAAAATTTTTGCCACCACCACCAACTCCGAGCTTTCTGTATACTTTAAAAAAAAAACATCACCACCACCACTTCAACCCCCCCTCTTTTATCTAATTTTTTTTTTTTAAAAAAAACCCTGAAACCTCGACAAATTACTAATTATTTTTTTTCACTGCCACCATTTTTTTTTTTAAATACCCTTAGGGCCACCCAATGGCAAAAAGAAAACGTTCAGTGAACGATGCTCCAGGCCCACCCCGTGGCAGAAAGGCGAAAGCATTGCCTGCACCTTCGTCTCCCTCTTTTAATCCCTCGCAACCCGTAGAGCCTCCTGTTCCAACATACCCATACAATTCCGAGACTGGAATACCAATTACAGAAGTCAAGCCCAATTATGAATTGCTTGAGCAGCGACTGCCGTTCAAGGAAAACTTTTCTTTGAGCCATTCGCTGGCTCGGTCCCGTAACAAGTGGCTTTCTGGTGCAATGTTTACAAAGTACTGGACGCGTCCACCTCGAGGCCGTAAATTACAGGAAGGCGAGGTCAATGCACGCGAAAAAATGTCCAAGCTTTGCGAGTGTATTATGGTAATTGGGCCCCATATATTTGAGACCAAGCTATTCATTGTCAAAGATGATCCAGCCGATGCTGTCCCCGACTCTAAACCTGAAGACGAACAAAAGGCTTCTGTAGCTCCTTCTCAACAAGATGCACCTTCTACTGCACCTGTAACACCTAATCAGATTGTCAACACCGCTCCAGCCAATTTGCAAGTGCCCTCTACGTTACCAGCGAGCAATCAGCCTTTGATAGTGGCCCCGCCTGCTTTACCCGCTCCTTCTGCTACACCCAAAGCTGCCCCAGCATCCAATACGATTTCACTTCCGCCGTCTACTCCTGCATCTCCCGTAGTCAACACGTTGAAAGCCGCACCTGCTCCAATTTCTTCACCAAATCCACCCGCTTTAGCGTCTTCAGCCTCGGTCGAAACACCTGTTATTCAAAAAACTTCGGCATCGACATCATCTTCCGTCAATTCTACACCTACAGTCCGAAATGAGCAACAAAGGCCTGCTTTGAGTGCAACATCAACACCTTCCAAACCTTCTGCATCTCTTCCAGATAAGGTTGCTGGGGTGCCATCACCCAAATCGGCAACAACAGCTGCGGCTATTTCCAAACCCACAGTAGGTTCAATTCCAGCAGCACAACCTAAGCCAAATAAGCCTGCAACAGCTCCAATTGGACAGTTACCAGCACACACAACACCCGCCAAACCTCCCGCAAGCACCAACTCCATCACGTCCAATCCAGAAAATGTTCAGACGATTCTCAAGCTCCAAGCAATTGCTCGGATTGATAAATCCCTCAATTCGTTGATGAAGATCGTTGCCAGTGGTAGTGCCTCCCATCAGCAAATCACTGAATTCCAAGGGTACATTAATCGCGTCAGAATGATTGATTTGGAAGACATTCCAAAGTATTTTACACCCGAGGGTCCCAAATTCCCTCCAGATATGCAATTTCGCAAGCCACCGCCAAGCACTCCAGGACCTTCGGGACCAACCGGATTACCCGGCCCAGCAACCACATCGCCGATATCACGCAATACGCCGATTGCACCTAATCGCGTTGCACCAAGACCAGGAACAAACCCTGCATTGTCACCCGTTGTCCCCTCACAACCACTTATCCAACCAAATCCTATTGGACTTACTCCTGGTAAACGAGGCCTTAATGCTCTAAAGACCAAACCGCCCAAACCTCCCAAGCCTGTAAAGCCTCCTAAAGAAAAGAAAGCCAAGGAACCTAAAAAGAAGGATACGGAGGGGAAGACCGGATGGGGTAAAAAGAAGAAGGATCCAACGAAACCAAAGTCATCATATGTTTCGAAAAAGCAACAAAAGAAGGTCACAATTGTGTTTGAGTTTAAGGACAACCCAGCCGACAGATACATTATTCCCAAGAATTCCATGATTGAGATTTTGCCCACAAATGAAGTTCTGGTTTCCTTTTTCCTGACATTTCCTGAAGGCGGCCGCTTCGCAACGTCCAAGGACACGGGGCTGTCAGGGATTAAAATGGAACATATTAAGACTGAAGGAGGAGAGGAAGATGGAGGCATGGAGGCTCCTGAAACACCTAGGGCTGCAATTAGTATTACCGGCGAAGAGCATCATACACCACCTACTGGAGACGAGCTTTTTTACCCTCTTACTATTACTATTCGCGACATTCCCGTCAAGTCACTTCCGTTGCTGGAACGGTGTGTGCACAAGCCTCATGACGTGTACCAAAACATGCAAAATACGATTGACACGGGGAAGCGCGCCAAAGACTGGTGGGTTTGGTTTGAGATTGACCGGCGCGACGAGGATTTGCTGGAGCAGCTTATCCAGCCTGCGAAGCCGCCTGAAAACATGTTTGTACCTGCGCGTGTCCGCGTGTACAAGAGCAAGAAAAAAAATAAGCATTCTGGAGAGCCTGATGAGGATGAAAAGAAAAACGGCGAGCTGATTAAAATTGAGGATGACGAAATGGATGTGGATGAAGATGAGGATTCTGCCAAAAAGGAGACGGCGGTGAAAGCAAGTGGAGACGCCACAGTGACTGATGTTCAAGATGCTGGCACCAAAGCTAATGTCAATGATACCTCCTCTGCAGCCGTCAGTAGGGAAAAGTCTGAAGAAAAGAAACTGACAGTTGTTGCGCTTCCTGCTACTTCTGTTGCTTTATGATAACAACTCCCTGGTGGAGGTACATGTAATGAATTTTTTTAATAGAAATGTAAATTAATACGTTGATATGTTTGGTTTAAAATCTATTAAGCAGAATATTGAACTTCGACGCCAAAGGTGGTCACAGAGGGGACTTTTGTTTGAAGGGAAAGACCAAACCCGGAGCTGATTAAAAGTTCTTGGAACCGGCCTTCCCATAGCAGGTTTATTGTTTGTTTGCTTAGACTGGTGTTACCTTTAAAACAGAATACGGGCGCATCTTGGATAGACTCTTCTTCGGTGTGGGGGATTGGTGTGTTTACTGGGTCGTCTGTGGCCACGCTTTTAAGACCGGTATCATAGAGGGTTCTGTCGACAGTATTTAAAAAGCGCTTGTATTTACGGGACAGATAGCCATCTTCTGCAGACACAATGTATGGAGGATCCGGGAGGGAAGAATAAACAGCTAGATCCCCGTTCAGATCTGTGTCGGCGGTTCCTTGGGGTTGTGGAGAAGTATCTAGGGTATTAGGATCCTGCGACTCAGGAGGTTCTCCTTCGGAATTTGAATCAGAGCTGCGCTCCGAATCGCCTTTGTGACAAGAGTTGGCCGAGAAACCAGCCTCTTGGGAGTTGTCGAGAAACCTCCAAATTTCCCATCCAATTGAGAGGTCGCTTTCGTATGAATAGATGTTAAAGTCGAAACGGCTACCGAGGGACGCCGCACGTGTTGAAAGAGAGTACATGGAAGAAATTTGGCCCATTAGGGGGTTGCACAGCAGCGCCAGCGATAAGGGAGTGCCGGTGTAAAGAGACTGGGCAGTGTAGCGTAAGCAGGTGGAGATTCCGGGACTTTTTGAAAGAACTGCGTAGAACAGCTCGCCGCCTAAAGACAACCGGGACGTGATGGAGGGGTCCTTCATGCGCTCTTCAGCGCCAAAATTGTATGTGCCTGTCAAGCCCAGAAGTGCTTCATGGGTGGAATAGATGTATTCGCTGGTCCATTTGCCATCATTGTATTGGTAAGTGAAGGTCATCTAAAACGTTAGACAGGGGAGCAAGATAAAACAAAAGACATACTGCACCATTGTTTTTGTAACGCGAGTCGCTAACACTTTTAATCACCAATTGGGAGGTTGGCGATAGCCTTCGGACCATCATGGCTTCGAGCCCGTTTCCGGGCAAAAACATGCGGCCGTATAGCAGGGTGTCTAAAGGGAATTAGCCAGATAGGATTGTAAGTATTCTTGGAAGACGCACCTTTGGTATCTACTCTGACCCCGTTTTGCCAGACTTCCCAATACATGGGGTCTTCTTGCCGTTTGAGGGGCTCCAGGACCTTGTAACCGGAGATTGCATCGCGGATAGAAATCTCGCTGGAGGTTGCAATTCCTTCGAGGGGTTTAGAAGTGTATAGATACGAGATTGACCCGCTGACGAAGCCGAGGTCGGAGAGGGTGTATGAGGAGAAGGAGTTTTTAGTAGCCTGGGACGAAACGGTGACGTTGAAGCCCTTTGGTATGCTAAAATTGATCAAGTCTACGGGAGGGGGTCAGAAGTTGGATGGGAGATGATAGGAGAATAAGACATACTGTCTGAGGTTTCTGTGAAATGGGAATAGATGTTGTCCTCATTCCATCCGGTTGCTTTGTGAAACGATTTTAAAATGTACTCCATGTATGTGAACATTGTGCTTTGGGCAAGAGTGGGAGGAACCGTGAAGGTGTGAGAGGGAGTCTGGGGGCGCTTTAAAAGTGGGTGTGGAGACACGTGATTGAATCAGGGTTAGGGGTATATCGGAGAGTGTGGGATTTGGCCACAGTCGGGAAATTTTTTTTTTTTTTTTTGCCATCCAACCTTCCCATCAACATTAGCAGAGTTTTTTGTTAGAAGCAAAAAGTTGGACCCAACAGTTTACTACAAATTGAATACTTTCTCTAAGAAGAAACAAAGAAACCTTTTCACGAATTCGAATCTATTCTGGACTACCATTAACCGTTGGAAGTCCTTTTATTGACATTTATTGCGTGGTTCTAAAGATACAAGGCATATAAAGTATGATTTTTTTTTGGTTCCACATTACCCCGCGTGAATATTGAAAATCCAATTAACACCTTTTTTTTACCGTTTGTCCTATTAGTGTACGAGGGTTATTACTATGAAGAACAGACAGACTACTATGAAGTATTGGGAATTGCTCGAGATGCTACTGCTACGGATATAAAAAAGGCGTACCGAAAGCTGGCGCTGCTACACCATCCGGATAAGGTTCCTGAAGCGCAGCGTGAGGAATCTGAGCAAAAGTTCAAGGACATTTGTCGAGCATATGAAGTTTTATCTGACGGTGAGTTTGAATGGATCTGTTGAAAAGTGTCTTTAGAAGCAAAAAAAAAATCTTTAGATGCATGCCCCTGAATTATTATTTGTGTATATATATCACGCATTCTTCTAAGGTACTAACCGATTTAAAGAGGGTGAAAGAGCCAAATACGATAGTGGAGCTGGTCTTCATGGAGATAATAGCTACGACGAAGATGGGTATACAACCGAAGACTTTTTCCGATTTTTCACGGACAATTCAGCACGCCACGGGTTCAGTGGGTATGGCTACCAGACGTCAGGGTACGGGAACGGGCATGACGGGTACGACGAACCGCCGCCCCCACCCAAGAACGGGGCGACCAACGGAGGCAAGACGGACGACGGGCACGTGGAGTTCATGGTGACGCTGGAGGACTTGTACAAGGGCAAGGTGGTGAAGTTTACGAGCAAGCGCAAGAAGCTGTGCACCACATGTAAGGGAAGCGGCGGCCGGCCCAAGACCAAGGCGCGCAAGTGCGCCAAGTGCGAGGGCAAAGGTAGCATTCGCAAGCAGTTCAATCTGACGGGGATCTCGACATGGCGATACGTGGAGTGCAACAGCTGTAAGGGCCGTGGGGAGTTGTTTCGACAAAAGGATAAATGCAAGGACTGTTCAGGAGGCGGGCTCGTGGAAGAGGTGAAGATTTTGGAGGCATACGTTCCGCGCGGCGCTTCGGACGGATACAAGATTGTGCTTGACGGAGAGGCAGACGAAGAGTATGGCAAGAAGACCGGGGCGGTTGTGATTGAGGTGCAGGAGAAGCCGCATGCAGTGTTTGAGCGCAAAAACATGGATCTGTACGCGACGATTAAGATCTCGCTGGCGGAGGCGGTGTGCGGGCTTTCGCGGGTGGTGTTGATGCATTTGGACGGGCGCGGGATCCGGGTGACGACGCCGCCGGGGATGGTGATTCGGCCGGACCAGGTGCTGAAGGTGTCGGGCGAAGGGATGCCTCTTCCGCGGTCGGAGCGGTGCGGCGACCTGTACCTGACGGTGGACATCCAGTTCCCGCCCAACGGGTGGTGCGTGGAGTCGAGCGACCTGCGCAAGCTGCGCGACATGCTGCCGGAGCTGCCCGTGGGGATGCGGCCCGGCGCCGGGAGCGGAGGAGTCAATGGGATTGCCGGGAATGGAGTGAGCGGAGGCGGGCTCATGAATGGAGGTGCGGCGAGCAACGGGGGTAAGAAGAAGGCGGCGGCGGCCGAGACCATTATTGACGATGTTGATTTTGTGGTGATTTCCAAGGATAAGCTACCCGAGTACCCGGACGGAGCTGACGAGTCGAACGGCAGTGACGGAGGGTACACTCAGTTTACCGGCGACGGGTGCAAGACTCAGTAAAACGGGACAGAGAAACAAGTAGTTTACAAAAAAAAAATAACAGTAGTAGATGCAATTAAAAACAATGAAACGTATAAAAATCTAATCTGAGAGGTACGGGGCGCGCAAGGAGTCGTCCAGAAGCGCCGTCATGTCTCTGTCCAGGGCCGCGCTCAGGTCCAGGTCGAGGAGCGAGTTGAGATGGTCGGGCGGACAGCGGGGTTGTTGTGGTGCGGGGGGTATATGCGGGCGGTGACGAGTTGTGTGGGTGGTTGTAGCACGAGAGACCGGTCTTGGTGCAGTCGGGGCCCGGCGGCCGACCCGGGCGGTCGCGCGGGCGTACCGCGTCATGGAGTGGATGGACCGCGCGGCCGTCCGTTTGGCGACAGCCGAGGCCGTGGGCGCGAGGTAGCCCGGGGTGCGTGCGCGGGCGGGGTTGCGTGTCAGTGCTGGTGCTGGTGCGGGCGAGTGCGGGGGCGAGGGGATGGCGACGGCAAGCGGGTCCAGGGCGTCGAGCGCGCGCATCATCTGCGCCAGACGCGGCCGCGCGAGGGGCCCCGGGGACGGGCGCAGCGGCGGGGGCGAGTCGGCGAAGCGGGGGCTCATTTCCTCGGCGAGCCACGGCGTGAAGGGCAGGTCGGGGGTGTGCGGGGGATCGACTCGATGTCGCGGTCGAGCGCGCGCGCGGCGGCTGTGGTGCGCGCGGAGCGCGCCAGCGCCGCGGCGCGCAGCGCCCGGCGCCCGCGTGTAGTCGGGGTCCACAAACACGGCGCCGCCGCGCGCTTTGCGGAGCCGCGCAGGCTGGCCTGCAGCGCGGTCTGGGCCGAGTGGAGGGCGCCGGCGGGGTGCCGGGGAGGCGCGGGGGGCGTGCGGAGGCGGGCTGCGGGGGGAGGAGGCGGGCGTGGGAGTTTTTGTCTTTGCCTGCGAGGGCGGGGCGCTGGGACGCGGGCGAGGCGGCGCGCGGGCGAGGCGGGCGCGCTTGTGGGACGGGGGCGGGGCGGCGGCCGGCGGGGAGGGCGCCGGGCGGCGGCGGGCGAGCTTCGCGGGCGTGTGCGGGGGGTTTGTGTAGGTGTTTTCCTTGTTGGGTTTGATTGTGGACATTGTTAGGGGGTGAGCAATGGGAGCGAGGAAGGATGGGGGGAAGAAGGACGGGAAGGGGAGCTGGGAGGGATGTTTGTTTTGATTTTGGGGGGGGGGTTGGAAATTTCCTGATTTGGGTGTCACGTGGCAGCCGTGCGTGGGAGGTTCTATGGAGACGGTGTTTGAGTATTTGAATATTTGAGCACTTGAATATTTGAGTACTTGAATATTTGAGTACTTGAATATTCGAATACTTGAGGATCCTCTGCTCCACCTTCTGGCACCCCCTCCGCCCCCTCAATTTTCATGTGAATGCGGGCTCCCTCGCTGGCCCGCCACACCTGCCCTGTTGCGCCTCTGCCCCGCCAGTCCTTCTTTTTCTCCGCTTTCTCCCAAAAAGAAACGCCCACCTTATCAGTCCCAGGTTACTCAGCGCCCTCCGACTAACCTGGCTAACCCGCGCTCGGGCACCACCTGCGACCCGCCGCAACCTTGTTTTCGGGGCCCCCCATGACAGCGAGGCGAGCAGGAGTGGAAAAAAAGCCCGGTTTTCGGACTTGCACTTGGAGATGCGGAGGCTCGGGGGTCGAATGTTGCTGCCCCGTCACTCAAAATAAAACTTCCCCTTCTCCTCCCTCCCCTCCTGATATCTAGGACAATCTCACCATCAGGCCTTCCAGGAAATACCAAAGCTCCTCTCTGCAACTTGCCACTTCCACCCCCACTTTGCGTCTTTCAAAGCGCGCGGGCTTCGTCTTTCCCCTCTTCTTTTTCGCCGTCTCTCCTCCCCCCTTCTCCTCAGCCGTGTGGCTTAAAGTCCTTCCTCGTTTTTATAAAAAAAAATAGATATTATCGTATAGTCAAAAATAATAATACAGATATATATATAAATAAATAACTCAAAGAGTTTGCTCCTCAAAGTCTCGAATCATCACACTCACCTGAGCTCGACTCGCAGCCTCGTTGAGCAAGTCCAGGTGATCCAGGTGCCGCTGAACCTCCTCTGCACTATACCCATCCAACGTTGACTGCGTAGCTACTCCATGAGATGCCACGTCTGGTTGCGGGTGGCACGGGCCAAGCACCTTGTTGTAGGACTCGCCAGGGGGGCCGCTCATCGCCTGAAACATGCCGCTGTACAAGTTCCCAGTAAGTGGCGTGCTCCCCGAAAAGTACCGAGGTGAGGGAGGACATGTCACACTTGCGGGCGTGCATGTGCTTCCGCCCACGCTAGGGCCGGGGCCGGAGGAGGCAGCCGCTGTTTCCAAATCAGGGAGGTATAGTCTGTTCATGGCGCCAGAGTCCCACGATTCATGCCGAGAGTAATGCATTTGTTCTTGTTCAAACCGCTCCAGCGCGGCTTCTTGTTGCACCCGCTGCTGTTTGCGAATCATTTGGATCTGCAGCATTTGGAGCTGTTGCTGAGATAACCCAGACTTGTTCTTGTCGTCATTGTTACTCTTACTGTCGTAAAAGCTGGAATATGCAGGAGGCGGGGATGCTGGGACCCGGCATGCTACGGGAACAGCCAGGGCTAGGGGGACGTTTGCTGGAGGCGGGGGGGTGTTTAAAGTAGGCTGTGCCACTGGTATTGGAGATAAAGCGCGTGTTGCATCTTCCGTAGGGGTTGTCATGGTGCCCACCAAGGCCGATGAGGGTGCACCATGTAACCCTCCGCTGTTGCTGTAACTTCCGCGGTCAGCGAGGTGAGTATCTGCGGAGCGTGCCCGGGACACGCTACCCATCGAGGTATTGCCTGGGGAGCCGCCGCTGTTTCGGGAACCAGGCCGAGCTGCGCCCGCGCTGCCCAGGGCCGATTCCAAGCTGCTCGCCAGCGAGTCCAGCTCGGCAGAGTCTTGGAGGCGTTTTTCTTCGTGGTTGCGATTCATTTGGTTTCGCAGTTGCTGCTGTTGCTGCAGAAAGCTCAGGAGGAAGGCGCCGGGTCCGTTTTTGGTAGCTGTAGTGTTTAGTAGGGGTTGGTTGAAGTGGTGGTTGGAGCGTCTTTTACGTTGGTGGTTATGGGATTTGGTCATTCCTGTTAAATTCAAAGCACTTTGGTGGTGGTGGTGGTTGACGTTTGCATATGAATGGCTATGAATCATATTGGTTTGACCTGTGCGTGAGGATGGGCTTTTGCCCACCTTTGAGAGCCGAACAGCAGAGCCATAGACGTCCAGCATGCTATTGCAAAGGCTTAGGTGGACGTCATTAGAGTCTTCTTCCGAAGAGGACCCGCCCACTTCATCCGAGTAGTAATCTTTGTCTGCAGAGTCATTGCCTGTGCTGCTGGCGCTGCTTCCTTTCCGGCGCCTTAGAGTCCTGCGGTTGGAGCCAGAGGAGCTATTTCTGGAGGTTGCGGTTTTTGCAGAGTCGTCAAAGTCGCGGATTTGGTCGTGGATGCTGCTGAAGAAGGCCTTTTGGGGCGGGACCTTTAGCGAGAGGCCGGATTCCGAGTCCGAGTCCGAGTCGTCGTCATCGTCGTCGTAAATGTAGTTTGGGGTGGTTATGGGCTGGGTTAAATCTGGGGGGTTGTTGTCATCGTGATCCGAGTCGAGGACTGTTACTTGGAGTGGGAGTTTTTCCGGGGAGGAGGCGGCGGGGAGGCCATTGAGCTGGGGATGGACGAGGGTGGGATCATTAGGGGCGATCGTGGGGAACATCATATTAGGTTGAGCTGGACCCGAGGGCGGAGGTTGGGATTCCATGTGAGGATGTGAACGGAGAGTTTTTAAATCAATGAAAAGTGGGAAAAATGGGAAAAAGTGAGAAGAGAAAAAAGGGAGGGGGGAGGGCGGGGGGAAGCAAAGGTTTTTATATAATTCTCAAGGTTAGATGAAGGTGATGATGGGAGATAGAGGGGCCCCAAGGGAACTTGTTAGAGTGAGGAGCAAAAAAGGAGGGGGTTGTTGTGTGTAAGGAGGAGGAGCAAGTGTTGTAACAATAATTCTGGGGAGACTTTTTGCGTGTGTGGGCCTATTAAAAAAAAATAAAAAAATCCCCACAGCCGAGACTCCCGGCTAAGTCTTAGAGGGGGGGGGGGACAGTGAGGCTTTATTGAGTGGTTATTGAGCAAAGTGCCGGAGTGGTCCGAGGAAAGAGGAGGGTGGCTCCGTGGAAATCTCCGTGGAAGACCCTAAGGCTTTGGAGCAAAAAAATCATGCGAGATTAGAAAAAAGTGTGCAAGTTGTTTTTTTTTTTTTTTCAGTTTGACGGCACAGGTGAGGATGGGAGTTCCAAGTGTGCAAATGCGAGAGACTTTGCGTGTGACAGCTTTTGTTACACGGTCACGTGGGCGCAACAGGGCTGAGCACAAAACAGTGGAGGTCGGCGCACCTGCGCGTGCCAGGGTTAGGTGTGTGCGGGAAAGTGCAGGAAGGCGGGGAAGAAAAAAGGCTTGTTCAGCGATTTCGGATGTTAAAAAGACCTGCTGGCGGTAGTCCGGAGCGGGGAAGACCGGAGGCACTCGGCGGCGCCCTCGGGATGACTAATGAGGGGGGCAGCGGCAAGGAGGAATGGATAAGACAAGCCATGGGAAAAAATAATTATCGTGGCACGTGACGCGACGTTTCTTCCTGCCTTGCGGAGCCTCCGCGTCGTTTGTGTCAGGTTTTTCCGGAGTGGCTTTGGGGTGCCCAGAAAAATCGACTTTTGATTTCTCATCATTGTCCAAAATCTGAAAAGAGCAAGAGAGAACGGCCGGGCCACGAAAATCGAGCGCTCCTGGGACCAAAGCCGCAATCGGAAAAACTTCTCCCCCTCACAAACACGTCAAAATACAATGGAAACCGCCATCACACAAAAGACTATTTACGGTACTCAAGACCCGCAAAGGCTTCTAGAACCTTGAGTAACCTTCAAGGTTCTTGGTGGAAAACACAGCTCGCCCGATAACAAATGATAACATCCTCCACACAAAAAACACCACCTTTAAACCAAACTTTATATTCTCTTTAGAAAAATTACTGGGAAACTATAAACACCCCTCATATCATCCCGTAATCTCGAAGCGCAGTATGAATCACCTCCTTCGTCACCGCCCCAATCACAAACTTCATCGAGCTCGTGTCCGTGGCACACGTCGGGTACGGGTAGATTGTGCGGCGAGGGTTCTTGTTCTGCGCTAGAAACAGGTTCTCAAAGTACTTGCACGCCTCCGACGCGCTCAGCGGGTTGCCCGTGTAGTTCTTAAAGTACTTGGTGATGGGCGAGATGGGCAGCTTCTCCTGCAGCTTGTCAATCTTGTTGAGAAACAGGATGATGCACGTGTTGCTGAACCACCGCGAGTTGCAAATCGACTCAAACAGCAGCAGCGCCTCCGCCATCCGGTTCATCGTCGCGTCCTCAAACAGCACCTCGTCGTACTCGCTCACGGCTGCCACAAAAATAATCGCCGTCACGTCGTCAAAGCAGTGGATCCACTTGCGCCGCTCGCTCCGCTGCCCGCCAACGTCAATGATCTGGAACGCCCGGTGCTTGATGGTGATGTTGGTCTCGTTGATGCCCGTCGTCTTGATGCGGCCCTTCAAAATGTCCTCGTCCGTCGCCATGTACCCTGGCTGGCAGTAGCTGAAGATGTTCTCAAAGTAGTGCTCGGCATTCACCTCCAGCTGGAACTGGTTAGCGCGCTTAAAGCACTCCCGAATACCCCGGTCGTTTTTCCACAGCTTGCTGATTGCCGTCGCAACCTCTTGTTTGGTTGGCGGCCGTTCCTTTTTCTTGCTTTGGAGGTCCTCGCCCTCAACGTCTTCTAGGAGACCTTGGTGCTCGTTAATTTCATTATATGTATTGTTAAGTGTGGACTGGGGCTGCTGCGACGGCTGTTGCCCCATCGGTGACTTGCCCTTTTTATGCCGCCTATTATCATACTTGAGAACATAATCGTCCAAATAGTTGTGCGAAGACCCATTGCTAGGAACCCCAGACCCTTGGCCACCAGTAGTCACGTCTTCGTCATATTGCTGCGCAGGATCCGTTTCCATCACCAACTTGTTGAACTCACCCAAGGGCGACTCAGGGTCAGTCGAGTCCAGCGGGATGTTGAGGTCCCTGGCGGCCGTGATGAGAGTGCGCATACAATGCACCGCGTCGCTCCAAATGACGCCGGTATATTGAGCGCGCTCGCGGTCCGTGAACCCGGTGCCATGGATGAGCCGGATCTGTTTAATAACCGTAGACTTGCCCGACTCACCTGCGCCCAGCATGAGCAGTTTGATGGTTCTGATGGAGCGGTTATGGGTGAGAGAGAGCCCTGCTTCGATTTGGTTATTTCGAGCCTGGATCCACTGTTTTCTTTCCTGAAACCGCTTTCGCGCCGCGGCTGCAGAAATGGCAGAGTTGTTGTTGCCGCTGTTGCTGCCCATGGATGTAGACGGGGCCATGGGAGCATGGTGAGCTGCAGCCGTGGGAGTTGAAGGTAAAGCTGGGGAAGGAATAGAAGCTGTTGAAGTAGTGGGAGCCGAGGGTTGGGGACGCTGGCCAGCAGCGATTGAGGTCATTTGGTGCTGGGACTTTGTTGGACTGGAGAAGGTTTCGTCCGTTTCGATAGTGCTCATGCCGCAGCCCATGGTTGAATGTTGGGTATGGTCTAAGGGGGATAAGTGAGCGATGTTGGCAAGAGCGGGGTTGTGATTTAAAAGTTGGAAATAAGATGAAAAAAATAAAAAAAAGCAGGGATTTCAAGCAAAACAAGGATATTAAGAAGGATTCTTGGTGAATGGAGTATTTAAAAGACAAGGGAAAAGAAGAAGTAAAGAAGAAGAAAAGTCTACAGGATGGGGGGGATGTTTATGTGTTAATATGAGCAGTCGCTGGCGGCCAGCAGCAGTTGCCGCGAGTGCAGCCAAAAGGTGTTTTATGACCAGGGTATGTTTGAAACTAGGCCAGATACATGGTAATGCGTTTTTGAGGAAAAGACAGGGGTGGAGAGAAAACAAAAGGGAGGACTAGAAAAGGGAATTCCAAAGATTATGGGCTGGTCAGAGTGGATACTTTTGGAGAGGTGCTTTGGAGAGGCACGTAAGTGGGGGGGAAAGACTTGGAATATGGGTTTGTGTGTGTAGGTCGTAAGTCCTAGGGCGTGTGAACCAAGGTGTAAGTGCCAAGTAGCAAAGGCATCAGCAGACCTTGGTTACAACAGTTTGTGTAATGTCACAGACCAGAGTGTGGGGACCGGGAAAAGAGAGGGCTGACGTAATTCGACGACCCAAGAAAAGCCATGCCACTTATGCCAAGCCACTCTTCCGTCAGCAGCGGCCGCGGCTGTTGTGAGGATTTGTTTGGGAGTTGCTGCGCCGTATTTTGCGCCGTTTTAATTATATTTTGGCACAGATCGGCACAAAAGCCCTAAGAGCTATTCTGTTCGGGGGTGGGGGAGGGAGAGAAGCGGGAAGATTGAAAAATGGAGAAAAGAAACCACCAGGTGATGGCTGCAGAGTTGGAGATATTAGATGCTTGTGGCGCAGAAGAGGGTTTATAAGGTCCGTCATCGTTGCTTAGAATTGAGTTTTTCTTTAGAGTATATTGTTTTGGGTCAAAAGAGCAACAATAAACAAAGACTTTAAAAAGAGCAACATCTCAAGTTCAAGATTGATTTTTTTTTTTGCGCGTATTTAAATCTGCAATCTTCTTTTCAACGGGTGCAATGGCATTCTTTATTGTTTACTTTTCCAAAAGTCGGCTGTTGTTGCATTCCAAACGGGCAAGACCTTAGATGGTCACAAAAACAACGCAAGATCAAACCTCGCGAAAGCCACTCATTCTTGTACAAAAAAATTAATTATTACTATTTCATATATATAAAAACAAAAAAACCAATAAACATTGTATATATACAAAGTCATTTGTTTCAAAAACCCCCGTCTCGTGTGCAGTAAAAAAACAAGCAACCGCAGTCCCTTGTTTTCCCTTCAGTCGAAAGTCAGTCGTCAACGAGTGGGGCATGGTAATTGTAAAACGGTAGTAGAAATGCCAAAAGTCGTAAAAAAATGTATATAAAAATATCTCATGTCATCGTCGCAAAATAGTACCCATTCCCCAGCATCTGGGAAAGAGGGCCCGCCTAGTACTTAAAGATAATGTAGAGGGCGTGGATGATACCGGGGAACCAACCCAGGCAGGTCAGGACAACGTTGATGAGCAGGTCCATGTTGCAGCCTCTCTCGAGGAAAACGCCCAGAGGAGGGAAGATGACGGCTAGATTAGGGTTAGACGTGGACTCAAGATGCAAGATATCTGCCAGGCTTACCAAGAATGATCTTGAAGATATCGGAACCGGTGAAAGCCATTGTGAAAGGGTTGTTTGAAGGTGGTGTTTAGTGGATTGTTGTGATTAGACAGAGTCTGTTGTATAAGAGAAAGAAAAAAAAAACAAGGCGGGAAAAGATGGCTGTATTTATAGTCCTTTTTGACTTTTTGCTGTTGCTATTGCTGGCTTCACTGTGAATTTGGCTCACCCAAAAATATTTCTAGACTTGCCGTACGCCTTTTTTTTTGTCCTCATGACACCCACACAGCCCAGTTTAAGGGATCTTTTTTTTGTTTTTTAAAGAGACCGGCACTCTTTCCCCCCTTAATTTCCCGCCTGTCTTTCCCTCAAAGGACTCCGGCTCACGGCCTTTTCGGCACCGCGAGGGAGGCTAAATGCGGTCGAATTGGGCGTGAGGGAGTGCGAAGTAGGGGGAAGACCACATTCCAAGGCCGGTAATGGTGGGCTTTTTCCTGAAAGACACCTTCTGTTTTGGGAGGGTTTGTTAAAAGGGTTCCTTGAGAACGAGGTATTTAGTTACCAAGGACCTTCGCTGGAAAATCCCCCTTCGTAGATGTACAAACCTACTCTTTCTCAACCTGGGGATAAGCCTTAAGCTTATAACCAGCCTTTCTCACGGTGCCTAAAATAAAGACCTTGGAAACCTTGACTTGTGTAGAGAAACTTTAAGGATATCAAAAAAAAAACCCCATCCATCACTCCCAGTCAATTGACCGTTTCGAAAACTACGCAAGTGGATCCCGTTTGAAAACAATTAAAATCACTCGAAACTCAACCGTCCTCAATCATCCTCTTCTTTGGGCTTAAAAAAACCACTCGCTTCTTGATCCCAGAAAAATTTTTAACCTTCTTGTTCCGCGCACAAAAACAATCCATCTCGTGCCACCATCAAAACCCATCTCGGAATTTGCCCAATTCGGTCTCATTCCTTTCAATATCTTAATCCGTAGTTTTTTTAAAATATATATACAAAAAAATAAATTAAATGTTATATATATTCATTATAGCAAATTTTTTAAAAAAAAAAAAAAAAAAAACTCAAATTACATCATCCCTTTTCTTTTTCTCTCCACTTTTTTCTAAACAAGATCCTCGTCAAGTCGAACAGCTGGATTGCTCTCAATGAAATCAAGAGACACCTTGTGGCCTAAAAGCTCACGAATATTAGAAACGCCATACTTGATCATCGTAGGACGCTCCAAACTCAACCCCCAGCCATGCACCCGCATGTCCTTGGGCAGCCCCATCGCCTCCAACATCTCCGGTCGGAACATGCCCGAGTTGCCAATCTCAACCCACTTGCCTAGGCCCTGGTGCCACCCGAAAATCTCCATGCTCGGCTCCGTGTACGGGTTGTACGCGGCCTTGAAGCGCAGCTCGTGCACGCCCATCTTGGCAAAGAACCGCTCCATGAACCCAATCAAGTCGCCCAGCGTCAAATTGTAGTCCGCAATCACGCCCTCCACCTGGTGGAACTCCGCCAAATGCGTCGCGTCAACAGCCTCGTTACGGAACACCCGGTCAATGCTGAAGTACCGCGCGGGCTTCGGGTCCTCTGCAAGCTTGTGCAGCATCATCCCGGAAATCGCCGTCGTGTGTGTGCGCAGCACAAGACGCTTCGACTCCTCCGCCTTCCAAGGGTACCGGTACCCCAAGCTCTCGTACGCGCCGCCCTCGTGTGCCCGACGAACATTCTCCCAGTACTTCTTGTCCTCAGGCTCGTCCGCAACAACGGGGTCCTTCAGATAAAACGTGTCCTGCAGATCGCGCGCAGGGTGCTGCTGAGGAACAAACAACGCATCAAAGTTCCAGAACCCGCTGTCCACGTACTGCGCAGTAGGCATCTCCGTGAATCCCATCGAAAAGAAAATCTGTCGAAACTCCTCCCGCACCTTGTTCAAGGGGTGCAGCGCTCCGGCAAGAGGATTCGTGCCCTCCGCCGCAAAGTTGTATGGCTTGAACTCGGCCTTCTTCCACCCCCCGTTTTGAACCATCTCAATCGTCAAGTCTGTCTCCAGCTTCTTGATTGTCAGCGCAAACTCGGGTCCCTTGCTGATCTCAAACGAAATCAGCTTTGTCTTCGTCACAAGCTTTCGCTTCTTCAGATCTGCAAGCTCCTTGCTGTCTGCCAGCGTGCCCGTCTCCTTGATGGTCTTGAGCTCCTCCGCTGTGACATCCTCCGGCTTGCTCTCCACGCCCTTCACAAGCTTGTCGCCCTCCTTCTTCACCCATCCGTTCTTGAACGCCCGCTGCTGTCCGAGTCGGCCGGCCTGGCCCAGCACCTTGCCCACGTCGGCAATCTTGAGGCCCTCAAGAGACTTGACAACCTCCTCGAAAAGTCGCATCTCGTGCGATCCGTTCGCAACAATGTCCTCAGCCTCGGCCGTCAGGGTCCACAAATCCTTTTCCTCTGTCTTGTAGGTCACCATCGACTTGGCCGCAAGCGACGTCACTGCTGCCTGGATCTGCTCGGAAGGAACGTCTGGGAACGCCTTGCGACTATCGGCAATGTGCCCCGTCTTATCCAAGGTGCTCAAAATGGTCAATGCTAGATCAGACATGTCGAATTCCAATTGGTAAAATGTATTCTAAAGTAGATGATTCTAAAATGATCCACCAAATAGATTGATGTAATTAAAGATGGATCCTCCTTTGTGGGTTTTTTCAATGTATATAAGTATATATATAGAGGGGAAAAAAAAAGAGAGGAAAAAAAATTTTGGTGGTGAAACCAAAAAAATATTTTGTGACTCTTAGCAAATTTCAAGGGTAAGGGTTTGACCCTTGCACCTACACCTCTAGATATCCTGCTGTTGTTGATATCGTAATTTGGCTAAAAACCTCCACTAACTTTGGCCTGGCATCACCAGCTGGCCTTAAAATTCAAGCGCACCCATACGAATAACCAATCAGTCGACTTTACAAAAAAAAAAAGTTTTTTTTTTTTACAATTTTTTTTTCTCTCTTCATTTCCTCTCTCCACATTAACTAACCATGGACTCCCAACAATACCATCCTGGCTACCAAAACGGAACCGTACAATCATCTACCCCTAACGACCCTGAAGGCCCTAGTACCATGGCCCAAATCCTCCCCCTACTCCCGCCTCACGCCCCAGACGAAGGTCTGGACGACGACGATACAATCTCCGAAGACTCCTTCTCCTCGGTCCCCGGAGGTAACTTCTCCGACGAAGAAGACTCAAACAACCCCGTCAACAAACCCGCCCTCTGCAAATGGACCGGCTGTAACCAAACCCTGCCCTCCCTCCACGCCCTCGTCATCCACCTCCAAGAAGACCACTTTGGCCTCCGCCGCGCAAAATACTCCTGCGAATGGGAAAATTGCTCCCGCAAAGGTATCCTCCAGCCCTCCCGCTTCGCCCTCGTCTCCCACATGCGCTCCCACACGGGCGAAAAACCCTTCTACTGTACTGTCCCGGAGTGCGACCGCAACTTCACCCGCTCAGACGCCCTCGCAAAACACCTCCGCACAGTCCATGAAACAGAACACTTCAGACCTACCCCGGCAGATCCCCACGTCCACTCTGAATCAAAACCCTTACTCGACGCCACTCCCCATCTCCCCAAACTCATTGCCGAATGGGCCCTCCCATCCTCCGACGCGTCAACAAATACTCCTTCTCTCCAAAAACAACCATCCAATACAACCTCTTCCTCGTCTATCATAAGTTGGCCCCCTGAAGGCTCCTCGGCTCAATCCCCTCCCATGAATGAGCTTTACATGAAAATTAAAAATATGAATGGCTCCGACCGTCTCTCAACCCTTCTCACCTCCCCAATGAACCCGGCCCTTTTGCATGTCGAGGGCCGCGGGTCTCTCGACCGCTTCTGGGCAGAAAATGATATTGATAGAGATTTGTTTGGAAAGTCGACGGCCGAAATGCTGAGTAGAGAAGAAGTCTTGGGTACCCCTATCCCGGTTGCACCTGCACCACAACAAAACAAACGTCGTAAAAAGGATGATCAAGCAGCAGCAGCAGCGGCGGCGGCGGCAGCGGCAGCGGCAGCTGCTGCTGCTGCTGCTGTCGCTGCCGCTGCCGCCGCTGCAAACTCTCAAGATCAACAATTGCAGCAAAACCAGCAAAATGGAGACACATTTAAAAAACCTACAGTCGCAAAATGGAAACAAACCTTTGATATCTTAAAGCGCCGATTGGTATGGACCTTACAACACGAAAATGAGCTCGAAAAAGAGTACAAAGAACTCCAGTACCTCAAATACCGCACTTGGATCGAGGTCCAGAACCTGACTGACAAGACCCTGGCCAAAGCGATTGGAACGGAGGATATCAATGAGCTCATGTTATGGCCGGAAAATCACATCTCCGGCTGCCTTCGCCCAGAGCTCCAGGATGAAGATGTCTTGAAAATGACCTTTGATCCTGCCTCACTTCTTCACCCGAGCGCCCGCATCGTCCCTCAAATTGAAAAACCTGGCGTCTTGAAATCAAGGTCCGGCAAATCTCGCTCCTTGATGCTGGCTCGTGAAGATGCCGCCGACAATGACGATGACCATGGCCTTGACGATGACGACAATGATTTCGATGACATTGATCTTGACGTCCACTACCTCGATGAAGATGACGATGACGAAGACGATTATGATGATACCTTGTTAGGATCAGGCAGATTCATGGAGGCCATGGTCCCAGGCCCCTTTTTACAAGAGGCTGCTGCTGCCGCAGCTGCTGCCGCCGCCGCCGCTGCAGCCACAGTACCAGCTCTTCCTACCCTCAAACGAAAACGTGCTGCGCCAGGCAAGGGCAAGGCTGCGGTCGACCCCAATGCGCCGAAAAAACCACGCGCCAAACCGGGGCCCAAGCCAAAGAACCCGGCTGCCGCCGCGGGCGCGACAACTACCAAGAGCCGCAAAAAAGTGACGATTCCCAAGACGGAGGACGGCGCGCCAAAACCCAAGGCCAAGTCGCGTGGAGCCAAGACTGCAGCCCCCACCGCATCCACGCCTACCCCGGAGGGCGGCCCTGAGCCGCCCAAGACGGCCCGCAAGGGCAAAGGCAGGGCCTCTACGCCCCTGCGCATCAAGTCGAGCTCCCCAGCGGCAGACTCGTCCGCCATCACGAAACGGTCCAAGGGTGGCCGCAAATCAAACGCAACTAAGGCTGCCGAGGCGGCCGCCATGGCCGCCGCCATTGGCGCAGAAGCCCAGGCCAAGGCCGATGCCGCCGTCGCCGCAGCTAAAGCCGCAGGCATCAAGCTCGAGGGTGACGACGACGCGGATTTTAACGGAGAAGACGATTCTTTTACGCATTTCAGCGGCGACGCTACTAAATCGGACGATGTGGATGATAGTGAAGCAGCCGCAGCTGCAGCCGCCGCCGCCGCCGCTGCCAACCGTGCTTCATTGGAAGAAAGTTATCGCAGTGAACAAGGTGATCTCGACGTTCTGGTTGATGATGATATCGATGACGTTGATGATGACGAGATGAATGAATCGCCAGTATCATCGCCCGTGGCTTCCACCTTTACGCACCAGCCAGTGGGCTTTGGGACAGGCTTGTAAATATATCTACATAATACAGGTTAAAAGCCGGTAGGGCATTTACTAACCCGTTACGTAATTATTCGTTACATGTCACCTTGAATGGGAAAAAAGGTGCTGATTAAGCTTTTATGCCTTTAAAAATGCGATTTAACAAATTTTAGAGATAGCGTTGCTCGCTTCTGTTTGCCTCCCCTCCCTCTTAAAGACCGTTTTGTCAACTCGTTCCAATGAAGCAATCTAAATACTTATAAAAATATACATATATACCAACAGTCCAAGAGCCCCGAGGAATATACAGACCATCTACCATGTCTTTACGACATCTCAGAAACATTGGCTTCTCTCTCTTTGGCCAGCCCTGCTCGGGCATCATCAAGGACATTAAAGGCCGTCTCCCATACTACCTGTCGGACTGGACGGACGCGTGGAACTACCGGGTAGTGCCGGCCACTATCTTCATGTACTTTGCCAACCTACTGCCCGCCATCTCCTTTGCCCAGGATATGTTCGACAAGACCGATAACGCCTTCGGCGTCAACGAGGTGCTGCTGGCGTCGGCCATTGGCGGCATTGTCTTTGGGCTCTTTGCCGGGCAGCCCTTGTGCATTGTTGGCGTCACGGGGCCGATCGCCATATTCAACTACACCGTCTACGAGATTATCGTGCCGCATGGGATCCCCTACTTCCCCTTCATGTGCTGGATCTGTCTCTGGTCCATGGTCATGCACTTCATCATTGCCGTCTTCAACTGGATCAACTCTCTGCGCTACGTCACGCTCTTTTCCTGCGACATCTTCGGCTTCTTCATCTGCATCATCTACATCCAAAAGGGGATCCAGATCTGCACCCGCCAGTTCCAGTTCGCCCATCAAACCACCGACTACGGGCCCGCAACCACCCCCCACGGCGACTTCCCCATCGACCTGGCCGCGGGGTACTTCTCCGTCATGGTGGCCCTGCTCATGATGGTCTTTGGAATCATCTGCTCCGTGGTTGGCCAGCATACAAAGTTCTTCAAGCCGCCCATCCGCAAGTTCATCAGCGATTACGGAACCCCGCTCACCGTGGTCTTTTTTTCGGGCTTTGTCCATTTCGGCAGCCGCATGGCCAACACCCCGGTCCAGCACTTGCCCACCACCCGGTCCTTCCAGCCAACCTACTCCGGTGAGCACCTGGGCCGGACCCACGGGTGGTTCATCCACTTTTGGCACGGCATTTCCGTCGGCGACGTCTTTCTTGCCATCCCCTTTGCCATTCTCCTGACCCTCCTGTTTCTCTTTGACCACAACGTCTCTTCCCTCATTGCCCAGGACGCCAAGTACAAACTGAAAAAACCGGCGTCGTTCCATTGGGACTTCTTTTTGCTTGGCATCACTACAGGCCTCGCGGGGATCTTGGGCATCCCAGCTCCCAACGGCTTGATTCCTCAAGCTCCCCTGCACACTGAAAGTCTGTGCATCTCGGCTGACCACGTTAAAGATCACCAGGAGGCTTCTGACTCAGACACAGAGTTCGTCAACATGTCAGGCACAAACTACGTGCGCGCCATCGAGCAACGTGCAAGTAATACCCTCCAGGGACTTCTCATCATGGGGACCATGAGCGGGCCCCTGCTCGTGGTACTGGGTCTGGTCCCGCAAGCCGCCCTGGCTGGGCTTTTCTGGATCATGGGCATCAGCGGTCTGATTAACAACGGCCTTACGTTCAAGTTGCAGTACATAATCACCGACAAACGGCACCTCTCGCCCGAAATGAAACGGCTCGACCAGTGCAGTAAGCGCGGGCTTTACATCTTTACTTTTGCGCAGGCCGCCTTTGCTGGAGCAGAGGTCGGCATCACGCAGTCCATAGCCGCCGTCGGGTTTCCTGGCGTCTTGCTGCTCTCGGTGGTCGTCGGGTACCTGTTACCCTTCATCATATCCGCCGAGGACATGGCCATTCTGGACCGCCCCACGGCCCCGGCCTTTGTGCTGGTCAACCTGCGGCGCGTGCGCAAGTCCACAAACTCGACCGCCCGCAACAGCTCCGACACGGCCGACGAGGAGCAGGCCTTTGGAGAAATGGAGATGCAGGACAGCTCGCAATTCCACGACAATAAAAACAACCAAACTTCAACCGAGTCCCGGGAAATCCAAGATTATCCGCACGGCTCTGGGCACAACCAGCTACACCACCGTCGCAACGGCGAACAATAATATACAAGTAGGCCCAATGGTTAAATATTGAATCTATTTAGGGCGATGTTTTCTTACAGGAAGGTTCAACATGAGCCAGCCAATTATTAGAGGTCCAGCCCACGTTTTTTTTAAAGTTTGTTTTTTCATATCAGTATAATTTTGGAAAGAAAAAAATATTATTTACACGCATATATGCATACATGTTTTTTCATTATTATTCTCAGCAAATCAAATCTGACACGCGGATCCGCGGAGAAGGCTCGACGGTGGCACGTGGCTGGGTGCTTGGACTCCGAGTCTTATCGCGAACAATGGCTCCTGCAGTTGTTGGGCTCCCCATACTGCTGGATGGTGGGCTGCTACTACTCCGGCTAGCGACGTCTGAGGCCTGGCTTACATTTGCGGAGCCAGGCGCCGAGGACGCCTCGGGCGCTTTTGCCAGCGACGACGTTACGGCCGACACAACCAGGCCCTGTCGAGAGCCTCCAGCCGAGCGCTCCTTGGTGAGTGCCTCTTGGTCTGTGGCCACGAGCGGTGAGGATGATGACGACAAGGGCGCAATGCGCTCGGTCTGGGAAAAGGATGACCGGTGGAGTTTAGTCAGCCCGGCTACAGCTGCTGCGGCGGCCTCCGAGTCGGCGTCCAGCGCAACAGCAGTGTTGCTCTTGGTGCCAGTGCCAGCCTTGACGGGAGAACGTGCATGTTTGGTTTCCGGGTCGGAGGATCCTAAGGATTTTGCACCCGTTGGGGGACTAGTCATCTCCGGATTTTCCGTAACGTATTCCGATTGCTGCTGTTGTTGTTGTTGCTGCTGCTGTTGCTGAATTTGGTGAAGCTCAGGGTGATAAACATCAGGCTGTTGCTGAGTGGGTGCCGGAGCACTATCATCAGGCGAGTTGCCAGAAGCTATAGTAGGGCTTATTCCACTTCCGCCAGAAACTTGCTGCTGGAGCTGTATCAAATGGAATTGCATTTCGCGGTTTTTCGTCTCCAGAGTTTCCACGCACTGCTTGAGATATCGCACGTACTCCACGGTGGCTTGTAGAATGACCAGCTTGTGGAGCCCCGTGGCTGCCGCCGAGGGGGACGCGCTCCCGACCCCGCCATTAGCTGCGTTCCCACCAATCCCAGTAGCAGAGCTGCCGGGGCTGCCAGAATTGTTGCTATTACCACCTCCGCCAGCAGAGGTGATTGACTGCTGACACGCAGGAACCAGCTGCTTCAGAGCATCAAACTCCTGGTTCATTTTCGAGCGCCGCCGGCGCTCAATCTCCGAGTGCGCGGTCCGACGCGCATGTCGCTTGAGCTCCTGGTCTGACAGCATGGGTGGGGTGGGCGGCGAATTGGTGTTGTTTTCCTCTCTGTTTGCCGAGGACGAGTTGGCAGCACTGGCACTCCCGGCGGCGTCCTTTGTGGACGCCTTGCGAGACGCTCGGCCAGTGGGGCGCTCGCTGTTGATGGCCGTGCTGCGGGGCGACAGTGCAGGGGAGGTCATGGGGGTGGATGCTATCGAATCAAAAGCAGAGGCGGTGGAAGCTATGCTGCTATTGCGCCGCCGTCGCTTGGACCCGGCTGCGGAGATGCTCGGAGACTTGCCTTGGTTTGCCGCCGAGAACCCCGAGCCCTCGATGGCATTGGGGGTAACGTGGATGATGGTGCGTTTGCGGTGGGGTGGGGGTGGTAGTTTGACGGGCTGGATCGAAGGGGAGATTTCGTCGCCGAGTCTTGGGGTATTTGTGACGGAGGACGATAGCGAAGGCGCCTTGGTATTGTTAGTGTAGACTGTTTCGTTTTCTAGGGCCGGGGGCGGCAGAACCAGGGGATCCAGGATGAAGCTGTGGTTGCTGATTAGTGGGGATGCCTGCTGAAACTCATAGTTTGCTGGGGAAGGTAAGGCCGAAGTGTGGGATGCTGGGATGATAGTTGAGGCTGGTTTCTGGCTGACTTTTTTGGATGAGGGTTTGGCTGCAGCAGAGGTGCTTTGGGAGCGAGCCTTTGATTTGGGGGCAGAGAGAGGTTTCGAGGGCTTTGAGGAGGTTTGTTGAGAAGCCTCTTGGGCAGTATTGGGAGTTTGAGAGTCTTGTTGAGGGTCCATTGCTTTAGGCTTAATAAGGACGGGTTTTTTTCTCATTGAATTGTAGAGTATATATATATGAGAGTTGAATGAGAAAAAACAAAAAAAGAAAAAGTCCAAATATTAAAAAGTAAATGGAGATTTTTTTTTTCTTTTGAAATAAAATTTCCAGGGTACACATGCGCAGGAAATGCCAGAATATTTATACCAGAGGTTGGCACGCGGGCGCGTGGTATCAATGGGGATAACCGATAGGTTCTTGAGCCCGCCCAGAGCAAGTGTGGCCAGAGGACCGATTACGCTTGTTGGCCAACCAAAACGACCAGTGGGCCCAGGCACGCTGGTGAGCTTGTGAGAGGCTTGTTGGAGCACGCGAGCATGTAAATCTCAGCGATAATCTGAGAGGGAGCGAGGGCTGGGACAAAAAGAAAAAAAAGGTTTTGGGTCTTGTTGAATTCAGCAACAAGTCGCGTGGTCGCCGTAGTGGGGATGTTTATGACGGGAGGGGGGCGCACAACGGTAGAGAGGCTTAAAAAAAGTTTGCAAAAGATCACGGCGGTCGCAGATTTTCAAGAAAAAGCTGAGATTTTTTCTTTTAACCACCCCCCCCCAAAATGCCCAAAATCGGCAGGCGCCACGCACGTTTCTGGAGCTCCTGCTGGAACAGGCAAGCACGTGGTGGACTGCCGTCCTCATTGGGCGTCGTTGCTTTGGGGAAAACCCCTCGAGCCCACTCCATCCCGGCTGGGGGTCTGTGGTGCCTAAATCCTGGGTATCATGAACATGTGTGTGTCTTTGGTACTGCGATTGGTTGTGGAGGTTTGGCAAAGAAAGCCTCACTGAGTGTGTGTGGGGCTGTACACTCACCACACAACTTTAAAAGGATGGGGAAGGGAAAATCTCCCCTAACCCTCGGAGTATTTCTTAGATAACGTAGCCACCACCACCACACAGCTGGTCCTTCCTTTTTTTTTTTACCGCCAGGGCTTCTCCCTCCCTCTTGTGGTTCGGCACTCTGGGCAGAGCGGCCATTGAACTCTTAAACTCCACTCCGATTCATCTTCTTCGACAGCTTCCCCCCCTAACATTTTGGCGGTTCCTTCTTGGTGGGGTATGCCCGGTATCATGACTAGCTTACTGCTTTTTTTTGGTGTTGTTGTCAAGAAGAACAAAGATCTGGGAGAGAAAAAAAATTTATTGGTAGAAGCTCATACAATTACCTATCACTATGTTACCACCTCCCTCCCTTTCACAACTAACCGTTACCCTTGGTATCTAGAATAGCTTACCCAGTAATTGAATTTTTTACCCCACGATAACTTCTGTGTATAAAAAAAATCACGCCCCAGGACTTCGAGACCGGCTCCGGTCATCGTGCTCCCGCGACCTTGTCCCTGAATAACGCCGGTCTTCATGCCGCCAGTCCGACTTGGGGTTGGGCTTTTTGTAATCGGTCTTGGGAGCACTAACCTTAAACCCAGGCTTGTCAAAACACATCTCCGGCAGCGCAGAAATTGAGTTGCGGTTATAAACCATCTCGGGCTGACCGTAACAGTATTGCGAATCCCGCGTATCAAACCCATAGGAGCGCTGCACCGTCGATGGTGGCGCCGGCTGTTCCATGGGAACAAACAACTCAGTCATGTGCTTGAATCCTGTCGTCGGTAATCGTAAATGTGCTATTTTCGCCATTTTCATGTAGTCCGTCCCATTTGTCGTGCCCAGCAACTCAACCCAAAGATTTAACACATCAATCACGGCGGATATCTTCAAGCTGCCTTTAATGCATGACTTCAAAATATCGTCTGTTTGGCTCTTGATTGACCCCAATATCGTAGAATACCCAACCGCAGCGGCTTCCTTAAAAAACGGCGTCGTGACCCATTCGTCTAATAGCAGCACCAGCTCTTCAAAATCCAACAAGTTTATTCCTATCCTTTCTTCAACCAGTATCCGCAGATTTTGCGTCACTTCCCAGATAACAGTCCCTGCCATTTGCTGCCGGTAAACATCATCTAAGTTGGCAGCCTCGTCAAGCACCGATATCAGCCGCAGCTCGCGAACCAGCTCAATGTAAATGCCCCCAAGTCGCGGAGCCGGCGCTGCAAACAGCTCTTCAAAGTGAGCCTGAAACCGGTAGAGCAAGTCCGAGGGCGACGCGTTCATGACAAATCGGTGCACAGACGGCAGACTTTGGGCGTCGATATGGGTATAGATTGCATGCCGGATAGCAAAAAAAAGGAAAACGACTAGCTTCATATGGACTGGGATCATGGATGCAAACTTGGATCTGTAATAGATATGAGAGAGAATGTCCAATAATTCGGCCAAGTCTAACAAGTAAGCATAGTTGATCGTGGACAAGTACTTCAAAGCGCTGCCATACAGTGTCTGGATCTCTTGACAAAACTCATGGAACTCATGTTGCTTCGATTTATTGGTAAGATGGAACCGGCTTTCCATATCATATGGCCGTACTACACAGCCAGGGGGTATCTTGAGAGGGCTGACATAAATCTTTAGGTATTTCGCTATAAGGTTTGGTGAGTAGACGGAATAAAATTCGTCGAATCTTTGGGCAAGTGAAAAGTGTTTGAAGAAAAACCTCTGGGGGTAATTGTATGCAATGTGATTAGACATGATACAGAAGAGACCTGTCTTTTTTTTGTTGTTTTTTTCATTGAGCGTAAGTTGATATTTATATTTCTTGAAGAAATAAATATGACGCGTATCACTTGTTTCAAATGGTTTATCGCTTATGTTTGCAACAAAAGTGTAACAAAAAGAGAGCCTCAACTCACAGAACGTTCGTCCAAGATGGATTTGAAATTTAACCTCGTAGACGCTTACATTTTGGCCCATTTTGTCAGCGTTGAAAATATCGTCGTTTTTCCACAGGCGTGAAATCTTTTGAGTTATTACATATATGTCTTTTTTCATACTATTGAATTCAGCTCTATCTTTAATAAATCTTTGTCAACCACCCTTACTGTGCATTTTTTGTCATTCCAATATTGATGTCTACAATTATATGACAGCGAGTAACATAAAGCTTTTGCTGGTTATTATTTTTTTTATTATCTTGAAATGCTTAATAATATTGAAGACCTAAATTGTTTCTAGTTCAAAGACGCAAAACAATCTGTAACGCCGAGAAGACATTCAAGGAATAAACTCAATGGGTTCGCGTGGGATTTTGACCAACAGTGTTAGGTTGAAAAAATTAACAATCGTCCAAAAATATCTGCTGTCAGAGCTTAAAAAACCATCTGATTAAGCCTTTTATCGGAAACCCAGCCTTACGCAAGTTGTCTCCTGTCGACATCAGACCGTGAAAATATATACCTAAAGACTGGTTTAAAGGAAAACTTACAGTGGAGCTGAAAAACAAATATCAATTGATCTAACCATGGTAGGAACCGCTCAGAATACTCTTCAACTCTTTACAACTACAACCCAAGTGAATTACCCAAATCCGACCTTTATTTCAAAGTTTTTATATATTCTCCATTGTACTATTACTGTTTTCGTAACTAAAACTTGTGGTAAGGTCTAATATCCCCATTTCCATCTTTATCACAATAATAATGGCGATAATAACCATCATAGTGCTTCCGGTCTTTCAAGTCATCATGGTGACTGCTCAGTTGTTCGTCATAACGATGGGGCAGCTTGTGGTACCGCAGTTTGTATTTTATTTTATTAAAGGGCCGGTGGACCTTGGGGATAATACAATTGAGGTACTGTGAGTCGGAGCTTGCAGCCGCAAAAAAGCTAAAGGTGGGGTTTCTGGTGACAAACGTCATGCCCGTTTTAGTGCCAAATGGGTTATCTTTATTTTTAGTATTGATGTGAAGCTTGGAATATGCAGAGATGGGGTTGTGTTGATAGCCGGTTTTTTTTATTGTGCCCAAAACCATCACCCATTTTTCAATGATTGCAATCAGGTCATTAAAAGTCAATGTTCCTTCGTTCAGTGATACAAACGCCTGTGCGGTATCTTTTTGGATTTTGAAGAAAATATTGGATTCCATCACAGTGTGGTTGGAAATGGGTATTTTTTCAGGGATCCAACTATCAATCAAATACAATAAGGGTTCAGGGTCAAGGAAATCGTTATTGTAATTTTTGGTCAATTCTTGTAGATTTTGATTAATCAACAGTAGGTGTGTTCCTGTGAGATTCCTGCACGACAAAACGGCGGGATCAATGGGGTCGATGTAGTCTGGCTGGAGATAATTAAGAAGACTGAGTTCGCGCAGATATGCATTGTAAAGGGCCGGTTCGCGGGGGAAACTAGTTTCGAAAAAGGGTAGAAAAAAGGGAATAAAGCGGTAGAGGAGATCGGCTGGAGAAGCGGATTGAACGAACCGGTAGACCATGGGAATGGATCGGTCAATTGCGCGGGCAATGTTTGAGCGGATGAAGATAAAAAGCTCGACGACAATACGCATTTTGTTGGGGATGATAGTTAGGCCCTTGGGGGCCAGAAGTCTGGGGACAATGTCATACGCTTCGAGGAGCTCCATAAGATAAGGGTAGTGGAGTCTTGAGAGGAAGTAGAGGCCTCTTCCGTACGCATCCATACATTTGTGATAAAAGGCTTTAAAGTTTAAAGCTGATGAGCGCAGGGTAAGTTTTACAGTGGGACTCAATAACGTTGGTCTGTTGATTGGGCCGTCTTGGGGGAGCCAGAGGTTTTCGTTGATTTTTGCGAGATAGTCCTCAATGTCTTGTTGGGAGTACAATGAGTGGAACTCGGCAAAGGTTGGAGCCAGAGGGAAGTTTTTGAGAAAGTATCGCTGAGGATACTCTGGGTGGATGTGATGCTGGTTGAAGCTGTGGGCACTAGTGGAAGACGAGACGGGGGATAGAGGGGCGAGAGAAGAAGAAGGAAAACTCATTTCAGTGTCCGAGGATGTCAACGGGTTAAGAAAATAGTGTGGATCAGAATAGCCATTGGTATTAGGAGGAATGATTTCAGCAACAGCTGCGGCGGCCTTTGTTGCTGGTTATTCTGTTGCCGAGCGTTTCAGCGACGTCAAGGATAGGTATTTGTTTTTATTTCAACAGTGTGTTAAAATGAATTAATTATTTTGATTTTTTTTGGAAAAAATACATATATGTAGACATATATGGACAACAAAGAAACCACAAAAAAGGCAAATTGAAGAAACGCATTTTTTTGTAGAGGGAAGGGCGTAGATGTTTTAGGTTTGAAGTGAGTGGGTTTTAACTGACTAGGAGAATGTGTGGGATTTTTATTAATTTTTAATGTATTGAAGGTTTCTTAAATGACCAGGGCGATGGGTTTGTTACATTTTCTGTTACACATGATAATTTACCCGGTGTTGTAATAGACAGGTTGGAGAGTTGTAACTTTTGTTGTAACTTTTGTATCTGTTGCACGGGCAACGGCGGTGACATCTGCACTTCCCCCCCTCAGCGGAGTTAACGAAAGAGGGATGCGGTCACATGAACATCTCGTTAACAATCAAAAAAAAACTTTTTTAAAAGCCTCTTTTTTGATTATTACGATGATTATTACGATGATTATGACGATGACAATGATTACAAAGAAACTATTTATAAGTAAATAGAAAATATTTTGATTTTTTGATTATGATGATGCTGAGGAAAAAAAAATTTGTCATGAATGTGAAAGTTTCGGATAACTGGTACTTAGCAATATCTTTGTTTCTATGTTGATACCGATATTCACGCTGATATGGCTTATTGTTACTATTATTATTTCAACATCATAGCACCACTTGTAATTTTTTGTGGAATCCCCGGCTAGTGATAAGACCAATGGGTTTAATAGAGGCAGGCCCAATTTGGGACTCATCGTTATCAGCATGAATAATGTACATATACACTGCTGTGTTTTGATCTTTTAGAAGTCTTTGTTTGGGTTTATTTTATTTTTTGGGGGGGGTATTTCGGAGGGAAGAAAGGAAAGAAGGTATAAGTGTGTGCGCGCGAAGATCCGGGTCTGAATGGCGCAATAATTTCAAGAGAGAAAACAATCCTATGATATTAAATATAAATATGTAAAGTCCTTTATTTTTGGTGATTATGAATGGTAAAACTAGGAGTAATAACCCGAGATCTATACGACCAACGAGGTTTTTTTTTTTGTTGAGCAGGATTGCTCCGTTCCTTAGTTTAGAGGTTTACAAAAGCAAGCAAGCTCTAATCAGGTCAAACAATAGTGGAAAGTATCTTATCGAATCTTTTCGTAATCACATCATAACAAACCAAGTACTAAATCCACCTTCTCAATCCCCTCTTTTTAGTCGATGTTTCGGGCTGGCTTGTAAATTCCCGCGTAAAAATATCAGCTTGTATCGTGACATTTTATGACTCCTCCTGCTTCCAAATGACTGCTGCGGCTACGCTTTCTGTTTGGCTCTCTAAGCTTGCTTTTTTGAGCAAAATATGGGCACCACAATCCTTGGTATAAGCCACTTGAGATACTTTAGCAATATCAAAACAGCTTTTTGTTGGTCTTGCTTGTCCCCGTTACTTTCATTGCTGGCTGCTATTGATGTTTCAAAACTCAAATTAACAGCTCCTCTTACCGCCATCCTCGGACCCGGGACCCCCTCTCTATTATTTTGCTTTATTTCTTCTTCCGTCGCAAAGCCCCGTTCACATGACGTCTACCTTAGACTAGAACCGCGGTTACCCGGCGCTCCGCTTCCCCCCGTCACCTCCACTACCACCACCACCACCCATTTCTGTGCGTGTATGTGCGCACGGCAATGACTAATGAAGTCTGTGAGCTGCGCCGCACTATACCCAACGAGGAAATTATTTGAGTTTCAGGCCATTAATAATGAAAATTTCCCCTTCTATGCACTTCCATGCTCCGCTTAGTTTGAGAAATTATAAATATCTTGGACATCCCGCTAAAATCCTTTTTTTTCTACACTTTCCCTTCCCATCAACTTTTTTATAGATAAAGAAATATCGCAACCTTTTTTTTCTTTCTTTTTTTCTTTATATATATTTATATATATAGCCTGCATCTGAATTTCCATACATATATATAAATTCTTACATCTTTCCAACCAAGCCAAACCCCCAATATCTCAAACGACAATAAAAACAAAGGCTTTTTTACCAGCTCAGAAACCCTGATAGAATCAACTTCTCATACCATGCTATCTGCCTCTGTATCTCAGCAAAAAACAACTCAACCCTCGTCCTCGTCCTCAACAGCTTCTTCATATCTCGCCCAATTACCTGGCTCTCGCTACGACTCATACTCGGCTTCTCACACCCCTGCTCGGAACTCTTATTCAGACACCCCGGTCTGCGTTAACCCATCTCTCCTCCAGCTTCATCCCACTGGTCCTAGTGAATTCTCCTACTCTAGACCCCAATCATCTACCTCTACTTATTCTTCGTCTTCTTCTTCCGGCAATGAATACTCCAATTTCACACCATTCTCATCATCCTCGTTTTCCCTAAACTCTCCTAGCATCCCTGGTAATGCAAGCCCAAGACCCGGTACTATGCGCACAGCAAGCCCTGCGCTCCTCCAATCTTTATCGGCTGGCTTTGACTCTCAATATGTAATGGACAATCACTCACCTTTTGGCAGCCTCTCTAACCCCCAACAAACCCACTCGTCTCCGCTATCTCTGACTCAGACCCCTATTAGATCCCGTGCTATCCACATGGAATATCCTGATGAAGATGCTATTATGGAAGACTTGATGGACAATAGCGATGATGAGGATAATGCATACAACTCGCCAAGTAATTTTAACGCGGACTCCTCCTCGTCTAGCTTTTACAATCCTAATTACATGATGAACAACAACAACAGCAATGTAACACCTACAACAACAGCAACAAGCTTTAGCCAGCAATCTTTGTCACAGATTCACCAACAGCAACAGTCACAGCCCCCATCACAACAACCTAGAAGATCGTTTCCTATTTTTGCTGGCCCTACAAATATGCTTCCGCTTGAGTGTTCTCAAAATTTGATCAAACCTATCGACCACTCTCTGGACTCGTTCCGTCCACATCCCGCTACAGATGATTATGCATTTGTAGAGTCTAGCTTTTTTGCTGGACCCTCCTCCACTCCTCCTCTCTTTAACTATGACTTGTTTTTTGATGAGTTTGACGAAGATGATGACGACGACGATGATGACGATGATGATGACGATGTCTTGGGTGAGTCGTTGTTTTCATCTTCGGAGGAGGATGATGATGATGACTTGTATGACGAGTCAATGTATAGTGGAGGAGCTGAGTTTAAGGCTGCAGGCCAGCCCCCCATGTCTAGTGGCTTTGTCCACACTAGTGAAGGTTGCGGTGCACTCTCAGAAAATGGACTCTGTGACATGTCGCACCCTACCACATCTACTTTATCTGCAACAAGCTTAAATTTAACCAGGCCAACAGCAACAAAACCCCAGCATCCTTCTTTGGCGCTGTCGGGCCCTGAAAATAATGGTATGATGGTGCCAATCAAGATGGAGGAGGCAACCCCTGGTCTAGTTTACACCCCGCTTGAATCTGTTGGTGCCACCCCTGAATCTACTGGCGCCAGTTTGGGTGCAGCTTTTGAGCCTACCCCCCCAACAACAATCTCTGCGGCTCGCAAGAAGAAGTCTGTTTCTGCAGCCGACGATACTAGCATTTCGCTTGCATCAAAATCAAAAGAGGCAACTAACTATAGAAAGCACGTGCGCAGTGCGTCTCAACCAACAGCGATGATGATGATGAAATCTCCAGTATCTACTTCATCATCACCTGTGCGTGGATCTGTTTCTAGTGGAGTTTTGTTGGGTGATAACAAGGCTTCACCATCATTTTCTGGAACTCTGCAAGAATTTCCTCAGGTTTACGGTGCACGTGGCCGTCCACCAGCCATGAAAAGTGAGGAGCCTGTGTCATTAAATGCTGGTTTGGGCATGTCTAGTTCACAGCAAACTTCTCCTTCACCGTTACACCAAACTGCATCTTCTTCTTCTTCTACTTCCTCTAGTTCTTTGCGCGGTGGAAAGCGCCGGGGTGCGGTGACTCATAATGGGCCCCACCGGTGTGAGCTGCCGCTGGGCAATACTGGCCGGCCTTGTAATAAGGTGTTTTCGCGACCCTACGACTTGGTACGACACCAGGATACGATTCATGCGGCAGTACGCAAGACTTATACTTGTCCTTTGTGTGGTCCCGGATCGAAGACCTTTTCGCGAACAGACGCGTTGACGCGGCATATTCGTGTGAAGCACGGGACCTCGCCCGAGGTTGCTACTGCCACGGCCCATGCCATTGAACCTGTTTCTGCCAAATAATGATGGAGGACGAAGAAGAAGAAAAACGAATTAATTTTTTTTAAACATTTGTATACTAGTTTTTGTTTTATCATTATTATCAGTATTATTATTAAAGTATTTTTATTTTTTTATTACAAAGGAATTAATTTATGATTACAAGAGTGAACAAAAATCTATCTAAAAAAAGAGAGAGACACGAGACAAGAAACATGTTGTAAAACTTTTTTTTTTTTTTGTAGTAGTAGTGGTTTATTTTTCAAGAGCAATGGGTTAAACCCAGCCACCCATAAGATCGACCCATTCTCCCAAGCATGACCCATCCTTACCTTCGACCTCGACGACATCGGTATCACATCTGCATCTGCATCCGACGCCGTTCATGACCTCGGGGTCGGAGTTGGCCCAGTAGTCGTCCTCCTCGATCTCCTTTCTGTCGGTGGGGTCGCGGATGTAGGGGCGGTGGGGAAGCTGGCGCTCGGGGGCGTTCGCCGGGCAGTGCTGGATGGTGGTGTGACGGTAGCCAATGTCGCGGAAGTAGTGGACCTGGCTGGGGCTCAGAAAGAGGCCGGCGGCGAGCGAGTGGACGGGCGCGTCGCCCCAGCGCTCGGTCCAGAAGCCGCCCGACTTGTCGAGGGCGTCAAAGTAGGCCTTGTACTCCTTGGAGCGGAAAAAGTCGAGCCGCGCAATCTCAAAGTTGGACCAGAAGTGGCACATGTTGTACGTCTCGCCGTTGATGCTGTAGGGCGGCACCGTGTGCGCAAAGTAGTCGTAGTTGGCCACGTCCAGGCGCTGGGTATTGTCGTCCTCGTGCAGCAGCTCTTGCCCGGCCAGCAGCACGTTGTTTGCGGCCGGGTCGCCCAGCAGGGCCTCGTCCGGGAGCGAGTCCTGGAGGCGTTGCAGGCGCTGTTTTTCCTCCTTGATCCGGTTCAGGCGCTCGCGCTCCTTATTTTTCTGGACCGTGCCCGAGTTGCCGAGAGCCTCGTCGGCCGTCTCGGGGCCGTGTTTCTTGAGAAACAGCTCCCACATGCCCTTGGACGTGATGTTGTGCTGTTTTTTAAAGCCGTAGGTGTGGCGGAAGAGATTGGGGACGGTCTCAACAAGCTCCTTGATGACAATGGTGAAGCCGTAAACCTTCTTGTGCTTTTCCATGTACTTGAAGGGGTCGTAGGTGATGTCGCAAAAGTACTTGACGTCGGGCTCGACGCGCCAGTACCACTCGTAGTCCGCCAAGAGGGGGTGGTTGAAAAAGGCGCCCGAGTAGAAGCGGCACATGCGGTGGTATGAGGCCATGCCGCCGTACATGATGGCGCGGTCGCCCTGTTGCTGGATGGCCTCCTTGACGTCATCTTCGGGGGCCCATCCGGGGAAGTTCCAAACTTCCTTGTCAATGACGCCAAACTTGACCTCCGAGTCGGTGACGTTCTTGACTGCCTGCATGAAGGTTGAGTTGAAGGGCTCGTCGTTCAAAAAGACGTAGGGGTAGTGGAACCAGCGGTTGAAGTGGCGCTCGAGGGAGCGCATCGAGTCGATGACGCCCGGGTACTCCTTGTTGCGGGCAAGCACGACGAGGACGGCGTTTGCGCGGGGCTCGTTGACTGCGGGCTCGGTGCAGCCGAGCACAAAGGGGGCATCGATTTTGCCATTTATTTCGCGAATGGAGGGGGGGCGGAGGCCGCCGACGGAGCTGACTGCGGCCGGGAGAACTGCGGCGGCGCTGCCAAAGATGGCGGTGAGGAGGGAGAGGAGGGAGAAGATGGAGAGGAGGAGGGCCACGAGGGCCACGAGCCAGAGGGGAACGGTGATGTTTGTTTTGATCATGAAGCGGGCGCGGGCCAGATAGGAGGCGGTGCGGGAGGTGGAGACGGCGGCCGAGCGGATACGGGCGCGCATCAGGGCAGGGGATGAGAGGAGGGTAGCGGTATTGGAGGCCCAGGCGCGGGCGCGGGCCAAAGAGGCGCGTAGGATGGGGGGTATATTTGCAGTGGTGGCCGCATTTGACCACCAGGCATTTTGATTTTGGTTGTGGTGGTGGTCGGGTAGTGGGAGGGCATAAGATGCAAAGGCAGCTTTTTCCGAGAGAAGGGGGAAGTCATAGGGGGAGGGTCTGGAAGGGTTTGAGATGGGGGTGTTTGTTCCAGAGGGGTGTGCTAGAGGGCCCGCGACATGTTTTGGATGTTTGTTTGAGCGGGAGGACGAGGGGTTGGAGGGTTTTTTTTTAGATGGCGGCGAGGAGGAGGCCAGAGTTCCCGAGGAAGTTGACGAGTTTGAGATATCGTCATCGTCGTCATCGTCGTCTTCTTCCTCCTCGTCGTCGGGGTAATAGTAGTCTTCGTCTGTGGAGTTTGCGAGGGTGGTTGAGGTTGTATTTGAGAGGTTTGCAGACAAGATTGGGGGCTGTTGGTGGGTATTTTGGCGCAGAGGAGAAGCCAGGGGGGGGTTGTTGCCTTGGGAGGTGGAGATGTGGTGGAGGGCGTGGTGGTGGAGGGACTCCGAGGCGCGATAGAGCTCCGCAGAGGAGGCCGGCGTCGATCTGAAGGAGGAGTCCTGGAGGGCGGAGGCTGCAGCGGGCGCTATCAGGCCCGAGTCCAGAGACGGGGAGGAGTCTTGAGGGGATATTAGATCATGGTCGTCGTGGACGTGGTGAGTAGCCGCCGGCAGAAGAGGGCCCGTGGAGTCGGCGGGGGGGATGATCCGAGACGCGAGGAATTTGGGGAGTCTCATGGACGAGGGTTGGACGAGAGGAGGGATTTGGTAGAATAGCAGAGAGAAGAGGTGGTTTGTAGAAAAGCCAAAAAAGCAAGGAGAAGATATTTACAATCTCAAAGTTGAAAGGGAGGTTTTTTTTCACACACAACCGTTTTTAACCCAAAAAAAAAGAGTTTCTAATGCTCCAGAGTCGGTGAAGATTCCCAGCTTTGACCAGAAGTTTATCAGTAAGCAAAAAAAAAAGGGGAGATATCGGGATGAAGAAAGGAGGACTTTTAAAATCTTGAATGACAACAAGCAAAGGGTGAGAATATTTGCAAGGCTTTTTGTTGACTGGCTGGATGCCTCTGGTGGATGCCTGGCTGGCCCCTCACAAAGACCAAAAGCCTCACTACAGCGGTTACGTAAGCCATCGCCACGTGATAAGGGCTGCTTTTTACCCAAAAACGTAAATTGTAATATATTAGTAAGGCTCTCCCGCGTTCTGACTAATCCCCCCCCGTTACAGCCCGGCCCGCTTGCGCTTCAGCATGGTCACCGCGGCGCGCAACTGCGCAAGATCATCCAGCGCATCCTCCGGCTTCAGCGTCGCCGGCGGCTGGTACGACTTCGACGACCGCCCGCCGCCGCTGTTACCGCCGCCCCCGGTCCCGTGATGGCCGTAGCCCCCGGGGCCATGGCCGCCCCGTCCTCCCACGCCGCTCGTGCCTCCGCCGTCGCCGCCCAGCCCGCTCGCGCCTCCAGACCCGTACCCGCGGTCCGTCCCTGTGCCGCCGCCCCGGTCCGTGCCCCCACCGCCGCCGCCTCCACCGCTTATATTGCCATCCCTATCTCGTGAAAATAAAAACCCGTCCAGGGCATCCCGGTCGCTAAACCCAAGATCGTCTCCACTGACTCCCCCACTCCGCGTGGCCGCCCCACCCTTTCGTCGTTTATTCGACCCTCCACCACCAGCACTAGAATACCCCGTCCGTTCTCCTCCACTTCCATTGCCTCCTCCTCCTCCTCCTCCACTGAACCCACTCATCTCCTCAAACGCAGAGGCATTCACATGCTCACGTCGCCGTAGACTCCGACGCTCTCCGGGGAACCCAAACGGCATCGGCGAATTCGGTCCTCCGTTTCCTCCTGCGCTTGCATCCCCGTTTCTTCCTCCTCCACTGCCATACCCTGACAGGCGACCATTACCAGGAACCTCACTGTTGGACCCGTATCCGTGCTGTGCTGCAGAGGTGGCTCCTCCTCCACTGTTATACCCTTGGTCGCGCGCATAAAGCGATGACCCATTTCCGCCAGCATATGCCATGGCCGCCGCTGCAGCTGCACTTCCTCCGCCGCCCCCGCTGTTGAATGCAAGAAACATATTGTTTTCATTGGTGATGTCCAGGTACGCCTTTTCCTCGCGCAGTCGTTTGCGCTGGTTCTCCAGACGCGCCATCAGCCTGGCCTTGACCATCTGCGTCATGCGGTTGTACTCCTCGTTGGCCAGTGCGATTTCGCGCTGGTACTCGGCCTCCGTTTGTTCAATCTGGTACGACTCCCACAGGCTGAGACGCATCAGCTCTTGGTCGCGCAGCTCCTCAATGTCCGTCAACTGCTCGAGAAACTCGCTGTTTTTGCCCGAGTGCAGCGACGACAGCGTGCTTTGCAGCGCATGTAGCATTTCCCGGTATTGCAAGTCTCGTTCTTGTTCAAACACCTTGGAGATTTGCAATATGCGCGAGGCTATAGATTGGCGTCTCTTGTCACGCTTAGCCATAGAAGGTTGAGAAGTAGTTGATGAGGAATTATTTATGCTTTGGAGCTGACCTTGAGGGCCGTCTCCATTTACGTTGGCCGACCCATTAGCTGTGGTCGTTCCATTTGCCGAAGCCATGATAACGTTGTGAAAGATTGCTTTAGTGAGAAGTAGGAGTGGGAAAAAAAAAAAAATTTAGGAGCGGAAGAAATTTGTGTGATGTTATGGGGGGGGGAAAAAAGTTGTATTAGGGGGATAATTGATAACATTTATGAATATATGCACCATTAAAATAGATACCATAAGAATAATTAAACTGAACACGTGACAAAACCTAACCCTGAACTAACCCCTACCCTTGCACGTGATTATTGTGAATATCACGGAATTCCAAATCTTTTTTTCCACATTTTGATAAACACAAATATAAACATAAAAAATCTGTAACATTCAGAGACCCTCTTTTTTTGGTAACTGCGTTTTTTTCCTACCAAAAAAGAATGGATAACCTGTTGCTCGTGCTGTGGCTAGTGTGATTTGTTACCTACATCACTAGATCGGGAAGGTGGATGGTTATGACGATAACTTGGTAGTAGGAGATTGATGGTTTTTTATTTAAACGAGACAAAATGACTTGGATATATATTTAAGAGAGAGAGAGAGAGAAGTCGCTAATAGTTCAAACATGTTCATGATAATAAGTACCGCACTCTTGATAAACCCTTTTGCCATGACGCAATTCCACTAGCAACGGGATAAAACGAGCTCTGAGAGCCCCCAAAGCCAAGTGGCAGTTCCAGTGGATGTTCCATTTGTGTCCACTTTCAATAGATCCTGGGTGTCTTTGTAAAAAAAATCAACAGATTAAAGGCTTCTGAAAAGCCACAGGCCACTCTTTGCTTTTTTGGCAGTCAAAAAAAAGTTTGCGCCACAAGCCACAATTATTTTGGCAATCTTTTTTTTTCCCATAGAAAACTTGGCCGCCTGCTGGCCGGTGGTTGGCTGGCCCTGAGCTGCTCGCGGACCAAATTGTGGCTTGCCTGCTCAAATGCACCACTTGCTCGTAGACGCTGGGCAAGATTGCTGGAGATACAAAAATATCCCCACAGCGCCCAACCCGATATTGCCAGATTTGGGCGCCCGGCTACTGTTCTTCTAAAGAAAACCAAAATTCGAATTCTAATACTCTTAAAAATATATATATAGGACAAGTTCTTCTTCTTTTTTTTTTTTTTTTGGTCGTTTACATATTGTTGATGTTGGTCATATTCGTATAGCATATATATCTATATAATATATATATCACCTGCCCTTTTTTTAAAATTAACCTTTAAAAAACACCCATCTTTCCTCACACTTATCTCTCTCCATAACCCTCCCACCCAGAAATGACCATCTCCATCGATTTCCAGACTGTCCTTTCCTCGGCTATCGCGGCCGCTGAGTCGTCAGTCTCCGTCATCCTCGTTCTTTTCTATGGCTATGTCTCAAACAAAACTGGCCTTCTCACAAATAATGGCGAACGAGTAAGTCTACACCTCTTGAACCTAGATATATTCACCAATATCTAACATCTCTTTCTTAAAGGCAATCTCGCGACTCTGCGTTAACCTCTTCCTCCCTTCCCTCTTACTCACTACCATGGGCTCCCATATCTCCCTTGAGACCCTCATCAGCTGCTGGCCCCTCGTCGCCCTCCCTACCTTTATGATGTGCGCAACTTACGCCATTGGCCTCGCCATTGTCCGCCTCTTCAACCAGCCCGTCTACATTCTCCCAGGAATGGTCTTTAACAACGTCACCTCCCTGCCCCTCCTCCTGCTCGCCGCCATCTCCCAGTCCAAAGTCCTCAACCCCCTCCTCCACGAAAACGAGTCCGTCTCCCAGGCCATTGTCCGCGCAAAGGCTTTTGTCCTGCTCCACTCCATCATCCACAACCTCGGAAGATTCGCCTTTGGCCCCGTCATGCTCCGCTCAACCACCTCCCAAACAATCTCCCAAAACGCTTCCCTTCTCGGCGACGAGCGCGGAATCGCAAAGCCCGCCATCTCCGAACGCACCTCCCTCTTCTCTGCAAAATACTCGGGCGCACAAGATGACTCCGCCACAAATAACTACGGCGCCGCATCCTCCCAGTCCTCGGAGGCGTCCGGCTCCTCCCCTGCAACAACTGTCGTCGTCGTCCCCGACCAGCCCTCCGCTTCCGAGGAAGACGAGTACTTTTATAAGCGTGCTAGACAACTCTCGCGTAAATCTATTGATTTCGACGAAACCCGTACCCTCCTAAGTAGATATCTTCCACAAAACGACGACTCGACTCCTAAACCTGCTTCTCGCAGACCTTCTCGTCCCGCTTCCTCAACAACAACTCCTGTTCTTGCTGCTATTCCTGCAGAAGACCCCCAACAACAGTCACAACAGCCACAACAACCTTCGGTCTCCTTTTCAGAAGAAGTCGCACCAGAAGACCCCATCTCGGATGCTTCTTCTTCCTCTTCCTCTTCCAGTGAAGAAGAACCTCGAAGCTTCTATAGCATTCTACCACAATCAGTAATCGACATACTGGAAAACCTCAAACCTGCCAAAGACACCCGCACCTACCGTGCATGGAAGTTCATCTCCCAGTTCCTTAACCCAGCAGTGGTTGCCGCCATTGCCGCCATCATCATTGGCGTGACCAAGTCGCTGCACTGGTTCTTTTTCCAGTACTCCGTCATTGCCACCTCCTTCACCCCCTCCGTCACCAACATTGGAGAACTCTACCCAGCCCTCCAGCTCTTTGCACTGGGCTCCAAACTCACCACCACCCCGGAAATCCCCCCCAGAAAGTCCACCATCTTCTGGATCTCCATCGTGCGCTTTGCTGTCGCCCCACTCCTCTCCATCGCCATCGTGGTCTCCATGATCCGGTTCGCCCCCGCGGAGTTCTGGCCAAGAGACCGCATGCTCAACTTCATTCTCATGATTGTCCCCGTCGGCCCGCCAGCTATCACTCTTGCCGCTGTCGCCGAGATTGCTGGTGTGTCGCGCCAGGAAGTCTCGGCCATCTCTCGTATGCTCTTGTACATGTACATTGTTACCCCTCTGGTTGCACCAACTGTAGCCATTGCATTGTCGATTGCTTATACCATTTAAATGGGTTTTTTTTAAAATAATATTGTACCTTTAGATTTAATTGATTATAACTTTTATTCAAGTAACGAACATTTTAGCCTTTAAGAGGGGTCTTTTTCTACCCTTTATCCCGTTGAGCTTAATCCAAACAAACTTTTTTAAAAAAAACATGGAAAAAAGAAACTTGATAAACCTAGCTATGTGTTTTTTTATGATTTATGACGACGAAAAAAAATCTTTTCATGAAACAAATAAAAAAAAATTATTAACATAACCCATATGACACAACCTAAATCTAAAAAAAAATACCTGTCCACTTAGTCTTTTACCTTCTTGCATGACTCGGGTCTTGGGCTTTAAAAGAAATATAGCGAAAAAAGATCCAAACCTTCGGTCGCATGAACTGGATCGCCTCGATGTTCTAACGCATGTCGTTAAACAATATATTCTTTAGAAAAAAATGCCAAAAAGTAAAGAAACCAAGAATGGGTTTCATTCGAAACGTATTTTAAAGTTTTTATATTAATAAATATCTATTTACAATATTTCAAAAGTCTATCATACTAAAGACCATTGGATTAGTACTAGCCTTCTACAAACCACAGTGTCCATATCCTTTCGGAATTCTCAGACTCTTTTGTTCCAACCTTTTTAAACGCCAGGAGTATCTGACACACACATTTTTTTTTGGAAACAGCTGCAGCAACGTTTTTAATCATGATAATTATTATTTTATATCGTCTCATAAAGACCTCGTTTCATAATAAAATCCTTTATTCCCTTTTTCCCAGCAACCAGCACCCAAAGTCGCATTCGTTTTCCACTTTGGGATTCCTGCGTGCGGCGTTCAGGAACAACCACCAGCCTGCAGTTAAAAAAAAATCTCCGTGCCACGTGAAAATGAAAACCCTAAAAAACCTTAGTGATTAAATTGCCATCTTGGGTGTTTTGCGGCTCAAACGTAGTTGATTTGACAAAAAAAAAAGGCAAAGACTTTAAGGTACCAGGAACAAACCTCTTGTAGACTCATCTCACAATCAATATGAAGCCAACTTGACCAGTCTCGCAAACATCACAATCTCAAAAGATGATAGCTCAATGGCTTGGATCTATCTCAAGTTCTGGCGGTCACCGTCTATATATCCCCCATACCTAATATTCTCTTGCGTACCTCCACAACTTTCTCTCTAACACGCACAAAGACTCTACCAAACACCTTTTCTTTGTTTAGTCTGTGAGAAAAAGCCACTTGATGCGCGACTCTTTTTTATTATTTTTTTCAAAACACACAAAGAGATCAAGAACGGGAGGTTAAAAAAGTCGTTGAAAAAGACCGTCCTTTGATATTTTTTTACTTGCAGGAAACCTGACTGCTACTTTTATATTTTAAAACAACAAAAAAATAAAAATCCCCTTTTATCTTCAAGACAAGAGAACAAAAGAAAAACCGACGAATTATCTACATAAAGATAATAATAATACAAATGGCCCATAATGTTTCCAGTTTCAAGCACCTCTTGCCTACTGATTCAAAGGAAATAAAAAAGAAACAGAATCCTCTTGAAAAATTGCCAATTTTATTTTCTTAAACTTTTTTAAAAAAATCCCCCTTTTTTTCGGCACATTTTAGAAACCACTCTTTTTTTCTAAGACATTTTGTCGACACTTAATTAAGTTCCCACTTTGATACACTTGTTGCGCCGGCGCTACATCCAACCAACTAAAACATTTTGTTTTTTCCCACTTTAATTTCTAAAATAATTACGCTTTTAATATAATGTCCGACCTCAAATCTCGGCCTCCAGTTCCTGTCCGACGTCGCCCGCATACAATCATCAACCCCTCCTCCAAACCTTCCCACAGGTCCCGGCCATCCCTCTCCAACCTTTTCTCTTCATCTTCTCAAAAACGAGCCTCCCAATTGCCTCCAACCCCTCCTCCACCGCGCTCATACTCCACTACCACATCCTCTACCCTCCCTCTTTCTCTCTCCTCTTCCAAACCATCAAAGCCCGTCCAAGGTCCTTCTTTTGTGACGGCCGAATGCCCAGACAATTCAACTTCGCAAAAACTCTTAATCAGCGCCTTGGCTAACTCTCAAGCTCATCCCCCTCCCGCGTCCTCTTTACCTCCTATTCCTTCAAAGGCCCCCAGTAGAATCTCCTCCCAAACTGCACGCAAACTTAATCTTCTCACCCCATCCCAAATCCAAATGCTCTTGCTTTCCACCGGCTCCCAGCTCTCTCTTACTGACTCCAGCTCCACCCCCCAAGACAAATCTGCAGAAAACAACGACATCTCCTCGGCTCCCTCAAGCATGCCTCTCCAGTGCAACCCCCCAGCTCCCAAGCTGCTCCGTGACCAATACGGCCGCTACTTTTATTACTTCCCCAATATCAAGGTTATCCACGACGAAGAAGCCTCTTCCGCTACTCAGGAAACTTCTGCAGACCAGTTTCATCCCCAAAAGTCTAACTCTAATTCAGACCTTTTGCTCCCAGATGCCTTTACCCTGCAATCTGCGCCCTCATCGGCGACCGCGAAATCAGCCTCTTCTTCCACCTCCTCGTTACCCATGACTGCGGCCGCCAGGAAAAAGGCCCACCGCCGCGTGTCAGTTCTTTCCCAAACATCGGAAAAACGATACAGCACAACCAGTATCAAAAGTAGCACCAAAACCGTCAGCGTCTCCAAGTCCAAAAACTCAACTAAACGTAAAAGCATAATCTACACACATACCTACACCCAGCAGGTCGAAGAGAGCGTGGTGGATGAAGAACACTCCGATTCCGATTATGATAATAATGAGTACAGCGACATGGAGCATGACGTCCAGCACCATCTCAACCCAACTGAGTACCTGCGTTCTATGAAGCCTCCGCATGAACTCATGCACAGCAACTCTGCATCGATCTCTGTCGAGGATACTTACAAGCACCAGCAAAACCATAAAGCCTCTATTTCACCCCAAAATCCGTTCGACAGTAGACCTTCTTCCCAAGCATCTTCTTCCTCTTCTTCTTCCTCAAACTCCTTTCCCAACCAAAAGTCGTCTTCTTTTTCCTCCTCGTTTCCAGTCATTGCCAAAAGCCTTATTCCTCCGCCCCCATCCTTGCCGCCTCACCGCGCTGCCCATCGTCAAGGTTTCGCGCAACAAATGTCTGAATCAGGTATCGCCCAAATTAACACCCGCAGAAACTTGGCTGCAAACACTACTTCTTCCTCTTCGTTTTTGTCTACCACTTCCTCCTCCTCCTCCAAAGCTTACAAAGAATCCGCTTCTTACATCCCGGTCTCCAGACCTTACTCCCGACCCATGTCACGCGGATCGCGGGCCTCCACTGCTTCCACGGAATCAAGAAAACGTCACAGAGCTATCCGCTACAGCATGCTCAACAAGGACCTCCCACCTCTCCCCCCAGAGGCCTATCTTGATGAACAGTTTAAGCAAGATGCCGCCGCAGCTGCTGCCGCTTTAAATGGTGACTCTGACCATCATGGGCTTCCACCTCGCTCCCACTCGGCTTCTGGTAACTATAGTGGTTCCTCCTCTTTCCCAGGATTCTTCCCCCCCACCGGTCCCGTGTACGCAGGGTCCAATGTCTCAGAAGAGCTTGCTTCAGCTTCTGTCGCCCCAGCTTTTGTCCCGCAGCGTGCTCCTAGCCGTCGGTTGTATCAACAGCAACAGCGCCCATATTCGTCGCGTCTATACTCGACGGCAAGCATTGAAGAGAGTGAGGAAGAAGCACTTTACGAATCCAATCTCAAGTATTCCCATCCTGCTGGTTACAACAGAGGAAAACAACTTTATCGCCGCGAAAGTTTATTACGTCGTCATCAAGGTTTGTACTTTAACTTTTTTTTTCAACATGACTCTAACTTTAAATTCCCATTTTGGTAATTCTTCTATTCAATTATTATAGATGATACATTCAAGTCAAACAATAACCCCCAACTTATTAATTCAAGAAGCTTGCGCAACAACAGCATGCAATCATTGCTATCTTCGTCGTCGTCATCTTCTTTGGCATACAACACCCAGACACACAGCATATCTCGCAGCAGTCTGCTTTCGGAAGAAGCAGGAGAATTCTCGTCTGCTTCATCTCACTCGATCCAAAACCTGCATCAGACGGACAGCTCCACCGTTGGTCGTCGGGGGACCAGATCAGCCGCTGGAATAAACCGAAAAAGCAGCATCCGAAGCTGCAGAAGCATTGTTTCTGGCCGCAGCAGTACTGGCGGAGGGATTCCTGGAAGCGGTCTTCACGCGCAGGTTTCACACGAAAGTCTCGTTAAGAACTATAATCGCTCGTTAAGATCTGATTCCTTGGACTCAAACTCTTCATCATATAAATCGGGCCTCTCGCCCTCCACTGCTTTCTTTACCCCCCATTCTTCCATCTCCACTCTTCCTGGCTCCAACCGCCATTTTTCTAGTCAAACTCTGACTTCTTTGGATTCAAGATATTATTCTGTTGATTTCCACAACTCTCTCGACTCGTTTTCTACTCCGCAAAACAATAACCATTCTCAAGCTTCTGTTACTTCTACCACATCTTCCCTTTCTTCTCCAAACAAACTCACAAGCTCCTCTGGTACTTACCACTATCCTTCTGCAACCTCTGCCTACCGTCCTTCTCGTCGCGCTCCTGTTCCTCCAAGAAAGTCCATTACCTCTGGTGTCACTTCCGAGGAACCTTCCACCGCTCTTGTCACTCCTCACCTGGGCCACCACCAAGTAACCACTTCCAACCCATTTTCACCCGAACGGGAGCCCATTGAAACCGATACTGAAGAAGCTGCAGACACGGTTGAGCGTCTTTCGCCCGTGACCAATTCTATCAATAAGAAACGGAGTCTTCTTTATAACAACACTACCAATCCTTCTGGCCAAATTTACGTCCAGACTACTTCTTCCGCTCAATCCCAACAGTCTGAAATGTTTTTGGACAACTTCTTGCCTAAGTCTCTCCGAAGCAGCTCCAGCGCTTCCAAGTCCCAGGCGGTGTATTCCCAGCACACAAGCAACGGAAACACCACTACCCACCGCCTTTTCAAGTCTTCCGCTGCCGAGTACCAGCAAGAAGTTTCTCTGGCGCCTAAGCCTAAATTATTCGACGCCAGCAGCCCTGACAGGAAGCCCCGCATTGAGATGATTGAGGAGACACCGCAAGTCGAGTCTCCCACTGCTTCTCCTTCCAACTCGCCGGCTGGACTCGGCGTATTTGTGGGTGCGTCTTCGTCACCTTCAGGATCTACCAGCTCATCGCCTGCATATGCGGCGGCGGCAGCAGCAGCAGGAGGCGTGGGATCGTCGGCTTCTGCGTCGTCGTCACCAACTTCTGCACCAGAAACCCCCTCGACGGTGACCCCGCGGTCGTCTCGGTTTTCGCAAAACTTTTCTCTTCGCCGGCGATCAAGTAGCCAAGATCCGGCAGAAACTGGGGGGCATCGCAGCAGCGAGGTGCTGGCCATGTTTAACGGGCTTTTGTGTCATAGACAGCCGCGCGGCCATTCCATAGTTGGCGATGTTGTGGATGCAGACCCCAAACCGATTGGTGAGTCTTGTGCAGCAACAACAGGAAATGCTACCTCCGCTACCACCAACTTTGTGCCATTGCCTTTTCAAAATGAAAACTCCGCCTCTGAAAAGTTTGCAGAGATTCCTAAAGATAAGGTTTTGTTGGCGCCTCCTATCACATTTGATGGTGAAACATTAGGATCAAACAAAAGAGAGACATTTAAAAAGGGTAAAGTTACCAAAGTCAGCCAGGCTTTGGAGAACACGAGCTTAGATCGGGACTTAAACTTTACTCAAGACTCCTTGGCTGTTCAGCAGCGTCAGCAGCAGCAACTTATCAAGGAGGTTCGTTTCTCTAAAAACCACGACGTTATTTCAAATGATTTCGAATACAATGCTGTAAACAATAGCCTTGGTGAGCCTCGCCGAGACTTGTTGAAGCCGAAAGTTAGTCGCCACCACTCTTTCCCAAGCACAAGCAGCAGCTATTACAGTGATGATGAAGAAAAAGATGAACCCATTGTCTCGAACAGTCTCCGCAGTGCCCCTTCAGACCCCTTTGCTTTGGTCTCATTGATGGCAGCCCCTACTGTCTCTAATTCTAACTTTTCCAAGACCCCCTCTTCTTCTTCTTCTTCTTCTTCTTCTCCATCATCTTCTAACCTCACCCCTCCCAGCTCCATTTCGTCTGCTGATTCGCCTACGTTGGATCTGATTAAGCCAACTAAGGACTTGATAATTTCCTCAGACGAGACTTGTGCTACAGTTCCTCAACCACCCCCCCGCCGCAGACGTGACATTGCTACTACCACTTGGGCCTGCGACTACCTTGTGTCTTCGTCGTCCATGTCTTCTTCACGTAGCTCTGCATCTTCTGCTACAATCACAGCTACTTGCAGCTCTCATAATTCCCGCTTTTCTTCATCCTCCTCCAACAAGTCGTTTTCCCACGAGGTTCACTCCGCTGAAGCGTCTGGTGCCACCTCCACCATGGCAGGCATTCCTGTGATTCCTCCCAGAAGTGCTAACCGCGCGCTTCACGAGAACCGAATCAAGAGCGTTGTTTGCCAAAGCCGCTCCTCGCAGTCTTCCATGACGCTGGCGTCTAGAAGACCTCAGGCCATGTCGATGTCTGTTTCAAACCCATTCTCTACTTCGATTGGCAAGGGCTACCTTGAAAAGCTTGATCAGATCTACTCTGGCATGCCCGAGCCTCTTTTTGCACCGGTTCCTACGGCAGCAGCTAGTGTGGGCACCTCTGTTTCTCCTTTACACATTATCAAGAAACACAAGTCATGCACAGCTATTGGGCACAGCAAGAAAGCTGATACCACACAGGCACCTCCTGTTCCTTATGTCACTCGAGCCACGATTGAGGCACTTGAGAGCAGTGATTCAGTGCAGCCCAAGATTCCCCCGCGTTCCCGCAGTTATGTTGCTGCGCCTTGTAACTATGTGTCGTCGTCTTGCGATGAAACTACAGACAGCGAGGATGGGCGCCAGTCTGCATGCGCGAGCTATGATGCGTCTTCCGATAAGGAAATGAAGAGCGATAGCCAGTCTGCCGTTTCGCTGACGTTAACAAGCCCACCTTCGTCGCCGCCCAAAAATTTTGGGGACCAGCCTCGCTCTGCAGTGATGGATTCTAAGTCTACGGGGACTGCATCTACTGCACCTCCCGCATTGTCTGCGGCTGGCTCTGCTACGTCGTGTTACACGCAGCAGCAAAGTTTAAGCTCTTGCGACAGCATTGCAGCCACCCATGATCTGAGACCTTTGGCAGCGTATGGGGTGGACAGGAATGGATATTTTGCGGATGTTGAGGAGGAGGAGGAAGAAAAGCCCGAGCGGAATGAAGAAAATCAGTACATGCGTGCTACTAACAGAAGCAGCAATGCCCAAAAAAATGCGGCGCCGCTTGGAATTATTTATCCCGAGCATTCTTTAGCCCACCAACATAACGGCTTTGGGTTTTATACCAACACCGGTGCTGTTGACTCTGCTTCTCCCCTAAATTTTCCAACTCCCTCTTCTTCTTCTTCCTCTCCCTCCTCATCTTATTCTCCAAATCTTTCTGAATCAATGTATCCAACTTCATACAAGCAACAACGACGACAAATCCCCAGCGCCGATACCCTGGCCACGTCGAACCGTCTGTCGACCCAGTCGATGGACGAGGTCATCAAAACCTTTATTTCTGAAGATCTCGCGCGTCTGGATTCGCTTGGAAATAACATTGAGCCCCTGACTATTGATCAGTCATACTTTACCCACCACCACAAACATCAAGACCACCAACCCAAGGAGTCTGCTCCTAGTACCCCCCAGACTCCTACTTTTTCGTTTTTCCCTTTCAAGTCGTCGTCGGCTTCTCACACTCCCAGATCGACCGCCAGCCGGCCCACTTCGCAGGCTACCTGGAGTTCCAACACACCCAACCAAGCCGACAAGGAACGACGATCAAGCACCCCGCTTTCATTTGTGTTTGGCAAGAGAAGGTCGCGCGATAATTTACGATCTTCGCAAGTTGGCATTGGTATGTTTATTTTTTTCATTTCCTATCCCGCCCAAAAAAGTAATGTTTTGTTTACTAACTTTAATATTTAGATGGTCACAGCCCTTCAGATACGGAAGAAATAAGCTTCAATGGCACATACCACTCGTCGGCTAGCGACAATGATACGACCTTGAATACCATTTCTAGTACAGCTCTTCACAGTACCATGTCGGAACAAATGCAGGTTTCCAAGTACGCTGATGGTCTGGGTCCTCATATTTCCGGGACTTCGCCTCTCTTGGAAACAGCGGGGTTTATTCGCCATGTTGACAGCGACGGAATGGACGAGAGTGATAACGAGGACGATGATACCACCCGCAACAACATTTCTTTGGACAAGGATTGCTCGCTGCGGGCTACACGTAGCGCTACACTTCTCAAGACGTTTTCTCCAGAGCAGGTCTCTGCAAACTCTACTACAGCGTATAACCCAGAGTCCAACTACCCGTCTACTTATTTGCATGGATCCCAGAATGAATCCCCAGACAGCCAGCATTCAGTCAAGAAGCGCATGTCTGTGGCTTCACGACTACGCATGTTTGGGCGCAAGAAGAGCACTGTTGGATTAGTTTGATTTTTTAGTTCCTCTGGGCAGGGAGTTTACTTGTTTGAGTTAGAACAAGGAGACTGAAAGACTAGGACCATCTGGCCATGTTTGTTTATTTTTTCATTATCGATTCTACTTTCTTTCCAATCTCCCCCTTTAATGTGTTTTCTAGTATTTATGATTCCTTCCCCCTTGAAGAAAAAATTTTATCTTTTTATTATACTTTGGGTTTTTGTTATTATGGAGGGAGAGGTTATTTTATTTTTTTGTACACCTATGGTAATTTACATATATATAAGTTTAATGAATGAATGAACATGAAAATAAGGCGGAAGATCTTCAAGTTTATTATTTTTTTCAGAATATGAAAACTTGAAAATACTCAAAGTATTTTTTTTTCAATCTGTGGATCCAAATGAAGAAGAAAAAAGCTTAAATTTGTTAACGTTTGTGGAGCCCCACAGCGGTGTCTCAGCAACAATAACTAGGAATGCACAAACCTTTGGAGAACAATGCATTGTGCTGGCAATTACGCTGCTAGTCTGCAAGATACGCCCAGAGTTTGGGTCGGCGAATGGGTAGATGGCGAGTCTTTGGTGACAAGCAAATGATGAGCGATGAAAAGAATGCAAAAGGAAACCAGCGGTCGATTTGAATTGCCATATCGCGGGTTCTCTACATTTACAAGTTATTTTCTACTTTGGCAATTGGTGGATATTCTTCATGGCCATTCCAAGGAGTCTTTTAAAAAAAGGAGTCTTCAAATACATTTGAGAAAATCAACGTCTTCTCTCTGCCCCCCTACGAAACCTATTTGATATAAACAGACGTTTTTGTTTCAAAAACAAAAACGTTTGTCTGAAAGAAAATCAGTCTTAAACTTGAAGAGAAGATTTTGTCTCAGTCATTTTAAAAGAAGCTTTCTTTACATCTCAGTGGTCTTCCCCCTTAATTTTATTTAGATTCTAGTCAAGGTTATGAGAAGTAAACAATATTAATCAGTTTTTTTTGAACCTCCCTTTTCCTCATTTTTAATCCCAAGATGGAAGGTCACTCAGTAATATCGACCCTGTCTCAAAACTTCTTTTCCTGCTATGGAACAGTTTCCAGGGATTGATCTTGTCACAGGTTGACATGGTCTTTTAGATTAAAAAATCTCTCATTTGTTTTATAACCGGCAGAATTCATGTGTATTTCTTTTTAGAGAAATCATGTAAACAACAACTCTAAAGTTGATATACGAGCCTCGTCTCGAGATCTTGTGCGTGAATTATCAATCATGGATCTTCAATTGAAATAAAAAATCTTCTTGTTTTAAAAAAACCTTACTGCTTGGTTTAAACTCCAATATAAACTGAAAAAATAATCATAAATAAGTAATCACGTTATTGATTCACCTTCACAAACAACTGTTTTTCCAACTTTGGATAATATATTTTTTTTTTCTTCCACTGAATTGTCTAAAAACTCCAATCAAGCTTAATTTAAATTTCTTCTTTTCTTCTCTTTTTACTTCTTCCTTTTCCTCTTAACTTTATGCAAACTACAATGTTGAACTTCTTTAACACTTTTGAAATATCTTATTACCCAATTTCTATAATCCAACTATTTCCAATATACGTAAAGCGTTCCACCTCTTGGAGAACTACCCCAGTCAACCCAATACCACCTCAGTTGAAATGGTCTCTGTATTCAAATACCATCTGCTTAAACCAAAATACCACCAACGACACAACTACCCCCACAGCCATCATGTAAACATGCATGTCTTGTCTCCGCGTCCCCCTTTTAGGCGATTCGATCCCAACCTTGTACCCGCGCAGGTCTGTGGACAGATAAGAGGACGGTAAGGCTGGTCGGAAGGGGAGTTCGCTCGTGTAATAGTTTTCGTCCATGTAGCGCTGCGTAATGGGGTAAGGAACTTGTTCTTGGTCTTCGGAGCCAACCGTAAATAAATGCTCCCACAAGTGTCGGACATTTTTACGGATCCCGATACCTGTAACTGAATGAGAACCTGACATTTTTTCTTTCTTTTTTTTTAGTGTTACTTTATTATAAGTCTATAATGTAGGTTATTTAGTATTAAATGAATGAGAAAGAGAAGGAACAAAACAAAAGATAGCAATTAAACAATGATGATAACCAATCTTGAAAAACAAATGGATAGTTAGGAAGAAAATAAAGATTTAAAAATTAACATTTTTTTTATTTTTTATTTTCGACCACAACAAACCTTTAGTAATAAAAAAACCTCCACCTTAAATTTATACATCTTCACACACTTGTTGAAAGAAACTGACCTTGACGACAATATCAACTCCCCATAACCGCCAATTCAATTTTTTTCAGCTTCAAACAATGCTTGATTCATCATGGGGCTTACCAAGTTGTACCGCTTTGCAGTCGTCAATCTCAAACGCAAGCCACTGGCTAGCCGCACATGCCAATTATCATATGTGGGTCTAGCATCCGGAAGATTAAACAAAAACAAGCCCTATGCAATGGCAACAGATCTTTGGAAGTGAGAGAACACCATGACATGATCATGATACAACACTTGTTTGATTCAAAGGATTGTTTATCAAGACCGTAAATAAAGGAAATGATATCCTACTTTTTTCATATCAAAACAAATCTTTTCTACACTTATACCTTTGTATTTGTTCACCCCCTTTCACAAACTTTCTCACCATGTCCAGCGATCTTAGCTGCCGACTTAGACCTGATAATTTCAACTTCCAAAAACATTATGCCTACCGTAAAGTCAAATCAAGAAAACGAACTGGACCCCTTAGAACGCTCTACGATCCCGATTTGGGGCTCGCCTTGCCATTGATTCTTGCGACAACGCTGTTCTTCATGGCCATTGCTTTGCACGACATCTTGCTTCAGCCCGATATTATAGTCACAGAAAAAACATTGTGATTTCTGTATATAAACTTTTTATAAGAAATTTGAATATATTTTATTTTTAAAGAAAATCTAGTATTAAACAATAAAAACACATTGTATACTTTATTTACGATTGAAACAGCCACTGTTTCTATCTATTTAAGGACTGCATTGTATATATAGAGTGAACTTTCTCATTCTTTATAAAATATCCAAAAAACTACTTGAAAAATGTCTTGGCCTCCTCTTTCCAGAGCTATCCGTGAGCTCTACTTTGACGACTTTAGACCAGTAAGTGGTCCCAAGTTCCGACCAGACCTAATCGACAACTCCCACACTCCCACGTACTTGGACATCCACTACATTGATTGGTCCAAAGATCTCTATGGCTACAATCTGTTGGGCTTTTACCTCAACATTGACCCTCCAGAGTACGCCATAATCGTGCAGAATCTAATCTTAGTGTGCAGCATCCCTTACATTTGCTACTTTTGGTTTTGGGCCATCAACTTTTCCATTGCCGATTTCCGGTCGGGAAGCTCTATTCTATGGTTCCACTTGAACCCCTTCAAGATGCTAATCATCCCAACCGTGTTTGCTCTTTTTTTGGCCGGTGCCACCCTCGTGTTTTACCGCATCGACAGAAACATGGCCTACGTATTTTTCAAAGACCCGGAAAACCGCAAGGCGGTAGACATTTGGCGCGGACTTAAAAGATCCCAGGGCATAATCACCAGCACCGTTATCTCCGAAGATGTGCACAAGAATTTCAAGAAAACAGGCTACATTTCAGTCTACGTAGACAAGATTGTTCCCGAAAAATGGCTCGTAAATTCGGGTGCCATCTTAGCTATTGCAAATGCCCCTTCCCAGGGTACTAAGGTTGCGTCTGCTTCAACTCTCAACAGCTCAACGTTGGTTAACAACGGGCAGATTGAAGCATATGCTTCTTCTGTTGCCAGCAAGACTCAAAGCACTTCCAAGAGTAGTGAACCCACGTATCTCCGCACTGGACACATGAACGCTTATGCCAAATCGGTAGCAAGCTCCTCACAGCTCCCAGGAATCATATCTGGCTCTTCTAACTCCGATCACCAGAGTATTTTAGGCTCGATTAAGACTTTTGATGGTGCCACTGAAAATCCAGGCGGGTTGCCGGAGCCCATGTCTCGATCCGAATATGCTCAGTCCACCAAATCCTCAAATACTCCGGAACATACCGGCTTTGGCTTCATGTCTTCTTTCTTCAAAAGTTCTGAGCCTTCAATCTCCTCCAAATCTGCTCACTCGGAGGTACCTTCAAGTTATTCAGAGTCTGCCTATTCCCGACAATTACTTTCATCCTCCAATATTCCAGGAAGATATGCCGACTCAAGTTACTCAAAGACTCCAGGAAGTTCATCCAAGTCTTCAAAGTCTTCATCTACAAAGTACCCCGAGTCGGTCACCTCATCAAGCATGTCAAAATACCCCAAATCTGCTTACTCTTCGTCTTCTTCAAAGTATCCTGAATCTTCTCACTCATCAACATCGTCCTCTTCTCGCTATTTAATGTCCTCATCCAATATTACTTCTCGATATGCAGATTCCACTCGCTCTGATCTTTCCGAGAATTCTTCAAAGTACCAGCAATCTTTATCGTCATCATCTTCTTCTAAAAGGTCTTCAGCTTCTTCCCAATCTTTGGCTAAATATTCGCGTTATTCTACCGCTCCATCCACTTTTTCTTCTGCCGAAAGTTCTTTACATTCCACCATTTCTTCGTCGTCTTCGAGATATCCAGCGTCTGAGGCACCAACCTCATCTCGCCAGTCTCATTTTTCAAGCACAAGCTCACGTGAATCTTATGCCACCTCCACAGCCCCATCCAGATCGGGCCAATCAGTGTCATCATCAAACCACAGAAGATATATGGGCTCTGACTTCTTTTCCACGCGGTCTTTGCAGTCTCAGTCAAGCGGACAGAGTTCGAGCAGCACTAGCACGGTTACTCCAAATGCCAGGTCTACATCTAATTTTGATTCGCAATCTATGATGTCATCTTCTACTGCGGATACTAGTTCTTCTTCTTTGCACGCTCAGTTCCTAGGGTCGAGTGCTATTCCAGGTTACAAGGATGATAGAAAGGGGAAAGGTCGATCTAAGCGAAAGTAATACAAATAATCATTTGACTCACATTTATTATAAAAAATAAGGGGCAAAATAATAGTTTGTAGATTGAAACAGATTTATTTGGTGTTGTTTATTTTTTTTTAAATTTGTTGCGATTAAAACACACACAGTTGAGGTGGGATGTGTAAACCGTGATGTTTATTTCTTGATACAAAGACAAGGATTGTTTTTTTGACAAGCCATGTCAAACTTCTCATCAGAAAAAAAAACTGTAGTTGTTTTTTAACAAGAGTATAAAAAGACCTTTCATTTCAAGCTTTGGATTTTCCTTTTTCTCTTCTCTTTTTCTGCATATCTATAACTTCAATTGTTTTATCATTTCCCCTCATCATGAGTGTCAGAGAATCGTTGAAAATCCGCAAAGTCGAATCGTTGGCCACCTCCAACATTTTGCTTCTACTCCTTAGGTTTGCGCAGATTTTTTTTGCCGGCGTTGTACTTGGGGTAATGGCCAATTACATCAACATCCAGCGGAGCGCTCACGAGACGGTGTATCGTTGCTATGTGTTTGCCCTCTGCGTTCCCGTTTTCTCGCTGACGACACAGCTCATCTACTGCTTGGAGTATGAGCGGGTGCTGTATTTTGTGTGGGACTTTTCCATAGGCCTGGGCTATTTGGTGTCCATGTTTTGGCTCTACGATAAGGTGGAGGATTATCTCATTTGCAGCTGGGGGTCGTTTAACCCGTTTGGTTCCGACAACTGCGCCAAAACTCGCTCGGTGATAGTGAGCCAAATTATTCAGGCCAGTCTTTGGACGGCTACTTCATTATTTGGGCTTTATGGTGTTTACAAGACCAAACGGGAAATCCTAAAGGTTTTGTAAAGATGCAGATGCTGTACAGCTTGTTTCATTGTCATCTTTTTTTGCTTTTTCTCTCACTTTCCCTAGCATGGGGTCTGCTTTTGTTTATATTTTTTTATTTAAAAGCAATTTATTTTTGTTATTAATGTAATTAGATGGAATATGTTTGATAGTATAGATGGGGGTTTTGATTTCAAGATGATTTGATTTCAAACAACTCTTGTTGGGTATGTGTTCTTTTTAAAAATTGTGAAACCTTGTAAGTTTGTTTTTAAAGAAAATATCTCATATATATAAAGAAGAATTACTTGAAAGGTTTTTTTTTCCTTCTTAACTTTATCATAAAAAATGCCCGTCGTTATAGCCAAAAGTAGGATCTTCACATTTCTTCCAATTCGTTTATTGGAGCCTCACTATTTTGTGGAGTACTTCGTCTTTATTAACGCCTTTTGCTTTTTGTTTGCAATGGTCCATGAGATTGTATTTAAACAACGAATGACGTCTCCCTATTTGTACCATGCTTTGGTATACTACATCGTGTTCAAATGGAGCAACTATGTTTCTCTTTCAATGGTTGATGGAAACATTCAGGATTATTGACAGTTTTGGTATTTTTGAACTCAAAAAAAAAACACCTCAGAATCAAGAATACCAGTTTCCGGAAATAGCTTTTTGGATTTATAATTTATATATAAAAAGCAAAAAAATAATAAAACACCTTAAATCGTGAAAATTACCCGTAAAGGTAAACGGTCCAGTATATATACAAGTACCAGTTACATAGTATTGGGTATAGTAGTTTATTTTTAATATTTCGAATTAGGGGGGATGGCCATTTCTGAGTGAAATTTCACCAACCTCAGCCGGCGGACAGAATTAAAACAGCCCTGAAAATCAATCGATCCTATCGATATCATTTAAGATAATTTGATAATGAAAAAGATTTCTTAGCTTGAAAAAAAAAGTCAAAAAAAAAGAGAATTGATGCCGTTTGATAAACAGCCACAAAGCTGTAAGTGTTTGGGCAAGTAAAAAAAAATTCAGTGCCGTGGGGTTGTTCACCATGTTATTTCCCTTTCTAGCTTTTTTTGTTACCCTTCTAACCGTCTTTAACCGTTTCTTGTTACACCACTTGGTTTTTTCTTCTTTCTCCACACTGAAAAATGAAAAAAATATAAATCTATATATTTCTTCATATAAAAATTATTTAAAAAAAAAAGCCACATCTTTAAAAAGTAAAGTCTCAATGAAAGTCTTATGGATGATGTAGCTTGTTTTATAATTTTGAAGAGAAAATTTTTTTTTCTCTTGGTGCAGAGACTCGAAAGTACTTGAGCAATTGCTACTTAGTAATAGAAACATGAGATTTTTCTCAAGTATCTCAGAAGCCTTTTTTTAATTTCCTTGTTGTTTAAGTAGTTTGATGAACCCGTGTGCATTTAGACATATACGATATCAGGTTATCTTGATATGCGAAGCTGCTCCAAAGAACACTCTACATTAACCAGAAGACCAGGTGAAATATCCCTGCAGCTCAGAAATATAAAAAATCGCTTTGGTCAAACCGCAACACCAAACTCTTACGTTTGCGTCCCTTGGGAGATGCGCCAGAAGAGCGAGAGGGGCAGCACCAGATTGCGCAAACCACGTTGCATACGAGCTCATCCTTCGGCAAAATTAGCTAATTTCACGTGACCTTCCATGCGGCTGTGGTGGAAACCTTAATTTTATTTTTTAGAAGGGAACCTTCACACACAAAAAAACGGTTTTTTTTTTAATGGCAACAAAAAAGTTTACCTAAACAATCATCTCATAAACCCTCCCACTTCATCTTCTTCTCTATTGAAAAAAAGGAGCCAAGATTGTGGCTTACAGTAATGACCAGACAATATTTTTTATGCTACTGCGTTGATATGGTCCTTGCTGTAACCATATGATTGTTCGGGTTGTTTTAGAGGAGGGGTATCTGATATATACGGCTAGAAAAAAATTAGTTAAGCAGGGTACTTGATAACTCATCGCAAATATCAACTTATGTAAATGATCTTGGATTTCTTTTTTTTTTCTATTTCAAAAAGTAAATAAATACGCCCATGTTTCTTTTTCATTGAACTTTTTTTTTCCTATTTCTCTTTCTTTTTTTTTTTCTCATACTCTTTCCTTGTTTTCCATCACTGAAAAGCTCCCTTTTTAATCATTTAAAAAAAGTTTTTCTTCCTTTCTCTTTCCCTTATTAACATTCCTCTTACAATGGGATTCCCTGAGTTTTTAAAACACAAGAAATCAGAAGACGAAGTGGTCACTTCTGCAGATGTGGAATCCGCCTCCATCGCCAGTAAAGGCCATGAGGTCGGAATCTTCTCGGCAATCTTCCTCATCTTCAACAGAATGGTCGGTACTGGTATCTTTGCCACCCCATCCACAATCTACTCTCTCTCAGGATCCGTCGGAGGAGCCCTCATGATGTGGTTTGCCGGCTCCATCATTGCTGCCTCGGGTATGATGGTCTATCTCGAATGGGGTACTGCAATTCCCAGAAACGGCGGAGAAAAAAACTACCTCGATTACTTTTACAGAAAACCTCGCATGCTCGCCCTCTCCATGTTTGGCTTCTACTCCCTCTTGCTGGGCTGGGCCGCCTCCAACTCGGTCGTCTTTGGCGAGTACATTCTCACAGCTGCCGGACAGGAAGTCACGCGCTGGAACCAGCGTGGTATCGGTCTCGCCTGCATTTCCTTCTGCCTCATTGTCCACTCCCTCAACGTCCGCCTCGGTCTTTGGATCCAAAACTCCCTTGGTATCTTCAAACTTGCCGTCGTCATTGTCATTATGGTGTCTGGATGGGTCGGTCTCGCGGGTAAACTCAAGTCCCCTAAAACTGACAACTTTGATAACGCCTTTACAGGTCACACCCCCACCGGCTACGGTGTCGTCATGGCCCTCTACAATGTCATTTGGTCCTACATCGGCTACTCCAATGCCAATTATGCTTTGGGTGAAGCAAAGAACCCCGTCAGAACCCTCAAAATCGCTGCTCCCGTTGCCCTGATTGGCGTGTCCATCTTGTACATGTTTATCAACATTGCATACTTTGCCATTGTCCCCAAGGAAGAGATTCTTTCCAGCGGCAGAATTCTTGCTGCCAACTACTTCCGCCTGGCCTTTGGCGAAAAGGCCCAAAAGGCTCTCTCGGTATTTGTGGCTTTATCAGCTCTGGGTAACGTCATGTCGGTCATTTTCTCTCAAGGCCGCATTGTCCAAGAACTTGGAAAGGAAGGCGTTCTTCCCTTTTCCCGCTTCTTTGGAAGCAGCAAGCCGTTCGGCACTCCCATGGCTGGCTTGTTTACTCACTGGGTTGTCTCCATCATCATCATGCTTGCCCCTCCCCCAGGTGACGCTTATAACTTTATTTTGAATTTGATTTCATACCCACTCTCCGTTATTAACTGTTTTGTTGCCCTGGGTCTCATCATTTTGACCATTCGCAGAGAGCACTATGGCTGGTATCCTCCCTTCCGTGCCACCCTTCCTGTCTCGATTTTCTTCTTCTTGTCTTCCCTATACCTGGTTGCTGCACCTTACATTCCTCCCAGTGCCGGTCAGAGCGTGTACAACAGTCTTCCCTACTGGCTTCACTGTGTGGTTGGTATCTGTTTCTTTGTTGCAGGTGCCATTTACTGGGTCATTAGATTCAGAATTCTCCCCAGATTTTGGCCCGAAAAGTTCTCCGAAGTGCCAAGTAATTACAATGGTTATGACACCGATGTTTCTCAACTACCCATTGCCACACAGACTAACAGCGTTGAGGAATCAAAGATTCCTACTCAGCAGGTTGACGTAAATGTCTCCACAACTAAAAACTGGAAATTTTGGTAGTTTGGGTATTTTTTAACTGATAGAGATGGTTATTTTTTTTTTGTTGTAATGATGATATGATATTTAGATTAATTGAATTTGTTTTTTTTAAAAATAAAAAGTATTGAATATTTAATCTTGGAAGATTTTGGTAAATCTACAAGCTGATATAAGAGCTTTCAGGGACATTTTAAAAGTCACTTTGTTATCACACACGAACCCTAACCCTGTCCACTTTTTTCACGTGTACACCTTCACCTTTTTTGTTACTCTCAACAGCCCCATTATTTTCAGTAGCAAATATTACTCCGAGGTGAAATCTACAAGCTCTTTCTTTTCAAAATGGCCTTTTTCAGTAGTTTTTCTAGCCATTATCGAGCCGCCATGGCCAAGCGACCGCTTCTGGTCAACGCGGTAACCACAGGTGTAAGTTCCAACCGCACGGCCAGATCCACTGTTCACCGCTAACAATCCACCAAGATTCTCTTCGGAACGGGTGACCTAGTAGCTCAAGTAATTACAAACTCGTCTAAAGACGACGCACCAGCCGAGGATGGAAGCATCTCTGGCAAGCCCAAATTTAACATTGACTGGGTGCGCGCCTCGAAATCGATCATTTATGGCTCGTGTATCTTTGGGCCGTTCGGTACATACTACTATCCAGCCGTGGACCGCATTCCCTTCCCCAAGATTCTGCAATCGTTGGGTCTTGTATCTTCAACAGCCTCTCTGACGTCCAAGTGGGCCCAGTTTGCCACGCAGGTCGTGCCCAAGGTGCTTTTTGACCAGCTACTGTTTTCGCCCTGCGCAATTGCCGTATACTACATAGTCATGGGTGTTTTTGACGGGATGACGTCCTGGACCGATATTGTGAACCAGCGCCTGCTTCCAAACTGGAGCCACACGTTCCAGACCAATCTGGTGGTATGGCCGACGGTCCAGGTCTTGAACTTTGGCTTTATTCCCACAAACTATAGGCTTGTAATGGTAAACATGGTTAGTGTGGGATGGAACGCTTTTATTTCTTACCGAAACAACCATTCCAAGAAACCGACGGCTCAAAAGGATTGAAAGGTTTTAAAACAAGTTGCTTTTTTTTTTCACACGTCACTTGGGGTTTATGACGTAGATGGAATTATGTTCTATGGTTGAAGTCATGTATTCTTGTTCATCTCGCCGTGATCAAGATATCTGCGGGAAGAAGCGAGAACATACAATTACCGTTTATATATACAACCCCCCGGTAGTAATCATGGTTATGGCTGATAAATAAGATAGCAACCAAAACGAACCTCTATTTCGTTTGCTAGGCAAGTCCACATATACCTTGAGTTTAACTTTCTGTCGATAGCAACTATGCTGAAAACTTTAATTCAGGTTTTTTTTGGAAGGAGGGGGAGGAAGGGAAAGAGTGAGAACGAGATGAAGGGGAAAGCGGAGCAATAAGTCTCAGCCAGCGGTGTAACTAGAAATATATAGCTTAGAAATAATAACTATTAGCGTTAATGCTAAATGATTGAATCAATACTAAGAATTGCAAATTTCCCTAAGGCACTATATACAGATAACCTACTAAGATTCAAAAGTCATGTCATCTTGTGCGTTGATTTTTCAATTGGGGGAGGGAAAAAACCACCTCCACACATATTTTGACCCACTGCAGATTTTAGGAGGGGGAGAGAGGGGAGTGACCAGAAAGAGGAGGTTTAAGGTTTTCTTTATTCTCTTTCTGTGGTTTCCAGAGTGTATCAAATATTTAGCGCAACCATTGCTCAATTCTAACTCAATGGCTTCCGTCCTCGGCTTTCACACCAATTGGTTAATGGATTAACAGAGTATCAGAAAGACATTAGAGGGGAGAAGTGGTTGTGGTAAAAAAAACGTTAGTGTTAGCTTTTTAACAGTTGTAGGAGTGGTTTTCCTATATATATACATTTTCTGGGGTAAAAAGGGACAGTTTTTTTGAGCCGGTCCGGTGAAGTTGCTTAGCACATTGGTTTCTGTCCAATGTAAACGGGTGAACAGGACCATAAGGCGGGGTGGTTGAACCTGGAAGGAGCACCTTGAGAATCACAACCTTGCACGTGCAAAACCCAACAATCTGCGCATCCGTCAGACCAACGGGATACACGACGGATAACTTCCAAGTTCCATATAGTTACACATTTACGACACATGTAAGCCCGCTCATCCCCCACCAACATTGGAAATTGGACCATCATTCCAACTGGCAATGACGAGAGAGGGTTCTCTGCCATTCGTAGGCTCCTGCAGCCTTGCTTCTTCTCATTGCACAGCGCAAGATAGCAAGAATACAGCGTTACCAGGGCCAGAGCAACGTAAAAATTGGGGGAAATCCACCTGGAGGCTCAAACTTAAAATGTGGTCAACGGTAGGAATAAGCAATGTTTTATGTTGGAATCCATTACCATCGACGCTGTACCCTCAATGGACCACGATGCGTTGCTAAACCTTTCAATCTCACCATTACATAACGCGCTTCTAAATTAGAAATTGGGCAAATACCGCTTCATGACCTTGGCTGAGCTTCTCCGCAATTGGCTCAATCAAAAACAGAGGCGTTCCTTTATTGTAGATGTCATTTTGGTAATAACCCATTGTTTCAATAAGATTCAGGACGTAATAGCAACCAAATGCAAATCATGGTAACCGGCTTACATTGTATCTCATTTGGAACCCAACAAATCATGAGGAATCAATCCCCAGGCTAATTGAGTTCTAAAATACTTGTACAGCGTGACTTTTGGCCATGTACTCTCTTCCATTGCCACCAGAGTATACTAGCAATTGCCCAATAGTCCCTCTTAATTTAACTTTTTTTCTTTTTTTTTTGTCTTTTTTGCTGTTTCTAATTCAATCATGTGCCCTTGCAAAAAGTATATAAACAGACATTTCTTTCCTGTCGTATTTTTCTTTTTTCTTTCTTCTTTTTTATATCATTAACTTTTATTCTTAATCTCTTTTTTTTATTCTTTTCAACAAACCTCTTCTCGCTTCTTTCCATTACTCTCCCCCACACAATTGCATACCAAATATAACCACAATGTCTGTTCACTACTGGCCCCCCGTTAAGCCCTCTGCCATTGCCATTGGCACTGTCTTTACTCACGTCAGCTCCTTTGTCACCTCCGCACCCATCTTTGGTGCCTTTTTCGAGCGTGCTAAGAAGGCCGATACTCCTGAGGAAGCTTTCAAGTCTCAGGAGGCCGCCTCTGCCGCCGCCATTTACGGCACCTCTCTCTTTGGATCGGCCATCCAAACCTACGGCGTCAGCGCTCTCATCAACCTGACTGGCACCGTCACTTACAAGGGTGCCTCTTACCTCGGTGGTCTCTTGTTCATCATCTCCAGTGTCCCTGCTGTCATCAACGCTACCATCATTGAGAAGAGACCCATTGAGCTTGTCCTTGCTAAAGTCATTTCGACCCTGCTGGAGACTATTGGTCTGTCTTTGACTTTGACTTGGTGGGGCACTAGAACAAACTCTTTGAGTCTTCCATAAATTATAAATATATGTATAACGTAACATACAAATGATATTTTTTTAATTGTTATTAGTTTGAGGTATTTATATATATTCTATAACACTGCCTGTAAAAACTGTGTCAACGCCCCCAAACGGGAGGGCGGAAGTTATTTTAGAAAAAGGGTAATCAGGAAAAAAATTTAAGCTTGCGAATAAGGCGAAATACAGTTGCAGCGCCAGCGAGTGCAAAAAGTCCAGTCGCATAATAAACAATATTATGGACGATTTTGGCCTGGAGAGTTTCACGACGTAAAGCTTCCGAATATGGGATATCTGGGCGGAATGTGACCATGGTATATAAAGGCAGCCAGTGGTTACCAAAGGTTTTAGAGAGAAAGTTGTCAAGTTTCTTTCTCAGCAAGAAAGACATGCTGATGACACTGTGGCGCATTTCAATGTAATTTTGCATGGCGAGGTCGACAATGGCATTTAAGTCTTTGTTGCGGGTCGCGGTGTATTCGTCAAACGCCTTTTTGAAGCTAAAGTTATGCTTGTCCAAAAGCTCCATTAAAACGCGCACGTCCTCAAAGCCGCAGTTCATGCCTTGGCCGTAAAAGGGCACCATGGAGTGTGCAGCGTCTCCAATAATGATGGCCTTGTCTTGGTAGTTGTAGGGGGTGCACCGGACACAGACCAAAGAGCCACGCGGGTTTTCATGGTATGCTCTAAGAAGCGAGTCCTTAGTCATCAGGCTTTTTTCAAAGACATCAGGGAAGTTACTCCAGAAAAAATCAAACCACTTTTCTTCCGTGTCTAGACTTTCGAGCAACGACCACGGCGCAAAAAGAGTAGAGGTGAAGGAGCCGTCCGTGTTGGGTAGTGCAATGAGCATGTAATTGTGTCGGGGCCAGATATGCAAATGGTTTTTGTCGAGTTTGAACGTTTGGTCCATTTTATAAAAAGACACGGGGTCATCGTCGCTCGTGGGCTTGTTGGGCTCAATACGGAGCTCCACGTAGGCAGAGTCAATGTATTCTTGGCTGAAGTCAAGGCGGACGTACTTTCCGAGCTGAGCCCGGACCTTGGAGTGAGCTCCATCGGCGCCAATGACCAGGTCGATATCGTCGAAAACAGCGGTTTTCTGCGGTCCGTCGGGAAATTCCGAGTCCACTGTGAATGTAAGCTTTGTTTTGGGCTCGAGGGAAGCATGGACGAGCTTGTGGTTGAAGAAGGTTTGAATGTTGGATCTATCAAGCTCGTCCAACAGACCTCTGTTCAGGTCTGCGCGGTCAATGGAGTTGATTGATTCGCCATAAAGACCATACTTTTGGCTGATTTCTTCTCCAGCGAGATCATGAATCATGCGCCCGTACATGGGAATCAAGTTTTTAAGAACTCTGTCGCTCATGTCCTGGTCGATGGAGTCCAAGGTGAGAATGCCTCTGGCCGAAACGGCCATATTGATTGAGCGATAAGAGAAAATCTCGCGTTGTTCAGGGGTTCTGGCATCGGGGCGGCCTTCAAAAACCCGGACATTATAGCCCTTTCTCTGGAAAGCGAGGGCTGCCACACATCCAACGAGACCAGCGCCGACGACAGCAATGGTTTTGATTTCGCGGGGGGGCAGCTGTTTATCACGAGGGATAGGGCTGTAGAGTTTGAGAGGAGCAGAGGGTTTTGCCGGCTGCTCTTGGGCTACAGGGGCAGGCTTATCTTCGGAAGTGGCTCTTTTTTGTTGGTTTTCTGTAGAGGCGGAGGAGTGTACGGAGCCTGTGGATGGGGTTTGTGGCTCGCTTCCATTGTAGTGTATAGAGTCGACCATGACGATATCTTCGCCAAGGTGAGTAGATCCAGAGGAGCTCATTTTAGAGAGGAATAGCTATCAGTTTGAGTGAGGAGGAAAGGTAAGTGGAGGAGATTTGGTTTTTTTTTGGAGAAGAGCTTGGATAGTAGTTTCCCGACTTGGACTATAAAATGGATATATAAGGACTTAAGGGAAAACCTTGATAAGGTGAGGTTAAAATAAAAAATTTGAGGGTATAAAAAAAAAAAAGAGCGTTGATGTATATATCGACTGATCTGATGATCGTGAGAAACCGGCTTCAAAAAAAAATAGTGTGACTGACGAGAGTTCCTCCACAGGCAAGAGCGGGAGATAAGATTAGTAATAACGTTAGTCATCATTAATCATATGCTATGTAATTTAGGTTGTTTACGGGGAAATAAAAGGGATGGCGCGCAGTCTTTTGTTCCTTTTTTTTTATAATGGATATATATAGAATAACAATAATAGGATAAAACTCAATATATACCTACAACCGCGATAATAATAACATCTAAAAGAAAGAAGCTCTAGTTATATACACTTGACTCTTTATTTTTTAAAAAAAATTGCAGATAATTATTTGTTTTTTTTCATGGCACTGGAATAATCTAAATGTTGTCATGTTCAAGACTGTGACATGTTTGGCCCAAATTCAGAATAACACGCCGCCCATAGTTGTACATATAAATTGACTAAATATCCATTTTTGACCAATTAAAAAATTCACCTGGGCAGCCACAAGCTGCAAACACGAATTTTGACCAATAGAAAATCCAGTAGCCAACGTAATTACAAGGAATGCTATTTCATATATATTTTAATAATAAAAACCCTAAAATAAATTTTTATATACGCGCGCGCGACAACAAAAAAGCCTTGATTTGTTTTTTAAACAGCCCAAAAAATTTTAGTGTGTGATGAGATTTTCGACGTATCAACAATTCACAGCCCCCACTCTTCCACCACCCTTTTAACCAACCTTCGCAGTTCTCACATCGCCACAACCACCCACACATTCAATCCGCTCCAGAATCTCTCGTCTTTTCACATTAAAGTTTCAGGAGTTTAAGACTTCCTCATCAATCAAACCTTTTGCCGATACCTTTTTGTTTGAGTTCTCCCCTTTTTTTTTTTTTGGAATTTTTTACTTTTTCTGCGCGCGTGTTTTTTTTTATTCCCCTTTTTTTTAATTCTTTTGCAGTGCATTTTCCTAAACACCTCTCCATACTGATCACAAAACAACACATCACGCTACATTATCTCATTCATTTCGAATTGTTTCAACAAACCTTCTACATCAATTATGGCTCCTCCATCGTTTCCTCATAAATGCCTGGCCTTCCATGGTCCCATGCTATACGAAGCAAAAACAATAAAAATATGGGACCCAGAAGAACAAACCGTACGAACCAAATCCTCCGAAACCAGCGGCGAACCATACGCCACAAAGGGCGAAATCCCATCAGACCTCCCCCCAGAACTCGAAACAAAAGTCGCGTATTACATCCACTACAAGGGCTGGAAGTCCACGTGGGACGAGTGGGTCTCGGACGACCGCGTCCTGGCCTGGAACGAAGAGAACCTCCGCACCCAAAAGGAACTGAAAACAATCGCCTTGGCCGCCGCAAACAAACGACGTCAAGGGGCAGGATCTGTCGCCATCTCCGTGGTTTCTGGAAGCCACAATGGCGGCTCCGCTCTCAACGGCTCATCTTCCGCAGACACAGCAGCAAACGGCGACTCCACGCACGACAATTCAGCTAATGGCCGTCATGCCGATGGCGACGATGATCCCAATGGCACAGCTCATGCATCGCCCAATGTCGACCATGTGGCTGGTACTAAACGCCGTGATTACTCCCACAAAGATGAAGTCGCACATTCAGGACGATCCACTAAACGTGGGCGTAACCTAGACCTAGACTTAGAAAAGGTATGTTTACTTTGGTTTACTATTGATATTTTGCTGCATTGAGGAAAAGAGGGGGTGGTGGTGGTGGTGAATACTATGGCCTCGTTAAAAGGGAAAAACAAAAAAAAATCGTAAAAAAATTTTTTTTTTCTAGTTTCTTTTGGTTACTAACTAAATGCCTTTTTTAATGGCTATTATTAACAGGAAGAAGATTATATCCGCAAGCCGGAGGTTAGCTTAACAGTACCAGACCCCTTAAAATCAGTATTGGTTGATGACTGGGAATTCATTACCAAGGAGCACCAGGTTGTTCCTCTACCTCGCGAAATCACGGTTGCTGATATGCTGGACATGTATCGCAAAAGTGTTGGGAAAAAGAAGCCAGGGACGGCCGAGTATGACATTTTTGAGGAAGTTCTTGCTGGTGTAAAATTATACTTTGACCGGGCTCTTGGAAATATATTACTATACCGCTTTGAGCGCCAGCAATACCTCTCTATCAAACAAAAATACCCAGACAAGCCTGCCAGCGAAATCTATGGGCCCGAACACCTATTACGTCTCTTTGTATCTTTCCCAGCTCTTATTGCTCAAACAAATATGGACCAGCAGAGCATTGGGATTTTACGAGAGCATCTCCAGGATTTACTACGTTTTATGGTAGACCATAAGAAGAAGCTTTTCTTGAAAGATTACAAGAATACTTCTCCTCAATATGAAGCAATTTCTCGTTCTTTTTAAATATATACTTTTTGTCCTCAAAAGACGTAACTCTATTATTTTTTTGTTATTTTTAAACTTCTTGTAATGATTACATGTATCTACTTTTTTGCTTCCTAATGATTAATTGTCAAAAGAATATATTTTGAATAAGATTTTGTTAATAAATCATGGATTTTTATAATTTGAATTGTTTTTTGTTTAAAAATATAAATATTAAACTATCTGATAACACAAACAGCTTGTTGTGGTTTCAAACTAGTTCAAATGTAAATATTGAATTGGTTCATTAATCAGTTTCTAACTCTGAGAATCTATTCCTCAATCTACTTTATAGTTTTATGGTCACAAGTATTCAAAGGCAGGCTCTTAAAAGTTGCAAGAATGAAAAAGTCAACATTTACAATCAAAAAATCACCAATCTGCTTTTTTGAAAACAAATGCCATAAAATCACTCAATTATAATTTCTTACAGACTCAATTCTTTAAACTCAATCAACGCTGTGGCCATTGTTACTACAGAGTCACTGGCACTTGGTTACGACATAAACTTTTCAAATATAAAAACATTTGGTTAAATTGTTTTTTATTTGAATGCCTACGTTTAACACCAATCACCTTAACTCCTTTGACTGTGACAAAATACAAGCCAATTCATAAATCTCACGTCTTTACAAAAGGTGAATCTTAATTTGGATTGGACTCCTTAATGTTCATGAGTGGGAACAATGGTCATTTAAACCATTGACATTGACTCAACTATGGAAACAATATCAGGAATCAAAAAATAAAAAAGAGCTGTATTCATTTGAAATTGTACCTAATTCAATGGAACGCAAGCTTCAAAAAAAAGGCTTTGCAGACGCAACCGACAATGGAAGTCTACAACATCTTAACTGTAGTACTTTTTTAGCAGCCTATAGAATCTAAGCATATTTAGTATTCTCACCATTTACATTGAACCTCTTTTTACAGACTGAGCCATCATTTATCCATTAGATTTTTTTCCTTGATGTTATTCATTTTCAACATCTTTTTTGCTTTTTTCTTTTTTTTTGAGTCAAGGTTTCGTTACGCGTGACGTCATTTAGACCCTAAGTCACACGCCTATTTTACCCCCAACAAACCAGTCTAACCCTTTCCACAAACTCATAGCATAATGGGTTGACTTTGAAATATGAAGTTTTTTTAAAGCAAAAATATGCTCATTTACTAGAAAGTAATGCTTGTTTTTTTATAATTAAATCTATTTTTTGTCGAACTGGTGTTTTGTTGAGCCAATCATTGGACATTAAATATTATGTAGTCAATCAAAAAATCGATGTAACATTCTCAGTATCCCGACAGAGTTTCAAGGCATTATATAAAAAATCACAACCCATTTCAGGTTTCTGTTGCAACTGAACAATTTGATATTATGAAATCTAAAAAAATAAAATACCTTTCTTTTAGTTATTATCATGAAATAATGGCTCTAAAAGATGTACCAACTCTTTTTTGTTAATTTGACTCTTCTTCATACCCTTCTGGAATTTATACAAAATATTTTAATACCTGCATTTATCTCTACACTTTTACAGTTGACGACTCCAATAACTTGGTCAGGTTTTTCAATACCACCTATGGTTTAGTAGGATTAAAAAAAGTTGACGTTAAATAAGAAGAAAAAGCAACTTATTGGGAATGTTAATCTAATATCTATACCAAAGTGCTAGTTTAACTAAGATGTAGCGGCTCATAACTGTAACAATGGATTGAATACAGATATATACTTGAATAATTGCTGAATCTCAATCCAAGACAGGTGGATAATACATCAATAATAATATTACCTTACTAATAAATATATATATTAATAATGTACTACCAAAAGAACTATAATTACCAGTTTTTTAAAAAAAAATTAAACATTCAAGTGCTTGTTTTATGAACATTTGATAGTCTTGAGTAATGAAGATGAAGAAAAACAACAAAGCCCATAATGTATATAAAATTATGCGGTGTAACAAACCGCATGCAAAGCGCCTTCAAAGTGCTCCTACCAGTTTAAGTGAAATGCAGATTATAAAGACTTGTGGGAAACTGGTGTAAAGATTCTCAATAAAGGAGTTGAAATTAAGGGAGCTCGGCTCAAATCTAACTTGAAGTCGATTGAAACCATGTTTCTTGTGTAGTGATCTTAACGTTACACAACTCATGCCCAAATATTTGTGTTGCATCTTGAACGGTTCACTGGTGGGTTCTGGTTCAACTTAAGGCTGTTTAGTTCCATTTATTAACAGAATACCTTTTTATTTAGTTAATTGAGTTAATTTAGGTTAAAATAGGTGATATTGTTAATTTCAAGTTGAGGGTTGATGCTTTTTAATGTCGTTCTTATCTACTGCTGCAGATGGTCCTTGTTATTTTTGGGGAGTGTATGTATGTGCCCAAACTTTGAAATACGTATATTTTTCCCAATCCCAAATAGAAGAATACCTTTCCATATATGGAATACTTTACAATACGTAATTCGACGCAGATTTCATTGCAAATATGAATAAGTACATTTTTTATAAAAGATATGGCTTCATTAAATACAAAGATATATAAGGCAAATACATAAAGGAGAGAGTATAGTCGATTGGGTATAGAAACTGAATAACAATCATCATGATAAAAGAATGACAATAACTCGAGTAAAAAAAATTCATAAGCAATTTCGTTAAAACAGGAAGGGAGAGAAAAAAATATAACCAAGATGGTCTCATAAATGTTTCGCAGACGAAGCATACCAACTTCTCGAAGGGAAATAAAAAACATTTTTAAAACTTTAATAACCGGCCGCGGGGAAAGAAAAACGGACTTTTTGTGCGGGTAACGCAGGAAGCTCTTTGGAAGCAAAGGAATCGTTCTGGAGCCCATATGTGCTGCTTCGGGACCGTCTCGAGGAGCGGCTCGTCATGGATGAAGAAGACGACTCGTTAAGGAAAGGCTTGTAGAGATCATTTGCAGTGGGATGCGGCTTACTAAGTTTGAGAGGTTCGATAGAGCTGTCATAGCCCTGGGGGTGGGAAGGTTTGCCAGTGGTGGCGCTGTTGGTTGACGTAGTGCCAAGGCTGGAGTCAAATCCGCAGCCAAAGGTTGAAGCCTTTTCACCCAAATAAACGGTGTGACGTCTGTTGGCTTTGACTTTTGGGTCACAGGTCATATAGCTAAAGTTGGGGGATGCGCCTGAAGTACCAATGGACCCCATAGAGCCAGCTGAGCCTGTCGAGCCAACAGAGCTCATACTCGAGAAGGAGCTATTCTTGTGATGTTTTTGGGCAAAATAAGGCTTGGGGACCGTGAATCCGCTGGAGGGTTGGTCTGGCCCTAAAGAGGAGCCGTAAAGTTGCGCTGGAGGGTTGACAGGGGAAGAGCTGTTGCCAGTAGGCGATGCCTGTCCAGAACCAATGGACGAGGATGTCTCCGACAGAGAGTCGTCAAGGCTCATATCGGAATCGCCATTGATACTTTTACTGGTCATGGACGCCAGGGAGTCCAAACTGTTGCGCTTAGCATGGCCCAGCTCGAAGCGGTCCTTGTTGATGGCTGCAGCCGCAGCGGTGGCCGCCGCAACTACGGAAGAAGAAGTCGACTCGGAAGACACGGTTTGCTTAATTAAAGAAATGAGGGACTGGGGAGAGGCGGAGGCAGCGGCTGGTTGTTGGTCAGCTTCGGATTCCAAAGGTTCGAACGTATCGGTATCGGTTGGTATTCTAGAGTGGAGACCAAAAAACCCCTCGTTGTCGATGGTGATCATCTGAGGAACCGAAATTTGGTATTCTTTAGAGTTTGGAGAAACATTGCTGGTGAATGAGAGAGGGAGTTGGACGGTGGCCAGCTCCAGATACTCCTTCTTTTTGGAAAAGATGGTTGTGCATGGGGAGTCCGCGTTTTGAATGTTGTCCAAAAAGTAGTTGTATGATGGGGCACTGTTTTCTCGGGCTAACCGCTGGCGATATAGTCTCCAGGACTTGGAAGGCATCCAGTCTCCGGATTTATCATTGCAGGGAGGGTTAGGAGGTTTGGAGCTGCCCGTGTTTGCAATGTCGAGATTGGAGCACTTTTCGAGATCCCACAGCCTTACGGTGCCATCGGAAGAAGCGGAAAAGAGCTCGTTTTCGTTTGTGAGAGACCAGTCAATCGAGTTGATCTTATCGTAGTGGCCATCAAGGGTCATCAGGGGGGAGCCTCCTCGGATATCCCAGATCTTGATGATAGTTTGGTCATGAACAGAAGCCACCCGGTTCTCATCAAGAGGCGACCACTTCACAAGAGAAACCATGCCATCGTTGGCGTTCGGCGGAGCGAGTGAAGGCGGGTTTTTGTAGCGAATATCCATGATGGAGATTCCTCTGTCGGTAGCAAAGGTGACGATGCCGTTACGAAGAGGCGAGGAGTGGAAGGAGCGGGCCTTTTTGTTGCGTTGTTTAATGATGGGTACGTCACAGCGAGAGGGATCCCAGAGGTAGAGGTGTTCGGAAAAGAGCGATAAGATGGATGATTCCGGACTGCAGGTCCATTTTGAGGAGGCGACGTTGACGGTGCGGATTCTTGTGGAGGTGATCAAATCCGGAGAGAGATGTTTTGTGTGGTTAAAGCGAGAAAGAATCTCGGCTGGCCCGTCATTCTGGTATGGATCCGGAAGCATGACGAGGTGGACCAGGCCGGAGTGGCCGGTAGCCAGGACGTTTCCAAAGTCGCTGAGCTTGTGCTTTGAAGGGACCCAGTCTAGAGAGTGGATTCCTCCAAGCGAGATGGTTTGATGGTGAGTAAGGACTGGAGTTCGATTCAATGGCCGGGTATAATTTGAGTTAGTGGGTCTTTTGTATGATGCAGGGCCCGTATTTTGCGGAGCTCTAAAGTTGTTATTGATGTGATGGGAGGGGAGAGATAAGGTTTCCGAGACAGATCTCTTGTGCATGCAATGTTTGCTATGGGAATCCAGGCTCTCTTTGCTGCTATTGCTGCTCAAGCCGAGTGTCAAGTTTCCTGAGCCAAAGGAGTCGTGGTAGCTTTTGCGGTGTGTTTTTTTGCCTGGGGAGGGCGGGAGTTGTTGCGGGTCCCAAAGGTCACTTGGGGAGTCGCCAAAGTCGATGAAGGAGTACTTATTTGCCATGTCCTCTGGGGAGCTGGGGACTGAGTCGGATGTGGGGGATGAGACCTCCTCAGAAGGCGGTGCGCTGAGTTCATAGATGAAGATGTTGGAGTCTTTTGAAGCGGAGGCCACCGCCACCAGGGGTTCGGAATCATGGCAAGCGACCGAGGTCAGGTTGGCTTTTCTGTCGGGGACTTTCCAGTAGGAAGAGGAAATGACTCGTTTGGAGCTGAGACTATATTTTTTACCTAGGAGCTTGACTGGGCCTAGGGGTTCCTCGTAGCAGGTCCCTAAGCAATCCTGGGAGGTCATATGTGAAGGTGCTAGTTATATATAAGTTGCGGGAAAAAAAAAGATAAAGAATGAATTGATATATATATTGGATATATATATATATTAAGAGAATAGGTTGATAGTGATTTTTTGAAGTTTCAAAGAACTTTGAGAGAATAGCTGGAGAAGTAAATGATGATATGAGAAGAGATTGGAGGAATAATTTGGTAAAGAAGAAAAAAACTATGAAGGCGTAAAAAAAAAAGAACCCAGCCTCCTTGAGGATATATATAGGTATATATAATACCCAGAAGGAATCTTTTTTTGGAGAATGAAGCCCTAATTTTTTTGACATGATTGTTTATTTCGCACTGATCTAAAAATTAACGTTTGGTGTGAGAGCAGGCAGCCCAATAATTGTCACTTATGGGTGTGTGGCCTGCAAAAACCTTAAATAAAAAAGCGTTACACACCACGAAATCTTAAATTGAGAGAAGCAAAAAGCATAATGGAGGCTTTTTTACATCCTGAGTATTGAAAAAAACTCATGTTACGAGTTTCAAATTCATTTTTCTTTGATTCTTTTAGTAGAAGATGTTCAGTGGTTTTTTATGATTTGTTTTGTGACCTGGGAATGGCTCTTTGCTTGATTATTCACTTTGGTTTCTCAAAGCCTCTGCGCCTTCACCTATCTTTATGGAACCCCAAGGCGTGGAAATATATACAAAAATAAAGACAAGCCTTTATTTTTTTAAAGATATATCTATATATATATAATGATTTATATTTTAATCGGAATATTAAAATATTCAAAATAACAAGCTTTTTTTAAACAACTATATAAAGCTCTGGTTAATTTTCTTCTTCTTCTTCCCTTGAAAATTATCTGTTGCACAGGCTTCGGCCGCAAACCAGGCTGGGCCGGTTGGCTGGGCTGGCTGGCTGGGCCCAACTGGCTGGGCGGAACGCCAAAGACTCGTCATGTCCGATGCCTTCTCTGCGCGTTGCCATGGATATCGAGCTCTTCTGTGCGTGGGTTAGGGTTTCAGCCGCGCCTCTGCCTAGATCCAGATGTACTCGATGCTCTAATAACCAGCCTACGTTGTGACAATCTTTTTAAAAATCCCATCTCAGGTTGTGTAGAATCTCTTGTAAATAAAAGAAAAAGCTCCAATCAAGAGATATTGTAGCATATGAGTAAATTGATCCCAAATTATGCATGGTTTTTTCTTCTCCTTCAATTGCGACATTGTCGTGAAACATGATTTCGGAAAAGAAAAAGAGAAAGAATCCTTTTCCTATTTTTTCACTTCATTCAAACATTAATGCGTAGGAATTCAAAAAAAATACTCTATATCGTCTTCAGGGTCTCAAAAGACTTGTTATTGAGACTATACAAAAAACAAAAGGAACCACTCTGAGATCCACCCAGTAAAGCTGCGGAGACTGAGACTTTGGCTGCGATTGTAATTTTGGTTTATACAGGAATAAAAACAAAACCTCTCCGTGTTTCTATTGTGATAACGCATGTCATTATTATTAAAAAAATAGGTGAAGTTACTTTACTTTTGAAAAAGAAACAAAAGAAACCTGCTCATATCAAGGCTTATACAAATGGTCTTCTTTAGGAACTGTTTCTTTAATAGATATCTGGCAGCTACAAGTTAAATTTTCTTGTCAGCTTGCATATACATATTTTCTTATACAAAAGGTATATATGAAGGTATTGTTTGATTTCGACCCAGCCCCTCCATCTTTTTCTTTTCTGTTTCTTTGACCTCTTCCATTAACATCCAATCCAGCAAGTGCAGCCTTTTTTGATTGAAATATAACTTTATATCTTCCGAATGTTGTTGCATTTTTTCCCTTAAAGATCTTCCTCTTTTTTTGAATTGAAAACGCCCCTGTTTTTTCTCTAAGCAGTGAAACATACACCTTGTGTTTTCAGTGACGTTTTTCACCCTTAATGTCTGTTTAAGAAAAAAGAGAGTTAAAAGACCCTATTCCGGTTCTTTAGATAAAGTCTGACCCACTAAGATCACAAAAATCCTATCTTCACTCTCTTCATGTAGTCCAATAACATGCCTTTGACAGTCACAAAATACCATATCGACTTTGTATCACGTAGTCTTTCAGCTTTAAGTGACATCCTAATAAATACATAGCTCTAAAATCTTTTTTTTACGTCCCATTAACTTCAACATTTTACTTTTTCTTACCAACCTACATATGTCAAGTTTTATAAAACTTTCACTTTCTTCTTCTACTGATTTTTCAACGCTTACGAGCTGGTGCATGCTTAAACGCAACAATGCCTATCTTTTCTGCAAAGATCTTTCCCCAGGTTTTTCCCTACAGATTTAGTCAGGATTCAAATCAAGTTTGGTTAGTAACTTTGTCCTCGTGAACACATTGCAGTGGCTTTAAGGGGAAGGATGGTTCTGGTTTTTTTTTCTTTTTTTTTGATGGAAAACGTACTATTGAAAAAAAGTTGGTTTTTTTACATTTTACTATCTCTATCATTAAACGTGAAAAAAAATGTAACCGATTTCAATTTAATATTTGGGTTTCATTTCAAGGTCTCTCGTCTTTGAATAAATGTCTAAAGCTGATTTTGTTCGGTTGAACCATTACTCAGATTTTTTGTAAGAAGTTACAGGAGTTAAATTGATGGTGTATACCATATAATGTATTACTTAGTCCAGCATGGTTTTCCCCACCATCTACAGAGGAACTTTCCTTAATTTACTTAGCAGTCTGAATATTACTGTTTCTTTTAGATTCCTCCTCCCCATAAAAATATTTCCGTCACCGAATGTGATGGAACTTGCGATGGCTGTTATTTTTAGATATTTTTTCTTTTTTTAGGCAAAATATATTTTTTTAAATATAGACGGCCCTTCTTTTAGTTATTCTAATAGCTAACTTTTGGATTGGTTTGCTAGAAACACTTGCTGGTCTTTGGGCCTTTCAGTTAGCTAGATTCATGCTCGTGAGCCAAAAAGAAGGAAAGTCCTTGTTTTTTTGTTCTTTGAAGTCTGGGTTTCCAGTGGCATTGATTTTATCATCCCTTCTGTACACTCCATTCCAGCATTCTTTGTAGACAAAAATAAACAAGTTGGATCTCTCTGCCAATGGACGGCCAATACCGCCCTTCTCTTTGGGTGTTTAAAAACATCACAACCCACCCTCCACAAAAGCGTGAATGTAGCAATCAGTCCACCACTCAACTGCAAATTCCTTCTATAATAAAGTGATAAAGGGCTTTCTTTTTATCATTTTATTTTTTTTAAAGAAAACATAATAATATAACGCATTTTTTTTTTAAAAAAAGGACTTAGATCTAAAGTTGGACTCAGAAAACTAAACCCGTCAGTTTAACTTTAGAAGACGCTCATGCTTGTAAAATATACATGTATTTCTGGTAACGCTTTAAAATTTACTTTCATTTCCCACCATCTTTTTATTGGACTTGGTGGACTGAGCGGGTCTTGGTCATTTCTAATCTTCTAATTTACACTTGTTTTGTCACAAATCCCGACTCACCACTGTAGTTCTTGAAGATCATTTTTCAAAAATTACCGCTGGAAATTAAAAAAAATCAAACTTCCGCCTTAATACCCGTAGAACACCTGCCATAGGGCTTGCTACCTCCCCAGCTGAGCAATAAACCTAATACTCAGGCAACCGTTGATTTACAACCATCCTGGAAATCACCCAAGAATTTGGGCCTGCAATAATTTCTGTGCTAGCCCCAGTGCTATAATAAGTACTTGAAAACGTGAAATCTAAGCAAACTAAAAAAAAAGCCTGAGATGACTTATTTCTCATCATTATAATAGATTCATAGGCTTGATTTTTTCCCCTTTTCAATTGAGAATATTAAAATTAGCCTTCTACTCGGTCTTTTCAGCCCGAATAATATCTATTTTTTCCCTGATATATTTGCGCCTTACAAATCTAATAATTCGTATTCCAACTAGATAAAAAAAATTAAGAGCTAAGCTTAACGGAATAGAGTTTGAAAATTGCCATGGCTATTTAGCTTTTTTGACAGACCATTGCAAAATAAGAGAAAACGAGCAAATGACACCCTCATGTTGGCTGCTGAGAAAGTTTATCGCCTAATCAATAGTATGATATATATTTTTTAGCATTTGCTCCAAAGATTTCGAGATTAAGAGCAAAATCATCATCTATTTATAAAAAACCAATATTATAATATTGGATGAATGGGAGACCTCTGGTTTTAATAATTGCCAGGGCACCTAGCCATTACATCATTTTGATACATTTCAATCTAGTGTAACGTCAACTTTCATCTTCTGGTCATAGGGACACTTTTTAAAATTGTTTCTTAAAAAACAAAAAAAAAAAGTTTAAGAAAAACTATAACCTTAGAATACTTTGGTTGACTGCCTTTTTTTATTCCTCTTCATACCCTAATTCTATTTGTTTCTAACCTTATCGAAAGGGTCCTTGAACAGAAAATGGATATAGTAGACAAAAGTTTTAAAAAAACATGCTGAGTGCAGATCTATTTTAAAAAAAGAAGGGAAGAAAAAAAATAGTTTTCTTCAAAGATCAGATATATGGAAAAAAACCACCATTCAACAGAAATACAGTTTTTGTGAAGGTATCAATGCGTTATTTCATTCATACGAAAATATAGAGCACCCTTTAATTGAAACATTGACGAGATCAGTTGAAACAAAAACAAACTACCATTACTAAAAACAAGCTGAAAAACCATGATATTACGCACATGGTTATTGTTTCTTCTTTTTTTCTGCGTATAAGTTTTAAATTTATTAAGTTCCTTCAAAAAAAAAACCACTCTCATGTTCACATCTTTGGGTTTTTTAATCCTAATATCTTTTTAAAAAACTACTCTTAAAAAATACATCTCTAATACCTTAATTATCAAACTGTAGTGAAATTTTAACTGAAAGAAGCTATTGATGAACAATTAAAGAAATGATGATAAATAAGCTTAAAGAAACATACCCTTTTTTAACAAGAAAAAGCTGATGTTTCATCAGCAAAAAAAATGGAGTTTGAATACATTTAGAATAATGGGTTTCTAGCCACAAAACAGCCAAATATATTTTAAATACATAAACTTAAGAAAAACTATGGGTGCAATATTATATTTATATGCTATTTTGAGAAATTTTCTGTTCCGTTAATGTTGTCTAGATAATCAAATCTACGTTATTTCCAACTTTTCCAAGCGGAATCTCGCCCACACTCCAACGTGCTCCTTTCTTTAAAAGTAGACTCGGTACCATACCCCAGACAATTCGCTTGTTTCCTTTTGATTCTCATGAGAAGCGCACTATTCCGCAAACTGTTTCAAACCAAGAAAGGAACCAAGCTCATTTTCAAAGAGAAAAAAAAGTCAATTATATTAATTAGAATAGCAATATAAATGAAACTATAAGCACACTATCTGTTTCAAAAAAAGAGAAGTTTTCTTATTAATTAGAAAAGTTAGCAGCTAACGAAAAACATTTCGGGTTGTAAAAACGTAAAGAAACAAAATTTCGATCTCTTGCATACGCGACTATAAAGGAAGTGAATGACAATTATCCGTGACGCTCTCTTAATGAAATGAAAGGTAAAGTTTTCTTTTCTAATAAAGATATTTAACGACCGCTCATTTGTTTCATATAAATCAGTATCATCTATTTAAATAAATTCTCATTATACGTTTCATTAAGACCAAAAAGACATGCAACAATGACTCCAAACTGGTCTTGTTACATATCGACTCGCAATTTTTTACCAAAATTGAGGTATGCAAGTGTAGAGTAATATGAATTCAAGCATGTCGCCTCCATCAAACAATATCCTCTTTTTGTTTTATAAAACTTTTTTTGTATTAATTTCTAATACCGCAACAAAAAAAAACTAAGTACAATTAATTGCAAATCGGTCGAGAACTGTTAGATTTTGATTTTTTTCCCCAAAATATTAAACATGTTTATATAAAGAACTATCATAAAGTTTATTTTTTATTTTATCTTTTTTTTTTTTTTTTTGACAAAACAAAAATACATGGATAAGATGGTTTCAAAGCTATCATTCAATCCTGATATCTAAAAAACTTGGAGATATCCAAACCATTTTCCAATTTAAAAGTAGCTAGAACTATTTTCAAAATTTACAACGTCGTTATCATTATTACTCTATTTTTATTTTTGTTATCGTTTGCATGGCTTTTTGACCGAGCAATGAGTTCATATAGTTTAACTCTGAAAATTAAAGTAATAACTTGAAAATTGTAGAATAGGGGGACAACCATTTTTTTCTCATCTATTATTTTTCCATTATTTTGTTTCGTCACACTATACATATGCAAGTAGAGATCTAATAATACCCTTGACCTTGTAGAACTCTGGCCCGGTTCCACCTTCCACCACAATGTTACCTTGGGTCAGCTTTCTTACAGCCACCTTGTTGTCACAAACCAAAATGCCTTCCGCTTTAAACTCCGCCCTATGTCCAAGTGCCACAAGCTGGCGCTTCAGCTCGGCTAATCTTATATCACCAACAGTCACAGGACCTGTTGCATGCGCACGGGCAAGAGCAAAATCATCTGTGCCTTGAAGCGGCACGAGACGGACAACGGACTTGGGCTGGTTGCGGACCAAGTGAGATGAAAGTCCATTGTTGAGGGCTACACGAGTCAGCTCCAGTGTATCTTCGGCATCTTCAGTTTTTACAGCTAACGGTGCATCTTTCTCAATCTTATTAGGCTCGTCACTAGTCTTTGATGAGGCCTGATCAGTAGCTGCAGCCTCCTCTTTAACCTTTGTATCTTCTCCTTCTTTTTCTTGGGGCTGCGCATGCTCAGGAGCATCCAGGCTAGACACCTCGAGTTTGCCCATAACTTGAGCCACTGAATAATCGCCTGTGATTTTCTGCCATTTCAGCATCTTTTCAAGCTCAGGGGAAATAATTAGCGAATATGAATTGGAACAAAACTGTGTTATTATAGCCTCGTTTGCGGGTGCTTTTGTAATAAGTTCGAGCTTCATTTCAGCTGCAGCTTCTTCATATTCAGTCACAATCTCGTCAATGTTTGTAGGTGGTGGCTGTGTTTTCAAAGAAATGCGAGGATCTCGAATATCCAGAGATGACGGCAAAAATATAAGCTGCCGAGGCTTCACCAGTTCTAAAATCATCTTGAGTGATCGAGCATCGGTGACACCATCAAAGTCAATGAAATCAAGATGACACAGCACCTTGAAGGTCGCGGATTTCGGTACAATCTTGGTGGGCTTTGCAATTGTGGAAAATGAGTCGAGTCGAAAGGTTTCGTCATTGTACTGTGTATTTGTGCTAAGCGACGTTGTCTGTTCTGACTCATCCTTCTTTTGGTTGTTGGAATGTACAACTGGAGCAGGGCCACTAAGAGCTGCTGCCTTTTCTGCCTCCTCTTTTTCCGCAATCTTCGAAAATTGATCAAGCTTAAGAACTTCACCATAGTCATCTACACGCCTCCGTTTGAGAGCAAATGGAAACATTCGCGGCTTGCTTTTGGGCATGGTTCTAACATCATAATCATAAACATCTTTGCCATAGATCAGAATACTAACATCCATTTGACCAGACATGATCATTTCGTCTTCGTCATCGTCGTCGTCGTCGTCTGATAATTCTGTTGTTTCTTGTTCAAGAATATTCTTATTACGGAGTTCAATTGCCGATTGTAATTCTTGGTTCTTTCTCTTTTCCTGGACCTTTTCCAGATAATCCACACGCTCCTCTCCAGCAAGAGCCTTTTCTATGTCCAAATCTAGGTTAATCTGGGTGGTGAGATGTGCTGGGAGATACTTGGAACTCGAATTCTGGGGGTCGTCCGAAACCAGTCGTTCTTCCGTCCATAACTCGAATAACTGTCCTGCAAGGGTTTCAGGACCACATCGCTCAGTTAAAATAACCATAGAGGAATCCTGCGAGCAAACTTCCGAAAAAAGCTGGCGCGAAAACCCAACTTCCATTGCTTCGCCAGAGGCTAAGACCACTTTGGGTCCATCATATTTTTCTAGCTCGTCAATAGAAGACATGATTTTTAAATGTTTGGTGTCAAATGGTGAGTTGTTTTGAACTTGCCACTCATCAATCAAAGTGCTCGACATCCATTCTAACATTGAAGAAGCATAAGAAAGTGTACGGTTACCGACATGTGAAAAATAAAGGAGTGGAGCCGAAATCTTTTTTTCTTCCCAGTAAGCATCCAGGATATGCACAAGCTCCAAAACACGGGAACCGGTCGAGGTAGGAATAAGAACCGTCCCCCCTGCTTCAATTGTTTCTCGGATATTTCTAAAGAGCGAATCTTTTCGGTTTTTGAGATTTGAAGAAATCTGACTGAGTTTTGTGCCGCAAATCATTAGCGAGGGTTTCGAAAGGGCGTCAATTAGATTATCTTGAACAAAGGCACCATTGAGATGCGAGTCGCGCGAGTGGTTCCAATCAACAGAATATATGATGACTTCCTGGTCTTTGGCGATCTTCCAAATAGTTCCACCAAGGGTGTGACCAGCGTTGAAAGGTGTAATTTGAACAGACCCACTGAAATTGATGTTTGCTAAAGCCGAGTCCTTTTTTTTCTTTGGTTTTTCCGCCTCTGCCTTAGAGGCCGAAGTAAGCATTTTAGCGTTAGGGTCGAGGGTAACTGTTTGTGAGTATTTTAATGGAATGATTTTATCAAAGGCAGCCTCGACATCTTCAAGTGTGATTTTTTCATCTAAAAAGGGGCCCAGGAGACCTTTGCTTCGATACGAGTCAAGGGTAATCATGCGGCCCATGTTGATGACGGGAAGGGTAGAGTAGACTGGAACATTGTTGAACTCTGTGGACATCTTGCAAAGATATGCATACGCTCCAAGATGTGAGAGTGTGGCATGTGTTAATAGAATGGCGTCAATCGTTGGGGCTGCTGTGATAAGATGGGTAAGATCCATGGATAGGGCTGGATCCCAGCCCACGTCAACGAGAAGTGTAAAGTCCGGGGGGAATGAAAGCAAAGACTGGTTTATTTCCTGAGCAAGACTGTCAGATTTCGGGCCCGCCATTGCCCTGTTTTCAGGGCTTGTTGGCTGCAACCGTGTAAACGAGAACATGGCCGTTCAGCTGTTTATATATGTTATTTTTTTATTTTTTTTTATTTTTTTCGTGAATATGGAAAATATGTGATGGTGGAAGTGGACGACAGACTTTGAAAAAAAAAAAAAGAATATCGAGAGGGTTAGGGTAAACAACAAATTTCAACTGTGCGTATCCTAATATATTTTTTCTTTTTTTTTCTTTCATAAACCCAAAGGTCTGGACAAATTACTTTTGTTAACTATTAACTATTATACACTCATGACATTGACGGGTACCACCCTTTAAATGATTCGCGCTCAATATCAAGCTCTCGAACATCGATACCGCCACCTTCAAACTTTTTGAATCGATGTGGTTTCTCATATCGTTTACCCAAGGATACCAATAGCATTTTGGTTTTGACAGTGCGGGAGCTTTCGCACTTGACCAGCACTTGTTTGACACTGGGATTTTCACCAACTAGCAGCTTCTGCAACTTTGGAGAAGGGTAAAAAGATCCATATATACGCAAATAAAAATACTCCAGAGTGGATAGTTCTAAGAAGCTTGCCAGCAAGCTTTCATACGATGCTAGCATCGTAAAGAACTCGTCATCGCAACCTTTAGGAGGCGCTCTTTCTGGACTTTTCTGCAGCTGAAGGAAAAAAGAGGCTTCTGGAGTGTCAACTTTTTCTACAATAGACTCAATCTGTTTGGTTGACATTTCATTTCCAGCCCCAATGGCCTTAGTGACATTTGACAGCCATTTGTCCAAATTACTTGATTTAGGCTTTGATGGCATGTCGGATATACGCAAGGTGATTTTGCGTAACGTTTTCAACTGTGGAATCGCATCGGCACAGTTGAGAATATATTTACCCCGAAATGAGAGCTCAAGGTACTCCAAAGTCGAAGATATTAAATGCAAGACAGGAACAGAGAACGGGAGAGAAACAAGTGCACTACTGTCCTCTTTGCTGGGGACCACGACGCATTTTCGGATACTGGGGAAATCCAATACACCAGGGATAAGATCAGCGCCCAAGGGTGATTCGATTTCAACAGCGGTAACTCTTGGCAGCGTTAAAGGCTTGCTTGTTGTGTATTCTGGAGATAAGGTGGGTACGTGCTCGAATTTGACTTTGCAGCGTGTAATGTGCTCTGGGATTGTCAATAAAAGATTGACTGCACTGTCAAAGAGCACCTTGTCGTTTTTAATTGTGTATTGTACTTTGCATGCCAGAGTTTCGAGGTTGTCGAATTTTCCAATGGCGCTGAGAAACACATATGAGTAGACGGCTGATTCACTAAGATCGAGATACTCCAACTTGGGAAGATTAATAAAGCTGTCGAGGCTTTTCATTGAGCGGACCTGGTCCATGTCTTCTGATTTGCATGTGATGCGGAGATGTGTGACTGTCTTTAAGTACACAAAGAAATATGGGGCTGCCCACTTGTCCATTCTCAAGGTAAACTTATAGCAACATTGAGTGAGCGGCACAGCAACAAGCGAAAGGAAAAGCGGAGTCGAAACAAATTTTGAAAAGGCCGAGTCGACCGTCATATCGCCAAACTGGATGTGTTTCAGGGCCGGGAAGCGGTCTCGCAAGAAAGTCATCCAGTTTTTAAGCCCACGGCGCGGGCAGCCGCGCTTGTTGGGGATAATCAAAAGGCGCGTGACAACAGAGTTCATAAACCACTGGTAATACTGAGGCTGGTAAATTACCGATACAGGCGCCAGCCGGCCAGATTGCCACATTTTTTGGCGCGACGAAAACTGCATTTCGTCTAACAGGGCGTCGTGGTCGTGTTCATCCGAGCGACTACCTGTGCGACTTGACGATATGCTTGGGGCCTGGTTTGATGTTGTTTGGGGTCTTGATGTGGAGGAAGGGGTTATGGATGCTGTGGCGGATACGGGGTCAAGCGAGAAGGGGTGGATAGAATCTTCACCAAAGCTGTAGTACTCAGGGAGGTGGATAATCACCGAGAACCAGGATCGTGGTAGGAAAAATGTGCGCAGGGCCTGGTTAACCTGCCCAAGGTTTTTGCAGTCGTCTGGAGTCATGAAGTTTGCGAGTGAACTGTATACGTCGGGTGGCAGCGCGTCAAGCTTCAGAGAGCTTTTGATTTCGGAGGCCGAAGCAAGAGAGCAATGAGGAGGATGAGACGATCCCTCAGCAGAGGTGGCCAGCTCTGGGCTACCTGAGCAAGAGGAGGAACAGGATGAAGGTGCAGAGTTGTGGACTTCGGTGAGATAAGAAAGAATGGGGAGGGTTGTTTCATCGGCCAGCTGCGCTAATTGTGCGAGTTGCGGGCTGGTTGAGGCCTCACGAGAAGATGGTTCATTATCGCTTGGAGACATGATACGGTGGTTTTAAGAGGAATTAGATATTAGTATTTATTTATCACTGGGGAGTTAGTAAGACGGTGTTGTTGTTATTGTTGATGTTTAAAATTACGGTTTTAATAAAAGGGGAAAGATAAGGTGGTTTAAAAGGGTTGCGGAAATGGACTGTAAATAACAAAAAAAAACGACGGGGAGAGCAATTTTTTTTTTAAAGCTCATAAGCCAAAAACTGCAACAAAACCGACCCGTAAAAACCAACTGACTAAATGCGAATAACGGCTTTAGGTGTTCCACACGCTCCGGGCTGTATTATTATTTACCTGCAGTCATTTGACGACGGGCGCCAGCCACCATCTGGGGGGAAATTTGTAGCTGATCATCCCCGACCAATGCTCGTGGAAGCCTTCCAAAATCGTTAGCCGGGCGCTTGGACCCGTCAACAGCCGCGTACAAATTATGTAATTCACAGACCGCCCTTACGTAATTTATTTGCTTTCCCCAGACGATGGTGATGAGAGTAATTTAACAACAACAACGGACCAATTTTATAATTATTAGAAACTTTGTCAAATAAATACAATAAAAAAACATAATAATGGGTGCTTTATTTTTCAGTAGGACTTCGATCTGAGCGAATGACTTCAACTACTGGCTGGCTGCTGCCAAAGTTTATCCCAGTGCTTGAAAAAGACGATGATAGCTTAGCAGCAAGCTGGTTGTATGAAGCCGCGCTTTTACTGCTATCAGACGACGAGTTCGACAAAGTCGAGGCCTTTGAGTTTTTGCGCTCATTTAGAAGACCCGCCGTAAGAGAAGATACCGGCTCCTTCTTTGAGGGGAGAAACTCATAGTCTTCATTCACGGCCGTGCTGGTCTGCGAGTCCCGCAGATGGGCACCGGCTCCACTGCTGCTCTCTGGATTTGGTGTGAGACACAGCCGCAGAACAACTTCCTTTTTTTCTTCGCCGTTCGGCAAAGATGATGCTGGCCAGGGAAGGGCTGGGACCGCCGTATCATTGGGCACATGGTGGACCTGCCGCAGTGCCGAGTAAATATAAGGGAAGATGTCCTTATCTACCTTGTCGCCCCAAATCATATCCAAATGCTCGTACCCGTCAAAGCCAACCGCCGTTGTCGAGTCCTCTGGGAGCTCCGATGTCATGACATCAATGTCAACAAGCGAGTCAGCCTTGCCGTAAAGCAGTAGAATGGGAGTCTTGATATTTTGGGTAGGAAAGCTCGCGACGCGGTAAAAATATTTGCCCTTGAAAAAGGGGCTTTCCACATCATCATCGTACATATGGAAGCGACCAGATCGAATGATTTGGAACCAGTGCACAACTGACTTAACGCTTGTGTAGGAGTACAAGTGCGGGTATGCTGCCAGCTTTTGGGGGTAGCATATGTTTTTGCAGTGCCATTGGAACAGTGATGAGATGGCAGTGTCGATGGTCGTCACAAAAAATGGAGGATACATTATGGACTGCCAAAACGTGGCACTTTTAAGAATGGCCTTGCGACCAAAGAATAGGTATATAAGTGATGGCGATGCACGCATCAGAGAATCCACCACAGAGTTTTGGAGCCCTGGGGGAGCCATAGCAGGCGCCAGAGCAATAAACAGACGGACCTTTTTGTTGAGCTCTGGGTTGATGGAGAGTGTAGCAAATGCTTGAGCTGAGCCTTGAGAAAATCCGATATAGACCAGGTCTTTCTGTTGAACAATATACAAAATGTAGTTGATGGTATCCGGAATATCGTAAAGCGCAAAGTCGTCAATGGAAAAGTTCCAGAAGGCCACAGAATTTGGGTTATGCATAACGTGCTTTTTCGAGTACTTGTTGCCACGATTGTTCCCCAGCCACACATCGTAGCCCATGTCTGCAAGAACAAATGGTAGCGATCTTTTGGGATCAATGTTGCAGATCCACACCTCCGAGTTCATCAAAAGTCCATGGTGCAAGTAAATGACTGGTTTCGTTGATGGTGATGACTGTGAACCATCGGGTGATTTGGCACGTGGGTTATGGCGACCTCGGATACGGTGGATGCCGAGCAGATATCCATCAGTGGTCTTGACTATATGCTCTTCAGCATCATAGCCAAATATACGGCAAATCTCCACAAATCCGTCAGCGTTAGAGATCTTTGAGACCAGGTTATCCAAGGTTGGGTCTTCTATGAGTGTACTTGTCCCTGACACTGGGAAAATCAAAAAAATGGCTGAGGTCAGGACGTCAAAAAACGAAATAACAAAGGTCGGAAGAAGAGAGGTAATAATAGACAGGATGTACTCGATCGCCACAAGAATCAGCGAGAATATGAGTATAGGCCACTCCAAAGCGGGTAGCCGGCCTAACAGAGGGATGCGCATTCTGATTCTTCCTGGGGCCAACCAGAGAACTAGAATGGATAGCAAGAAAACGAGAACGTGGGCGTGCAGTTTGACGGACTAGAGAATAAACGAAAAGGTGTTGATTATCTCAGATTATGGCTATTATCAAGACGATGTTCTAATGTCTGTACCAATGATGTAAGCCTTGAGAGTCGAAAGAAAGAGAGGGGAAAAAAAAAACGGGAGCAAGTAGGCAAAAAAAAAGATAAGAATGATGGTGCAAACCAACAACAAAAAAAAAAGACGCAGCAAAAAATACCCAAAAAATAAAAAATCAGACGGTTATTTTAAAAAAATGTATATATATTTACAGAAAAGCTTTTGATGCGCTCAAGGCCATAGAGTATCTTCCATTCCCTCCCCTTAATTACCAGAATTTCCAGCGAGAAGATGAGGATTTTGCTGCGGATCGAGCCTCGGCATCGGCCAAATCAGACCCGGCGATCCTTTCCTGGGCTCGCACCCGAAGTTGTTCTTCGGCAATGTCGACCGCGCGCAAAATAGCTTCCTCACGCTCCTGGCGAATGCGCTCCGCTTCAACATAATGCATGCGCTGAGGTCTTTGCAGCGTGGTAGCTTCGCCGTCAGCCGTTTCACTTTGCTTGGGCTCAACAAATGTGGGCTCTTCGGCCGTGGTGGCAGTCATCTTTTTCGTCATACCATGGTGTCGCGGCCGTGCCAGATCTTCCTTCTGAGTCTCGGAGAGATTGCCGAAAAGTGCATCGCGCACTTTCAATTGGAATCGATACGGTCCCGAGAAGACGTTTTCATAACCATCATTCCAGCGATAGAAAAACACACCAAAAACAATAAGCACAGAACTCAGCCAAAAGGACGTGACGCGGATACCGCGTGTGAATGCACCGGTGTCAGTGCGCCGCAGAACTTTGTACTGGCCAGGATACAAATCGGAAAAGGGTCTTGGAGTGTACTGCAAACGCTTGAGCTGGTCCTTGACGATGCGGTAGTTCTCGGGCTCCTTAGGTCTTAGGGTCCATGAGCGAGGCTTGCCCGGAGTGCTGAATTCTGAAGGATAACCCTGCGGCGGTCGTATGTCGGTAGGATCGTACGGATTGTAAGGAGCCTTAGGAGGGACCCAGCCCTCGGGATTTGGTCGTCTTTGATCAGACATTTTTTTTTTGGCGAGTTCTTCTGTTGATATTGATGGTGGACAGGCTGAGGTTAAATTTTGTTTAAATTTTTTTGCACACAAGAACTATTTAGTTATGGTGTTACACTTTTTTTTGTTACATGAGGTACCGGAACGGGCCATTGAGATTCACTTGGACACCCACGGGCCCGTAAACACCGACAGCAGCATATAGGTCCCGGTCACCTTGAAGACCTTCTACACCTCCGTCTCGATACCCACGCTCAGGATCAACTCCTCTGGGGTTCATATCCTGAACCAGAGACCATTCACGCTCCAAACATCCGTTGCGCGTGAAAAACACGGCCATTCGATCTACATTCATTCCTATCCCAACCACGGCGCCGACAGCACTAAAGGGCTCCACAAAATCTTTACCCGAGAGAGAATCGTTGACATAACGTCGGCCGTCGTCAGAGTGCACAGCCACAGACCCGCGGTGCCATCCTGGAAGGCGGAAGTGGGGGTAGGGTAGTGCTACAAAACCGATAGCAACAGATGCGTCTGCAGGGTTGGGAGGAAGCGAAGTGATGACAATCTCAAAGTAGAAGCTGGGTCGGCCTCCAGGCGCTTGGCCGTTGCTAATACTGCGTATATGCGGTGAATAAAGGGGAAGATTGGACACAAATGTAGTATCTGCATCGTTAGGCGCACGACACTGTATATGAGCGCCCCCGGCCCATGGGGCTGGAGTAACTTGACCTTTGAACCGGGATTCAAAACGCAATGCTCTAGGTAAGTCTGTAATTAGCAACGGTGGCTGTACAAGCATGAGTTGCCCGTTGGCGACTATCTGCTGTTCTTCCTGCGTCATGAACCGCGGAGGGTAAATGGGGAACAAAGTAGTGTAGTGATCCCCCAAGTCACGCTCTTCGTCGGGAGCAGAAGAGTAGAGTGCTCTGAAGTGAGATGATGGAGCCGGACGATAGGTTGGTGGCAGGCTTTGATTTTGCTGCTGCTGCTGGCGCAGCGCTTGATTATTGGCCTCGCGATAAGATGGAAGCTCGCCTGGATCACCGCTTGACTGGGCTTCTGGGAAAGAAGCTAGGCTCTGCTGTACAGCAGCTTCATGGTTTGGGACGTATGTTTGAAAATTGGCGTTAAACTCTTGAAGATTGTTGTAGCTGTGTTTTTCATCGTGTCCTGGAGGAGGGCCGGGAGGAGGACCCGAGTTTACAGGATAGTCTGAATATGTTGACTGCGAGGTTTGTGGGGACCAAGACGGCTCCGCCTTGTTTGTTTTATCTCCACGTATTTTTAACTTGTCTCTAAAACCCATTTTCTTGTATGTTTTAATATAGTTTTAAATGACTACTTCAAGGCTTATATATATATTTATTGTTTTATTGTTTTCGATAAAATCCAACACTGCCTCGTTTTCCCATCACTGTGTAATAATGCCTAGAATGACTGTCCAAAACACATTGACAACGCTGCAGAAAGGTACAATAAGGCGCGGGTCCAGGAAATAGAACTGTATGGTGGATACAAAAGGCCAGATAATGTAGCTTGTTTTGAGCATCTTAAAATATGTCTGGTGAAAATACGCTTCGATCTCACGGCCATCCCAATAGGACACAAATGATAGGAAGATTAGCAAGTTTGTGGGGTTCCCAATGGCTTGGTCACACAGAATGCGCAGCGGAATGCGTGACACCACCAGGGACAGCGAGCTGGTCCACCATTTAGTCCAAAGCCCATTGATGATTCCCCAGCAGTAGAACTTGAGTAGCGCGGATGGATGCAGTCTCCGGAGTACAATCAGCTGTAACAGGCCTTGTGAGAACCCGCACAACAAGGACGACACGATTGCGGAGCTTCCAAAGGGAGACACGGAGTAAAGGCGAGAGTACAGGGCGCCAACGAGAACCAGCGAGGCGATCTGGCCCGCAATTACAGCACCTATGGCTACCTGTTGTGGGTTCTTGCTGGGGCTATTGATGCTCAGGTGGCGGGGCTGATGGCGACCTTGATGCGAAAACGTCGAGCCTTCCAGCGGCCCTGACCGGCGCTTTTCACCCTCCTTATCGAGAAGGCCCAACTCAAGCGTCGTATCTTTGGACATGGTGGCAACAACAGATAATAAAGCAAATATGAACGAAAAGGAGAAAAAGAGAAAAAGAAAATAAGATAAAACTTAATGCTTAATATTAAAAAAACAAAGGGAAAAGGAAGCAAAAGACACGGAAGTTTGAAAAATCCGCGGGGATGGCAACGATCAACACCGACCGCCGTGCACAGATGGTCAGGGACTGAAAACATTCTTTTAATTCAGTGACTTCGGCGCCTGTACATGCAATTGATTCTATTCAGGACCAATACTTCCAAGCTCGGTCTCATACAGGCGGGCGACTTTACCTTTCACCACTGGTTGCTTGTCTGACTAACTATGTTTAACCTTAAAAATTTTCCTCCGTGTGGACACGCTTTATCTATCATTTGAAGCTTACCTACTATATTGTATTTAATAACATAGCAAAAAAAAATAAAACTTAACTTCTAGGGCCTGTTGTAATTTAAAATTTTCCCTCCCCTCCCCCCTTTAAAACTCCGCTCTTTTATACATTAACGACTACTCATTCAGAAAAAACCTCTAGATATGCCTTACTAGATATGCTGGACTCTACAAATACCAGCTCTGCAGAACCAACGCTGAGCGACTTGGCCGCGTACCGACGGAGGCCCATGATGTCGGTGGAAACCAACCGCTGCTCTAGTTCTCCATCATCACCATTCTACCCACCAAAACAGGCTACTTCTACCGACTCCTACTTTGGGTTTGGAAGCAAACAAGCCGATACTTCGGAGAACTCATCTGGTCTCTGCCCGTCCTCAGAAAATTCCACATGTACTTCAGAGTCTTATGAATCTATTCCCCTACTCCCTTCGCTATCATCCGTGGCAAACATGTCACACCGATCTTTCCACTCAACCGGCACAAATAATCATGCCGCATCTTCTGCAACATGGTCGATGAATGATACCGCATCTCTCGACAAGTATTGTGCTCGGCCATTTGACGATCTCTCTTGTCCCGCAATTCCATCTATCCCCGGCTATTCCGACCTTGATCCTATCCTACCCCATTATCCCCAAAGTGTCAGCATGTATCGGGCCACCCACATATCTTCGGGCCAAAAAGTTTTCATCAAAGCCGCTAATCGAGGCAATCTCGACGATCTTATCCGCATTCGCCATGAATGGAGCATTTCTTCCGCTGTTCGACAGCCTCCCTCCCGAATTGAATCAGAATCAGAAAGCACTAGTCCCATAATCACACAGTCCCTAGCTCATCTTAACGGCATACTTCGCTCAGAGTCATGTACACGCTTCTCTTCAAACTCGAGATCAATTTTCCTTACTTACAATGATGCTGACCCGGGACTTATCACTCTAAGAGAAAAATTCATTTCAACCACTGCCCCAGAACGGCTACAGCCCGAAACAGAGCCCGTGCCACGTACCAGCGAGACACTGGCTGAAATCCTAACAATTGTTATTCGCGTTGTCGAAATCATAACACAGACACATTTCCAAGGTATCACTCACAATGGATTAACTTCTTCCTCCATATTTGTGAGCCCCAAAGACAACTCAGTGTTTATCTCTGGCTGGGATTTTAGCTTTCCACTAAAAGCTGAAGATACCTCTCACGGCTATCGCAAAACCTATCTCAACAATATCACTGCATGCCTGGGTTACGTCTCCCCCGAAACAACAGGCCTTAATCACCGCCTTGTAGACTATCGCTCCGATTTTTACTCGATTGGGTGCATTCTCTACGAACTCACCACAGGCTGCCTGCCATTCACTTCAGAGGATCCCTTTGAGCTTACTCGGATGCATGTTTTAAGAACTCCATCACCTCCTCACTTGATTGCCCCCTGGGTCCCTACATCTCTCAGTTCAATTATTCTTAAACTTATGGAAAAAAAAGCCGATGATCGCTACCAAACATCGAAATTGATTTTCTCAGATTTAACACATGCACTCAATGTGTTGCGCCAACGGCCTCAGCTCCATTCCTCTGAGGATTATGAAGAGTTTGTTCCAAATGCAGTCCCCCAAGTTTCTCAGATATTTCTCATGCCCCAGGTACTCTATGGCCGTGAAAATGAAATCAATCTTTTGCGGTCATGCTACAAACGAAAAGAGGAGCGCGATTTTCAATTCATTTTTATTAACGGCGAACCTGGCTCTGGCAAAACCCGTTTGGTCAATGAACTCGAGCGGTCTTCGCTATCACGCAATGCCTTTTTTTGCTCTTCCAAGTTTGATCCCTACCAACGAGGACCGCCGTTTTATAGTATTGTCACCGTACTAAAGGAGATTGTGCATCAGATCCTCTGCGGATCTGTTCAATCGATAACACGCTGGCGTGACAATATTCTTTCCAATCTCAAAGTGGAGCTCGCTGTACTCTTTGAGCCTATTCCAGAGCTTCGTTATCTTTTAGGCCATGAATATTCTAAATTGCTTCCAACTCCACGCCATCTAGGACCCGTCCCACGTGAGCTACGCTTCAAGTATGTTGTCAAGAGTTTATTTTGTCTCTTTGGTTCTCAGGGCCTCACCATATTTCTTGATGACGTTCAGTGGTGCCCCCAAACTGAGCTTGATTTTTTCCATGAGCTTGCTACTTTTGCAATTGAAAATTTCGGTTCAACCAATGGAATCCATATTATTTTTGTATGTGCCTCGACGCTTGATTCTCCACGCTATCATGAACTTGTCGGTCTCGCAAGAGACCTAAGTCTCCATTACGAGGTTGTCAACCTAGAGCCTCTTGGGTTTAATGCTGTCCAGTATATGCTAAATGATACGCTGACGACCTGCACAACCTCAACCAAAAAACTCCAGACTGGCGGAGGTAGCAACACGGCAAACGGAGGGACAGGAGCCGGAGGAGCTGGAAATGGGACTTCTCAAGACCACAAGCCTGCTTCTCTGAATATTGGACCTAGTGCTGTAGACTCCACTTCTTTATCATCCACCGCGTCTGCGTCTGTCAACTCTTTTGATTTAGGTAGTGGTAATGGGTGCAATACATCACCGATTCCGGCTCCTGGCGTAGGGCTGGCGACAGTTGCCGCTGCAGGGCTTTCTTCTAAAGACCCCTACTTTATTTTTTCGTCTAATGTGGAGCCCCAAGTCAGTTCTTTATCCCAGATTGTTTACAATGTAACAAACGGGAACCCGCTTTTTATCACCCTTATTCTAAACTATATGAACCGGAATAAACTGCTTTACTATGACGAATCTAATCGGTCTCTAGGCGGCCGCTGGAAAGTCGATTTTGAGAGTTTCCAGCCATCCGACCTCCCCCAGTCCATTACTTCTATCGTTATTGAAACAGTCAACAAACTTCCCCAAAACACTATAACCATTCTTAAATACGCTGCATGCATTTGTAGCAACTCGTTTACGCTTGAAGATTTGGCCATAAGTGCCGGGGTTACTTTTTCTGAGGCAGCACAAGCACTAAATTATGCCCTTGAAGGCCAGCTCATCATGCCAACCACAGTTCAGTACAAATTCCCTTTCCCTGACCCTATTGGCACCACAAACATTGAAATTCAGGGAGAGGAAATTCGGTCCGTTGCTGCCTCCGCCACCTACAGGTTTTTCCACGACTTGGTCCAACAAGCTGTTTATTCTCTTTTATCATCTGAGGAGGCAATTGAAACACATCGATCTATTGGTATGCGTCTGCTTGACCCAAGCAATAACAACAACGTCATAACATCACAGTGTCTACCAAAACTGCCAGAGCAACACGCTGTTCACAAAATCATTGAGATTGCAAATCAACTAAAAAACGCTACTCCCATTGTCACAGACTCTGAGCGCTACATTTATCTTTCGTCAGCAGTTCAGGCAGGTGATGCAGTTTATGCCATGTCGGACTTTGATATGGCATACTCATATTTTGACACAGCACGTCAAATTCTTCCTTCAAACGCCCAAAAAACCCATCCTGCATATTTCAAACACATTTACCTTAGTTTGGTGGAACTACAGTATAACCGCCGAAATTTCCATGAGTGTTTGGACCTTATTGATGAAGTGTTTGATAAGTTTTCGGAGAATATTGATAAAGCTGCACTTCTTCGTACCCAAACAAAAGCCGAATACGGCCTCTACCGACCGGAGGCTGCCATTACTACAGGAATCCGTGCTCTAAATTTGCTTGGATTCCCTATGCAGGAGGACGAAGACTGGAACGCAAAAAATCATGCGAAAATCAGACATCATATTCCTTTAACATTTACAGAAATCCGTGGGCTTGTAAACCAAGCTCCAGCCACAGACCCGGCTCTCATCTTGGCTCAAGAAGTGATATCGATAATGACTGTGCCTATTATTTTATCTTACAGACCGCACCTTTTCCGGTCTTTGATTTACACATCTGTTGTGGGGTTTGTTGACCACGGTGCAACAGCTTCATGCTCTTTTTCATTGCTATCTTTAGCTTCGTTATTTCAACGTGCAGGTGAAAATACAAACCTGTTAAGAGCTTATGAATATTCCAAATTGGCCATAGTTACCCTTGAACACGATAATGCTGTTGGTCTTGACTTTGGAATCAATATTTATGAGTATTATGCTCTCACACTTGCCATTTACTTTGAGCCACTTTCCGAAGTCATTCGATATTATGATTTAGTTTTGTCATCGGGACAAACATTTGATAATCACTGTGGAATGCTCAGTTTATCATAGTAAGTTTTTTTTATCTTTTCTTTTATAACAAACTAACCTGTTATAGTGATTTGAGACCTCTATGCAAATTCCTAGCGGCAGAGCCTCTTTCTGGAGTTTTGTCTTACTTTGAGCAAATGAGGCCAGTTAATCTTGAGAACACTGATAATGCTGGGAAACTTTGGATTCAGCTACACTCTCAAGCAGTAGCCAATATTTTAGGTATTGGTAACAGTGATCCTTGCGTTTTTTCCGGTGCTTACATTGGTGATCCTAACGACACGATAAATGTACTCAACTCCAACTATGAGCTTAAGTATGTTTATTATGTTGTCAAATTGATTTTGGCAGTCATTCATCGCCAGAAATACCTTGCTGCTGATATTATCTGCGTAAAGTTACCCAAGGTCATGTCAGAGTTTCCGGTGACACTGTACCACGTTATTGTCACATTTTTTGGGGCGCTGGCCATCATTGACAAGGATTCACGCACAGAACAAGAGATGGAGCTTCTTAATCAATTTGCAAGAGATCTTGAGGATTGGTCACAAACCAACCCCAGTATGTTTATGCAAAAACACTTACTTGTACAAGCTGAGATTCACAAAAACACCCAAAACAGCATTATCACTTTGGATACCTATGAGGAAGCAATTGCTTATGCGATTAATGAAGGCTTCATTAATGATGCTGCACTCATTAACGAAAGATGTGGCGATTATCTTTTACAACATTCAAGAAGACGGAGCATGTCTTATTTTAGAGAATCTGTTCGTCTATATACATTATGGGGAGCACACAAGCGAGCATCACAAATTACTGCAAAGTTCCACGATTTACCAAATATGCACTTATCAAATTCAATGATTGATATTGCTTCGGCTCCCATAACTTCTGTGGAAAATGTCTCGAGACCAGGAAGTACAAGGCAATCGGGTCGACAAATAATATTAAACAACAGCAGTGCAAACACTCACTCGTCATCACCTCTTCGTTGGATATTATCTAATTTGTTTCGCGAAGACGATAGCAACACTAGTAGCGGAGATAATGCTACAGATATTAAACGCAAGAAAAACTCGCTAACTATATCTGAAGCCGAATGCAATGCTCTGATGTTGCAGCCAACAACGCCAACAACAGTGACTACTTTTTCTGCAGCAGCCGCAATTTCGGCTCAAAGTACACCTACGTACAAGGGCACGTCTTCTGACCTCATTCCACTGGCGGCCATGACACGATATGGGAACGGTGCCGGTAACTATTCATCATCTTCGGGGACTGGCCGTGATTCAGGGAATGGAGACTTGGAGCTGAAGACTGCGCTGCAGTACTGCCTGGATATTTCTGAGGCTATTGAGGTAGAAAGTGTACTGGAAAAGTTTGTCAATAGTGTCATGAAGAGTTCTGGCGCCGACTACTGTGTATTTGTGACGCTTGATGTTGACGAACCTTACATTGAGGCCATTGGGATTTTAAACGGAATCACACTCTACAATCATCGCCCCGTTAATGGTCGGTTTGACGTTCCGCTTTCTGTGATATTTCAAGTATCGAGCTCAGGCCAGCTTGTGTCACGCGGAACTAGCAGTAGAACGCATAGTGACAAGCAGTTTGAGCTTTTGTTTGGGCATGACACTTATTTTCAAACACGCCACTCCAAGTCGATTTTGTGCATGCCTATTCAGAATCAGCTCAAAGTCATTGGCGTTTTGTATATTGAACATCAATCGCTTGATGATATTTTTACACGTCCACGAATCGAGCTACTTGGGCTTCTTTGTACACAGGTTGTCATGTCTCTGGAGAAGGCAAAACTGTACCATCAAATGGAGGTTGCCAAAAAGACGGCTGAGGAAGCTACTGAAGAAAAAGCAAGCTTTTTGGCAAACATGTCACATGAAATCCGGACGCCATTTAACGCATTATTATCATGCTCTATTTTCTTACTTGATACCAAACTCAGTGAAGTTCAGCGCGAGTATGTTGAGATTATTCGCAGCTCGGCCATGCTGACACTTAACATTATCGATGCGATTTTAGCCTTTTCCAAGATTGAGCACGGATCAATAACTCTTGATAATGCACCTTTTTCACTACGAGAGTGCGTCGAGAGCGCTATTCAGCTGGTTGCTGAACCCGCAGCCACGAAAGATTTGGAACTTGTTCATTTAAACAAGTGTGGGGACATTGATATTGTTTACGGAGATGTAACACGAGTGAGACAAATCATCATTAATCTTGTTGGAAATGCTGTGAAATTTACTTCAGCTGGGTACATTGTTGTTGAAACTCAAGCAGAAAAGGTATCTTCGGACAATCGCTATGGGTTTGTTATTGCAGTTAAGGACACAGGAATTGGAATTCCCAAGTCGGCCCGAAGTAAAATTTTTAGGGCGTTTAGCCAAGTTGATGGGTCTTCGCGCCGGCTTTATGGAGGATCTGGATTAGGCCTGGCCATTAGCAAAAAACTAGCGGAGCTAATGGGTGGGTCTCTTACATTTGAGAGCAATGTTGACGATGCTGCAAGCAGCATTAGCGCAGGAGGCACTAATGGTAGCACTAGTAATAGGAGCAGCATTAGTGGCAACGGAAGTCGAGTTGCTATTGAAACGGGGGAGTCTGAAGAGGCTTTGCAATCACAACAAGAGCAAGGATCACAAAAGTTGGCAAATAGCAGTGGGGACTCTTCTGGTTTCGAGTCTGATCGGGCTACGGGGGCAGGGACAACGTTTTGGTTTGACTTTGTCGCCGTGGCACAAAAGCCTGAGGATGAAGAGAAGGAAACTAAGGCGATGCGTGAAGCGTTTTTGAAGAAGCGGGTGCTTGTTGTTGATCCGTTTGAAAAGGCGCGGGAGTCTCTTGTTTTTGAGCTTGAGCGAGTTGGGTTTGATGTTGAGTGCTGTGCCAGCTACAAGGAGGCCATTGCGCTGGTTGCAATGGCCATGTCTAAGAAGGAAAAGATTTACTCGCTTGTTTTTATGAATGGGGGGTTTGTGAATGCAGAGTGCAAGCAGATAATTGAGATTCGGGAGAAGAGTCCGCAGACGCAGGTGGTTTTTATGACGAGGTTTGGTGCTCCGATTCCGGAGGATGGGAAAGAGAAGGGGATTGCAGCTATTCTTATGCGACCTGCTCAGCGCCGCCGGCTGTTGGATATTGTCCAAGGAGCTCTTAAGTTTAGTGGAGTTGGAGGAAATGCAATGTCAGGTGCGGATGGGGGTGGGGTTATGTCTCTTGAGTATGAGGTTGGAAGAAATGGGTCTAGAGGAGGGTTTGAAGAAGAGGAGGCTGATGTTGATGGGGGAAGTAATGATGAGGGAGTTGGTGTGAATGGAGGGGAAGACGGAGGGTTTTACAAAATGTCCAACAATATGAGCTTGACCAATTTGGAGCATTTGCACACGGATGCGGATGATATGATTGGGCCATCGAAGCCCTTGGGGCGACTGATGGCAGATTCCAAGGCAGCATCCGGGAGCCGGCCCCATAGCAATAGCGGGAGAAGAAACAGTGGTAATGGGAGCCGGAAATCACTATCTGCGGACCATCCACTCAAGATTCTTTTGGCCGAAGACAATCCCATCAACACGAGGGTTGCACTGCAGCATTTGAAGAGGATGGGGTATGAGGCGGAGCATGCTAAGGATGGGGTTGAGGTTGTTGAGAAATGCATCGAAGAGGTTGCTTGCGGGCGAAGCATGTATGACTGCATTTTGATGGACATTCAGATGCCGCGGAAGGATGGGATTGCAGCCGCCCAGGAGCTGATGAGCTTGTATGGGGAGAAGGAGCGGCCGGCGATCATTGCGTTGACGGCGAATGCAGCTGGAGAAGATCGGCAAAACTGCTTGGCGGTGGGCATGGCAAACTACATTGCGAAGCCCATTTTGCCCGCCGATTTGGCGCGCGTGCTCTTAGGGGTTGTTCCACTACATAAGCGGGTTCTGGAAGGTGATGGAGAAAGCAATGGGGACGATCCGAAGAATGAATAAATCCCTATTTTTTTCTTACTTTTTTAGGCCCCCCTCCCAAAAAAAAAAAGAAGAGGTGGAAATTGAATTGTATAATAATTGAAATAATAAAAGAATAGTAATAGTAACTAAGAGAGATAAATGTATAGTAGTATAATGAATAATGATGAAATGAATTAATAGATGGTTGAGGATTCTCGAGAAGATAAAGATAATTGCAAGAATATTAATAATAAATTACTAATCATGACAAATAAATATCCAATAATAATTATTTTTTTATTGTTACTATGAAACAGACACAAAAGTCCTAGAGACTTTTGGTTTTTTGTTTTTTTTTCAAAATCCACGTAAGCCTACTTTCACTTGACAGTACAGGTGGGTATTTGTGTGTTTGAGGTTAAGGATGACTGTGAGGAATAGCCTCAGTACTTAAAGATGCACCTTTAAAAAAATATCGGCTGGCTGCATCACAAGAAAAAAAATTGCCTTAAGTTAATACAGGTATATATATATTTAATATCTGGTGATAATTTTGAAGTTCCAGCAAACCAAGTTCTTTTCTTTTTTTATTAGATATCTTGCTTCTTTTATATTGAAAACTAAATAATAGGGGGAAAAAAAAAGAGCAAAAAAATTGAAATTCAAAGCTTAAAACTATTTGTAGGGTTTTTTTTTTTACATGACAAGGACGCGTTTACGCGTAGAATATAAAAAACGCGTAACTTTAAACGCGTTCCGGCAGTGACAAAAAAGTTGTAACAAAAGCGGCCACATATCCAAGGTAATAGCCTGCCACCACTGCCACCACCACACAGCTGCAGAAGGCTGTTGTAATAAAAAAAACTTTTGAATGTTGAAAATCTCATCGGCAAACTAATTTATAAAAAATATATATATCTTTTTTTTTTATAAATATATATATAAACCTTCTCTTTTTTTTCATCATCTTCTTCTTCATCGAATTTTTATTTATTTTTTTCACAAACTCATTCTTCTGGATTTCCAGTTTTATATTCTCGTATAGTCATTCAACACGTTCTTCCTCATCCCTCCATTTATTTCTTTTTCTCACTTCTCTAGAATTCTTTCGCTTTTTTTTTAAACTTATAGATCTTCTCTTTTTTTAAAAAAAACTACATCCAGACCATTGATCTTGTTGTCTTTATATTATTTTTGCATTGTCAGTAGCTCATTCCTTTAGTAGAGATAAAAGAAGAACCAAAATATAAAATATTTGGAATATATTTTTTTCTCTTTAATTAGACGCTACTCTTAACTTTATCTCTTTATCAATCTCTCTCTCTTTCTTTTTTTTATCTTCCCACCACTACCACCATCTTTCTTTCTTCCTACCTCTCAGATCTTCATTATCCGCCACCACCACCTCAATTAGATTCTATCAGTTCCTATGAAAATGCAGACCATAAAATGTGTTGTCGTCGGTGATGGTGCTGTCGGAAAAGTATGTATACCTCCCCATTTATTTTAACCTTTTTTTTCTGTCGCTGCCTTTTCTTTCCATTTCTTCCCATCATCATACTTGTCAAGATTTTTAATCAATTTTTTTTTTTCGCTGCACCCACTAGAGCTTGAACTTTAATCCTCGACTTAATCTTCATTACCGTAGTGGCGACCCTTTTTGTCTCTTTTCAAGTTAATCTCATTTCAAAATTTTTTAAGAATAAAATAGTTAAGTGGATGCAGCCATAATGGCTGCTCTTGTCGCTTTTACCGCTGCCATAAGCTTGGCCTTAGTAACCTAGAACCACGGCTACAGTACCCCTCTCTCATCAATGATCTTTTATTCCTTAATACCACTACTTTTATCATTTTTTTATCACTTACATTTTTATATGTTGAAAAACACTGCCAAACCCTTGATAGGTTCCTCGGTTAAAGATTTGCTCATCTCTCTTTCCTCTTTGTTTGTTTTACAGTTCCATCAAATCTACTCTGGCAATAGACAAATAGAAGAAGCGTCCCCGAATAAATTCTAACTTTCATTTCTTTTTAGACATGCCTTTTGATCTCTTATACCACAAACAAATTTCCATCAGAATACGTTCCTACGGTCTTTGACAATTATGCCGTCACGGTAATGTAAGTATTGATGTTCATACTATTACTCTCTTTTTCTCTCTTCTCTTCTTTTCTCTATATATTTCTCTCGGTTCAGTTTCATTCAGTTTTTTTCTTCTCGGCTACCAGCTTTGATTTTTTTTTTGTTTCAGTTTATACACTGTCGCCTAAATTTACGAAACTCCGACTATTATCAATGTATTTTGTATACAGCCCTCAAATTAGGGGAAAAAAAAATATAGACGCGTCAACCACTGCCTTGAAACTTCTTTCCGGTAAATTCACACTTTAGCAACTCCTTTGAACAAAAAATCCAAATACATTCGATTTGTGGCTTCTTCAACATGCTTGTCTTCTCATGTAATAAGCAGTCAAATTCTTTTTTTCTCGAGCCTTGCACCAAATATTCCTGGTAAACTACCGGTTACATTTTTTCTTGACTCCTTTTCTATTCAACAATGATTCATTGAATGCATCTTCCATTTTTTTCTCGATTACACCATATCTATCAGCAGTTTTGCGCACTACTGTTATATATACCCCTCTTTGATTACCCCTTTTTCTTTCTTTTTTTTTGTGAATCGTATTGCTCGAATTATGAAAAAGTTGAGAAGATGGAGAATTTTTTTTTCCCTTTGCTAACTCAATTTTTTTAAAAGGATTGGTGATGAACCATATACACTAGGCCTTTTCGACACAGCTGGACAAGAAGATTACGATCGATTACGTCCACTTTCATATCCTCAAACGGACGTCTTTCTTGTCTGCTTTTCAGTCACCAGTCCCTCATCGTTTGAAAACGTAAAGGAAAAATGGCTGCCTGAGGTCCGCCATCACTGTCCCGGTGTACCATGTCTTATTGTCGGCACCCAGATTGATTTGCGAAACGACTCCAACGTTGTCGACAAGCTTTCACGACAACGTCTCCGCCCCATTACAACCGAAAATGGCGAAAAGCTGGCAAAGGAAATGGGCGCAGTCAAGTATGTCGAATGCTCAGCTCTCACTCAACGCGGTCTCAAAAACGTCTTTGACGAAGCCATTGTCGCTGCCTTAGAACCTCCCGTCATTAAGAAGAGCAAGCGATGCATTCTTTTATAAACCATTCCCAGGGAACTTTTAACATCTGTATTTTGGGGAGGATTATTTGAGCTTTGAAACAAACTTGACTACCAAAAAAAAAAAAGGTTCTTGGTATATCCAAAAAAAAAATAAAAGGGCGAAACTTCTTTAAAAAATGGAAGAAAAAAAAATTGCAGAATGATGGTAAAAAAGAAAGAAAAAAAAGGCATTGATAAAAAGACTTCTTTACGACTAAAGGATTCTTTATTTTATTTATTTATTTTTCATTTGCACATTCCGGTTACTCTTATTGTTTTTTTTTCTCTCCCGCACAAACGTGCTTAAGTTATTCTTCTTGCTTATAAGTTATAAAAAAAATGTATCTTGTATTTGTCTATCATGAAAGCTTCGTTCCATGTTGAAGGAAAAAAAAAACTGTTTTATAAATAATGTTACAGGGGAGAAGATTATTGAAATATACATAGATACTAAGTGTTGTTTTGCTTTGTTTTTTTCCGTGTCCATGATAAAAAAAACTTTCCCATCATCGTTGTTCATAGCTTAAGAACATACGACTCGCCAGCAAATCTATCTTCCAAACACCAATGCCTCGCTCCAATCCAACCACAAGACTTCCTCCTTCATGATCCATCCAGCTGATTCCTGAAATCCCACTATCATTCATTCCAGCCTGCCTAATTGTCCGGGATGCTATGCTCCAGTTGTTTGAATTATACGTCAACCTTGCCGGGTTATTGTACACATTATCTGCGGCCATGGACGGCAAAAAAGACGTTACATTTGAAAACGTAGAAATAAAATTATTCGTTGCCACTAGTGAATTTAAATGTACTGACTGCCGTCTGCTGGTACTAGTAGAAGTATTGGAGGTTGCTGTTGCTGCAGATCCATGTTGGTAATCTTGCTCAGCCCCATCTCCAGGATTTCCTGGATTGGTCAGATGACTGCGAGTTGCAGACCATCTTTCAGCTGGTGTTGAATCTCTTCTACTTCTTGTGATTCCTGGTGACATGGGTTGAGATGATGCCGGTGCTGGTGATGAGCGCAGCGAGTTGGTGGATGAACGGGCAGACCCCCGAGCCCCAGAGTATTCATCAGAAAGCTGCTGTTCCAAAAGAAATGTACGTCGTGCGGCTGCTTGTGTAGTGGCCATGGCTCCAAACGACCGAGACCGTGTATGTGGTCCAGGTGTGGGCATCGTATGTATTCCTGAAAGATCTCGTAGAGGCGATATAAGCTCTTGCCTTATAGCATCAGTTGGCTCGCCACTGCTAATGAAATCACTTTCCCACTCAGATCCAGTGTTGCTGCTGCGTCGAAATCTTCTGCTGGTACCTCTAAACACAGAGTACGATGGAATCTCAGGAATCTCTTCTTCATCCTCAGCAAAGGGTGATTCGTCAGGTACTTCTTCTGAATTTGTTCTCGACGAGGCCCTATTACTATTTGAGGTAGGCGATAATGTTAAAGGCGGGTTTCTAGGAGATGAAGACAAATGAGATCGTCTATGGGGTGATTCAGAATCCAAATACCACGAACTATTGAAATTTGATAAATTATCGTTGTCATTTGAAAACTCAGTAGCATAACCCGTATTTATCATATCCCTGTATTGCTTTATCATATCGGGATCACTCTCCCGGCTACATGGCGTATACTGTCCCTCTTTAGATGCTGGTGTTCCTATGGCCTGTAAACCCTCTCCTGTGCTGAGCGTTTTTGGTACCATCAGCACTTGATGGTTGTCAAAATCTCTGAGATCAATCGCATGAACCCTATTGGTTTGTTCAGACACAAAAACAATGTCTTCAAGACCCTGTGAAAACTTAAGACATCTAAATGCACCATGGACAGGGCCTGGTCGGGTAGAATAAATCTTGGTCAAAGGTTGCGATAAATTTCTCATGTCGTATAAATGTGCAATTCCTGTTTCAAAGGCAGCCCCAAATATCAGACCTGATGAATGAAATGCTGTGGAAAATCCGTAAGAACACCAGCTATCAAGCACATTTGTTGTTGTCCATGCAGTTTTATTAACGGTTGAAGAGCTTGAATTTCCATCTTCTGGGTGACACACATACAGTTGCTTAGTATCTCCACATGCAATGATAGTTTTCCTATCAGGAGATATAGAGGCATGGTTTAAAGGAACTTCGAATTTTGTCTTGCCTGCTACTTTAATCCCTGAGTTGTCGATATCAACAAAGTATAAATTGAAGTCATTATTGCATACTATGGCCTTCACTTGAGAAGTGTCGGATACAGGGTCGTCTGAATACAAATTTATGGAGTTATTAATACATTCCCCGATATCTTGAGAAACATTTTGCTCTGTTTGTCGATTATAAACAGCAAATAACCCACGGGTATTGTTACGAGATTGTGTTCGACCATTTTCTTGTAGTGCACCAACTGCAACAACATCATTGTAAGTTTGAATGCATCGTGGCTCAAACTCAAACTCAGTGACAACCTTAGTCCTTTCTTTTGACAGGTTCAGCGAGTATATAATTTTGTCATGGGGATATAATATCTCGTCTTTGGAATTTGCACTAACAGATACTAGATCTCGTAACTGCCAGTGGCGAACAGTAATGCTTGCTGAAAATGATTTATACCCCAGTGTAAGCATCGGTCGCAGCGGAGCATAAGGATTAGCAAAGCTACAAAACCATGTGTTAATAATATGGGCAATAAATTCAAGCAATACGAGTTCATCATATACCTTCCAGTGTCAATAGTCATTGTTAGATGAAAAAATATATATATAAAGAAGTTAAGAATGCTTTCGTTAAACAGTAAAGGTTCCTTACAAAGAAACCAATGTTGAAAGATGGTGACTTAGCACACAAATGTATATATATGTGTGTGTGATACCGTTAAGGTGTGTTTAGATAATAATCAGAAAAAAAGGGTAGAAGTGGCGGTTTTATCCTTTATCTATTTTAAAGATAATCACTTAAAAAACGCAAAAAAAAGTCCTCTGTATTTTGTTTAATAGATAAAGGAAAATCAGGAAAACCCAACTTCAAAAAAAAAAAAGACGAAGATAAGAGAGAATATATGTATACCTGATATTAAAGAATATGGGGAATGAAAACCTTGCTCAGTCCTAAATATATATAAATGAAGTTGAAATACCTGAGATGCTGGAGATGGAGGTGTACAAAGAGAAAGCTGAGGGGAGGGGGATAAAGAGATGATGAGGGGCCTTGTGGCAGAAGGGTTTCAGTCTAGTGCACACCACCAGGATTTATTAACTAATTGCCAGTTATAAAATTAGCTAAGCCAAAACGCCACTTGACAAAAGTGTGGGGGAATCTATTTCCCCTCAATAGTAGATTTTCTTATATATATACTTCCATACCTCTAATAATGCATCGTAAGAATACATATAAATGTGTATCCGTATATACTAAACATCTCACATTAAGATATACCACTTTTAGTTATTTCTTTCTCTTCATGATGTATCGATCTTTGAGCGTGATCTACTGATTTCTTTATCATACGTCCTTTATATTTCTGATAAGCAAATTTGGGTATCCTAACCCTAACATTGATCACAAGACCTAATAAAATATACACAGATAAAAACTTGCTAATAGTTTAATGATATATATATTCTACAAAAAAAAATTACCTGGAAATATAATTAACTATGTACTGAAACCTCCATCTCATACCTAATATCAAGAGCATCACTAACGCAGTAAAGCATTAAGCGACCACCCTTATTACCCTTAGGAATATTTAAGGATGCCTCAATCTTCACATCTCTACCCTGGCTGCGGCCTTTCTTTTGGTTTACAGTATTGGCGGTAGACTTATTTTTATCAGCCCCAGTATATGCTCTAGGAGAACCTCTAGTTAAAGCAATTAGTTCATCCTTTTCAGTATCACCGACAATGATAAACCAACTTTCTTTCTGGACTTTGTGAAACTTGGGTGCATACACCTTAAAATCGTTGGAAAGAATAGAAGAATTTCTATGCGTCAATACCACTGAAAGAACACCCTGGGCAGAATCGTATTTTGTCACAACATCGACAATAGGAAGTGAAGTGGCAATGCGTGAAAATTCATTCCTCTTGCTTTTGAGAACACCAATCTTGCTCATCAAATTTTCCAAGACCTGACCCTTAGCATTAGCAAAATCTTTAAGAGTGGTCACACGGCTTTTGTCGTCAGGAATAGGCATGCGAAGTAACGCGGTGCCAGTTTCATTTTCTCGCATCGGATGAGAAGCAGGGAGAGGTTTCAACGACAACCCTGGAAGCGCAGAAACTGGGTCGTCATCAAACCAATACCCTTGCTTCAAACACTGCATAACGCTAATCAATGTAAGAACAGTAGAGAGGTATCCAAGAACAGTGGCTGTATCAACAGCTGCTTGTAAAATACGCAACGCCTGATCCAGAACAGTAGTTGTGTCCTGAATATAATCAGTTATGGGAAGATCGACTCTGCTCATATAAGCTTGAAGTAATAGATAGGACTTCACATGAGGATCCCACATAATGAGATTCATTTCTTCTCCTGGAAATCTCATTTCTTGAGACATTTCAATGTTAACTAAATCTTCATTATGACGAACAGGCAGTTCATCGTACTCCGAAGCTAAACAAAGCCATTGTAAACAATCCTTGAAATTTGGCTTGCGGTGCATATGCTTCAAGAATGTATGCATTGTCTTGTGAGACAAATAATAGTATGAAGAAATATTAAGGAATTCTGTAGGAGCCAACTTTCCATCTTGAGTATTTTGTAAACAACCAGCTTCATGAAGATTACTAATTGATTTATCAACCAAGTTGATAAGCCATTTATTAATTCCGTCTTCAGTAGCATCCTCAATACCGTAATATGTCGGGTTATAATGAATGCGGCGAAAAAGAAATGTCCAAGTAAGAAAATCCAAAGCCTCTTGTCTAGTTTTGATGGTTCTGGATGTTATTTCAGCACCCAAATGGTCCGTAAGAACTTTGTGCAAAGAAGACTCCACGGGGAATCCCGAGTTCAAAAAATATTTGTAGAACGGTTTCGTAGATTCCTTTGTAAAAACAACTGCAACACCACTAGTATCGAAAGCAGGACGACCAGCTCTACCCATCATTTGCAAAACATCAGTAAGATCCATATCTTTGTAAGCCTCAATCTTAGCGTCAAAAAACTGTGTTCCCTTAATCACAACAAGATAAGCAGGCAAATTAACACCCCAAGCCAACGTACTGGTCGCAACAAGAATTTGGATTTTATTGTTGGCAAAAAGTTCATGACTTAACCTTCTATCCGTGTCAACAAGACCTGCATGATGAAGACCAATACCAAACTGTAAAGACAGCTTTAGCGTATCATCAACTGCAACTGAAATGGCTTCTTGAAGCTCATCCTCGTCCATGGAAAGGAATCTTCTAGGATTGTCTTCCATGCCAAGCATATGAATCAAATCAAGTGCTGTTAATCTGGTCTGTCGTCGGGAAGCAACAAAAATCAATACAGGTTTAGTCGGTGAGTGTTTTTTAATTGCAAGAAAAGCTGGTTTGTTCATCGACTTCATCAATGGACAAAAACCCATATTATCAGGAAACCCATCAATATACATTTCCAATGGAACTGGTCTTACTGTAGAAGGAAAGTTAAATAACCCTTCATCTCTAACCTTAAGCCAGCTGGCCATATCATAAGCATTGGCAATTGCACTTGAAAGACCCAAAAGACGTACGGGACGCGCTGTCTTGGCCGAAACAAAATTCATACGACTAACAATCATTTCTAAAATTGGACCACGATCACTAGCAAGTAAATGAATCTCATCCATGATAATAAGCGAAACTTCTTGCACAAATTTTCTGCTTTGCCAATTTCTACTGATACCATCGAATTTTTCAGGGGTAGTGATAATGATATCTGCATTCTTGATAGTTGAGGAATCAGGAGTGCTATCACCAGTTAACTCCACAAGCTTAAGATTTAAAGGCTTGGTGATTCTAGAGTTCCAGTCATCAACCCTTTCTCGAACTAGGGCTTTCATTGGAGCAATGTAAACGACTTTAGATTTGGGATAGGTCTTAAATGCCCACCATATTGCTAGTTCCGCCGCAACTGTTTTTCCTGAACCAGTAGGAGAACCAAGAAGCACATTGGTATTAGAGTTGTAGATAGGATGAAAAATCATGGTCTGCATAGGATTAAAAAATCGAAATTTAGGAGAATATATTCCTTCAATTGCTTTGTTATCGAGAGCAGTTATAGGTAGTGGTCGTAAAGGAAGAAGTTTAGTAGATACAGATTCCGCTTCTGGGCGAATAAGATGTTGAAATGAAACTGGCATGGAAGATTCGGCACCAGCCCATGTATCTGATACTACTCGAATAACAATCTGGGACGGTAGAGGATCTGCTAGCGGAACTGTAAAATCTAACAGATGAGGGTTATCAAGTTTTTGTCGTGATAAAATGAATTTTTCATAATGAAGAAGTTTGAAGTCATCAGATTCTTCAACCCACACCCAGAAAAATTGAGCATTTCCGTGAATTCTGCTGTCCCAAATAAATTCAGGTTCAAGTGTTATTTTTATTTTTAAAACACTTTTAGTAAGGGGTGCAATTTCTGATTCGATATGGAGTGTGGGAAATCGATCCAAGTATCGAGCAACTAAGGAGGCTGACCTTTGGTTATGAATCAATTGTCCAATTTCACCTATCTCCATATCCCGAAGATCTGATATTTGAGCTCCACTTGATTCGAGATTTCGTAATACTTGCTGTGGAAGATCAAATTGTGCCAAAGGGTGTTCAAAAGACCATAAACGATTTTCGACAGATTTGCAAAGGGAAAGAAGCAAATTAGCGAGGCGGCCCCATCTGCGGTTAAGGGCAAGAAGAAAAAGAGCTCTGCAAATGCGTGTAGAATTTTGAGCAACATACGCGGCATCAGAAATTAATGCTGAATCTTTAATAGATGCATTGGAAATATAAGCCTGTAGTAGAATGTTTGTTTTTCCTTGAGGAGAATCAAAATCACCTAAAACTTGACAGGGGGAAGATTCTTCCAAAAGTGATTTAAGCTCTTTTCCTTCTTCTTCTCTAGCTTTGATTCCATCAAACTCACTACTCATACTGATCATTGAAAACACATCAGCTTCTGTGGCAGCAGGATTCATTAACTTATTAAAAACTTCAACACTAGAATTAAGCAAATAAAAATCCGATGCAACACGGCCTGTATCTTTTGAAATAAAGGTCCCTGTAACATCATCATAAACAATCATTTGCAATAAATGAAGTTTTCTTGCGGCGTCAACAATTAATTTTCGACGACGCTGTCCTAATAGAGGATCTTCAGAAACATCTTCCCATCCAAGACCATAAGCAAGAGGATTCTTCCTCATCCGAACAAATAGATATGTGTATCCTAACCACTGCACACCTTCGTCGATACTGGTTACAGTGCCCAACGCAATTTCAGCGTTAAGGTTGTCTTCTATCTTGGTCGTTAATTTCGACTCAATAGGATGCTGTTGAGTAATGGCTGATAGATAATGAGAAAGTCGATCAGAGGTGGTGCATAAAATGCCAATACCAACCTGTTCGAATTGGGGACGACCAGCGCGTCCAAAAATTTGAATAACGTCAGTAATACTTAAATCCACAAATCCACCACGTTTCGCATCATAAACTTGAGTTCCTTTAATCATAACAACAGCGGCTGGAAGATTGACACCCCAAGCAAGAGTGGCCGTGCAGCAAAGAACTTTAATGGCCCCATTAAGAAACATTTTTTCGGTCAAATTACGCTCTGAACGCAACATTCCAGCATGATGAATTCCAAAGCCTCCCATAAATAGTTCTTTCATATCTCTATTCTTCCATTTAGACATCTCCTTCTCAAAAGAATTATACGATTCATTAGTTGAACAATCAAACAAATAAGTATCGTGCATCTTTTGTGCTTGAGAGATATAAGAGCGGGCTGTATTAATAGTATCTTTTCGGGAGTGCACGAAAACCATTATCTGATGACCCTCGTTAAGCATTTCCACAAGTTTTTCATACGAGATGCGATCTATTTCGTCCCTCGCTTGCTTTGTCCCAGCTTTTGCGCGAATAGCAAGAAATTGCTGCTCCAAAGGAACTGGTCGAAAGGAGTCATCGAAAAAAAATAATCCTGCCATAGGGTTTACTCGAAGAAATTCAGCAACATCTAAATAATTAGGTAATGTTGCAGATAAACCAACTATTCTAACCATGGACTGTGTGCTTTCGACTTGACGAAGAGTGCGTGCAACTAATGATTCAATGACAGCACCACGATCTTCATGGAGTAAATGAACTTCATCTATAATCAAAAGACGAACTTTTGAAACGAGTTCATTATCTCCAGTGGATTTTCGGGTAACCACATCCCATTTTTCTGGTGTAGTAACAATGATCTGTGTAGAAATGATTTCGCTTCTTGTTAGCTGCATATCACCTGTAAGCTCCCTTACAGATATTCCAACCCAAGAAAGTCTCTGGGACATTTTTTCCACTACCTCAGCTGCTAAGGCTTTTAGAGGGGCCACATAGACGATTTTAAAATTTGATAGGTCAACAGTGTATGACTGAGTAGCGGTGTCGAATATGCTGTATTGATTGATAGTGCTCAACATCGTCAAAAGTGCCACATCTGTTTTACCAGCACCAGTAGGTGCACAAACCAACATATTTTCATTAGTTTCATAACCAATTGGATAAACTAGCGATTGCATGCGATTCAGAGTTTTATATTTTTTGAAAGTTCCTTGACATAGCTTATCTAGCTCTTTAATAGGGATCAGCCTGGGTTCAACAAGTGGTTTTTTACTGCTAGCTGGAATAATAACTTCTTCATATTTTGGTTCCACAGTTCTTGTTGTCCCAGCAGGTAAGGAATACTTAGAGCCGAATGCATTGAGAATGCTTCCACCAGTATCACGCTTATAAACATGTGGGTATTTGACTGATGCTGGTGCCAGTTGAAGATTACTGTTAAGACGCTGGGTTTCACGTTGATTTTGCATGCGTTGCTGTTCAATTTCTTCAACTGTCATTAAATGATAATTAGTTTCTTTTTCTAGTTCTTGGATTCGACTCTAAACAATGACAAGAAATTTTGAAGTTAATTAATAAAAAAAAGATAATAAGTATACTAATACTCACACTTTGTTGAATTTCTTTCCGGCGAGAAATAAGCTCAATAACAAGCTCAAGGTGATCGTATCCCAGAATATCAGGAAGAGATGATTGGAGTTCCTCATCTGGTGAATCCGAAGTTAAAATAGATAAAACTGTGGTATACATTTCATTTTCATTCATGGAAGTAGTCAAGGATGTCCTTGACAGTTGTGATGTAAGCCACTCTAGATTGGTGTCTTGGATTTTGGAACCTTGTTGTGTTTCCTCATCAGATGATTCAGTATCACTGCTAGAAGACGAATCATTAAAGATAGTGAGTTGGTCAATATCAGAATTTTTTATTAAATCTTTGTCAAGAACGGAAAAATCTTCGGGAAGTTCTGATGTTTCGAGTTGAAATTTACTGACAGCATCTTGCATTCGCGTGACACTGTCTAAAAAAGAATCAAACGAATGAATAGGATCTTGAGGCACCATATTAAAGAAATTGAAATTTTAAATATTTAAAAAATAATGACGAAATGAATAGAATAACATGGGAATTTATAGAATCCGTTGTTTTAAAAAAGGACCAAAAAGTTGCTTGCTGATCTAAAATAGTTTTAACGGCTATGGTCGAGTCATCATGAGTAAGGTATTAAAAAGTGTAACTTTTATAAATATTTGGCAGAAGACTATTTAATTTTTGTTAAGTAAGCAAAATAAAAATGTAACGCATTTGTGTAACTATTTAGGCTATGCTTCTAGAGGTTTTCTAAGTGCACCATCGGTTGGCTTCAATCGTGGTAAATTCAGGCACACTAGAATTTAGTCTCAGCAAAAGTAGTAAACACCGCAGACAAATGAAAGAATAGATATAAAAGAGTGCTTCGCCTATATATTTTGACATCTAGACGTAATTGGTATATAAATTTACTATTATTTACTTGAATAAATATATTTTAATACCAAACATTATATAGCTTTTAAAACTTTTCGTCAGAGAATTGTTTTAGTTCAGAGACCCAGGCGAGAATTTCTGACCGGTTTGTTAAGGAGCTGGATTTGAACGTGTCTAGATTCTTTTGAATTTGATCTATTGCTTGTTTCCAAGAATTTATATCATTTTTTAAAGCAAAAACTACCGAATCAAAATCCTTTATGGACTCGTTGGCACTAAGAGCATCAGTATGAAGATCACGCAAGCTATTTAGTCGTTGGAGTACCTTCGGAATAACTATTTCGAATTTTTGAATTAATGATATTTTGTTGTAAAGTTGTCTTATCTGTTGATCCGTCGAAATAGATGTTCCGTCTTCATTGAAGTTGTCTGATTGAATTGACAAGGTTGGAATCTGGGGTTTACTTAGATCAGAGGATGATTTACTAAAAGATTCGATTGAGTCGCTTGTATCTTTCAGTTTTCGTATTTCATTAATAGATTGTATCAAAATCGTAAGATTGTTTGCAGAAGCTTCAAGAGAGGCAGGAGAGCTTGTAATAAGTTTAAGTCGTTGTCGGATTTCCTGTAAAGAGGTAAGAACTGGGCGGTAGGTATCACTTTCAAAATTCAATTCATCAACTCCAATTGCGCGTTCCAATTTTAAAACTCGATTTTCCAATTCGACAATTTTTGATATTTGAAGAGATAATTTTTGTGATTCTTGTGTTGTCTTTGGTTCAATAATTTTTTCTAACGGTTTTAACGATTGCTCAACTTGCGAAGATAAAGTGTGAGTTTCATCGCTTTTTTCGGCATTCTGTAAATCTGAAATATTGCTGTTAAACTGAAGTTTTTTCAAAATTTCTTCAAGTTCATCTAGTTTTTTTTTGTCGTCGGCAAACGTTTCTAATCGCGTGGCTTTACTGTTAGACGAAACCTCTCTTTGAACATCATTAACCTCATGGAGAAGGCGAGCAATCTTTGCTTCTAGTGTTTCGTGTACGTTATATGAGTTGTACTTTGATTTAAGCTGTAAATCAGATCTTTCATTTCTAAAATCAGTGTCATCATCTGGATTTAAAACCCTTGTAGAAAAAAACTGAGTGGCAGAATCAGTAGATATATGGGTGTAATCAATTGAACGCCGTCTATTAGAAGAGAAATATATCTCAGAGTTCTAATAAATATCGTTAGTATCGGTGATTTTTAAATATTATATATCCCTTACCTCTATATCTGGAAATGTAGAGTCTGGAGTTTCATAGACATCGGTTGGATTTTGATCCTAGATTTCTGATTGGTTAGATAACCAAATTTATCAAATTTTTTCTATCCAATTCTTACAATATCTGGAAGAGATGAATATTTTCTTTGAGCCATTGTATCTCCCTTAAACGCAAATTGGTAAAAAAGAAAGTGAAGAGTAGGTGTCAGCGAAACTTGATTATCGGTTCTAACGTCCCTTCAAGGTATAGTTTTATATTTTGCACAGGTGAATAACAAGTATTTGGAATTTTACCCGGCTTTCAAAACCAATCAAGGTAACCATAAAGCTTTTTACAGAATCATTCGGCACCACACTGTTGACGACAACAGATAGGTATAAATATAATCGTTATATTGTCTTTGAAAATTTTTATTAAAATAATCTTTCATTCTGAGTAAAGGATATCCTGTTGAAGATTTCGATCACCAAATATTGACTGGTTCCTACTTTTTTTATTGTACTTTTCTTCCTTGACCAACATAAGAAAAGCCAATTTTTGTATGAAAATAGAATATTAAACGATTGTCAAGAAAGCCTACCTTACCTTCAGAAATAAACATGTCGAAAATATCTAGTTCATCAGTTCGGAAACAAGCTGAAAAATACCTTTCCAGAATTTCTTCAAAAAATACTAGTTACAATGCCCTAGTTTCGTTTAGACGCCCTGAGGCCATTCTGAGCGATATTGAATCATCTATTGAAAAATCAGGACGTATGTTGCTAATATATGATACGATTTTTTTTTTCTAACATTGGCTTACAATTAATTAGCTCTTTCTGGTAGTTTTTATACGTTGAAAGATAACTTTTGCACAACAGAGCTTCCTACAGCGTGTGCATCTAAGTCGCTTCAGGGTACGTTTTATAAAACGAAAAGAGATACATAATTTAACATCATAAATTTAGGCTATCACAGTCCTTATAGCTCGACTGCTCATAAACTTCTTGAATCTGCTGGAGGTATTTTTTTGGGAAAAACCAATATGGATGAGTTTGCGATGGGATCAAATAACTTGACATCAAATCTTTATCAACCTCCTATAAATCCAATTTTTTCAGACGCTGAACTAAATCCAAGATCAACAGGTGGTTCTTCTGGTGGTTCTGCGGCAGCAGTGGCTGCTGAAATGTGCGACTTTTCTCTAGGAAGCGACACTGGCGGATCGGTTCGTTTGCCTGCAGCTTACTGTGGTGTTGTTGGATTTAAACCGACTTATGGTCGCATTTCAAGATATGGACTGGTAGCCTATGCTCAGAGTTTAGACACTGTAGGAATACTGGCCAAAGATATTGCGACTACCGAAAAAATTTACCATGTCTTGAACCAGCACGATCCCAATGACCCTACTTCACTTTCAAAGTCTATTAGAAAGAAATTGGATTATGATTTTCCTAAAAAGTTTTCACAAGAAGGAGAAAGCAAAAAAACTTATAAAATTGGAATTATACACGAGACAAACCTACAAGATTTAGACCCATTTGTTCGTCAAGCTTGGGTTGATTCACTAGAGTCCTTGCGCTCACGTGGCCATGAAATTGTTACCGTAAGTGTGCCATCGCTCAAACATGCTCTTCCTGTTTATTTCATCTTATCTCCGTCTGAAGCTTCTTCTAATTTGGCTCGATATGATGGCATCCGATATGGTCATAGAGCTGAGAAAGATCGTGAAGGTGATATTCTTTATGCAGCAACACGAGCAGAAGGTTTCGGTTCAGAAGTTCAACGACGAATTCTTTTGGGAGTATTTAATTTAAGTTCTGAATTCTTTGGAAATCATTTCCAACAAGCTCAAAAAGTACGACGCAAAATTCAACTTGAATACAACTCTATCTTTTCTTTCCCAAATGTTGACTCTTCTTTGCAACACTTTCAGGCTGATTCAGACAAGACAGTCGACGTTGTTTTATCTCCAGCTTCAAAGACTATTGCACCAACACATGAAGATATCTTTAATTCTGAAAAGGGAAATGGTGCGGTTAAAGCATACGTTAATGATGTGCTTACTGTTCCTTCTAGTATTGCCGGGCTCCCTTCAATTTCAGTGCCATGGGGAAAGGGCAAAGACACTGTCGGTATACAAATTACAGGTCAGTTTGGTGACGATAAAACTGTTTTGGAAGTTGCTCGTTTATTGGAACTACAATAAGCGAATATCCAAGCATTTGAACATGTTGATTTTATACTATACTATCTAATAAAAGCTGTAAATATATTCTAGAATTTTATTTTTAATTACTTTATAATTATGAGGTCAAATTTTTGCATTTATAAATCTATATTTCACATTTCAGGAAGAGGGGTCAAAACATCGAAAGAACCAGTGCCAACCTTAGCAGCCTTACCAACAACAATTCTGGCACTAGGAGAATCAAGAGAATCAAAGCCAGAGTCCAAAACTGTGGAAGTTAAAAAGCTGCATGTGGTTTCAAATGACATTTTCAAAAATGGTGATGTCATTGAGCTCATACCAAATCTATTGAATGCAAGGTATGTACCATCTCTTGTCATCATATCAGCAATAAGATCTAAATGTCGTAAATTAACTGAAATGGCGTAAGTCTTGAAAACGTTATTAATTTCACGAACAATGGTGTTACGTGCAGCCTCAACACCATATGTCTTAAGAACAGCAGAAACATCGTTCGAAAGAATGCCATTGACATCAATAAAATCACTTTCATCCCATAAAGCCTTGAAGTTGACACCTTCAGTCACAAGAACCCGTTGTCCATCATGCTGGTCTGCTGAGGGATGCAAGCACCGACCGATATTTGGGATCTCACGAATAACAGTTTGACGGCAGACTTCCTCAATTAAACTTACGAGAAGAATCTTAGGAGTATTAGACGGATATTCCAAAGAAAATTCGCACCATTCACCAGCAACATCGTCAAAGTTGAAGCGAGAAACATTCTTATGGCGTTCGACAATAAGACTTTCACGAGCTTTAGCCCCTTGAGACATTTCCGACCGGTCAACCATCTTGAAACCAGAATCCCCATTAGCCTCACCCTCATTTTCAGAAACTTCATCATCATCCATATCCGAATCATCTTCATCAGATGTTTGACTAGCTTTCTCCATTAACTCCAACTCAGCATCATCAGGACCATCATAAGAAACAGCCTGTGACTTCTTGGATTTCTGTTCCTCATCATCATCTTCCTCATCACCAGCATAAGTTGAACCGCTTTCACGATAAGTCATCGCAGATTCGTTAGAAGGAATAGCTTGGCCAATATTGGAATCCGTATTTCCAAATCTCTTAAACTCCTTCTTAATCTTGTCCTCAAGAGTGGAAAGGAAAGAGCGAGAAACACATTGAAGAACCTGTAAATCAGAAATATCGTATTCGTTTTGATACTCTTCCTTAGAAAAGAATTGAAATTTAACGTTGTAATTACGATTGATGACACCGGTACCAACGGTACTGGTTTCGACAACAGTGACTTTATCGACAACCTCAGAAAGCAGAATACGGCCAACGCTCTTGCAGAAAATGTCAGCTTGAATATCTGTAATATAATCGCGAATAGGGAGGGTCATTTGAGGAGTCATGATCTTTTCCGCAGCTGTCATAATAATTTCTCTCATACGTGGAATACCGAGAGTAACATTAGCTGCACCATGACCAGCAAAATGGAAGGTATTAAGTGTCATTTGAGTAGAAGGTTCACCGATTGATTCTGAAGCAATAATACCAACAGCTTCGCCAGGATCGATAGTCGACTGCATATACTTAAGTTGCATGAGTGTGCGGAACATCTTCTCAGTAATTTGAGTGTTATTACTCTTTGAGAAAAGAGGAGCATTATCTTTGATGAACTTGTCCAGTTTCTCCTGGAAAACATTGGAAACACTACCCAAAAACTTCGCCGGGTTGTAAACAGAAACTGTAGGATCATACTTAGGAATAAACTCATAATGAGGTTCATCTGCGTGACGCTTAAAGTGTTTGAGTGCCTTTTTAGAATAAGAAACTGCTTCTTCTGTGTCCATATTTTCAAGAGTAGGAGGTTTGTGGCGGAGAAGTAAAGAATTGAAATTGTCATAACAAAACTTAAAGTTAGTTAAATGAGATTCCTTGACAACATCAATAGCATCACCACCATAAATAAACTGAATTAGGGCACCGTCAGAATCACGAACCGAGTTGTCATAATTGACCTGAACACCTTCGAGTTGTTTAATAAGACAACGCTGTAAATATCCTGAACGAGAAGTTTTAACAGCTGTATCAATCAAACCTTCTCGCCCAGCCATACAGTGGAAGTAATATTCCTGAGGGCGGACACCAGAAAAAAATCGTTGGGCAATGTAACCACCAGCCCGGGCATGTGTTTCAAATGGTTTGAAAGAAGGTAAAGTTTTACCACTAACCATTACAGGAACTCTGCGACCTTCTAAAGCCTGTTGTCCAAGCAGACACATAATTTGGGAAACATTGACATTCGAACCCTTGGCACCAGATAAAGCCATGGCCTGCATAGAATTAATAGGGAATCGTTTAGCCGTTCCTTCCGGAACGCATTTAGAGACGATGCTAGTCGCAACAGCATTGACCTTAGATTGAGTAATAGCGTCAAGAATACCAAGTTTCTGGTCATCACGAAGAATCTCCTCAAGTCTTCGCAAAAATTCAGGATCATCTTCTGCAACGTCCTCTTCTAGATTAGTTACCTCGGCAGCGGCCTTTCTTCCAACATCTGCAGCATTACGAAGAATTTCTTTTCTCCACGCATCTCCTTCAGCGGTTAAATGAAGATCATCCATACCACATGTAAATGCAACTGATGTGATGTATCTAGTGAATAAACGTCCAAGAACAGAAAGAAGTTGGCCAGCGGTATGGCTGCCATAGATTTCATGAATCGAATGAACCAAACCATGATCAGCGGCACCATACTGAGACTTGTCCAAAATACCACAAACAAGATTACCATCTTTAAAAATGACATCATTTTCGGTGGACCCCTTTCCCCAATACTCATTCTTGATTTTATTCTTAGATTTCAAATTCAAACCGGGGCTGCCTTGTGGTGTGATGTTAAGGAGTGCTGTTGTGATAACTTGTTTACCAGTCCATAAAGGAACAGGTTTAATAATGGCTGGAGGAACAGTAATAATTTTGCTGCCAGTAATATGGCCGTCTTCAGGTCTTAAGCATCCATAAATAAGTTGTTGATACTTCTCCCTTGTAAAAAAAGTATCTTTACTTGTGAGAATAACGCCTGCAGAGATATGATCTTGAATGAGACCACGAAGAGGTTTACCTGAAGTAGGAGTAAGATACTGTGAATCAGTATTTGCAAGCATCATTGCTTCAGCACGAGCAGCTTCATTTTGAGGAAAATGCATGTTCATTTCGTCACCGTCGAAGTCAGCATTGTATGCACCAGTGTTTGCATAATGAAGACGTAATGTTTTCTCTCCAGGTAAAACGCGAACTTTGTGACCCATCATAGAAGCCTTGTGGAGTGTAGGTTGTCTGTTCATGAGTACAACATCTTGATTGCGAATATGTCGATAAACTTTTTTGTTCACAACTGACCGTTTTAATGATGGGGTCAAAAGTTGGTTGGCAAGAGCTGTACGTTCTTCTACTGACATGTTGGCTAGTTTGATAAGCTGGCCAGACTCATCTTCAATCGCAGTAGCACCAGGCCAAAGGTTAGGGCCGTTAATAACAGCTTGTCGCATTTCCTGAAAGTTATAAGAAGTAACAGGCTCAGGATAGGTGAGATTAACTGCAAAAACTGGAGGGATACCAATTTCATTAGTTTCAATATTAGGGTCAGGAGAAATGACAGAACGTGCAGCGTAATTAACGCGTTTTCCCATCATGTTCTTTCTGAAAAGACCTTCCTTCTTTTCTAATGTTTGTTTGACACCAGGTAAAATTTTTGTTGATCTACTTTGAGATTTTGTAGAATCCAGAAACGCATTTACTTCATTTTGAATTTGAACTAATGAGTTCATAAGTTGAGAGAAGGTCTGTTTGCGTTCCTTAGATTCGCTTCCATCAGATTTGAGATTAGACATGCGCTGGTTAAGATCACGAATACGCAACGAGGAAGTTATAATACCAGAAAGGAGATCATTCTTAGGGTTTGTATGAATCTGATCACCGACTTTAGACGGAAGGCGAAATTTGGTAGGGGGAACCACAAGTTTGCGAAGAAAAAACATCTCACCTGTGATTGGTTCAGGATCATTTGGACGAGAATGAAAAAGAACATCAATGAGGGTGCGTTCGTTCAAAAAAAGAGAGTTGAGGAGTTCTAAAACTTCACTGGAAAGAATGTAACGTGTTTGATTCGACGAGATCTGAGGAACTTGAAGTGCTCCTTTGCGGGGTTCTTTCTGAAAAACTGTTCTTGTTCTTGTGACAGCCTTTGCAGAATTGGCTTTAAAATCCTTGTCAGATAAACCAAGCTCAAAAATCTTAGAAAACCCGTCTTTGCGAAATTTAGGACAAACCATATGGCAGTTGTTGCAGGAACTCTTAGAGACAATCTCTTGATAAAATTGGCGGATAAGTTTTCTGCGCTCTTCCTGTACAACAGAGGTATTAAGGCCGCTAGGTGTGGTTCTTCCTTCAGCAATGGCCACTCTAACCACCTTTTCCACAAAAGAATTGCGGATAGCAAAAATATCATCATTTTCAGTGGATTCCGAATCAGGGTTTTTCTCTTCAGCAGAGTGGCTCCCAGATGACTCATGTGCAATCAAAGCTTCTAATTCAGAAATCTCCGGAAATAAACCATACTGGATAAGACGAAGCTTGCATTCATAAATGTGAGCTGTGGAATGCGATAACTTAAAAGAGTGGCAGTAGACACATGTTCCACGAAGAAGAACATACATTTGCGAAAAAAATAACGGATTGTATATGGGAACAGGAAGATCAATATGGCCCATATGGCCAGGGCAAAATCGTTCATCAAGACCGCAAGTTGAACAGCTTTAAAATTAGTTAGAATAAAATGTCAAATAGAAATTTTATTTCTAAACTTACACATTTCTAAGAAAAGCTCCAAGTGCTAAATCGTAAAGACCACCGGGAACAGGATGGCCCAAAGCATCAAAAACCTCGGGTGAGGTAATATGTTTCACCGAAAGGCGATCAATTTCTTTAGAAGAAAGAACGCCAAAATCGACGGACTCAATCTGAGAGCCCGTAGGAAATGAAACGTCCATTTTTGTTTTAGCCAGCTAAGATCGCAAAAGCTTTAGCGAAATGTATGGTGAAAAAAAATAAAAAAAAAAAATAGGCATAAAAAATAGGCACAAAAAAATTTTTTTAAAAAAAAATTAATAAATTTAATATTATGTAATCATTAGTAATATTTTGAAAAATACTGAATTGTTGAAGCCATGCAATGTGAAGAACGCAAATATAGCTGATTACCAGAGCGGAACCGAGGAACTTTTGCCGCCACAAAAGAAATTTATAATATTAAATATATATATATATATCTTCATCTTTACATTATTAGGTTTTATTAAATATGAACCTAAAATAAATTCGAATATTGTTTAAGTGTTGACACTTTTAATTCTTTTTTAAAATGAAAACAATCGATCAATCTATCCTCATTTTTTATGTACATGTGAGACTTAAAGAAAACAAATAATAAACGGTAAATGCAACATCATGTGCGGCTAAATTTACGGCTAAAGCTTTTAAGAGAGCACAAATCCCTTTCTTTACAATTAACTCACAGTCACTATTCTAACTAGGTTCGATTCTCATATTACTCATTTCTATTCATGGATGGCTGGCCCTAAAACCAATGTACTCCGTGATATTTGACACACCTATATATTTTGATATTTGTTTTGAAAAAGGAAACCAAATTACAATAAAAAGTATTAAAAAACTAAAATGGTACTAGTGATTCTGATGTTATATCTTAATACATCATTATAACTTTTAATATAGATATCCTTAAATAAAAATAGTAGTTTGGTTAAAGTATTTTTAAAAAATTAAAAATATTATGATCACTTCATTTAAAATTTTTAAAACTACTTAAATTTAAGAACGTCGCCTTGAATAACAGCTATAAATTTAAATCCAATATAATAGAATGATTGCTGATGCATTCAGTAATAAAGGTTGTACAATATTAGTAATTGTTAAAATAACTGTTATCATTGTTTTCAATTTATGTTGTCCCTTAATAATTTTAAATGTAAATTTTTTGAATTTATGGTTAATCACCCAGTCTATAAAAGTAGTTTACTAAATATTTCTAAACTAGGTAATATTAATAGGGAAATTTTCATTATGAATACTAAATCCTTTATTGTAGCTTTGTTTCAATAACGGTTTGTTGTTTTCATAAATCAAAATCTTCAGTTTCAATCGATAATATCAAATTTTATCAAACATGAGAAAGATTAATGATTCTCTCTTTAAAAAGGTTCTCATGACATGTTTGGTATTATAAAAGCCATTGTGTAACTATTTAATGGTCTATCATTACAAATTTCGGCTGATTCATAAATGATTTTTTGTATCTCTACCTAATTAAAGTCATGTATAATAATCATTCAGTTTAATGTTTCTGTCAAAAAAGTATATCATTGAATATTGAGTAGTATTTTTATCCAAGACTCGTTCTGTAATATTGCTTTATTAATAATAATTGAGTGAATTCTTATTTACTATAAATTTTAAGTCTATGGTTAGTTTCTTTTAGAGATCATCTTGTTGTTTCTCGGTCTAGTCATTCCATAAAACCATTAAGTATTTTGAAATCAATTTTAAAAAAATTTTTCTTAGTTAAGTTTTTAAGAACCTTATTACTGCCGTAATATAAAATTACATCAAAGTGCAGCTAAGATTTTTTAATCTGAATCTATTTTTTGACATGAAATTGATTTTATTTATATGAACAAAGAATTTGGTTAGGCGTAAGTCCTCTTTCAAGTCAGAAGTGAACCATATAAAAAATCTACAGGTTTAATTTTTTAAAAAGTTTGTTATATTTTTCAAAATGATAGTTTACAATTTTCTCTGTAATCCTTTAAATATGAATGTATCTAGTTTGACACACGATTCCGCAATGAGGGGAAATATGAACTGATCTCAAATAAAGTTAAGCGCGAGGCACTGTTTTGCCACAGTCCTTAAGTTGTGTCCTTCTTTTGTTAACAAATGAATTTTAATTAAATATCTGGTCCTCTTGTGAGAGTTTTATAATTGTTAATAGATATCATATCTCATTCTTTCAGATCATATACATATATACTAAAAGAAAAATAATATTGATATATTGATGCCACCTGAAAAAAAAGAGAAAGTTCCAGGTAAAACAAAAATCCATATTGCAAAGCACTCTATCGTTCCTACGTCATATGTCGCAACTGGAACTGGATTTTTCACTAGATCTTGGATTCCTGGTCAAATTTTATCAACAGATGTGCCAAAGGTTTTGACTGACAAGGTTTCTCTTAATTCTGATGATGCTAAATTATTGTTGGTATTGTTTCTGCTATCCTTAGTTGTTAGACTCTGGGGAATTTCAAATCCACCAAATATTGTTTATGAAGAAGCAATTCAAATACACAGAATAAACAATTATCTAAGTGGGAAATTTTTCTACGATATGAACCCACCTCTTTCAACTCAGATATATGCCTTTGTTTCTCGCTATTTCGGATACACTGGGCATTTTCCAATAGATGCATCGACATATACAGGTCATAGTTTTCCATTTGTAGAGCTGCGTTCTTTTGTTGCTCTATTAGGAATTGTTTCAATTATACTCTCTTATTTGACGATTAAATTGACTGGTGCATCAAGAACATCATGTATCCTATGTGCGACTTTTGTTACCGTTGAAAATTCCTTTGTATTACAGCATCGACATATTTTCACCATTCCCTTGGCTTTGACTTTTCTAAGTTTGTCAATTTACTTGTGGAAAAAATTAGAATTAAAACAACCCTTGAGTCTTGGTTGGCACATTACTGCTATGAAGTTGGGTATGGTTTTGGGATTTTGCATAAGCACTCAACTTCATTCCCAATTTACTTTAAACTGGATTTGTTTTGCCTCCATATATCAATTGTGGTGGTCGTTTGGTGATAAGACACAAAATAATTTTATTCGGCGTCTTTTTTTTAATATCATTTTTCGAGTTATATATCTAGTCTTGGTTCCTTATGTCATCTATAATACTAGTATTGCAGCCCATTTACGGCTGACTCCATCTTCTGGAGAAGGCGACAGTTTAATTAGCGGGCCCTTCCAGTATTCCCTAATAGGCAGCCCAAGTTCTGAGGTAATTGGTTCTGTTGGAATAGGTTCATTCGTATCTATCAGACATTTAAAAACACATGTCTATCTTCACTCTCATGATGAATATTTTCCTCAGGGATCATTTCAACAACAAATAACTGGTTATGGATATCGTGATAGTAACAATTATTGGGTTTTTGAAAGTGTTACAGAAACTGATGTTTTATCCCTTCCTCCCAATGATCAGCCCTTTACTTCAATGAAGAACGATACCTATGTCAGGATACGTCATTTGCAAACGTCTAGAAGACTTCATACTCATAAAAAGCGACCACCTGTCACTGATTCTGAATGGCAATTTGAAGTTACTGGTTATGGTGCGGAAGGATACCCAGGTGATTTGAATGATATTTGGAAAATTGAGATTGTGGATGAACTTTCTAAATACAATGAAAGTAAAAAAGAAGTTAATGCTATTAATTCAATTGTTAGGTTCAAGCATCTTATCTTGGGCTGTTACCTTTTTACACATCCAAGAAAACTGCCTGAATATGGTCATGACCAACAAGAAATAACATGCGCTTTTCTTCAAGGAAAACCTGAGCTAACATACTGGTATATTGAAACAAATTATCATCCTAAGCATTTACTAAATGCTACAAAAGTCAAATATGAAAATCCAACTTTTTCAGAAAAAATGGAGGAATATAAAGAAGTGATGGAAAAAGCAAGAACTTCTGTACTTGAAGAAACCACTGGGTATAAATTTCCTGCGTGGAAATTGCCATTTTTAACAAATGGTATACCCATCTATAGGAGTCATCACCGTCAAACATTTATGATCGGAAATATCGTCATATGGTACATGTCCCTAATTGGTTTGTCGTTCTACATTATATTTAGAATTTACACGCTTCTCGCCGTTCAGGCGGAATGGAAAAATTTTGCTGGTGTGCCAAAGATTAAAGAATATGACCATCATGCGGGTGGGTTTTTTGTTCTTTGGGTTTTTCATTATGTCCCTCTTTTTTTTGAGTCTAGAGCACTGACTACTGTTGATTATCTCCCATCTCTTTACTGTTCTATACTGCTTCTGGCCAAAAGTTGGGATTTTTTTGCTACAGTATTTGTTTACAGAAAGTCTGTTAAAAAAGCCTTCGCTTTCATCCTCATTTCGTTCTCCATTGTTGTTTTTATTTTATTTTCACCATTCACGTATCATAGGCCGTTATTATCTGATCGGTGTCGTCAATTAGAAATCTTCAAAAATTGGGATTTTGGCTGTTTTTATCATTTGGAAACATATGCCCAATACGATGCTTATGATAAAGACCACTACACAGAAATTTTCTATCAGGCCCTACCTCCCCCTAAAGAAGAACTAGAGCCTCCTTCTACTATTGCAGCATCGGCCTATCGTGCTAATCCAACAGATGCAATAACTCAGCGTGTGAAATACACAGAAGCTGAAATTAATGCTGCTCTGGAAAAGTATAAAAATCTCACATCGCTTGATTCAGAAGAACGAAAACAGGAACTTTATGAAGAAGGCCAAAAAAGGTTGGTAGGGAGCATTATTGAAAGAATCAAAAAGACGCAGATGAAATTGCACAATATCACAGAAAAAGAATGGGAAGAACAAAACATGATCAAGAAAAACAACAATCTTGAAGAAACGATAGGAACACCTACTGAAGAAGTTAATCCCGAGCATGTTTCAAAAATTCAAGCGCAATGGCTTCGCATTACAAACCCTCCTTCAGTAAATTTTACAGGGAAATCCTATGACGATATGAAAGATATTGAGAAAGAATTAATAAAATCATCAAAGTAAAAGGACGAAAAAATTTTTAACAATAGTACTGAAAAAGATCCTTAAAAATGAAAACATCTAATTCCAGTTAACACTGTAAATTCAAGAAGAAAAAATATAAATTTTTCGACTTTTTTTTTAATTTTTGTATATTTTATCCCATATATCTTTTTGTATCAGCACCGAAAAGACTTAAGCCTTAGCAGCAGCAACAGCCTTCTGGCTTCCACGAAGAGCGTACTTCTGGTTTCTGACAAACTTGGGGTCAAGGTGCTTAAGAGCCTCCTGCTTGGAAGCAACCTTAGCCTTCTTAATACCGTTGCGGTGGGCCTTTCTGATTTGGTTGTGGTTGGTATGGTTCTTAGACTTAGCCATCTAAAAATGTATTAGCAAATAATCCAGATGTTCAAACAATTATCTGCATCCTTCTTCTATTTAATAATCGTTCATAATGATGGTATTCTATTTCATGATTTCAAGCAACACATTTGAGTGATATCATATGGGGTAAATATTCAGAATAAGTATTTAATCCACAAAATAACGACAAAAAAAATCAAGCTTAGAAGAAGAAAATCAGACTAATTTCGACAGTTTTCTAAACTTACTGTGCAGGTATTAGAGATTTAATATACAAAAATGCCGACAAATCAATTGTGCGTAACAGAAGAAAAGGAAAAGAGAGGGGGGAAGAAAAGTAACAAGAAATTTTTTCGCGATGCCACCTGTGACACGCTAATTCAATTGTAATAATATTTCCGATATTGCAAGAAATTTTTACATAGTCATGTGATTATAATCACATGATTTATTTATCACAGCTCATTTGTTTTTCTCAGCCAAAAAAAGTTCGGCATTAAAAGTATATTTACTAAGGTGACTGTTTTTATTTAGGGCTATGCCCTACAGCCTACCATAGTAGATCTAGCAAAAATGATCCACAAACGAAATACGAAAGAAACTCACTTCTCTTACTTCAATATTAGCTACAGGGAATGCAACATTTTTTTATGCCAGGCGCTAAACCATTGAGGAATAGTTTTTTGAGATTGTTAAGAAACATAGAAAATTAGATGGTCAATATGACACAGTTATCCCATTGGAATATCAAGTTACTGTCATTTTTTATTTTCTGTTGAAAGCAAATTCAAAGTATTAGTAGTCAGGTTGGCCGTTAGTCGGTTTCTTAAAATATGACTATGATAAGTTTTTTTAAACAGACTTGTAAAACAGGTTATTATCTTTAAGTAATAACTATAATGATCAATTCACAATACATCTTTATTTATTTAATTTTTTTATTCTTTATTATAAATAACGTAACGTCCTGTAATTTCTTTGAAAAATTAAAGTATAGTTTCTAAAATATCTCGCATTTTTACATATGTTTTCATTGACAGTAATCAATTACAATACAGAAAGGTAAAAGATAAGAATGGACTGAAAAGCTTTCTATGAAATAAAGAAAGATTTAGCATTTTGAATTGAATGCTCGGTTTACAAAACTTTTTTTTTTGCTACATTTGTTAATAAATTAAACAATCCAGAAGTTTTTTTAAAAAAAAAATAGATTTTGTAATCTTTAAAAATTACACCGAAACCTTTAAAGGTTTATGAAATAGATATTATGTATATGGGAAGAGGTTGTTCGGTGAAAAAAAAAAGCAGCACAAGAATATTTTGAAAATTTAGTTTGTTTTTAATGAGACAGAAATAAAGTCCATTAATGATGGTTCACATCGTTTTTAATATGATTCAAATTTAGCTTTCATAACAAAATTAACAGTCACTACATTTCAACAGCTCCCCCAACTTTACTTGGTTTAACGGTTTAATATACCCCATTAAATGCAAATGATCAACGCTCATAATGGCTTTGATACTTCATTTAGCAATTAATAGCTGAATCGGATGTTAGTTAAGAACTTTCAAGTCCAAATCTATCTAAGGTCTGAAAGGTGTTAATATGAAACCAAAATTTGAGTCGGAGGTAAAGCTACACATGAAATTTGTTCATAGCTTTATTATTATCTGGTAATTTACTGAGTACATGAGAATAGAAGTCGTTAAATTTTGATGTGTATATGTATTTAATACAGTGAAAAAAAAAGGCGCAGGGGAAATAAGGGATTTAAGGAAATTATTTGAGAAGCTTGAAAAGAGTGGCGGCGGTGTTATCGTTAATGCAGTGTTCAAGATGGAAGAACTCTTCAACGCAGTCTTCCTTGTAATCCAAGTCAGCGTAACCAGGCTCCTCCTGAGCCTTGGTGACACGCTCAACACACTCCTCAAAGTGATGCTTGAAAGAGTGGCAGACGCCCTCGGCGGCCTCCTCTCTCAACTTAGGGTAAACATCCTCAGGTTCATCATCATCATCATCATCGTCGTCGTCTTCATCTTCCTCCTCATCGGCCTCCTCGGCTTCTTCGGCTTCTTCAGTAGATTCTTCTTCAACAGCTTCCTAAACAGGGGAGTAAGTTTCTAATTTTCAAATAGACAAAAATTAAATGCAAAATATCTAGGCAAGAAAAGGTTTCAAAGAATAATAAATAAAAATAAGATTCATCGATAATTATGGAAAAAACATAAAAAAGATCAATAGATGTGATATTTGCTAAAAACAAAAAATAAACTAGTATATAATGAAATGACTTACTTCTTCGTCCTCAGCAAGAGCGACTGTTGGCAATAAGGACTCAACAATTTCAGAGAGTAAAGATGCAAAGGTAGACATTTTGAATATATATGGGTTTATAATCTGTTAATCCGAAAGATAACGTTTATAAAAGAGTAATTGATTACACAAGGTGTAGGAGATAGGGTGGAGTCGAAAAAAGTCTGGGAATGTTGGGTGGTGAGACCTGTAGTAATAGGAAAAAACCTTAGCTGAATCTTTTGCCAGTACTACAGCATAGGTTCTATAGAAAATTGGAGCCAGCAAAAGAGAGTAGAAAAAAAAAGTGTCAACACACTTTACATGATTGGCTGAAAAAAAATGACTTGGTTACCCCAGCTACGTTTCATCCAACCAAACATGGGTGATTAAAAAAACGTGACAATTACTGACTACATGCATAAAATTTACTTATAATAACTTTATGAGCTTTTTAAATTATTTAATGGTCAAAATACCGTAAGCAATTTACCACAACATATTACAGGTAACAAAAAATTGAATCACCGGTTACAGGGATATTTTACGATAGTAATAACAGTGTATGTAATACGAATAGCCTGCTAGCATGGAGTGAGCTTCTAATCTCCTTTGTGTTTTCTGACCCTCTACCAAAAAAACTACAACTCGGCTTACAAGGTTTAAACATTATGAATATTAAATTCTCATAAAGCATATTAAAAGCTATTATTACAAAATCATAACGTCATTAAAAATCATACTTTTATTTTTCATCCAATCAACACTAGTATAGAGAGTTAAATTAGATCTTAAGAGTAGCAGCAGCAAGACGAGCACGCTTCTCAATCTTAGCAACAGACTTGGAGCCAAGAACACCGCCACCCCACTTCTTGCGGGACTCCTCATGCTGAGTGGTGTAGTTAGACTCAATGGCAGAGAGAAGAGAAGAGAGAGCAGCCTTGTCACCAGCACGAACATCAGTAAGAGCGACAACAGTGGCAGTCTTCTTGTGGACGAGAGTACCAAGACGAGCCTTGCCCTTAACAATAGCGTAAGGAACACCGACCTTTCTGCAAAGAGCAGGGATGAAAACAACGAGCTCAATGGGGTCAACATCATCAGCGACCAAAACGAGCTGGGGCTTCTTGTTCTCAATAAGAGCAACAACGTGCTTAAGACCGTACTTGACAGTGTAGGGCTTCTCAGAAGCATCCTGCTTGGTCTTGCCCTCAGCAACAGCAGCGGCTTCCTTCTCGAGTCTAGCCTTCTTCTCAGCACGGGTCTCAGGGCGATAGTTGTTCAAGAGCTTGAAAGCCTGAGCAGCAGTGCTCTTGTCAAGAACGTGGCTGAACTGAGCAATGGAAGGAGGAACCTTAAGACGAAGAGAAAGAATCTTCTTCTGTCTTTGGAGACGAATGTAAGCAGGCCACTTAACAAATCTGTTAAGGTTGCGCTTGGGCTGAATACCATATCCGAGGCCGAAGCTCTTAGAAGACTATTTTAATGTTAGAAAACATTCGCAAATGCATCAAATTCCATGTATAACATACCTCAGTCTTGGCCTTAGCGGCAGAAGAAGATTTAGCGGGCTGGATCATTGAGGAAACGAAAGTCAGTAAAATTCAATAATATGCAAAACATATATAGGTATGACTTCGCAATCACTCTACTGTCTCTAAGAGACACAGCCTTACGGGAACAAATGTTCCCGTAACAATTCTTACATAGCTTTAAATAAAGCAGTTTCAGAATATTCCAAAAAGAATTGTATCAAAGAAGTAAATATCGTGAAGAATCACAAAAGTCCCTTTGATTTTGAATGATTACTCGGTCTCCCTATATTTCCATTAAAATGGAATAGGATCATTAGGAGACTGAACTTACCATTTTGAAGATCTGGCGAAGGTCTATGGGACAGTAAAATTCGTCTGCTGGACTAGGAGGAAGAAAAAGAGAGATTCCAGTTTAATAAATAAATTTGAAATTTTTTTTTTTAAAATACTATTTTTTTGTTTGGCTATATTTGTGACTGCGTATTCCTTTTTTATATTACAAAAAACTACAGCCCTAATAATTCATAATATTTGTAATTTAGGGTAAATCACATGACATAAAATTACAATCTGAACATTATTACCACTCCAAACCAAGAGATTCTTCAAGATTGTTAACGTCAGTAACACTATCACTGATTGTATTCCAGATAGTCCGGGCCTATATTGTTAATTTTAGAAAGAATTAACCTTTTTAATTATGAGTTTAGTATTGACATACCAGTTTTTTTCTTTTTAGAGCTATCTTGCATATTTCGCCGAAGTTACTCTCTAACTCTTGGATCTCCGTAACTGTAATGGGTTTGTAATCCGGATCTGCAATATCTTCGAGTGCTATATTGATGACTCTAAGCTCTTCTTTCAATAAGTTTATCTTGTTAAGAAGATCAGCATCAGTTGGGGAATTCGACGTTGTTTTAATCTCTATAAAAGTTAGTTAGCAATGAAGTGGTGATTATGTTGCAGATAATGTTTACTATCATTTAAAATTTTAACCTCAGAGTCCAGGCTTTCGACTTTTTCTTGAAGAATTTTTACCGTCTCCTCATCATCAGTTGTAGATAAATCTGAATCCAAAGTTTCGCTAGCGTTTTGTAGTTTCTTCATCTAATTATTAGCACGATAACCTACTGAAAACGGTTTACTACTTGCCTGTTTGACCACGTAAACAACTGTTTTCCCATATGTTTTTGCCAAAAGTTTGTTCTCTTCGGCAAGGCCAGCCAGTACCTTGATAGCGAGGGGTTTGCCTATAGCACCATGAAGATTTGTTATTATATCTGTGACTGCGTACGGTCTATTTTGTACAGACATGTAATCTATGATGATTTTTGTAGCTTGTTTTTGAAGGTTAATTTTATTTAAAAATGAAAAGCTATATTCGCTATCAATGTTGATAGATGTCAATATTATAAATTCGTACCTTCGTCAAGATCGCAATCTTTTTTAAGAGTAAGGACCATTTTATCAGTTTTATATTTAGAAAATAGGATTTTTATTGTTCAGACAAGTTGATAAGAAAAAATTTCGAAGAGAAGGTTGTTCGAAAAATTATATCATTTTAGATGAGATTTTTAACAGATGAAAGTTACTTGCCAAGTAAATAAATAAAACAATTTATGATTCCAAAGATTCTGGCATGGACATTATCATCACAGTCAATGAAGTCCAACCTAAAAAGTGTTTTACACCTTTTCCTTCACCAGTCATAGGGTCGTATTGCTCCCAAGCATATCCAGTTTTATCCCAAACATTGAAAACATTTTCAACAATATTTATGCGCAATTTTTTATAGATAGTTTCTGATAAATCTTTGACTGCTTGACTATCAGATGTATCATGATAGTAGATCAACGATTCGAGAATCATATAGTTAATGTTAATCCAGATTGGCCCTTTCCAATAATTCTCGCCTGTGCCATAAAACTTATCAGATACCGAAAGAGATCTAATCCCAAAAGCTGTCCATAACTCACGGGGATTATAAATCATATTCAATATTGCTAATAGCTTCTCTTCATTTTCTTTTTCTGTAGGAGAAATCAACTTAAGTAAGAATGGAAAAAGTGAAACATAACCTTTATGGCAGACAAAAACGCTTTCTTCAAAATCATCAATAGTAGAATCGCAATAAGTTTTTGTTTGTGGATCCCAGTGCAAATCATTAATGTTGTGAGTAATAGCTTCTTCAATTTTGGCATAATCACTGGCGTCATCATCTTTTCCTAGAAACGCTGCTAATTGTTTCATGGACCTTGTCATCATACCAATCCAACTAATAAGATCAACATGAAGCTCGCCGGTATGAGGAACAGATGCTCGAGGATAATCATCAAGTCCCGATGTTAGACAGTGACTAGGCGTTCTTCCTCTCCATCTGTAACCTTCTTTAGAGGAAAATGCATCACGTCCCCACTCCTTAATGTTTCCCCGTTGAGTTCGTCTAAACCACTCATAATGTGATTGAAGTTCAGGATATATTTTTTTTAAATAAGACTTTAGCAATCGTGCTGATTTCCAATGCGCTGTTCCGGAAACAATAATTTCGTCATCTATGATAGAACCCGGCTCAGCAATGTTTCCACCATCAACGACATTTAAAACGTGTTGATTTTGATGATTTTTGTCTGTGTAGCGCTGTTTTAGTCGTCGCCTGTTATGACTATGCAGCAATGGGTTATCCAAGTCATTTTCTGAAAGTTCATCTTGTTCATTTTGAAATTTATCCAAAATATTCGAAAGTAGCAACATCATGGTTGGAGGATTTGCATAATGAGGGTACTGTGTTTGAAATTCTTTTGGAACTTTAGACCTAGCTTCTGGACCAAGAATCTGCTCCCGAGCAATCCAACCATCTTTGTCGATAAGAGCAAACCATGACTTCAAAATTTCCAATGCAAGATCTGCATCATATTCCAAAATTGGTATCAAATGAAACCCCTCGTCCCAATAAAATCCACGAGGAAAAAAAGGTCTGCTAGGTACAGCAGTAAGTAATTCATATGGACCTTCTTCAATGGCATTTTTACTACCTTCTTTCAGTTGAATAGCCGCCTCTTCCCAAAAGTCTTCGCTATCTTCTTCATACTGACTAGAATAAGATCGATCAACCATTGATGTTCCTTGAAAATAGCCAATACCTCCAATTAGATTTGAAAACAGGTCTTTGGCAAATTTTCCATATTGCTTTTGATCAGTCGGATTTTTGAAGATATAAGGGGGTTGAAATGGGAAGGCTGACGCAAATTTTTGTTCAAACGTTTGTAAAGATTTCTGGAAATTGGGCTCAAAATTTTCAGATGTAAATGATTCCGTAGCAGTATTACTGTTATAAATAACATCGAATTCAAATTTCCCACGGAATACTCGCTGTACTATATGTAAATTCCCTTTCATTTTATGCGACTCGGTATCGATTGCACATACTATCCAAGGTGGAATTGTATCGTCATCTGGGTATTTGGCGTAGAGATTTTGAGTGGAATCTTGAATAAAGGTAAATAAAATATCCCGGGCTTTCCAAACATTGTCATCAGGGACGTATAAAGAAACATGTCGTGCTGAATTAGGAGGAACGTTTTTTGCTGCTGGATGCGTTGATTTTTTGGGATATTTGTTTTTAGGAGTATTAGGCCCACCATTTTCGGTAACAACAAGTTGAAAATTTCCTAGCTGTGGAGATTTTCCTTGAAAAGCTATATCACCTTTAATTCCCTTCGCTGAGTTGTATTGTGATTTATCTTTCAGTTCAAGGTTGCTGCCCTTTTCTACTCCTTCAATTCCCACATAGAATGCAATGGTAGTTAATGCATTTTCATTACCTTTAGCGGGAACACCACTAATACGTGCTGTCCAGGAATTTCCATCAACCGATTTTATGAACTTTGTTGAAAGTTTGATTTTTTGTTCTTTTTCGTCATGAAATACTTGAAAGCCACCTGTTCGTGGGTCGTATTGCTCCCATCCATATCCTTTCATATCGTCATGCTGATCACAGACATGACGCACTTTGCTCAGTCCAAAATAATCGTCAATATTGTACCATATCAAACCGGCCATCAATGAGTTAGGAATGCCATTGGGTCGTATTCCAAAATATAAGTTAGATCTATAAGGACCCCAAAGTAATGAATTATTAGATTGGCGTGAATAATCATTAATAACATTAGATGCCTCTATATCCACACCCAAGACATTAAATATAAACAAGGCAAAAACAGTGTATACTGTTAGAATACACCAGTTTGCTCTAAATAATAGAAGCATTGTGTGAGATAGTGGTATGTTTAGGTCAAGACGTTAAATATTGTCAACGTAACCTGTAAAAAAAATACGCCAGGCTTAACGACGAAATTTGCAAATTAATCTACTTTTAAATAATGGAACCTAAATAAATAACATATGTAACAAACATTATTTTTTTAGAAATTGAAATTGAGAGTAACAAATATCTAGAGCATCAACACAACAACCACAAATTTCATTTAAAAAACAGCTATTTAAAAAAAACAATCGACGAAAATGCTTCCAGCTTAAATACCATACTTCACAATTTTTTTTTTTAAATTTGTCACTTTTATTTCGATATATTTAATCATTGATTACATATTATTTTAAAATAGGCGGTCATGAATCAACAAAATATAGGAAGAACTCAGGAAGAGGATGCTTTTTCTAGAAAGAAAAAGTCTTTAGATGCATTATATGAAATCTCACAAATTTTAGGTACGAGTTTAGACAAGAGAACGTTGTCAATCTGTACTGAACTTTGTGAACAAGGTGTTCCCCCTGAAAATGTTGCGGTAAATATATATGAAATGTTTATAGAAAAATCATCTAACACATAATAGGCAATAGTTAACTATTTACTAAAAAAACGGAAAGAGCTGTTTGAGCAACAACATTAAAAATAATACTATTAAAAAAAACCATCATTAGTTTTTCTTTTTTTCTTTTTACGTTGGCTCGTACTTTGCGAAGATTGGAACCCCCATGTTTGATTCTGACTTTGAGATAGACTTTGAGAAATATTCTGGCTCTGAGAACGACCGCTCTGGGATGCTGCTTGCGATCTTATAGTCGATGTGTTGGATTGCGTCCGTTTTTGTTTTCTCAGACTTGATGAAGAGAGTGTTTTTTGGCTATGTACTTGTGAAAACGAAACCGATGGTTCAGGTATAATACCATTTTTAATTTTCCAGACACTCAATATTTCCTTTGTATCTTCACTCAATCCCACATTATCCAGCGCCTTTGTATATTTTCTTAATACCCCCAAATCTTTATCAACGAAAATGTTTGAAGTTTTTTTTTTTTTGAAAGTAATGCCTAAATTTGCACATGCAATTTCTCTCACCATCAAATCCACTATCTTTTTTCGACGTTTAAGAAAACTTTCATCATAATAAAAAGGCGGGAACTTATAATTAACGGAGCGACTGCTTAAGATTATAGACCTAGGTTTATATCTTTTAACCGTTTTGAGATCTTGACCACCTGTAGCTGAAATATATATGACATGCGGCTTTTTCTTCGTTTTTCGAATGAAGCGCTTTGGTATTTTCCCCCCAAGGCGCCAAGCTTTTAAACCTTTATCTGTATTGCTCAATAATGGCGCTGACAATGCAAATCCTTTTAGGGGTTCGATCCAGAGCCTGGAAAAATAATTAGACAATTCATTAATTGACCCGACTTCCGCATTGTATAATATATTCTTTATTTTTTTTGTTCTGTCAGATATTTCCCCTTGTATTTGCTCTTTAAACTCTAGAGTAAACGACTTCAAAAAATGTGAAAGATCTGGAATGCTAAGTGTAGTTCCAGATATTTGTGCCAATGTGTAAATGCCTCTTTTGTAAATTTTTTGTAGATTTTTTGTTTTGTTTATCGCCATTTCAATCATATCTTTGTCATTAGATAACTCCCTTTTTAAAGACAACATAGAGTCAAATTCAAGGATAATATTGACCAACGGCCGAATATCTTTGACATTATCACGATGTTTCATTACAGCACTCTCATTATTATTCTTTATCCCTCTAGTAAGCTCTAATAAAGAGTGGTGATACTCAATTTCTTTGTCGTCAAGTTTTAGGACAGGACTATATTTTTTATGAAGGTCGATAGATATTGTTGGGTTAGATGTAAGAACATGCTGTACTAATCCAAAGTCCAGTGAGTGTTGAAACACAGAAAGTGAATTATCTTTATGTGCTGAAAGGCCGTGTTGAGCAACTGTTCTTAGAGTTTGTGTGGAAAACTCCGGATGTAAATTATAACTAGATGGCTCGTTTATTAAACAAGGAAGATTCATGGGACCGCGTTTAAATTGATACATTCCCGCTAATGGAGAAAGTTGGCTACTGAGAGTTACAATAATTTGTTTACTCAGATCATCTTCTACTGCATCAATTTTTATAGTTGGATCATCGGAGCTAAAGAAATGATCAACAGAGAGTATTGGTCGTTTGGGAAATCTTAAGTCCAACCACATTAGCTTTTTATCAGCAACGGCAAAAAATTCAAAAGAATTACAAGGTGATGGAACAATGTCTGAAACTTTAACGTAAGAGCCTCCTTTATATTCAAAATCAATGAAAAAATTTGGAGAGGAATATCTTTTCTCTCTGATATCATATGTGTTTATAGCATATCGATTTCCTGTCAAAAGAGTATTTCCATCTGCCCAATATACTCTTTGCCAGTTTGAGTGTGAGTTGCCATATAAAAATGGTGATAGAGACTTTTTAACAAAATTGAATTTTTCACTTCTTCCATCTGGTGAAGTGGTATAAAGTGATAAAGTTCCATCCGTTTCAACAGATGCCAAACGCTGAAGATCTGAAAAAAGGGAGACATGAGAAACAGATCCCGATGATATATTAGAAGATGGGCTAAGTGGCACATAATATAACGGTTCAATATCAGGGATCCTAATAATAGAATCATTTTGGTTTTTTGTACTGAATTGAGCTTTCAAAATGTGTACCTTAGATGATGTTCGTGCTAGTAAAACGGATATTTGATTGTTTAATCCTGAACCTTTTATAATATTTAACTGATTACAGGGAGTTTTAGTATGATATACATATGCAGGCCCTATATCAGGAACCATAATATTTTCTCTGGTATTTTTTAAGTCTCTAGTGACCTCAGTTCCACCGTAACATGTCACATTATTTTTCTCTAATATTGATATAGCAATACTTGTGCGCTCACAGCCTGTTACATACGCAATAGCTGTAACTTTTTTTTCAGCACCCAAGGATTTAGAGTATAAATTTCCTGTGTCCATAAGATTGACTATCGAGGCATCAAACCCTGTGCAGCCGTTATTTATTTGTCGAGATTCAATGTCGCCTTGGGTTAAAATCGACTCTGGTATGTGATGAACTTGATTGAAATAGTGAGAAGAGGGAACATTTGAATTAAATGAATAATCCGTAGTATATCTTTTATCTTTTGGAGCTATTATTCTGCCATTGAAACCTTTTGTCGCCGAGTAGAATTTAAACTTTTCAATCTTTTCTATAGGCAAAACGAACTCTTGATTAGGAGATGGGGAAATAAAAGCACCTGTTGTTCCATCTAGGTTAACTATTGGGCCAAAATTGGCCTGAAGCAAGTATGGCCACGACATATTTATAAACAAATGCGATGTGGATATTTTAAGCAAATGAAGCTATTAAGAATACAACTGTAAATTTAACATAATGATCATAAGTAAATATATATTTTTGGTCAACAAGTATCCCCAGAGAACTTTTTTAAATTATTTCATATTATATCACGTGATTAATATTTTATATTGCAACACTTATTACAAATTCAAACAAAAATCTTGGATGCCACATATCAGGTATAAAGATCACTTTTGTTTCATAGGGATTTAACTTCAGTTTTTTTCATTGACGTCAAAAATGTCGATTTTATCATTATTTTCTCTCTCAGTTCTAGATACAAGACTTGATCCTCCTGATGATGAGAAAAAACGGCAGTCAATAATCCTTTCAGCTGGACCTAACCGTTGGCGTACCAAGGAGTACTATGTCTACGGGATTGTTTTTCTTGTTACAGTTCCAATGATGTTTAAGGCTGTCATCGATGCCAGCAGTGGTATGTGACGCTTCATAAAAAAATATTTAAACTAATTTCGTTTCAAGAGAATAACGTCAATTATTTAAAATATGAACACAAATTATCTGATGGGTGGATATTCGGTCGCAAAGTTGACAATTCTGATAACCAGTATTCTACAATACGAAAAAATCTCCCAATATTAGCCGCAGTAAATATTTTACATTTCTTATTAGGAAGAAGTTTACAGAAAATTGATTTTATATCCTGGAAGACGTATAATATAGTTTTTTCTATTGTATTTCTACTGGTTATCCATGGCATTAATCTTTTTAAAATATTGATAATTCTTCTTATAAATTATCAAATTTCTAAAAGCTCAAAGCTTAAACAAGCAAGAGTCTTAGCATGGGTATTTGGAGTGTCAATTCTGTTTCTAAATGAATTGTGTGAAGGATATCCTTTTCGAAAAATTTTCCCTCCATTATCATTTTTAGATATCTATGGAGGGATCCTTCCTCGTTGGGATGTCAACTTTAATTTTTCTATGTTGAGGATGGTCAGCTTTAGTATGGACCGTTTTTTAGCCTTTGAATTTTGGAATTCTAAAACATCTTCTGACAAAGATGTAAGTAAAAAAACAAGAGTATTAAACGAAAAATATGTTAACTCACCTCTAGAAGCCTTCGGAGCCTATATTATCAGAAAGGGAACGAATTGATACCCCACTTCCTTTGGAGCAGTATAATCTGTCCAATTATTTATTATATACCCTATATTCTCCTCTTTACATGGCTGGTCCTATATTAACATTCAATGACTTTTTCAGACAAACTAAAGTTACACTCCCATCTATCACGCCTTATAGAATATACAGATATGCATTGCGTCTTATATTTTGTATTTTGGTCATGGAATTCATCTTACATTACATGTACGTTGTGGCCATTTGTGACACAAGAGCATGGGAAGGGGATACTCCATTTCAAATTAGTATGATTGCCTTTTTTAATTTAAACGTTATATGGTTAAAGCTTTTAATTCCCTGGAGATTTTTCCGACTTTGGGCTATGACAGATGGTATTGATCCACCAGAAAACATGATTCGCTGCATGGATAATAATTACTCAGCGTTATCGTTTTGGAGAGCATGGCATAGAAGTTTCAACAAATGGATTACCAGATATATTTATATCCCTATGGGAGGATCTAGGCGTAATCCTATTTTAAATTCACTGGTTGTTTTTTCTTTTGTTGCAATTTGGCATGATATTCAACTGCGTCTCCTCATTTGGGGTTGGTTAGTCGTATTATTTATTTTACCAGAAATTCTAGCCACAATCATATTTCCAGCAAAAAAGGTATGTAATGTTTTTTTTGAGATCAATTATTATTAGAGACTAATTAATGGGTTTATAGTGGGACTCGAAACCGATTTACCGACACATTTGTGCGGTGGGAGCTGTACTTAATATTTGGATGATGATGATAGCAAACCTAGTTGGGTTTGCGGTAGGGACTGATGGTATTATGGAAATGCTAAATCAAATGTTTAAAACTACTTCTGGCTTGTTATTTGTAATAATTTCCACGGTATGTTTATTTGTTGGTGCTCAAGCTATGTTTGAGTTACGTGAAAGTGAAAAAAGACGAGGTGTTTATTTACGCTGTTAACTAATCTCTTTTCAACGTTGATTAAACTTGAAAAATAAAAATGCTTTTGTTAATATTACAATGTAAATTTTAATCATTATTTTTTATTTCGATATTTTTCCTTGTACTCTCGAGGGGTCTCGAAATTTTTTTGTATAAAAATACCCTTTCGTTTTTTTCTTGCTTCTTTTTCCAGATTCATGAACAAATCTTTATGACCATTAAACTCGGCTCCTGTTTTAGCTTCGTAAACAGTAGCCCAACCGTTTTTTAGCATTTCAGCGCTAATATTGAATGTGCGAAAAAAATTAAACCATCTGTTTCCTCGCATGGTGACTTGACCTACCGTTCTTCCGTATTGATCTGTTGCCAAAGGCAAAAATCGAACACGACGCCCAAGAATCTTAGAACGAAGCCATAGCAATGCCTCGTGCGCATATGGTTGTGCAGGTCTTCCAAAATGAGCATTTTCTGGAGCATCTATTCCATTTAATCTAACATGTATAGTCTGTTTTATTGATGGTCTTTTAAAACCATCTATTGCCTTCGATCCCAGCTTTCTACCTTTAGTTTGCCCTTTAGAGATTGGTGGAAATTTTCGAAGCCAGCCCCACCCCATGAGAACCCCACCAGGAGTATGAAAAAAATGAAAATTATCACCATCACCAACACTTGTAACTATTCCTAAAAGATTGCGACGTCTAAAATATTTTTGGGGTATACATGAGCTATTCGGAATCCTTCTCACATAACTTCTATAAAAATATATGCCACCAAGTATTGATGATGTCATTATAAAGGTTGTGGTGAAAACATCTAAAGATGATGAATTAGCCGAGTTTTTTTGTATATTAGTATCATCATTTTGGGAATCGCTTTGTGACGAGAAACTTTCGAGAACCATAGTCACTAAATAAAGAACTCGACAGTAAATAAATATTATTATTTACTAAATGTTAAAAGCTGAGCCTTAGTAAATCAGTATATGACTTAGAATGTGATAAAATCTTGAACAGTCATGTAATTAGGGTTAGGTGATAATGAAAATTAACAAATAGTAATAACCTTTATGTAAGCTTTTATATAATCATTAACGTTAACCTTAACAATAACAGTAACATCAACGTACATTAACACGAATTAACTTTTAAGGTTAGGTTTGCTGTTTTGGAGCTTAAAAATTTCGAATCTGATGTCTTTATAATCAAATGGATTTCAAATGATTTCTATATAGTTCAATGATAGTATTAATAGCTGAAATCATTGAAAAAAGAGTTTTTTTACTACTAGGTGTAAGAATTATTTACGCAATTAATAATTTGAATTTTACAAGTCATAACAAAATCATATATTGCTTATAAAAGAAAATTACGTCGGAAATTGGTATACACATCTATATTTAATTCAATCCGACTCAGTATATTCAATTCATTAATATTAACAGATAAAAAATGATTAAAATAATACCTATGTATTATTCAACCCATTTACAAACAATCACAAGAATTATTTTGAAAAAGATGGTCTAGATGGTATGAGACAGCCAAGGAATATATTCATGTGAAAAATGGAACTGAGTGGGCTAATTGATAATATTTACCCAATTTTTACCATTATATGTAAACATAGAGGTCTTTATATACAACTGAAAGATGTTTAAATTTTGAAAAAAAAAATCCATGATGAATAGAAAGATAGATATACTTAACAAAGAAGTCAGTAAACTGAGGTTTTTTTTTTTTTTTACAAAAACTAAAACTAAAACCTGTGATTTGTAATTATTTATTATATATTTTTTAAAAAATTATGAAAATAAATTTAAATTTGATTTTCATCAGCTTATGTTGAAGTGAAATCCTAATAAAGAAAAAAAAAAAGATAACCCTGATTAACTTATAGCTTAAAACTCAACAAACATGATTTTAAATATTAGCCCACCTCTTGTAAGTTTTCAAATAAGCCCTCCGTCGGAAAAACTTTAGGGTTTTGTTATGATAAATGGTTACTTGATTTTTTTCTAATCCATTCACAACTTTCTGAGTATGGAAATGGCAGATAGTCAATACTGATAGTTTACAGATATGATTTTCATCAAAACTTATAAATTTGAATCATAGAATAAGTAATTCTTAAAATATTTTTAACATTTCATTTTAAAAAAAAACCCTCTTAAAGTCCAAGTTTATAATATTGATACTTACATTGGAAATTTACACTGGTTTTTATATTTTAATGTCCAAGGTAAGTACATGTATAGTATTAATTGCCCACTTATATTTTACAACAATGATAAAAAATAAAGTGATAAAAGCCCAACTTAATTTTTTTTGCTATTTTTATAACCCTACATTCTTATTATTCCGACATGGTTTATCAAAGTTTGCAAAAGTTGACACCAAAAACCCCTTTTTCCGAATGAAATAAAGCCTCCACTTAAAAATAAAGCACATCCCCTTTTCAAGAGTGTTAAGAGTTAAAATAATACTTTAAATAGACATTTCGGAACAATTTCTCCACTAAACAATAAAGCTCTACCGAGTTTTTGAGGATTTCACACCATTCCTCAAGATTTATTTTATACGGTAACATGGGAGTTTTTCCCAAGCTCTCCACTTTCTTCAAAAATCAAAAGTGTATTTGAATATTTCAGCCCAATTTTTGCAATAAATAATTGAATAAAACACTATTTATTGATTGCTTTGAGCTCGAAAACATTTATCCCAAAGTTTTTGTTTTTAATAGCTCGATAATGGCAAGCTTAGAAATTTTATCAATAATTTTGATCAATTGCACAATTTACAACTTTTAACATAAGGATTTTTTAAAGTAAAAAACTAGCAGCGTAACTTTCGTTTAATTTTAACAATCTTTACATCTTTTAAAAAAGAAGGAAAGATTGTAACAAAATGAATTTGTGTATTTATTTTCAAATAGTTCAAAAGGTTTAAAGCAGATTTTTAGGCATAAATAATTCTTATTACGGATTTTTTTTAAAAAAACATCGTGGATTTGAAAAATCTGCGCAAATTTTTTCACTCATTGGTTAGCAATCGATTTCTTTATAGATTTTTAAATCAAAGAAGGATAATCTGGTATGAGAAATTTATGTTGTGTAAAAAAAAGCTGTGAAAAAAAAAGTTATATTTATGCTAGTTTTTATTAATTAGAGTTCAACAGCAGATGTTGAGTATATTTTTATTCAAAGATGTATTGTTTTTTAGTGGCATTAATCAATCGACAAGAAATAAGGCTGATAACTTCAAATTCCTGCAAGTTCATCTGTTCTTTTTTTTGTTAAAAAAACATATGCAACGATTTTAATCTGAAGATCCTAGGCTCTATAAATATGTCTAGATTTCTCTGATATTTCCAATGAAAAAGCTTTACATTTTGCATCTTTTAGTACAAATATAACGATCGATCTTTTACATAACAACATTTTTATATTAATATATATACAGAGAAACACACACCTATATATATATATTTATTTATATCCATATATTTCATAAAACTTTTTAAATCAATAATTTTATCATCATGTCCTTTTTTAGCAAGTCTTTTACACCAAAAAAAGTTAAGGAAGAAGATCTGGAAGGTGCCTCAAAAACTGGATGCTCTTCTTCTAGTGAAAGCACTCAGTCCACTACTGCATATGAAATTAGCGAAGAGGAAATCAAAAGAGAACCAGGTATTGCTGGTCGTTGCAACAAATGTTTTCGAAGATTTTTCCAAAATATTGGGGAACTCCTTATGGAAAATGAGGAGCCTCCTATAATCTTCCCACCTCCATCAAAACCTTCTATGGTTTCAATTATCACACATGGACATCTTCACATAAAAGAGCACATGGAAAAGATACATAACTTTCAAAACGATGAACGCTGTATTATCAATATTATACCAACATCAACTAGTCCACATCCTTTTGACAGCAAAGAGGTAGAAGAAACTACAATTTCCTCTCCTCAAACAGGTACATCAAGCATTATATCAGCTAACTCTGAAAAACCTTTAACATTAAATAAGAGAGATCGGCAGTTGCTTTTACTTAAAGAATATAAGCGAGCAAACGATCAAAATAATACATTGTTTTACAAAAATGCTAATTTGATTCAAAAATATATCAGTGAACCACAGTTTCATGTCACTTTTGATCCAGTTAATGACCCAGAGTATCCCCGAAACTGGGACTGGAAGATAAAGATTCGTGGTACCCTGATTTTTGCTGTTGCAGCCATGCTTGCCCAGCTAGGAAGCGCAGTTATTGCATCAATTGCAACAGACTTGCAAAAGGAGTTTGGTGTACGCAGCATTTTAACATCTTTGGCAAGTACTATATACTTTTTGGGGATGGCTTTTGGACCGTTGTTTTTGGCACCTCTTTCTGAGCTCTGGGGTCGAAAACTAGCAGTTGCTGTTCCATTTGCTCTTGGCTCTTTGGTTACAATTCTAACGGGACATGCTCGAAATTTTTCTGTTTTGCTGATTTGTCGATTTTTTGCTGGTCTTTTGGCATCTGCTCCTATCGTTATCTCTGGAGGGGCAATTTCTGATCTATGGTACCCAGGACAACGCGCGACATTTTTAACAATTAACTCACTTGCGATTGTCCTCGGTCCAACAACAGCTTATCTTTACGGCACTGTAATCAAAAAGGCGACGTCCTGGAGATGGGCCGTTTGTATTCATGCTTTTCTTTCAGCGCTGATTGTCTTATTTATTATTCTTGGCGTTCGTGAAACTTACCATCCTGTTTTGTTGCAACGCAAGGCTAAATATTTACGTTTAAAGACTCAAAATTGGTTGTATCATTCGGATCATGATTCCCTTGAATTGAATGCAAAGGAGATTATGAGAGTTCATCTTCTTCGACCAATTTGTCTTTTGTCTACTCCAATTGTCTTGGTTGTTTGCATATTTAATGGATTTTCTTTTGGTCTTTATTACATGATTTCTATGTATGTTCCTAAAAGTTTTCAAGAAGAACGGAGCTGGGGAGCCATCAGCAGTTCATTGCCACCACTAGCAATTTTTGTTGGGGCAAATTGTGGAGCCGTTATTCATTTGATTGTCGGAGGCTTGAATAGAAGAAAGTTGAAGAAATCTATGGGAGAGTGTACTCCAGAAGCTCGTCTTTTAGTTCCTCTTTTAATTGGATGGTTTATGCCTTTAGGAATGATTATTTTTGGGTGGTCAATGACTGAAAATCTCCACTGGACTGTTTCGTGCCTTGGTCTTATGTTTGTTGGTGCAGGATTTTTTGTCATTTTGCAAGGAAGTCTCAACTATTTATGTGATGCCTTTCCAAAATATTCAGCATCATGCATTGCAGCAAATGCATTTATGAGATCACTGTTTGCCTGTGGTATTCCCTTAGTGGCACCTTATCTTTTTGAACAGCTGGGTTTGGGATGGGGTGCTACGACCCTTGGATTTATTGGTTTCCTAATGACTATTTTTGTTTTCTACATTTTTAAATATGGGGCAAAAATAAGAACCAAAGAGAGTCTTTTAACCCATGATTGTTAGACTTTTTCTTTTTTTTTTTTTTGTTTTTTTGAGTTTCAATGATGTATTTTCAACTGTTACATAACATTTAGAAAGAAGTTTATCATAAATAAATAAATCATCAATAAATCAATAGAGTTTATCTCTAAGTTTTTTTTTTCCATGTCGTTTAAATTTGGGGACCTTATGAATTGAATGATTTTTTTTTCTATTAACACATTTCGATGTATACAGTTTTTGAAATAAAATGAGAAAAGCATTGTAACAGACTACTTAAAAAGGAATAGTCCAGGATCTAATGTTTTCAAATGCCAAATTTATTGCCAATCTTTGTCTTCCCCTCATTTCTTACTGCTTAAAGACTACAACTCTGGTCGTTTGTACCATGCATCATACACGCATTTCCTATAATGCTGGAGTCGCTCACCGGTGATAAAAAAATAATTGCATTGAATGTATGCGGAAATGTTATTAAAATATTGTTGAGAAGAATTTTAAGTTACACTTGAACATTAGAGCTAAGTAAAAGAAATTGAACGCAAGGGTTGAAAAGTCCTAAGTAATCAATCTATATGATTTTTTTTAAGAAAAAATTAGCAAAATATATAGCAAATTTAGATATAGATACTTGCAGCAATGAAATTTGTTGAATTGGATTTGGTGAAGCAATTTATATTGATTTCCTATTTCGTAAACAATATAGAAATACTTTAAATATTTTTAATTGTTCCTTTTCGTAGCAAAAGGTCAGCCGTTTAATGTGTTACAAAAAGCTTTTAAGCATAGTTTCGGATAAGTCTCTAAACAATCACTGTTGATCGGAAAGAAAATCGGATTGCGATTAAAAAATCAGTAATTGTTTTTCATTTCGGATATTTCCATAACTCGATTAAGGAACAATAAGGTACGATGATATAACATATGGCAAAATCGATAACAAAGTCAATTTTTATGTTCAAGTTATATTAACAGTTCTCCGTCAGAGTTTACACCTTTTTTCTTTGGTGAAAGTATCAGGGTATTTCAACTTTTAAAGAAAATCACTAAGTTTAGTGATTTGGTTGTTGATCCCTCTATTATAGTACGGTATTATCAAAATTAATTAACATATTCCATTATTATGTTCCTATAGACAATCGTTATATTCCAATTAAGAGTGCAAATGATTTAAACCACATAATAATTTGCAATGACGACCAGTTTCTTTCTTCTTTTTTATTTGTGCCCACAATATATCTTTGAAATGATATTTATAACCAGTGTAAATGATCAAGTAGTTTATATTATTGACTTGACTTCAAAAAATCTTCTCAAATAATAGATTTGGAACAGAGAGTTGGCAGCAACGACTGCAATTTGAAACAAACTCCACCATTTGACTCTAGCATTTGTGGACTCTGCTGTATTTCTGTGGATTCTTTCTCTAATGACAATATAAGCTTGCTCATTCTTAATAGATTGAACATTATCAGCAAGCTTTCTAACTTCATCCTCAAGAGAGCCGGGCTGCACATCTTCGGTGCCCATATAGATAACACCATGAACGTGGAAAGTAACATCTTTTGTGCCCGTCGCACTAAATTCGTTCGAAAAGCAGTATTCATATCTGCCGCTGTTTTGAATATCGACGCTGACATCGCCGTCAGCAACACGCTGCTTTGTAGCAACTCTGTTTCCGCTGGGATCGCTAATCTAAAATCATAACATTAGTTTAACAATTCATTAAAAAAAAAGCTCGGTTCTGCTTATATCACACATACCCAGAAATCAGCAATCGGTTGCTCCGAAGAATATGGATCTCTGTTACCAATTTGAAAAGTAACGGCTAGCTGATCGCCCTTTTTAACGTCTTCAAAAAAGCACGTCTTACCCCATGATGGAAGCAGGTGATTGTGAGCTGAAACAGAAGCTGCTAGGAAAGCAAGTGAAACATATAGTATTCTAACAAAAGTAATCATATTTATTTATTGAAATCGTTTCAAAAACTTCAAACTGGATTATGAGAAAGACAAGTTGATGATTTGAACTAAGAATAAGTTTTATTGAAAGCAGTGTCGGTCCTAGGTGATATTTTTGAAAACAAAGTAACCGTAATTTCCCAGCCTATTGTTTGAGCTACAGATTATTGTATCTTGTATTTTGTAAAATTGCCGAAGAAAATAATAGAGAGTAAAACCGTAGATGAAGAAATATATTTACTATTGCAAAAATCTCCTGGATTACTACTGATGAGGTGTGCTAGAAAATATGTATCGGTGAAATGTAAGATGATTGTGAGAATCGTGAGGCCCAGTTCAGACACGTAATCAATTGTGATGAGAGGGGTCCCACATAAGTGAAAAAAACGAAAACAAAACAAAATTACATTCTGTGCTATTAGTCAAGTATTATGTAATTTATTTTAATCATGTGATTTATTAATGCTCCTTGACGGCCTGAGAAGGTCAGGTGCACATTTCAACCAAGGGTGTCTAAAGTTTGGCCTTGGTATTTTCGTTACTGTTATCAATGTACGTACGTAACTTCGAGTCTTAAGACTTGGAAAAAGAGCACTTTATTGTCACTGTTTCCATTACCCATCTACAAACTTTTTATATCTCCTACGTTGCCAGAACCTACCGGCTAGAGATTACCTGCTTTTTCTATATCAGCATCAGCTTGTCTATTTTAAACAATTGAAAGTTGTCAAGTATGTCACCAAAATCCAATTTATTTCTCTGATTTCTTAACCGATAAGTAAGGGATAGACAAATTTGTAATGAACTGAAAGAGTGTTAAGAAAAAGAAAAAAGCAAGAAAAGACTAACCATATGAAAAGAACTACTTTAAAACAATAAAATCCTTTTGAAGGCCAAATCTTATTAATCGATGTTCAACCCATACAAGACCAAAAACTTTGACCCTAGTTCAAGTTTTGTTCCACGCCGGAATGGTGGAATTCTTAGTACGCCTCAGAAAAAGCTGGTTCTTTATATTGTTGCATTGCTGATAATTGGTGGTGTTATTTTAACAAGTATTAATATGAATTCCAATTCAGATAATACGATTTTGGTGCAAAGGAAGACAAAACAATCCTTCACGGAAGACCCACTACTAGATAATAACGACGACCTTTTCGCCTATCCCGGAGAAAATGATGACAAGGATGCTAATTTAGATTGAATATAATTGAAAGGTTTGAAATTTTAATATAGGAACTGTAATGTATATGAGGTAATATCTTACGCTTTAAATTCTAAGCATATTAAAATCCAAGATTTCCAAAACAAAAAATCTATTGAGACTAAAGCCGTCTTTCCCCAATTCTATAATATGGAGGAAAAATATTGGTAATACATGTTTTTATTTATTCATATGAATACAAAAATTACTTTTTTCCATTATCTTCGTAAGTCATGCCAGTCGTTTACTTTCGTCGGAAAGAGCAGCCCTCAGTGAGCTTAGCCTTGCCACCGGTGGGTTGGCAAAGGACGTTAGAGCAGGAGCCGCAGGTAACGACAGTCTGGGCATGAGAGAAGACAGTGGTGATAGAGAGGCATCCAGGGCACTTAACATCCATGAAGAAGGATCTGGGAGCAGGGACAAGAGTCTTAAGCTTGTGCTTTCTAGCCTCAGCTTGAGGGGTAGGGTTGAGAAGATCTTGAGCCAAAACCTGTTTATTTAAGTTAGTAATTGAAAACAAAAAATACAAAATGCCAACATTCGATTAAACGCCTTCTGCTTTGTATTCAAATCATGTCAAATCAATAGCAATAATTATATATGCGGGTATCTCAAATTCTTATTAAGTGGCAACAGTGAAATTAAAATAGAGGTATGTCTTTTTCACAATATTAACTGGATAAATTCCATCAATCTAACATCCAACATCACAAGTCATAGAGCGAAATTTATAAATTTTTCAGTAAAAAAATCGTTTTTATTGACATCAAACGTATATAAGAATTTTTCATAAGTGCAGTAGCAACATCAGAAAGGCGAGTAATGAAGTGGTATTTTATAGTAAGAACTTATTGAACAAGAGATGTCCATACCATTTTGATGTATATGAGCTATCTATCACGAAGTCAAGAAAGGGCCTTGAGTTTTTGAAGATGTGATGCTTCTGGGTGCACAAAAGGAGCAAGAGAAAAAAGAAGAGGAGGGGAAGGGGAGGCCAGGAAAATTTTTGTGTGTGTATATTGAAAAAAAAATTCTACCCACAAGGAGAACCCTACAGTGTAACAACTAATGATTACATCATGATTACAAATGAAAATATGTCACTTAATATTCTAAATATCACGTGATTGTTATAATAGATAAAGTTGAGTTCGAAGATGAAAGAGCATCAGACTGTAATATTCTAAGAAGTATATCTTATACCAATTTGCGTGACTGTATTACCTAAATTGTTGTTACATAAATTTGAAGTAATAATTTTGTGTAACACATTATCCCACTACGCAAGGCTGATTTTTCAAAGAAAATTTTAATCTTCAACCCATCTGCCGTTTTGGCTGGCCCAGTAGTTTGTTTAGATCCGTTTTAAAGACGAATGTTACCTTATCAATTAATAATCAGTAGTAATTGAGAATTAATTCTCTTGCAGAACCTTTTTTGTTTGTCAAGCGAACTTTCCGTATGATAGAGATTTTTAATTACAAGCAAGAGTGTTCATGTAACCACTTGGATTTTCTTAAACTGGTTAATGTGATCTTCTAGCTAAAAGACCAAAAAATGCAGTTTGATTGATGTTAATACTGCTATTGATTTGAGAATAAAATAAAACTGGAAAGATATATTTAATGTTAAATAATGTTTATTTGTTTACTACATTACAAATAAAAGTACCTGGCTCAATAGAAAGAATTTGGATTTTATTTATAAGCTGGCGCCATGGGGGTGGAAATTTTTTGTTAAATGTTTTTTCAGGAAATTAAAAGCAAAGTAGCTGTTGTAGGTTTATTTCAAGTTTACTGTTTTCTTGTTTAATGGGTTTATACTTATTTGTATCCTCAAAATTAATAGACAACGTACTCAACAGTATTTGTGTTTTTTTTCAGTAGTATGGTGAAATGTTGTAGACTTAATCATGTTCATGATTGGAATATTCATGTCTACAATGGATGACATAATTACTTGAAGGACAAGATTTGGTCACTGGTTTAAAACTGAACCTGAAAAGCACCGTTGTGACCGTCTGCTAGATTAGGTATGATTTGAATGCAATATCCTTACGTCAATAGCACTTTTTTTAATAAAAGCTATTGTTTTCCACAGCTTTCGAGAGTTCCTTTTTCTTTTTTTGTTTTTAGTAGAGCATCTTTATTTGATGCTAATGAAGCTAAATAGCGAGTTTTTTCTGTAGGCTATTTATTTTCAGAATTTTGAGGAGTTGTTCTGCGTTTTACATTGTCTATAGCGTTTTCAAGATTCGGATATGCAGTCTTTATGGCGTCTCCAAGAATGTCGCGAAATTGCTATCATTCAGTTAGTAAACAAGATTTGAATTCAAAAATCATAAAATTAAAAGGAGGGGATGTGTCGTGTATTATCTTACCACCATAGCTTTCATTTTGCCATTAATATATTGGTTCTGTTTCGCTGCAAGCTCCACAAACTCTCGTGTATAGACATCTGGGTTACGGCCGTTTTCAATGTACCTGAACAGGAAATAAAAAAAATGTTTTAGTAAATTCCATACCCCCCCAGCCTTCAAGTTTACTTACTGTACTACATCTATAGGAAACTCTTCCTTCAATCTGTTGCTTTCAACTGCTAGCTCATCTAACTGACGTGTCATTACCGACCTACAGGTTTAAAATGCACTTCTTAGTTAATCGTGCATTAATGTATTGCTACTAATATTTTTTTGCCATCCTAACTGGTTTAGTATGCCTATAAAGACTTACACTCGATCAGTCAGTCCCTCTTTAGACTCTTCTGTGCCTTGAAAGTCATGAACCATGATTCCCATTTCAATAAGAGTTTGAATGACGCGTCGAAGCTGGTCTTCTGTTTCCAGAAGATCAGTCGGTGGTGTTGGTAGCACGCTAGGGGATGGCATTGGGGTGTTGTGTTCTTTTTGGTAACGTTGAATGATTTGTGCGAAGGTTCAGAGAAAAATGGTTGTAATGTTTTAGTTGATACTTTGGGTAACAAGAAAAAAAATATTAGTGCGTTTATGTATCTTCTGTATATTGCAACATATGACTAAATGATTTGGTAAGAATATTCTTATCGTGCAAAAAATGATTTAATATTTTGATTAGAAATTAAAGAGTAAGATTACGATCAACATTATGAAAATTATACAATTACTTGTCCTCAAATGTTAAAATGTACCGTCAAGAATAGAAAACTCTAAAGGTTTTAAATTTGTTAAATTGAATTTATTTTTATTTTTTTTCTCAGTTCGAAGTGCAATTAATTGTCGAATCGCTAATTTTAAGTTTAACTTCCTATTCTTCAAATCCCTCCAAAAACGTATTTCTTTGATGTGCAAATAAAGGGAAATTTATCATGATTAAAATTATAGAATTTTTTTACTAGTGTGTATCATTAAAATATGTCGCAAGAAATTATTATATAGAATAAAAAAAAGGGCTTCTTTTAAGCAACAACCAGACTTTGGTCAGGAAGGAAAAACTCTCTGTGAGTATGCTTAACACCAAGCTCCGAGAGGTACTTGGAAACGTCTGTCATAAATGAAAGAGGACCAAGGTAATAAATATGTGTATTGTCAAGCTCTTCAGGATTTGTAGGAAGAAGCTGCTTAATGTCTTCTTTGCTGATATGGCCAGTCTTGTTGGGAGCATCTGTGGAGGTAAGTTTAGAATAGTAGCGGACGACCTTGTACTTTCCCTTTGATTCGACCTCAAGAGAGGAAAGTTCATTTCTAAAGGGTTGATCCTCAGGATTGTGTACTGCATGAACCAATGTGGCAGAAACGCTGGGGTACTGAGAAACAACTTGCTTAGAAAGGGAAACGATGGGTGTAATTCCAATACCACCGGCAATGAAAATGATATTTTTGGTAGTCTCGGGTTCAGCAAGAACGAAATCGCCCTCTGGGGGAGCAACTTCCACGATATCGCCAACCTTGAGTACATCGTGGATAAAGCCAGAGGCCTTGCCGTTTGGAATCTTCTTAACAGAAATGCGGAATGTCTTACCGTCACTAATGTCGGAAAGAGTGTACTCACGGCGGACGGTGCCAGCAGAATCAGCAAAGTAAGATTTATCGTTCAGCTTAATACCAATGAACTGGCCAGGCTTTCCGGGCTTGACTCCACGGCCATCCTTGGGGGCCAAGACAAGAGAAACCACATCGGGGGTCTCTTGAATCTTTTGCTGGACCACAAAGTCGCGGTAGCCGCGCCATTCGTTGGCCTGGTACATCTTTTCCTCAATGCCAATAAGAAGGCCAGCGAGATCGGTGTATGCAGCGGTCCATGCTTCAAGGACAGCAGGAGTTGCGACGTCTTCACCAAGAACTTCCTTCATGGTTGCAATCAGGTATTTTCCGACAATGGCATAACCTTCGGGTTGGATATTGAGAACAACGTGCTTGGCAGTGATGCGCTCGACGAGATCAGTAAGCTTAGAGAGATCATCAATATAAGTAGCGTAAAGAAGCAGGGAGTGTGCCAAAGCTCGTGGTTGAGCACCAGTGGCTTGATGAGCTTGGTTGAAGATGCCCTTGACTTCTGGGTTTTCCGAAAGCATGTTCTGGTAGAACCGGGTAGTGAGGGTTACGCCACCTTTCTTAAGGATAGGGACGCAAGCCTTGATGATGTTAACTTGTTCAGGTGTAAGAGGCATGTTTAGAGATTGGGTGTGGGTGTGGGAGAGAAAGAGAGAGAAAGAAAAAAAAAACGTTTATTGTATGGTGAGGTGGGGTAAGAATTAAAGGTAATTCTAGATGATTGTATTTTTTACTATGTGAGAGGAAGAATAGAAAAGATTACAAGCTACGGCTCGAGGAGTATTTATATATCCAAGAATCGGATATTAATTAAAATAATATTTCATAATACTGTTAACAAGGCCGTAGTATATAATAGTAAGTTAAGAGCAGTGGGATAGCTTTAATGGTAATAATAAGGCCACCGCCACAGCCTATCTTTTGGTCTTCAGTTTAGTTATTTAGGACCGCCCGCGTCAGTAGCAGTTGCTGTTTTTCCTGGCCGAGTTGATAGAAACTCGCCCGAGGAGGGGGTGCGGCTGGCAGAATCATGCGCGTCCATCTGATTTACTGGAGCGCCACGTTTCGGGCCAGCAACAGCTTGGGTTTACGACCTGGTTAACTTTTGTTATTATTGTCGTTTGCAACCGGCAGCAAAAAATCCGCATGAATCGCTGATTTAATTTGAATGGGGTCAGGAGTTCGTTTATTAGGGAAATACGCCCTTTTGGCTTATCAACTCAAGTTTTTAAGTGGTCCATAATTTTGCCCTCAAAGGTTGGAGTTCACCATCCACTCAAATTTTTGTCTGGGGAGATTGAAAGTTGAATATTTAAGATAAACTCGAAAAAAAAATTGCACTAGGGATAAAAGAAAGAAAAAAAAAAGGAAGCTAACTCTGTGACACTTTTGGAATGTATTTAGTTGAGTTTCACAAACAAGCAAGTCGACCAGACTGGAAGGCTTTCTAATTAACTACATCGTGAACAGACATAATCATCATCATAAAGCTAATGATTGGTCAAAATATTTTGCGGATTGGTATGCTAAAGAGCATATTTTCTGGACATAGATCACTGTGCCTTGATAAGCCATCCCGTTGATCTTTTTACTTTGAAACAATCAGGGGAGTCATTTTACCCCACGCAGGGGTCTTACGAACTAGCTCAATTCCCAGGAACCTCCGTCTTGGCCGTTTTGAATACCATTTTTTCCTAAAGGCTGAAGAAATAGGCTGAAAAAAAGATGGACGTTTCGGTGTTTATATGTTGACATTCCATCGGTATTTGTCGATAGGCTGGGCCCATACACTGCTTTTATTCAGGCACAATAGTTAACCAAGTAATTAATCTAGGCAACTGGAGTTCCGCGCATATCCTAAAACTATGAAAAAATGGATGGGTCCCGTTTTGGTGAGGTCATCCACTTATTTTGTTTCAAAAAAACAACAAAAAAACAGGTGACGCCCGGCCGACTCCAACATTTTGAGACAGTTGGGCGAAAATCTCTGGCAAGTCTACTTGTATATTTTTTCTTTTTTCTTTTTCGTCACAGTTCGTTAGTAATGTCAACGACTCGGGCGACTTTATTTTCTTTAAGCTTAACCGATTTTCACTCACCTTTTAAAATCTTTCGACTATTTCTTAATAACCTGTTTTTTTTTTCTTTTTTCTAGAAAAAAATCTTTAACAGCTCATTCTTTCCCCGTTCTCTTTTTCCCTGCTTCCCACTCATGTCTAACGAATCATCAATCCCGATTTCGTCATCACCTTCTGATCTTCTCGCGGCCTCATTAGCCACATTAGATTTCACTCATGTCTTTTATGACACAGAGGACCCTCTGTCTTTGGGCATGGCTTGCCTGTCTTTAGTACCTCAAGGACTCACTATTGGATATGCAACACTCATGCTGTCACGCCGCGAAATTGAAACTTTTATGATGTTTGCAGGCCAGCTTGCTAATGAGCTACTCAATGGGATCATCAAAGACATAATAAAACAAGAACGACCAAACGAAATGTGTAAGTATATATGTATATGTATATTTACTTTGTTTTTAAAAACACAAACCAAATTTAAAGCGATAATACCCAATATTTAAGCTTTTGAAAAAAAAAATACCTAGATACCTTCTACTAACCAAGATACCATTTTGTCATAAATAATTTACATTACCAGTTTGCAACATTATCAATTCGTGTCAAATTAACTTTGCTTCCATCACATTTTTAGTCGGTCAGGGATACGGTATGCCTTCGGCACACGCTCAATTCATCTTTTTTTACGCTGCATATCTCACCACATGGATGTACACCCGAGCAGTCCGTTTTTCCGCTTTTAAGCGTGCGTATCGCACAGCAGGACTTTTCCTTCTTGCCATCCTCGTCTCTTCCTCCCGCGTTTACCTTTCTTACCACACTCCAACGCAAGTCAGTGTCGGTGCAGGCATCGGCGCCATTTTTGGAGTGTTTTACGCTCTTTTCATTGGATTCCTACGCGATATGGGTGTTGTTGACTGGGTCCTAAGTTGGCCCTTGGCCCATTGCTTCTACATCAAAGACACTTGTTTAGACCATGAGTCCACTATTGAGATGGAATACAAACGTTGGCAACATGTTCGACAAAAACAAAAGATTTTTCCCAAGAAAAAGGACTAAAACATTACTATATCTGCATTAGAATGAATAAGAAACTGTTGTTTTTAATACCCACACATTTGTTTTGTATTTATATTATTATTATTATTATTATTATTATAAAAAACGCTAAACTCAAGGATCCACATCAGGAATTGAAAAACGAGTCGCAGTGTTGTAATATGCTCCAGGCGTGATTTCAACAATCTCGTTTCGTGGAAACTTTAGAAACGGAATGTCATTTACAGTGCATGCCATTAGATACCCATAGAGAACACGAAGCACGCTTTCATGTGCAATAATAAGCAAATCTCCTTCATTGCGCTCCATTTCCATAATCAATGGTTCCAATCTCACCGCCAAATCATGGTATGATTCAGCACGTGGGTAGCGGTGATGGTATGGGTTAGCAATATGTACATCATATTCTTCAGGATACAAGTCTTGAATTTCCTTTGCAGTCAACCCATCCACGGCACCAGGATTGAGTTGTGTCAATTCAGGACGGCTACTTGTTGGACAGCCGTCGTCGGCAAAGTACTTTGCAGTCTCCACAGTTCGTAGACGTTTTGAGCTCCAAACTAATAATGGTCGTTTCTCAGGCATGTCGGTAGTCTGCCACAAGCGCGAAGTTGTCGGTGTGGGTGTTGTGAACTTGTCTTCTGGTGCGGGTGCTGGTGCCTTCTTCTTAGCTTCAGCCAAACGATGCGCAATTTCATCCTCGCTTAGCGAAATATCTTTCGACAATGGAGGTGCATTTTCCTGTTTGTTTTGTTGTCTAAGTGGGGTCGATCCTCCGCTAACACCAGCGGTCGGTGTGGGTACAGTTTTGGTGGTTGTGGTGGTTTCAGCCGGTGTACCAGAGGCAGTTGCATCTATACTTGCTTCAGCACGTGACAACTGAGCATGGTAAATCTCATCAAGGTGCTCCAGAACGGTACTTTTAAGCTTTTGAGCATAGTCATGGCCCTTAGCCGAAAGCAAATTGTCGTTGCGATAAGTCAGTTCTGAAGAATCACTTTGCCCTGCCCGGGCAAACAAGTAGCTACCTGACTTGACGTGTGTATTCATCAAAAAGAATACAATGCGGTTTTGAAGGTATCCAATGGGGGCGTGGTTCATTTTAATGTGCTCCACGCCATTAATAAGCTTGATATAGCTTAGATCTGTTTCGAGGGCACCCATCGTTTCGTAAAAGGGAATGCGAAGTTCGATTCTGCGTAAATAGTTGCGTACCGCGTCCTTGTAGTCCACGCCTTGGAAATCTGGTGATGTAAGCTTAACATCGCGAACGTTGCGGGCAACGAGATGATCGTCAGTAGCAATACACTCCACAAAAAGCAGACCAATTTTTTTTTCAGAGAACAGCTTCACTAGCTCTGCCCGAGCACTGACTGATGAATTGACAGCATCGTAAATAGCTACCTGGCCGCCATCATCGAAAAATGAAAAGATATCCTTCATACAGGCATCAAACACCTTTTTGCGGAATTGCTGTGTTGCTTCCGACGACTTGGGTTGAAAGTAGTCATCAGGAACTATATGATTGGGGCCGCCCAGTTTGCGGCGATAGTCACCGAGATGGAATGCATGGGACTTGACACCAAGCCAGCGCAAATATCGTGTGAGAGCAACCGAGTGATGAGTTTTACCTCGAGCAGGCAATCCGACAAGCACCACAGCGAGTTTGCCGGCGTGGAAAAGCATGCCAGAGTCAGTCGTATAAAGTTGAGCAGGCGAGATATCCGAGGGTTGAAGGTGTTGGTGAACGGCATCGATATTGGTGTTGGATTCGCGACGTTTCATAGGTCGTGGTGTTCCTGAGTGGGTTGACCCACGCGAGCCCCTGCTGCGGTTAAAGGGCCCAGGTGCTGGTACGTCCTCGACAAAAATAAGCGGAGCATCATTTTCATCCTCCACAGAAGAGTCACTAGCGATAGCAGTATCTGAAACAGACTTAGAAGATGGTAATGACATAACGAGAGCGTTTTTTTTAATAACAATAAAATTAGAGTGAAAAATAAGAGTGGTGGTTATCAAGATAAGAGAGAGCAAAAAAGAAGAGAGAGAGAGAGTAAGAGGGAAAGAAAAAAAAAGTGACGGAAAAGCGGAGGTTTTTAAGCTCAGTGCCTAAACAAGGTTTCTCATAGGGGAATACACAGAAATGATTGGATATGGAGTGCAAAATCTGGGGGTTCAATTTTTTGTCAATCAAATACATTTCAGCCACCATAAAAAAATCCACAAAAAATCAAGTATTTTAAGCAAATATATATAAAAAATATTAAATACAGAATCATATCTCGTTAACAAAAGGGTGGGAAAGGGTGTACCCAAGTCTATTATAATCATTTATCGTTTAGTGGCTCTTAAGGAACTCCTGGTACTTATCATAAGTATAAAGCTCATCCAGCTGCTCAGGCTCGGTGATCTTGACCTTGGCAATCCAAGCCTCGCCAGTGGGGTCCTCGTTGATAAGATTGGGCTTGTCGGCAAGAACAGTGTTGCCTTCCAGGATCTCGCAGGAAACTGGGGCGTAGATCTCAGAGGCAGACTTGACGGACTCAACGGAGCCAATGGAGTCGCCAGCATCGGCGCTGTCGCCGGCGGTAGGGGTCTCGACAAAGGTGGCATCGCCCAGAGCATCGGCAGCATAGCCAGTGATACCAATGAAAGCCACGTTATCGGGGAAAACGGCAATCCACTCGTGCTCTTCTGTGTACTTGACGACGGGGTCAGCGCTGGCGTACTGAGTGACGGGGCTTCCCTTGGTCAAGGTGTTGCTGGAGGAGAAGCGCACAAAGCGGGGGGCTGCGCGCAGGTACATGGGGGTGACGGAGGAGGCCATGGCCATTCTGGGGAGGGCCGAGCGGGTGGCCGAGCGGAAGACGGAGGCGAGCATTGTTACTTGGGAAGAGGGAATTGAGAAAAGGGTAGAATTGGGTGTTTTAGAAAGAATAGACAGCGACACTTGAATGACGAGGAAAAGTGGAAAAAAAATAGAAAAGGGGAAAAAAGAGAAGAAAGAAAATTTTCTTAAAACCAAAAGGCGGAATGCGCTGAGTTTATATAAGTTGGCCCAGGCCGTTTTTTATCAGCGAGCACCGAGTCGCCTGTTTTTGGGGGGGAGGTGCCAGTAGCTAAGCTGGCAATGAGGTTGCAGGCAGCGTGGGTCGATGAACGTGAAAGAGCGCGCTGACTCGGTGACTTGGAGCCCTAACCCCAGGTAACTCGGTGCACACTGAGTAAAAAAAAAATCACGGCAGATAAGCGATCAGAGACGCTGGGACCAACAGAATAAAAGTCGGAAGTAGAGAAGCAGGCCAGTTGCCTGTGGAACGTCATAAATGATTGGAGGTGGCACTCTCAAAGCTCCAAAACGGGCATTTCTGGCGGTGGTGGGATTTCATATTTTAGTGTCCCCCCAGCGTACATCGCGAAGCCCGCAAATGGGTGGTTAAAAGCGGCGTATAAACAAACACCTACGAAACGTCCTTTGGCAGGGTGCCTGTAGCGCTTGGGTGCTCCACAGTACAACACAGTCTCTAAGTATATCTCAGTACTAGCTACTCCTCCAAAGAAAAAAAAAAATTTCAAGCATCACCACATAAAAAAAAGTTGACACTAGCCAGTCATAAACCACCGAGACGCTAACTCACATCAGTCCCTCTCTCCCAACAACCCACCATATAACCATCCAACATGCTCTACGAAATCGTCGGAATCGCCCGTGCTGTCGGTAAGGAATCCGCTACCAAGGAAACCGTCGAGGTCCTCAAGACTATTGGCAAACAGATCATCGACAATAGAGGCGTGGTCCGCGAGATAAAAAACTGGGGCATCCGACCTCTGCCCAAGATCATGAAGAGACACGGTGACTCGTATCTCTACGGCTCCTTCTTCTACCTCAAATTTGATGCCAGTCCTGGTGTCCAGTCTGAAATCTCCAGAATTCTCCGTGTCGACCGTAGAATGATTCGATCCACCGTCGTTAAACTTGGTGGTGAAAAGTATGCATGACTCTGTTGCTCAACCCATCTCTTTACTAACTCTTTCTCTAGGCTCAACAACACCATGTAAAATAACTCTACCGCTACAACAACCACCCATGTTATGATTTCTTTTTTGTTTTGTTTTTGTAAATAATTCATTATTTTTTTTCTCTTCCTTTTTATTATTTTCTACTCTTTTCTATCAATAACCAGACTTGTATTCTCGCAAAATGATAGGCACTGAGCTTGGCGGCAGACTTCCAAACTCAGTCACAACCTTCTTAATAAAGTCTGGGGGCGCAATGTCATAAAGCACATGTGTAACATGGAGATTGGGCGTAGCCTTCCAGTTCTTGAGCGCTGCGGAAGGCACCGGCAGCCTGTCCATAGAGGTGGACAGATTAATGAGCGCATCGGGCGATCCAAGCTCGTTAAATGTAAATGAATCAAGCAAAACCTTGTCTGAAAACTTGATGGACTGGCACAGAACAACGACAGGGATATTGCGCGAAGAAGCTGCTAAAGCCACCGCAGCAGTCCCCACGCGGGAGTACAGCATTCCGTTAGATAACATAGCATGCGCACCAATCATTACGGTCTTGACATCCTTGAGCACATATGTCAAGCCGTTCAGCAGAGTATACGAGGTAGAAATTCCCACCTTGGACAAAATCTTAGCCACATTCTTTCCTTCAAACAATGGTCGAGAGTCCACTACAATCACCTTAAATCGCTTTCCTTGGTTATAGGCTGCAATTAATGTAGAGAGCACCACTTTGGAAGATGAGTAAGTCAGAATCGTATCGCCGTCATTGATATTGTTAATCGCATTTTCCACAATCACACGATCGGCGTAATCTAATCGCACCCGAATAAAGTTGTCAATCTGCTCGTGTAAATGGTCCTTGGCCTCAGCATCGCTCATATCAATGCCTAAGTTGGTAATCTCTTGCTTGAGCCATCGAATAGAATTTCCCATCGAAATACTTAGTGGTCGTGCTGTCTTAAGATGGTCAATTTGATGGCCCAAATGATTTGTCAAATGCCGTGATAATGTGGTTCCTTCTGGGGTTTTGTAATCGCGAATGACATCCTGGAACGCAAGCAACATAACACGACACCGTTCCGCAGAACCGGCAACATGGAAAGATGCAAATTGCATTGCCAAATATAAAACGGAAGGATGAACCTCTTTATTTACCTCTGCAGCGGAGGTGATGCGAGTCTGCTCAAGATGTCCAAACAAGGTAAGTCGGTTATGACTAGGCTTCTGACTAATCGAGCCGGCCGAACCAGGTGCGCTTCCAGAAGCTCCCGATCCACCATCTCGGCTAGCCACATTTCCTCGAGTACTTTGCTGGGACCGTTTTTCAGAAGATGATTGCTGCTGACCTTGTTGTTGCTGGCCCTGTTGGCCTTGTTGGCCCTGCTTGGCCTGGCGAGGATCTGAAACGGCTGGAAGACCGGCTGCCACTTTCTGGGCAGCGCGTTTGGCAGCTTTTTCGGCTTTCTTCAGTGCCTTTAAATCTTTTGCAGAAAGATTACTGGGTTCGGCATTAGCGGCAGTAGGAGCAGGGGCGGTGCTCTGCGTCGCGGCCTTATTAGCTTCTTTGGCGGTATCCATTATGGTATATGAGCTTGATTTGTTTTTTTTTTTCCTTCTATGTTTTTCAACGCTGGTGGTGATGAGGGTGCTCTAAAAATTAACGAGAAAAAAAAAACTTCAACTGATATGACATTACATTAAAATGTGTTACATTTTTGTTGATTATGTCAGTGTGTACATAATCTTAACCCGACCAATGAAGTGACTAGGAAAAAAAATTAGGCAGAAGGCAATCACAAACCTCCCAAAACCTGCGCTTTTCTCTCTGGCAATACAAAAAAACCCATCTCGGATTTTTGGCCTAACTCTTACAACCCGCATTATTAAATAAAAAACCTACACCAATTTAACAAAACCAACAAACTACACATCCACAATGGGCTTATACGAGGAATTATTAATTTGGGCTACTGTTGGTATGTCTAAATCAGAATATATACGATAAATAGAACCTCTGTTAACTTTTTGTTTATTCTAGGTGCTTGCACTAACGGTCTTGCTCGCGGCATCAGAAATAAGCCTTTGGCCTTCAAGCCACTAGGTTACTTCTACGGTGCTCTTATTGGCGTTGGTCTTGGTTTTGCTGCTGAGTCTGCCAGAGCACAACAGGCTGAGTTCAACAACAGAAAGGTTCAGGCTCTGCTTACCGCCAGAGAGTCGCGACAATAAACTATTCCTTTCCTCTAAGCATTCAATTTTTTCTCCATAACACATCACACTCCAGCAAAGTATCAAGTATTGCATGTTGACATGCAGCTAGGACCAAAATTTTTTAAAAAAAATAATAAAATCCACTCAATTTACTTAAATCACCATTCTCAACTTTTCTTCCTTTTTTTTTTTCTGTTACATAGTAAATAACGGATCACGGCGCAAACATCCCACCAACTCAACTCTTCTCAAGCCCTATTAACGATGACGAAATCATACCATACTTTTGATTTAGATAAATATTAGATGTTAATGAGACTTCTCTTATGAATTTTTTATCCCTTGATATTTGCTAGGTATCAACACTTTCTTCTCTTTGTCGAAACTTATTTGACATTTTGAATTCTATCTTATTTTTTTACCTCTTTAAACCCCTTCCCTTAAATGGCACTCCATGATTAAGCATTATCTTATCATTAAAGTACCATTGCTAACCATTCCTGCTGATATTGAGACAGTTTTAAGGACAGAACTTTGAACGGGATGATAATTTGTATAAAGTTGCGTGCATAACTGTCTAACGAAATTATGAAAGGTGGTATCAAATTTACTTATAGCCGTAAACGTGAGAATGCTTTATAAAGTAGGCCTTGTAAAAAAGAAGAAAAAAACACGAGCTTGGGTTTTGATTGCAATAGATTAGATGAGTTTGTAGAAACTTGTAAAATAAAAAGTAAAACTCATCGGGATATATATAAACTCTACATTTTTTTGTCAAAAACTCCTTCATTGTCGTTCTACTTAAGTTCTGGTTTATTATTTGGATCGCTATGGATGCTGTTTGTCCATAGGATACTGTTCAGCTACTCCTCCCTACATTTTTGACGCAAACCCTGTTCTCCTAGACGACGACCTTTTTGTTTTTGTTTTTATTTTTTTCCCTCTTTGATCTCACCTGCTTTAGCTTAGACTTTTTCCTCTCTCGAGTTATCATTCTTCATCCCATTTTCTTCCAACCCATAAGAAATCCATCCATATAGATAATAAAGCTTTTGCTTTCTCTTTAACTGCACTGTCAGGTTTCTTTCTTACTACTTTGATTTCTTTTCAAGATGGTCTCCTCTTACGAGCCCGGAACGTAAGTCGCTCAATCCCAAAACTACGGAGGCTTTTGCCTCCCTCCCCCTTAATCTTAGTGAGGTGTTCAATTTTATCCAAGACTACGCAAATCAGACAACACGATGCCAAAACATTTTGGTGATGGTGTATAACAACCAAATTGTCATTCGAACCAATCATTTTTTCTAAAGACTTGATCAAATTTACATTATTTTTTCTAGTCGTCTTTTGGGCCATAAACTACCAAAGATCGAAGTTTGGCTCAATGTCGACTTTAACTTGACATGTGGTCATATGCTCATGCAGCTCGGATATATAGTTTGAAAGCACCTTACTGCTTATTCTTTTTTATTTTTCATCACACTAATACTAACAAACTGCTACAGTCGTTGCTGGGTCAAGGATGACAAAGAAGGCTGGGTCGGCGCCTCCGTCGAAGACAAGGTGATTGATGGCAATAAAGTTACTCTGAAACTAACAACAGAACAAGGAACGGTGCGTATTCATTATATTAAAATCTTTTAGGTCTAACATTTTCTTTAGGAGTTAGCTGTTGAAACAACTACCGAGGATATTCAAAACAATAATGAATCCCTTCCTCCCTTACGAAATCCTCCAATTTTAGAAGCCACTGAGGATTTGACCAGTTTATCTTATCTCAATGAACCTGCCGTTCTGCATGCAATTCGCATGCGATATCGTCAGCTTAATATCTACACTTATAGTGGTATTGTTCTTATCGCCACAAACCCTTTTCAAAAAATAGACAGTTTATACACCCCTGATATTATTCAAGCCTACTCTGGAAAAACTCGCGGTGAACTCGAACCACATTTGTTTGCCATTGCTGAAGATGCCTACAGGTATGTCAAAAACATATTTTTTTTTCTCGTTCAAAATCACTAACTTTTTAAGATGTATGCTTCGTGACAATAACAATCAAACGATTGTGGTTTCCGGTGAATCCGGTGCCGGTAAGACAGTTAGTGCGAAGTTTATTATGAGATACTTTGCCACTGTCGAGGATCCTGATCACCCCCGGAAACGTGCTGGCGCCGAATCTATTAATAAAACTGAAGAACAAATTTTAGCTACAAACCCTATTATGGAAGCTTTTGGTAACGCAAAAACAACTCGAAATGATAACTCGTCTCGTTTTGGAAAGTACCTGGAAATCCTTTTCAACGAAAATATCGACATTATTGGTGCAAAAATCAGAACTTATTTGCTTGAGCGCTCCAGATTGGTTTTCCAACCTCCCACCGAGCGAAATTACCACATTTTTTACCAGCTTATTTGTGGCTCCACTCCGGAAGAAAAGGAGACCCTTGGTCTGACTTCGACCGAGGACTTTCACTATCTTAACCAAGGTGGTGACCCCAAACTCCCTAATGTTGATGATTCTGAAGAATTTGTTGCCACGAAAAAGGCCCTTAATACTATCGGAATTGATGATACTGTTCAATCTGATATTTTTAAACTTCTTGCAGCTCTTCTTCATATCGGTAACATCCAAATTACCGCCACTCGTACAACCTCTTCTCTTTCTTCTGATGAACCTTCTTTGACAAAGGCTTGTGAGCTTTTGGGTATCGACCCTTCACAGTTTGCAAAGTGGACCACTAAAAAGCAAATTGTCACTAGAAGCGAAAAGATCATTTCTAATTTGAATCTTCAGCAGGCTACTGTTGTTCGTGATTCAGTGGCCAAGTATATTTACTCGGCTCTTTTCAACTGGCTTGTTCACAACATTAATCAAGGATTGTGCACTTCAGAGATTGAGACTGAGATCAAATCATTTATTGGTGTTTTGGATATTTACGGTTTTGAACATTTCAAGAAAAATTCTTTTGAGCAATTTTGCATCAATTATGCTAACGAGAAGCTTCAGCAGGAATTCAACCAGCATGTATTCAAACTTGAACAAGATGAGTACGTCCGAGAAGAAATTGAATGGAAGTTCATTGAGTTTTCCGACAACCAACCTTGTATCAATCTTATTGAAGCCAAACTTGGTATTCTTTCGCTTTTGGATGAAGAATCAAGACTTCCCTCTGGCTCTGATGAGACTTGGGTTGAAAAGCTTTACCAACACTTCAACACCCCACAGCACAATAAATTCTTCAAGAAGCCTCGTTTTGGCAAGTCTGCTTTCATTGTCAACCATTATGCTATGGAAGTCTCTTACGAATGTGAAGGCTTTATTGAAAAGAATCGTGATACTGTCCCTGATGAGCATCTTGAAGTTTTGCTCAGTACCTCTAACGGGTTCCTTAAGTCGGTCATTGATTTCAATCAAGAGCTTGCCAATTCTACTGAAAAGGCATCTGCTTCTGCTACCAAGAATCGTATTGTGGTTAACAGAAAGCCCACTCTTGGTAACATTTTCAAGGGTTCTCTCATTGAACTCATGAAAACAATTAACTCTACTAATGTCCATTATATTAGATGTATTAAACCCAACGAGGCCAAAGAAGCTTGGACTTTTGATGGTCCAATGGTTCTTGCTCAACTTCGCGCATGTGGTGTTTTGGAAACCATTAGAATTTCCTGCGACGGTTTCCCCACAAGATGGACTTATGAAGAGTTTGCAGACCGTTACTACATGCTGGTTCCTTCGAAAGACTGGACAAACTCTAACATTCAAGATTTCTGTAAAACCATTCTTGAAAGTTGCATTGATACTCAAGACAAGACCGACAAGTACCAGCTCGGTAAGACAAAGATTTTCTTCCGTGCTGGTATGCTTGCTTGGCTTGAAAAGTTGAGAAGTGACCGCCTTAACCAATGCGCTATCATTATCCAAAAGAATCTGCGCATGTTGTACTGGCGCAAGCGTTACAATCTTACCAGGGAGAGCATCATTCACTCTCAGGCTCTCATTCGTGGTTTCCTTGCTCGTCGCAAAGTCCAACAGCTCCGCGAAGAATCTGCAGCAATTAACATTCAAAGACTGTGGCGCGGTTATAAGCAACGTATTGCTTACCAGCAAGCTAGATCATCTGTCATTTCATTACAATCTGTTATTCGCGGCTGGCTTGTTCGCAACAACATCTTGCAGAGTCGTTACAACTCTGCTGCTACTGTTATTCAGCGCACATTCCGCGGTTACACAGCTCGTAAGAACTTCAAGGCTACCGTCCACAAAGTTTGCATTATCCAAGGTTTATGGCGGACTAAACTTGCTCGCCGTGAGCTTGCACAACTCCGCGAAGAAGCCCGATCTGTCACTCATTACCAGGAAGTTCAGTATCACCTTGAAAGTAAGGTTGTCCAACTTACACAAAACCTTACTGATCATAAAAATGAGAACAAAAAACTCAAGGAGGTTATTGAAAGTCTTAATGATCAGCTTTCTGTTTGGCAAAATAAGCATGCCGAATCTACTGCTATTGTTGCGGCACTAGAAGCAAAAACTGAGCACTCAAGACAAACCAATCTGGAAGCGGTGACTGCCATGCAAACACAGATCGATTCCTTGACCAAGGAATATGACCAAGCTCTTCTTAATTACCAGAACTTGGAAAAAGAGAAGCAGGGAATTGAAGGTGCTCTTGCTGAGAAGGAATTAGCCCTTGCTGCTTCTCAAGAGACTCTCCGTGGCTATGAGCAATCCAACACCAGTCTTTTGGAGACCGTTGAAGAACTTCGCAGAAATCTTGATGCTGCTACCGCTAAGGCTTCTATTGGCGCTGTTGAGCTTGGTGTTGCTTCTAATGCCCTTAGACGTAGTAACAAACGTCGCAGTTTGGATGACACCTCGTTTGCTGAAAAGGATTCATCCAATTTCGCTCCTCGTCCCGCGTCCGTCATGTACTCTGATCTTAAACGTCTTGATGATGAGAACAATGCTGAAGCTCAGTTTAACGAAATCAACAATGAGTTGGAAAAGCTTTTGGAGAACTACAAAGTTCTTTGCGACGAAGTTGTTAAGGGTGTCATTAGCACTTTAAAGATTCCTGTTCCTTCACCTTCGGACGAAGTTCCTCCCAAGGAGATTTTTTTCCCTGCTCACATCATCAGCACAGTTACCTCAGAAATGTGGCGTATGGGTTATGTCAAGGAATCGGAAGACTTTCTTGGCCAAGTTATGCATGCGATTCAGGAGACTGTTACCCAGGACTCTGGAGATGAAATCATCAACTCCGGTGCCTTTTGGATTTCAAACGTCCACGAGATTTGGTCTTTTATTTGCGTTGCGCAAAACAATATTGTGTCCAATGAGACACTTAAGGAGGAAATGGGTGTTGATATGTTCCACCAATACAATAGACTTGTCGAGGTTGCGAAACAAGACTTGGAGAATTTGGAGTTCAACATTTACCATGCTTGGATGAAGCAGCTTAAGCGCTCTTTGGACAAGATTATTGTTCCTGCAGTTGTTTTGTCTCAGTCTCTTCCTGGTTTTATTACACCAGAAAGTACCAGATTTCTTACAAAGATGTTTTCATCTTCTAATTCACAACCTGCCACCATGGATGACTTGCTGAGCTTGTTTAACAAGGTGTACAAGGCTATGAAGGGATACTATCTTTCTAAGGAATTCATTAAGATTCCTATTATTGAGCTGTTGAAGCTTGTTGGCGTTAAGTCTTTCAATGATTTGCTTATGCGCCGCAACTTTGCTTCCTGGAAGCGAGGTTTGCAAATCAACTACAATGTTACACGCATTGAAGAATGGTGCAAGGCCAATGACATTAGTGAGGGCATTATCCAACTAGAACACATTATGGAGAGTGTCAAGTTATTGCAACTTAAGAAGGTAACCTTAGAAGACATTGACATTCTCTATGATATTTGCTGGACTCTGACGCCTTTGCAAATTCAAAAGCTGATTAGCCAGTATCTGAATGCCGACTACGAACCACCCATTTCAGATGATGTTTTGAATGCTGTTGCTGCACGAGTAAAGATCAATGACTCCTCTACTCAGTTGATGCTGGAAGCCATTCCTCTGGATGACAGTGGACCATATGAGATGACTGAACCCCGTCCGTTGTCGCGTCTGGAACCTTATGTTCCTGCATGGCTACAAGTTCCTAATGTTAAAAGGCTTTCTGAGATTGCCGAGATTATTAACTCTAGCCCAATGCAAAATATTGAAGAGGTTGAGGAGGAGGGGTATGCGGACGAGAAGCTGTTACTTGGGGGTGGTATGGGTATCGAGGAGGGGATTATCTCTGGGTTTCCCAATGGTGAGATCAATGGTGGCCACCCTGCGGCGGTCTAAGAATAAAGAAAAACAAAGAAGGATGAGAGAAATGGCTGAACGCAAAAATGCAGAAGAACTTGCAAGAAAACTTCAGGAGTTTACGATTGAAATTAGACGAAGAAACAAAAAGAAACAAAAGAAGAAGCCAATGAGCAAAGAAATCTGCAAACCCGTTGAAGAGAATCTGGACCATGAGTTGAAAGAAATACAACCACAACCTGTGGAGCCCATTCTTGAGCATCAGTTGCAACCAAATCCTGAAACAGAGTATTTAAAGAAGAAGAATATGAAAAAGAAGAGAAAGCTAAGGAATTCTAAAGAGCCACCGGCCAAAATGAAACTGGTGGTTGTTTTTATGGCGATGATGCTTTTTCTTTTTTTATTTGCCATTATCACCAACTCACGGGATTTAAGAAAGATAAAAAAATCAAGATGATGATTTCCATTTTATTAATATTTTAATATATATATATATATATAAAAACAGCAAAGTTACATGTAAAATAAATTTTAAAATAAATATAATTATGAAAAAAAATACATCTGAAACATGTGTTTAAAAAACAAATGAAAATTACAAATAGCAGTGACCATTTTTCTTACCCCACCCCTTTCTTTTTCAAATAGGCTGAATGGAATCATGCGAGACGGTCATGAGGATGCAGTGAAATGTAATTGAGAGGATTTTAGGATAAGGTTTGCAAAGGATATTTGAGGATTCTTGGAGAAAAAATACAGTTGATACGTGTCGTCAAGGTTTGCGGAATTCCCGGATGTGCGCAATATGAGTGAAATGAGGATTTTAAAAGATTTAGTTTGGTGGTATCGTAGTAATGTCAGTAACTGCCGAACAGGCATAGAGTTAATCAGTACCAGTACGAAGATATATAAGAGCTACACATTTGAAAGAAGAGACTGTAGATTTTTCTTGTTTATTTTGACTGTGATAGTTAGGATAGAATTAGAAACTCCTGGAATATAGTGGTTTTGATATCTTCTAAAAGAAACTACATTCATAGTCATGCCTGTTGAACCAGAGCGGGGAAGTGCATCGGGAGCGCCGATCTCTGAGTTCCGGGACTTTGCTGGGAAGCAAGTCTGGAGGGAAGAATTGAACAAGTGACGCGTGTGCATCAGAACTTACATAATTGAGTTGGTTATCAGTGGTAAGATTAATGATGTGTGACAGTTACAAAACATTGACACACGTAGAAACCAGTTTGTATAAACACACACAAACAGGCCATCACCACCACCACCACCACCATCGCTACCACCAAAAACAGCCAGCCAGCCAGGGTTTTCCCAAAATTCCCCTTTTTTCCCTCTCTCCTTTTTCTTCTTCACCACCACCACCACCTCCACAACTACACCCATTCCCAATCAAACAAATCTCAGATATAAGCGTTTCTCTTCACGCGACAGCCTTAAAGTCGACTTTTGACGACGACGACGACGACGACGACAAACGACTACGACCAAGCCCCTCAAGAGAACTGAAGCCAACCTGACCTTTTCATTGTTTCTTCTTGCTTATTTGTATCACTTTTTTTCACTAGCTTGCTTGTGAAATTCCTCATCAATTGTCTTCCATTCCCTATCGCATTAATACACCCTTACATCACTATCTTCTTCTCCTTCCACAACAGTTATCTTCAAGATGATGAAAGGATGGACCAAGCGTGTAAGTACCAATCATCATTATTAACATTTCCCTTCTTGTCAGACATTTCTTTCACTATTACACACACTATACTCCATTGATAATCAACCCGGAATTATCATGCTTTATTTCGGAGGGTATCCTGTTTAATATTTAATCATCAAATACTACCAAAAAACTTGACACATATCTTGCGTACACTCCTACGTAAACCATAAAAAATCTGTTCAAATATTTTTTTTTCTCTTTGATTCTTATATTCCAATCCCTTTTTATCTATTTACTCTCTTATTTTTTTTCTCTTCCTGTTTTGATTGATCACATGGCCGCTGTAAACATCTGCAGCAAGCCATGTAAAACTCTCAGATAAACAGAGTATCTTTCTTGTATTCTTTTTAAAACGACATTTCCGGGTCTTTTAATGTGTCATCCACTTTTTTTTTATTATCTCAGTGTTTACTTGTCCGAATATTTTTTTGTGTGGTTTTAGTTATGGTTATGCTGGCAATTTCCGCTCTCTAAAGAAGAAAAATATATAATCTAACATTTTATCCAGCTTGGACGCTCTAAAAGTCACAGCAAGGGAAAGAAGGAGGGAACTGGCGAGAAGAAATCCTCTTCAAGCTTAAGGACCGAATCTTCTTCCTCTTCCCTCAAAGGTGATGTTCGTGAAAAGGAAATCAAAGATCGAGATTCTCCTAAATCTACTCAGTCTTCCTCACAAACTCAACCACAGCTGTCTCAACAGCAACAACCTCACCATACTTCTCAACAACAGCAACCCCAGCAGCAGCAACAGCAGCAGCAACAATCACAACAGCATCAGACACCTCAATCTCATTTACAACCACCCCAGTCTCAGCAACCCAACGCTAACTTTTCAAGCCAACAGCAAAATCATGCTTCCAATTCCTCTAATAACAGAATACCTAACAGAGCCAACCCCAATGGTAAGCCTTAAACTTGTTTTAATTTATTTACAACATTTTACTAATTTTGTTTTTAGAATTTACAAATGTTTCGCAATCATTCCAACCTTCTCAGCATGCACAACCTCAACAATACCCCGTTTCTTATGGAGGCGCCGTACCTCCTTCCTCTCAAAAAGATGCTCAAGAAAATGGTTTTCAACAACCACAAGACCAGCAACAGCAGCAATACATGATTTATGACGGCTCCCAAAACCAAATCTACGCCGACGGAAACAATTCGCTTTCTCCCCCTTATCACCATCTATCTCCACCATCGCTGATAGTAAACCCCTCAGCCCTTGGACTCGCTCCACCTCCTGGAAGCACGGAAACAATGCCTCATGACTTGGAAGCTTTATCGTTCAACAAAAACGGGCCTCCCAGTCCTGGCCGTCTGTCGTTTGAACGATATAGTATTGACGGAATAAAAACACCCAAGCGTCACAACTCGTCACGTTTTGAAATTTCGGAACGACGTGAACTTTTCCCTCTCCCATCTCTTAATGAGGTATCCCTTGGTGAGCGCGATGATCTCTTTTTGAAGAAAGTGGACCAATGTGCCGTCATGTTTGATTTTAATGACCCGTCTTCGGATATTTCAGGCAAACAAATCAAGACGGAGGCTCTTCAAGATTTGCTGGATTATATTACTTCCAATCGCGTTCAAATCACCGACCAAATGTATGCTAGCGTTATTCAAATGTTTGCTAAAAACCTGTTTAGACCCATTCCTCCTCCAGTTAACCCTGTGAGCGAGCTTTTTGAGCCCGATGAGGATGAGCCCATCTGCGAAGTGGCCTGGCCCCACATGCAGATTGTTTATGAATTCTTTTTAAGATTCATCGAGTCAAGTGACTTCAACCAGGGTATGGCTAAGCGTTACATTGACCACGCTTTTGTTCAAAACCTCTTGGAGCTTTTTGATAGCGAAGATCCTCGTGAACGTGATTTCCTTAAGACCACTCTTCATCGCATCTATGGCAAGTTTTTGAATTTGCGCGCTTTTATTAGAAGATCTATGAATAATGTCTTTTTTCAGTTTATTTACGAGACAGAACGATTCAATGGTGTTGCCGAATTATTAGAGATTTTGGGCAGTATTATTAACGGTTTTGCTTTGCCTCTCAAGGAAGAACATAAGGTATTTTTGAGTCGTGTTTTGATACCACTGCACAAGGTACGATGTTTGGGCGCATATCATTCACAGTTGGCATACTGTATTGTGCAATTTTTGGAAAAGGACCCAAGTTTGACAGAGGAAGTAATTATGGGTCTTTTGAGATACTGGCCCAAGGTTAGTAGCCCTAAGGAGGTGCTATTTTTGGTGGAAATTGAAGACATTTTTGAAATTCTGGAGCCTAGCGAATTCGTTAAGATTGAAATCCCTCTCTTTGTTCAGCTTTCGAAGTGTATTGCCAGCCCACATTTCCAGGTCGCTGAACGGGTGCTATATTTTTGGTCTCACGAATACTTTTGCAGTTTGGTTACTGAAAACTCTGAAACTATTCTTCCCATTATTTTTTCGGCGTTGCACGAAAATGCAAACAATCATTGGAATCGGTCCATACATGGTATGATTTACAATGCAAACAAGCTTTTTATGGATACAAATCCACTATTATATGACCAATGTGCTATTTTGTACAGACAATCCAGGGAAGCTGCAGAGTCCCGTGAACAAATACGGCAGAACAACTGGAAGGCTCTGGAGGATCGTGTCCGCAATATTAGTTCACAACCTCAGCAACAAATATTATCATACCAAGAACAACAACCGCAACAACAAAAGCAACAACTTCAGCTATCACAATACCCACCACAGCAACAGATTCAACTGGCACAGCAGTACCAGCAGCAACTTCCTCCTCAACAAGTTTAGCTTTCCATACAATTACCCCTTTTATTTTTTGATTAGTTTGCTAGCAATGATTTTTTTATTCTTCTTTTTGTGTTATTATTCCCCCCTTTTTTTTTCTTCTTTTTTTAAAGCTGGACCTTTGTAAGATTTTGCAGGATATAAAACATATAATGGAGAAAACGGCGTGCTATTTATCTCATTACATATTTAATATAAAACCTATCCAATACATGAAAAAATCACATAACGATGATCACATTATACGTAGCTTGTCGAGCAAAAAAAAAAAAAGCTTTGATTTGAAATTTGATTGATTATATAACAATAGTAGGCATATCTAGCTCTCAAGGGTTGTAAGTAAGAACATGTTTCAATGCTTGATACGATTATTATAATGATAATTTGACGTCTTATATTGGTTCATCTTGAGCTCTTGGTTTTTATTAGATCCAAGTGATGTCAACCAAGCATGTTGAGAGACTGTAAAAAAGATAAATACCAAAATTTTTGACTTGGCTTTGGTTTATTATTTAACATTGCCACCATCACCATGTTTCTCACCCCCTTTTATAATTACAATTCCAGCTATTTAATTTTTTTTTTAACTTACCATCTATCCTTTATACTAAGAAATGCGCTTGAAAATCGATTTCTGTGGTGAAGCGAAGCTTTGGTGGATTGTTAAAGACCCGGCCTCTATTACTATAGAACAAGTGATTTCAGATGTCAAAGCATATCTAGAAAAACTGGGAGTCTTGGTTCACAAAAAAGTAGCAGATTCGGAGCAACAATGCAGCGACTCCGAGCCCAAAGGCAGTCAGCTTATCATGAAGTTCAATGACCATATTATTCCCTCTAACACTATACTTCGAGACGTAATTTACAATGACAAGGCTGTTGAGTGAGTAAAAAAGACAAACAGATGGAGAAGTACCAATGTTTTGATCCATTATTAACTATTTCAAGAATTGTGGATCTCAAGCCGCTTAGAGCCAGAGGATCCGAACGCACAAGACGCCGAAATGAAAGAAGAAGACGAGCACGAAAACTGTCAAAGTCGAAGGTACATCTACTTGTGAAAAAAAGGAAAAAAAAGAACGGCAAAAACGACAGTAGCAGTAGCAGTAGCAGTAGCAGTAGCAGTGACAGTAGCAGTAGCAGTGACAGTAGCAGTAGCAGTGACAGTAGCAGTAGCAGTGACAGTAGCAGTAGCAGTGACAGTAGCAGTAGCAGTGACAGTAGCAGTGACAGTAGCAGTGACAGTAGCAGTAGCAGTGACAGTAGCAGTGACAGTAGCAGTGACAGTAGCAGTGACAGTAGCAGTAGCAGTGACAGTAGCAGTGATAATGATAGCGACAGTGATAGTGACAATGATAGTGACAGCGACACCAACAAGAAGGGTAAAACTTACGATAGTTCCTTGAGAGCTGTCAAACGAGCGCGTTACGAAAATTCCAAGCCAATAGAGTTTACTGATGATTTAGACAATTCTACTCTTGGAGCAACCCTTCTCACGTCTATAGACAAAAACTTGCCATCCGAAAAACTGTCTCATACCAGCGATTCACAAACGAACCAAGATACTCAACTTATGACACGATCAAAAGTTGCATATGAGGAAAAACCCTTAGTCTCTAACTCTGTAAGCACTCAAAAACTGACTTGTGGTATAGAAAATGTTAGCTTAGAGACAACAGAGGCAGCTGAGGAAAATGGTACAGATAATGATTCACAAGTCTCCTGGACGAAAACACGAACACACGGCCAGCTTGTTCTTGGCCAAATTGAATGTAACAATCCTGGATTTTTACGAGTTGATCTTCCGCCGTTTCCTTATGTGAACACATTTCAGGAGCGTGTCGATGAAACACGTCTGGAATACCGATTATTGAACCTCTCGTGGCTTAACAAACTGAAGCGTAAAATACTTGCAAGTCGCCAAGCAGACAATCAACCAGAGAAACAAAGCAACCAACCAGAAAAATATAACGACCAATTTATATATGTTAAGCCTGAAAATTTGCGCCGTGGGGATGTGGTGGAGATTTCAAAAATGGTCCTTGGCATGCAGGGTCCCGAAAACCAGGAACGGGTATACATCATCCATGAAAATGAGACTGATGAACATGGAGAGGGCCAAATCACAATGCAGGTGGCAAAGGTATTTGCGGATCAGGATGCCGAAACGGCAAGCAATTCCGGGTTTTTCGGTTCGAAACAGGATCCCGTCCCTGGATCGTTAGATTTTGGGATTTCCAAAGTAAGCTACAAAGATTTGGGCACAGACGAGGTTTTGATTTTAATACGCAATCGTATAGTGTACCCTAGCACATGGTTCAAAACGCTGTAAATGAGAAAAATAGAATATAAAAAAAACTTATCTATAAAGAGGAAAAAATGTAGTATTGATCTAATGAGCTAAAGAATTAGCAGGGGGTTTAGATGAAGATTCTTCGGGTGGTTCATCATCATCGTCATCATCAGACACAGCAGTTATATCTATAGGCCCTGGCTGTGGTGAATCATTTTTGTTTTCATTAATCTTATCGTCAGTTTCACCGTTACTATCAACATCATTATCGTCACCATCATTATCATCATCATCATCGCTGCTGCTGTCATCGCTACTGCTGTCATCGCTACTGTCATCACTATCGCTATCACTATCATTATCGCTGTCGTCGTCACTATCACTGCTACTACTATCACTGCTATCAGATTCTTTTGAGTTCTTCTTGACAAGAGCATCGTCCTCCTCAGGTGTCAGGATAGTGTAATGCTCTGGAAGTGTCGAGTCTTTTGCAATTACAAAGATTGTAGGGAACTCGACGACTGATCTGTTTTGTAAACTGTCATGTATGCTCTTGGTTCCATCCAAGAGGATTGCCACTGGTGCATTTGCAGGTGTGTGGACCTTCTTAAGGTAATAATTGTAGCGAGCTGCTATGACGGCATCTGTCTCGCCTTCAGAGTTTCCATCTGCTTTGGTATTGTCTTCGAGTTCTTGAATCTTGACGCGTTTGCGTGGGTTCAAATGCAAGTAACGCACGGCTGTTTCTCCAAGAAGCTCTGTTTCGGGTATGTTGTGCGAGACCTTTGTTGAAAATTTATCAGAAAGATTTTCAGCGTCGTTTTTTTTCTCTTCGTCTTTTTCATCAAGAGCATCGCGGCCAGCTGTGAGTAAAGAGCCCAACAAATTTCCATTTTGGAGATCTGTGGTATCTTTATGCTCATCTGTCTTGGGTTGGTCGTCTTTGTACATCCATTCTATTGTCCATGCCCAGTATTTTGTTTTTTTCCCCGAATATCCTGTTCTGTTTAACATGGCACGAGAAAGACTTGGAGGTAGTTGGTATATATGCACGCCGTTAACAGTTGCCATGTTTCTGTTAAATAATTGTGGGGTTGCTGATGTCGAGGCGGTTGAAGGTTGGGTTGGCAATCTCTGACGCTTGAAATTCGCGTTGTTGCTGTTTAGACCACCTCTAGGGCCTCTTCCTCCAGGAGCCATGGGGCCACGCTTGCGTTTTGGCTGGGGCATTTTTTCTGATATGATATTGAGAGAAACATGAAACCGTCGATCTATGCGCTGGATAAAATTGTAATCGCGGTTCAGCTGGTGTTCATCCGACAAGAGCGCACTGCGGGAGCGGTACTTTGAAGGATCGACCTCGCCAGTGCATGACATTTGGGCCTTGTGTTTTTGCGAGCATTGTAGAGAGCAGGAGCGGGTTTCACATGCTGGACAAGTATATATTGGAAGGTTGATATGGCATATTGGGCACAGGTTCTGTAACAGGGGCCGTGATTCAGTTGGAGGATGTGCGGGTTCTGGAGCACTGTTGTCAGGCAGCTCAGTAATTAATGGTCTAGGTTTGTATGTGAATTCTGGATCACTTGAAGAAGGAGGTTCTTTTTCTATGTTTGATTGCTCCATTTTTTATATCTAAAAACTGGGTTTAACTTTAATAAAAAAGTGATAAAAACTTCAAGATAGATCAAAAAAAAAACTAGGACTCATATGTACTGCAGCAGCCTGTAATATACGGTATTTGTTACAATTACAAGTGTCTTACAGAGTTGCGCATTACACCGGGTCTTTTTTTATCGAGCCGCTCTTGCATAGTGCGATTCGGTCGGTGGCTGGCGGTCCACCATAAAAGTGGCAGCGGCAGCAGTACCACCACCACCACCACCAGCCAAAAAATTCAGGCAGCCATTTTTTGCAGCAGCCCTTTTTTTTTTTATGCAGCACAGACACACACAACCCTCCACATAAGCGTATAACAACAGCCGCCTTTCTCTTTTCTTTCTCTTATTGCACAACCACCACATCCACCTTCACTCTTATCGTCAACACATCCCTCGTCTTCTCAATACAACCAAATCACAATGGTACGTCCATACGAAACGGAGTCCTCTGACATATTTCAGCTCATTGTAAAACATATATTATAAGAAGGCCTTTAAAGTATGATACTAATCTTTTTTTTAGTCTGCTCAAAACTCTGCCGGTATCCAGACTCTGCTCGAGGTACGTTTCCACCATACCAGAATTGAAAGCGCTTTTGAAAAACAAGAAATAAAACGATCATAATGTCGAGATGCCAGATTTGAAATACCAGAAACCGTTTATTTCAAATGGGAAATCCTTCACAGCGAGTTTTTTTTTTTTCGTTTTTTCAGATATTAATGGTTCGACACGCGTTTTCTTTTTCATGTTGCTTGAAAGCTTTCATTTTTCATCTATTCAACATCTACGAATTACATGCTAACTTGTGACTCTCTAGGCTGAAAGAAAAGCCCACGACATTGTTCAGAATGCTCGTACATGTAAGTATACATTTTTGAAGATGAACAACCTTTAGTAAAACCCACAAATTTCTAACTTTGGTTTTTTTAATTTCTCCAGTCAGAACTCAACGTCTGAAATCTGCTAAGGCTGACGCTGCTTCCGAGATTGAGGCTTACAAGAAGCAGAAGGAAGCCGAGTTCCAAAAGTTTGAGGCTGATGTAAGTCTGCGAATTGAATCTATTTGCAACCATCTCTAACCGTTTTTTAGCACTCTGGATCTTCTGTCAAGGATGAAGAGGAAGCCAACGAGTCTGTCAAGGCTGAGCTTGAGCACATCAAGAAGCAGGCTGCCGAAGGCCAGGCCAAGGTCATCGAACGTCTCCTGGAAGCCGTCTCCACTCCTACCCCCAAGCTGCACATCAATGCCTAAACGGATCTTTTCACACTTCTTTCCGCATATTATGTTTTCTCGCTAACAATTTTTCCTTTGTACTACCACTAATAATAATACCTCTTTGATGTTTTTCTTGCTCTCTATTCTCTCCTTTTTTTCTCCAGACTTTGAAGCTTCTTTTGGTCTGGTGAAACAACGTAGCCTCTCTCTCGCACATGAATCCTGTCTCCCTTTCACAGTAACACATTACGTAATCTATGACAAACCGTTGGCCATTTTGACAACAAAAACTTACTCTCATCATCATCACCATCACCAACAAAAAAAACCCACCAAAGCACTATGACCTTCCGCCTCTACTTTCCTTTATCCCCTTCCTTCTTTTCTCACCCCTCCCCCCCAAAACATACTACCACAATAAAAATTTCCCTTCTCCTTTCTAATTTTTTTCATTATTTTCAATTGCTTCTTTAGATGATGACTATCTTATAGATTTTGATCTACTTCTTTTTAAATACTGATCAGATATATCCCAAGTGAATTGTTATTTATAATACATATACCTTTTTTTTTTCACTCATCCGTTGGGATATGTGTTCCTTCCCCCACCACCTCAACAATCAGCCGAACTAGCATCGCAAAGAATTTCTTTGTTTTTAAACGACCATATATAATCTATTCTATTTCTTGAAAACTTCCACTTTTTTTTTTTTCAATTTAGCATTGCCATGAATCTTTCCGACGATACACTCGAACCTAATCTATGGTGGAAATCTTCACATGCATGGGCTTCCACGGATCCCACTATTTCACTCGCAACAACCGCCACCCTTCTCATTCCCGCAATATACTTTTTATACCGAGTTCTATCGAAAACATCACGCAATGAGCGACCCGTTCTTTTTTCACTACCAACTCCGGAGCAGGCCCTTCCTCACTGGAAGGGGAAACGACTGTCACCCGTTTCTATACGAGACCCAACCAACCCAACACACATTCAATGCTATTGCCCTGCAACGGGCCAGTTTCTGGATTCAATACCAGCAGCTACAACCTATGACATCGATGAGACGATAGAACGTACCAAGCTGGCTCAGCAAGCCTGGGAAAAAACAACTTTTAGTCAACGACGAAAGGTCCTTAACACAATCGGCAACTACATCAACAACAACCAAGATGATATCGCTAGAGTGGCATGCAGAGACTCGGGAAAGACGATGCTGGACGCTTCACTTGGAGAAATTTTAGTTACTCTTGAAAAAATTAACTGGATTGTTAAGCACGGCGAAAAGGCACTGAAACCTTCCTCGCGCCCAGGCCCATCAAACCCACTCTTATCTTATAAAACGGCTGAGGTTGTATACGAACCCCTCGGAGTTGTTGCAGCACTTATTTCTTGGAACTATCCACTGCACAATCTCATGGGCCCAATAGTGGCCTCCATTTTTTCCGGAAACGGAATTGTGGTCAAGTGCTCAGAGTCAGTCGTGTGGTCATCCAAGTACTTTATCAAAATCGCCAAACAAGCCCTTAAAGTCAATGGCTTTGACCCCGATCTTGTCAATGTCATTGCCTGCTGGCCAGAAGATGCAGACTATCTCACTTCTCACCCAAGCCTTTCTCACATCACCTTTATTGGCTCGCGACCAGTTGCTGAAAAGGTAGTAACTGCTGCTGCCACTTCCATGACACCAGTGGTTGTGGAACTGGGCGGCAAGGATCCTTTTATTGTTCTCGACGATGTTACAAATAATACCAGTACTATGGAAAACATTACCTCTTACATTTTACGTGGAACGTTTCAGTCTTCGGGTCAAAACTGTATTGGTATCGAGCGCGTTATCGCCCTTCCCAAAGCTTATGATTATCTTGTTACTTCCCTCAGTAAGCGAATTCCAGAGCTCAGATTGGGTTCATCTATTGACCAACAAGACGACATTGATATGGGTGCCACTATCACTGATTTAAGATTTCCAGCTCTGGAGGAACTCATCAAGCTGGCCGTATCTCAAGGTGCCCAGCTTGTCTGTGGTGGTGTCCCATATCCCCACCCTAAATACCCTCAAGGGCATTACTTTACTCCAACACTTTTAACCGGTGTCACTAAGGATATGGATATTGCTCAACAAGAGGTTTTTGGCCCGGTGCTATTAATATTTAAAGCCGAGACTGTTGAGGAGGCTATTGATATTGCAAACTCTACTGAATATGGGTTAGGTTGCTCTGTTTTTGGACAGACTAAGTCAGATATTGACACAGTTGTGCATAAGGTCAAAGCAGGTAATGTCTCTGTCAATGACTTTGCATTTTACTATATTTGCCAGCTACCTTTTGGTGGTACCAAGGGAAGTGGCTATGGCAAGTTTGGCGGAGAGGAGGGTCTTCAAGGCTTGTGCTTGGCTAAATCCATCTGCAGAGACAAATTCCCTTTTATTCATAGCTCCATTCCCCGGCCTTTGGACTACCCAATTCCCGACGTAAAGCGAGCTTGGAAGATTGCAAAAACAATTAACGTTGTTGGATACGGCTGGGGCGTCTGGAATCGTCTCAAAGGTCTTCTTGAGTTAAGTAGAAGCGCTTGAGAAACTTTCTTGATAAAAAAAACTCATACCTGGAACTGGTACATCTTTTAACACTATACGTTATCAATGAAACTTTGACAAAAAATAAGGTGTAAAGAAACCTTTGTACTTAGAGGGAAAAAAAAGGGAAGAATTATATAACGTTATGACTACAACTGTAAAAATAAAAAATTTAACAAAAAAAAACCAAAACGATGATTTTATATTAGAGAATTGCATTATCTTAAGTTATCGAGGCTTAACGAATGATGGAGGGGGTGGTTTGGTATGTAGTGAGTGTGTGCGGGATATCGTAGTCTGTGCGTATATTTGGCCACGTCTAAACTAGCTAAGTCTGTTTTTTCCCCCACTTGGTCTGCCACCTTTTTTTGTTACTGAACGTTTTACACATTCGCAACCTCAACGTTCGAGGGTTTATTTAGAATTCATATGCCAAGGTGTCAGTGTAAATATACCATTTTTATAGCAAGTCTTTTTTTTTTCTATTCTGTGCACAAAATGACGCCACGTTGCTCTTATAAATATCCCCAGTCGTGCCCCGCTTGGAGCTGAATGGACCGGCCATACGGAGTTACCGCTGATTTATCTTTCTCATCACTTCACTCCACACATACATCCCCCCGCAATTTAGTTCTTTGTTTTTATCTCATTCAACAGGTGTGTTATATATAAACATCAAGATGTAAGCTTATATACATTTACCAGTAAATATATTGAATTCGTTCATTTCCCCCCCTTACAACAATGTTTAAAAGCCATCCTTCTTTTCAAACACTCCCTGTTGATATTCATTTCGAGCTTCAAGAGTATCTTCCAAATAGCTGTCTTGTATCTCTTTACAAGACTTCTGCGGAACTAAGAAAAGTGTATCAACCAGCGGCATGGAAACACTGCGAGGTGACGTTCTGTTCTACCGATTATCACTCCATACCAATCAACGCAGTCTTCGAGCCCTCAAAGTATTCGTGGTTCAAGAACCAGTACATCAAAACGATTTCTTTCGACACCTTTTTTACAACTGTTGAGGACTTTAATGACTTTGCAGATAGACGTTTCCCATTCGACGAATATCCACTACTTACCGACATCTCTTTCCTTACAGGAAGCTCGTGCATTTACAATTATATCTATTTTCCTAGTAAATGCTCGCCTTTATTACCCGACTATAAAATTGATACCAAGCTTCAGTTTAGCCGGAAACAAGACCCGCGGCAAGGAGACCTGAGAGCCATTTTCGATAACACAATGAAACGATACATGAGCAGGATACAGGTGATAGTCAGTAATAGATATTTGTTTTTCCAGGAACTGCACATGAGCGTCAATATCCTTCGAAAGTTGACCCTAAACTTTGATGAAATCCCCGAGGTCTCTGCTTCTGATCTTTCCAAGCTTAGTTTGGTCGAAGAGCTGTATCTTCATCTAAGGATAGCATATGACTCGACAAGGGGTGTCAACGTTCCAAAAAGCTTGGTTAACATTTCGAAAATCAACCTTAATTTACTGAAATGTGTTCTTAAATTTTGTGGAAAATCCAGTGGCAATAACTATATTCCAGTGGATTCACAGTACAACTTTCCAATTGTAACGGAGATTTACGTTCCAAAACTTTATGATACTAATGATCTCAAACATTTGGTTACTCCTGATCGCTTTCCAAGTGCTAATACTGCCACTTTTCCTGTGATGACTCGCTTTTTCAACTCAAGCTGGGAAAACTTATCTTCAGTAACCATAACCTTTTTTCCGATCCAAATATTTTTACCATACAGTGAAATTGTTAACTCTTTCCCTACTTTGCCAAATGTTACAAGGGTATCTTTGGAAGTGGAGTTTAATAATTTACAGGAGGGAATCAATGATACTCTTTACTCATATCTGAAGGATTACTGCAAGACTCTAACTAGCAAAAGACTCATGGATCTTGGAGACGATCAAATCTACTGCAGCGCTAATCTGAAAAAGCTCTTTAATGAATATAATAAAGCGACAGCTTTTCCATTAAACGAATACCAAGTATCACTATTTTGTAGTGTTATTCATGACCTGACACATAATGTTTTGGACAATGATGGAATAATAGTAGAGTTAGAAAAACTATATTGCCCAGTCAGTGGGATTTTTACCATTTTAGGAGTATTAAATTTCTTTCTAAGTAAAATAACAACAAAGCTACCCTTGACTCAATATCTCTTGATACGAAATCTGAGAGCCTCTAGCTTCTTTTACCCAATGACCAGCCTAATAGATTTATGCTTTGAATCGGAAAATCTTTTACAGGTGTTAATTAAATATCCCATTACTGAAAAAAGACAACAAGAAATAAGAAACGATGGGTTTGATTCTAGATTCGACTGGCTAGAATCTATTCCTTGGACTTATCAAAGAGCTGACAATCGAGAATCTTCGTTATGTATTGATGTTGCAAATAGGAGAACGTTCCCTCGAAATTTGTTGGGTGTTCTAGATGAAGCATTTCCCAATATAAACGACTTGAAATTTAATGGATGGGTATAAAATTAATATTTACAAAAAAAATGTATATACAAGAAAAATAAAAATTCAATAAAACCTTGGTATAGTGAATAATTTAGTCTTTCATAGTTGCGGCTTCAGCTTGTTTCAAGACCTCGGCAAGCGTGTTGCATTTAGCTTTGTAAGCATCCTCAATCTTAGTTTTCACATTGAAAAGATCGGTTTTGGAAATCGTGACCTTTTTCAAAGCCTTCATTGCATCACCTCGAATGGAGGTCAGTGATTTTTTGGTGGGCGAGTTCTTAAAATGTTCAAACTCATGCTTGAGATTCTTGATAATCTCCTTCTTAGTTTCCGAGGTTGTGGGAGGTAGAGGAACTCTGAGAACTTGCTCTTGCTTGGGATCGGGCTGGGGGTTGAGATTAAGATTTGCACCAATGACTGCGGCGACAATATGCTTAACATTGGCAGCGTCGAAAGCAGTGATGGTGATTGTTCTAGGACCCTTCATGGCCACACGAGCAATGTTTTTAACAGGCTCTTCGGTGTGTGCTGCAGTCTTGACAACGACGTTTTCAATGACTGCAGGAGTGTAAATGCCTTGACGAACAACAGCAATGCGTTCCTTGAAATGTTCCACTGTGGCATCCATCTTTTGCTGGAGCTCCGCAATGTTTACGATTTCATCTAATGAAACAGATTCTTCAGCCTCCTCTGCGGCAGGAGCTTTGGAACCGGCCTTGTGGTCCTTCCCCTTGCTCTTTTCCTTGGTGGCCTTTTTAAAAGCAGGCGCAGAAACCGAAAATTGTCGGTTGAGCTGGGCCTGGAAGACTGGCGCTTGTGCCGATCTAGTCAAGGTGGTGCGACTGGCGAAGAGAGCAGCGCGGTAGGACGAATTGACGGCGTTGCCAATAGGTCGGCGTGATGATTTGAGGGCGGTTTGGATAAGGTAGGATGACATGATTATTTGATTGATTTGAAATAAAGAAGAAGAAGAAAAAAGTGATGGTGAACAAAGGTGGACATGAAAAATATCCAAGCAAAGCTTTTCTGTCGAGATCATCTGACCAGATGGATGCTTGGCTGGTAGTAATTATTTACGTAATCAAGCCCAGTTTCAAGCTGAAAACCCTTTTTGAAACGCGAGCCATAACTCCCCCAAAAAGGTTGTGACAAAAGGCGTTATTTCAAACATTTGGACCTCGTTAAATTAACTATATATTCAACATTTAACAGGGAAAAAAAACACTGATAACTGAAAAATCAAAAGTTGAGCGTTCGTAAAGCAACAAAAGTTTTAAACTATAGCCCATACATGTAAGTATATCCGATTCCTTCTTACACTGATTAATCAACATGTGCAAGTTGCCGTAAAGGTTATAAAGAATTGAAGTGAAAATGATAGATTTAGTTTGTTTTCCAAGAGTTCCTTAAAGACCTCGATGAATGAGGACTAATTTATACATTCCTGTACTCCTATAATTTAAGAATCCTTAATAATGTGATGTATAGGAAGTAGTTGAGGGTACACATCATTAAAAGGAGATAGAGAAAAAAACGAAACCGTTCTTGTACCACGAAAAAAGGGGCCCTTGGTTGATAAACCCTGAAATTCTTTTCATGATCTACAACCATTTTCGAAATTAGCAAAAGAAAGAGCAAAAAAAGTGTTGGATTATTTAGACATTAAAGAAATTGTGCCCTATATATACACTTCAAAAAAAAATATTAGTGTTTTTTAGAGGCTTTACGTAGCGGAACATAAAACACACACAGTTATATATTATTTTCTTACCATCTACATTTAGTTAGATTTGTTTATTTATGGTTTCTCTTTAAATAAATTAAAACCAATACAGATAATGTCAGGAACATTTGTACTTCACAATTTAAATATTTTGCTATTTAAATTCCTTTTTTGAAGAGAACACATTGATCCTATTTTATAGCATAATTTTATACGTAGTTAACATTCATTATATCATTAAATAATCGTCAACTACTATTAAAAATAATTTAACAGAGACTCTATATACAACTTAATATACTGAAAACCAAGTGTTGGTCTTTCTATGTTGTTTAATTTAATGAGGCTCATTGTTTTGGTCTAGCCAAAATATCAAATAAGCGTAGGTTTTTTTTAATAAATATATATAAATACAAAATATTTATTTGCAAGTGTAATAATAAGAAACAACATTTTTTCATTTTTGTTTTTTTTTCATTAAAGGCTTTTTTTAAAGACACTCAGACCAATGTAAAAATATATGAATCGAGATTCAAATGTATTATTTTTTGTAAATTTTTTTGAGTAACTGTTTAGCTTATCAGTTACAAGGTATTTACGTCTTATGGAAAAGCCTAATGAGCTTTGTAACGAACTTTTATTTCCTCTTACGAACCTAAATATTGGATGATATGGCACATTTCATCTAATCGGGTATTTATTCTAAATAGTGTTGAACTTTTTTAAACATACTAGTTTACCTAGTCTTTTTTTACTATTAGTAGAGGAAAAAGGTATAATTGAATTGTATGAAATTGATTCTACTTTATATAAATATATCTATATATCTTTTTTTTTTTGAATTATAAAATTCCTATAAATCTATCTACACTCTCTTTCTTTTTTTTCTGTAAATATTTATACAATGTCGACATCACCAGAATCTTTGACTTTACCCGTTACCGAGGCCCAGGACGAAAAAAGATCAATTAACAATCATTGCCTAGACTCTGAAGTCAAAGTACTTGGAATCCCTTATTATGTCAAGAACCATTTTGTTGCCATGACTGGAGAGTTCTGTGGAACCTTTTCTTTTTTGTTGTTTGGTTTTTTCATTGCCCAAATCGCCAACCAAGACACCTCAATTCCTGCCTCAAGTTTAGAACCGAATCTTACAAAACTTCTGTTCATCTCTTTTGGTTTTGGTTTTAGCTTGATGGTGAACGTTTTCATTTTTTATCGGGTTTCAGGTGGATTGTTTAACCCCGCAGTCACATTGGCTTTGACGTTGGTGCGAGCAATTGATCCAGTCCGTTGTGTTATTTGCTGGGTAGCACAAATCATTGCTGGTATGGCTGCTGCTGGCGCTGTTTCTGCAATGACACCTGGCCCAATAAAATACAATGTTGGATTAGGTGGAGGTGCTTCAAAATCTCAAGGTTTATTTATTGAAATGTTTGGGACAGCTCTACTGATTGGCTCCGTTTTGTTTTTAGCGGTGGAGAAGCACAAAGGTACGTTTATTGCCCCTATGGTGATTGGATTTTCGCTGTTTGTGGGTCACTTGTACGGGATTTATTATACCGGTGCCGGTTTCAATCCTGCAAGAGCGTTTGGATCTTGTGTTGCATCAAAGTCATTTACTCATTACCATTGGATCTATTGGATCGGCCCGCTTCTTGGAGCGTTGGTGTCTGTAACGTTGCATTACTTACTCAAGTTTCTCAAGTATGAAACCGCAAATCCTGGTCAGGATTCGGACTGCTAAAATGTAAGAGGTATAAAACTGAGAATCGATTTTTTTTTCTCTTTTTTTATTTTTTGGGGCCATTTAAAGATAAATAACCGCAAATCGTTTTATTAATTTTTTTTGAACAAGTATATACTTCTCTTTTTAAATAATATTTTATATAATCCATTAACGTACACTTGCAATTAACTCTTTTTATAACCAGAAAGCCAATTACGGTAAGTGCTAATACCTAATATTTGACGAGAACAAGAGTTGCCCACATATTCACAAAAATCTATGCATGGAGTCACATCAAATAAAAAAGGCAAAAATAAGACTCAAACCATTTTAGAGAGAGAAAAAACAATTCAATTGATTAAACAAGGTTACGCTTAGTAAAATTCAAAGTTTGAATATATTTATATGAGTTCTTCTTAAAGTGATGAAAAAATAAAATTTAATCACATTTATGTAGAGAATACCACTACTAGTTTTGATTTTGAAAAACTTTAACAAATATATTTGGAATTTGCAACAGTCTATTCAACTATGTTGTGAACGCCGTTTGGTCTCATTTATGGTTGAAAAAAGGAATGTTATATTGTTGATTGGTAATATGCGACTTTCTATTGGCTTAGACTTTAACTGGAAAATTTAAACTTGGCTATGCTATGCTAAAATTGAATTTTAAATCTTTTCCGTGTAACTGGAATCTTTATTTTTTTCAATATTTATTTTTTTTAAGTATTAAACATTTTTGTAAAAGTTTTGAACACGTGAACAGACTCAGAGACGTATTTCAAGTAATTGAACCTGAGTATTTACAAAAGATCCATTGACTCTAGATCGTCATCTAGATTTTTTAGAACTAAAGATAAAAATCACATTAAAAAAATTCAAATAAGTGGCTGTGTTTCAACATTTAACCCATATTTCGGTAACATAATTGTGTTTCTTTAACCTCAAACCAGCTTATGGCACTACGAAGGTGGAATCTTTAGTTTAAAGATATCATAAAAGAAGTTTACTTTAATAAAAATACTAATTTTTTTAAGATATTTTGTGTGAATAGATAACTGCACTAAGTCTTCAAAAATAAAGAGACTATTTCTTTAGTTTTAAAGAAAATATATATTTTTAAAAAAACAATAGTAGATCAATATTGAGAAATTAAATCAAAACCATTTAATTAATATACGTTTTTTTATATAAAATGAAACAACAGAAGTGGTTTAAAGTTGAGTATTTGATTGACCTTATTCTGGTGTTCTTAATCTTATGTAAATCATTCTCCGTAACAAAGAGGTCCAGTCTAGATGAGTCTAGTACGATGGTTATCCCATGTACTGTACACTATCAGAAACAATTTAAATATAAAAAAAACCTATTTTTGTAGGCAAATTTTGAGTAAAAATTATAGACGGGTAGACCAGAAAAAACAAGCTGCAACGGTGAGAGTACCATGTAAGATTGGGAACATTAATTGACCAGGTTGTGCTTATTTGAGTAATTTATCACATTAAAAAGTAGTAGGCTAAAGTTAGGTAGTAGTTTACCAATAGTGCAATTGCAACATGTTCCAAAATTTCTACAACTATAGCCTGCAATCAAGAAAACGGGCACGGCTTTATGTCATATTGTTCACATTTATTTTTTTTAAAAAAACAAATTAATGATTAACTTGAATATTAGATAGATAACGAGACAATAACATCAATATTTAAATAAACGAAACAAAAACCCAGAACAAATAATATGCGAAAAAGAATAATAAATTATATGAAACCTGAAATACCTTTTTTTTTTTACTTTTGATAAAGTAAACCCATGGCCGTTATTGAAGAGCAATTTTAGTAGCTTTTTCAGAGACCTTCTGCAGCAAACCCTTTTTAGGCTTAATGCTGAGAACATCTTGAAACTGGGTGTCATCAACAACACACCATTCACTACCAGTGTTAACCATTGAGTCTTCGACATTTTGTTCAGTTTTGTTAACAGACTTAGTATCGTCAGCGGTCCAGATTTGGTTGACTAACGATTCGATTTCTTCCATTTCCTGGTAGTATTTTTTAATATTATTACGAACCAAAGTCAGTTGCTCTGCAACCAACTTGGGGACATCGATCATCTCTTGTTCCAAGTCGGTGATAGGGGTACTGGCAATAGTTTTTTCATCATCAGAGTCCTTATCAGCATCGTTGCCAGTCACGGAGGTAGTGACGTTGGCGGCAACAGCAGCAGCGACAGCTGTAGTAAGATCTTCCTTTTCCTTGAGTCTACGTTCTTCTTGAGCCTTGTAAAAAAGAAGAGCAGACTTTAATGAAGATAAGGGATCTTGGAACTCTTTAGACTTAACAAGCCAGACCAAAAACCCACGTTCCTTGTTTCTGTAAGAGCTCCAAGAAACACCACTCTCAGGTCGGGCAATGTGGATTTTATATTGGGGGAGGTTCAGCTCAATATAGTTTGTCAGCAAGTCGAAATGATCCTATAGAAAATAGTTGATTGTTAGTTAACACGTGCATTGACAAATAGGTTCTAAGTGAAGATATTAAAGTTTATTTGTCGAGGAGGCGTTGAGAAATTTCTTAAAAGCACTCAGTCTCTGAAGAAACTGTAAAAGAGTTTAAATTTGACAAGTTCACAAATAAAAAAAATTGACATCTATTTTGTAATACTTACTTCAAAAACCCATCGAAGAAAATAGAGATCGTTATCAGAAAGCTCGGATCCCTTAACGTACTGAGGGGTTTCCACTGGCATTATCTCAGCATGAAAGAACGGAGGAGATTGCGTGAAATCACAAGTGCAAGAGAGCAAAATATGGTTGGGATCCATTTTGAAAAAAATCAATTGACAAAACTAAAAGACGACGACTGGAAAGCCTAAAGACTAAGGACAAGTGGTGATCGTTAAATAAATGAGCGATAAGAAGAAGGAAAGGAAAAGAAAAAAGGAAAAAAAACAAGAAAAGGAAGAAGAAAAAAAATCCAGACTAGAGTTAATTATAATCTTAAATAAAAAAAATTTACAGGTGTTCACTACACAATAGCGGAAGACCAGGTTATCTCGCAACAAGCTTGATAAGAAAAAAACAGAGGAGGTAGTAGTTACATTACACAGGACTCGGCGCAGCCTAGATCTATCCAAGAACGACTGGCAGTTATGTTATTTACAAAATCTGAAACAATATATATTTTATTTATTATTAAAATTGCAGTGACAATAGGGATCATCGTTTTCTTGAAAAGCTGGCTAAAAGCACACAAAAAAATCGCTCGAACTATTGTACTTTCTGTTATCTTAACGATATTGTTTAATTGATCTTTCTGTTGTAAAACATGTGTATACGGGGACTATGCATGAAGCCGCACGCATTACATAATGCTTAGTAAAGGATTATTAACAACAACGGTACCCAATGTCAAAAAACAACCTCCAATCCAAGCATCACGACTAAAGGCACGTCCTGCCGCCATACTTGGTCTCCAAAATAAAACTAGTCCTTGTTTTTCCAAATATTATAAACTAAATCTCTACACACTAAAATGTTTCATTATAAATAAATATGCTGTTTTTCAGACGCCACCCAATTTCGCCAAGCTTGTCGAAACCCTCGCTCCACATTTCTCACCCACTGCTGTGTGTCAAAAAAATTGCTAATTTCCCGGTGCTCAAACAAGGTCTGGCGAATTTCTTCAAGGCGCGCGCGACCGGCGCTCGTGCCTCCAAAGTAACATATACGAGATATGTATTCTTCATCTGAACTAACAATCAGTTGTTCTGCCATAGCCTGACCTGCCTGAGTATTAGGGAGCGCAGCTGCAACAATCGACGCTGCAACTCGCGAGCACATTTTATACTTGTATCTTGGGAATGTTACAATGGGTGTTCCTGACCACAGCACATCTGCAGCAGTGGTGTGCGCGTTGCATTCAGGCGTGTCTACAAACACGTCACAGGCGCGAGCACGCAAGATATGCCGACTTTTTTCAGCAATGGGGGTAAAGATGATGCGGTCAACAATACTTCGATCGTTGGTCCATCGCATGGCTGTTAGTTTCAGATTCTCCTCCCCAGACTTTGGAAATTGCAACAACCACAAGTAAGCATGTGGAAGCCTTGAAAGAATTTGCAGCCACACCACAAACGTTGTAGGGTCAATTTTATACAACTGATTGAGATTGCCCATCAAAAATGCATTTTTAGGGAGCTGGGGAAACAACACCTTGCGGACTTCTTTCCGTACCATATTTTCCATTTCCCAAGTCAAATCACCGGCAATAGTAAGCATTTTCTCTAAAAGAAGACTCTCCTCCTTTTCTTTTGAATTAAATGACCCAGAAACTGTCTTGTCTGTTTCGCCTGCCTCATCATCTTCTTTCTCTTCAACCAAGTTATCGACTCGTGGAATTTTTGGTGCCGGTGGTTGATGCTCCAGAAATCTAAACCTTTTGCTTCTTGATTTGTCTTTTCCCGAAACATTTGATGGAACCTCGCCCGTTTGTGCTTGCTTGTTTCTTTGAATACGACTATCTAATGCACTTTGACGATGGTCACAAACAAAAAATGATCGCGGCATGTATATGATTTTTTCCCTATAAACCCACTCGGCGTCATTTTCCTTTTGGTATCCAATAGAGTACTTGTCACCTAAAAGATAATCACACCATCCACCTCCAAGCGATCCAGCAAATCCAATTAGCGATACTTGAACTGGGCATGGACGAACCGCAAAAATGTCGTTACGGGCCCCACGTGTAAACCCATTGAGGTTTACCAAAATATGAACCCCATCCATCTGAATTTCTTTAACAATTTGCTCAGAACTCCAGCTACTAACGTCTTTGAACTCATGGCTTTCTGCTTCGATTTTCTTTCGATAGGAAGAGTTGTCAGATGGCGTGGTGGCATAAACGATTGCATGAATTCTTTTTCGATCGTGAAAACCAAAAACACTTTGCATCAAATGAGCCAATGGATGATCCAAGAAATCAGAAGAAATGTATCCAACAACAAGCTTACCGACATTATTCTCTTCCAGCTCTCTTTCCTTGTCGCTAACTCCTTCAATTGGCTTTGGAGGGGGTGGCGGTGGAAATACATTATCTGGAAGCCACCCCTGCATCAATGAAGAAACTGTGATCCGAATTGAGGTACGCTGAGAAATCTGTGATATTTGTGAGGCGTTGAAAGGAATAGTAAATGCATGAAACGGTAAAATTGTTGTTGCCAAAGGAATAGGTAAGCCAGATGGAACCTTAGGTCGGGGATAATTCGAAGAGTCCTTTTCAACACCTTTCAATCGGTCAATGTACCATCTGTGCTGGCTGACCGCTGTAGCATGTTGGATAAGTTCTACGATACGAGTTCCTTCATCTTTTTTATTCATGAGCGAAATCCAAATATTTGCCCAATGATTCTGGATTGAGGTATCGTGGGGACTAGTACCTTGCAGCTTGATTGAGTTTCCTCCGATGGCTTGAGCGACTTGCGTGATAATTGAAGGCTTTCCCTCTTGAAATGCCATGACTTCAGATTCAATGACACCGAGACCCCATCTTCGAGCTTCTTCAATTTGTTTGTCAACAATCCCAATAACGTTAGATACCCAACCATCTAGTCTTCCAAACACTAATCCACCATCTGCCGTAACTGCCACTCTTTCCCATCCCCAATTTCCACGCCCTTTCCAGTCACAAACAGAAGATCTAGAATTCGCCAATCCAGACACTGCTTCAATGAATTCGGGTGAAGATTCAACTGCTTTTTGGTAGTAATGAATACTCAGATCAATTTGGCCCTGATCTCTCAAGGCTGAAGCCAAATTGGTAAGTGCAATGTTAAAAGTTGGATTACACTCAACTGCTTTGGTGTACATTTCAATCGCCTGCTTTGCCTGGCCTTGACCCCTCAAAAGAGATCCAAGATTTGTGTAAATGTGAGTGTTTCTGTTGTCAAGCAGCAAACCAAAATTGTAAAATTGCATTGTCAGCGCATGAAAACCTTTTGGAGGAGAGGAAGCCGATGGTTTTGTACTAGTGTTGCTATTTGAATTAGCATTGGTTCCAGGTTCAGGAGAAAGTGACGATAGCAAAATGCCAATATTATTTGCAGTGCTGGCACTTGGATTCAGTGAAAGTGAAAGCATGTAAAGTCCCAAGATATCGTAACTTGTGGGAACGTTTCCATTTAAATATAGAATTCGAGTTGGAACGCCTGAAGAAATTCCGTCTTGAAAGATTTTTGCAAGATTCAAAAGAGCATTGCTGACGACCACATCTACCGAATTTTGTTGAACCTGTAGTGTAGTGCCTGTGTAGCTTTGTTTACTTTTTTCTTGTGGGCTAGTCGGCGATGGAATTTGTTTAGAACTACTATGTTTTTCGTTTTTAACTTTATTCTTAAAAGTATTTAGACTTTCAGTTGTAGAGTTTGTTTTGCTGTTTGAAGTTGAGGACTTGTTAGTTTCGTTAATAGAAGCAATATAAATACCGTTATTGACTTTAATGTCTGCTTTGTATTTTTCCCACTCTGGCGTGTTTGCTTTACTTGGGAGTTTACCCATAGTTGGAAACATGTAATATTTGCAAAGAAGAGCTTGTCGAAAAGGAATAATAAAGAGGCTTGAATTGGCCTCACCACCTTCCAAAAAAAAGGCTGCATTATTGTTTCCAAAAATACGATGAGTACTGTCACAAGAAGATGCGGGAGTATTTTCAATGACATGTTTTTCAGAAAGCTTAACAGCACGAGATATTTCTGAAATTAGATTGGGGATAAAAAGCTGCGAACCATCTTCAACGTTTGCAACCGATGGAGTATTACCTTTAGCTGTAGGCCCTTGGTTAACTTGTCGAGAAATTCCAAGCATTTCTGAATCTATAGGGTCTTCTTTTAACGCTAATGCAATGAGATTGGAAAAGGTGAGTGCTGATTCATAAAACATTTTTTTTGCCGAATAAGTTTCACCAAGCGTATGATGAAGAGAAAGGTACTTCCACCATTCATGTGGCGTCTTCTTGACATCCTCCAACTTTAATGAATTAATCGTTTTCAAGAGAAAAGGAAACACATCATGCTGTCTTTTTTGACTATTGAGCAAAGTAACAATTTGATCGATTGCATCCCAATAACCAGGTCTTGCAGCAAGGGCTTGCATCCAGCAGCTTTCAGCATAAGACTTTTCTCCATACGCATTATATACGACACCGATACCAAAATTTCCCTCAGGATTATTAGGTGAAACTTGTAAAACTTTCTGAAATGAAAGAAGAGCACGTTTGTATTCATTTAACGCCTTTAAATCTGTTAGTTACAAGGTATTTATAATTTAGTTAGGAGGGAAATGTACTTACATTAGACATGCTGCCAATAGTCAAAAGGGAATTTTGATAGAGAGTCAAAAGATCCGGCTGTGGGCCATTTGGTGATGATTGCGCAAGCATCAAAGATAAAACATGTGCTTGAATTATATCAAAGAGTGCTAGGCACCCCGAGTATAAAAAGGGCCGCTTCTTCTGAGCCAAAATTTGAGCCAAATGTTTATCATTAACGGCGCCATTTTTCATACTTTTTGAGGTTAGAGTAGTGTAGATAACCTCATTCCAACATTCGAGACAATCCAAGACAATGGTCAAAATGGTGGTGTTGATTTGATTTTGCTGAAATTGCTGATATGTAGTACAAGCGAGCTCAAACATGGACTCAAGTTTTTGAAGATTGTTTTGCTTTGTACTAAAATAACTTTGTGCCGTAAGTTCATACTCGGAAGCAGTAGAGTTATCATTGTGAGTTGGGCTGTGAGAAGGAAGAGGAGTGGAGAGGTGAAGTTGGGAGTCGGTTTGTTCTTGACCTTCATACAGTTTATAGTGCGCATTACTATCTGCAGGGGTGTGCAAACAGTGATTAAGCTTTTGCGAGGGATTTTGTTGTCGCCGACGATGATCAAAATTATAGTTTAGGTCTTGTTCTTGCTGTCTTTGCTGTGATATACTGAAATCGCCTCTATTTAAAAGAAAGAAAAAAACAAAAATTGTTAATGATGAAATTCATACGGGGTAGTTTACATCCAAAACAATCACAAGGCTGAATACAATTATTAAAGTCTGCAACGTCCCTGAACTGACGATAATATAGAAAACTCATTCTCTTCGGTGATTTTAAAAATTTGGACATTAACAAAGCCAAAAAAAGCATTGAAAACTTACCCTTTGTATTGACTATAATCAGCGATAGTCATGGTGTTATTTATTGGCGATTTAGGATCTTTAGAAAATTCGGCGTCTTTTGTGCTTTTTGAAGAATTAGACGTAAATGAAGAATTCCATAGCTTCTGAGAAGTTATGTGGTGGGGATCACGCGGTTCTTTTTTAAATAAAGATATGTTGTTAGATGGTGAAGGTTTCTTTCTAGGGGTGGATGATGGTGATGAAGAGGACTGTCCTGAGTCGTGTTTTTGTAACTGAACAGATCCCATTGTGTTTTTTCAACTGCTGATTCTAAAATGTGATTTAAATCCCAAGGGTATCTAATCTTTAGTTGATCAGAAAAAATGGATTGTTAAAAGCATAAACCTGTAAGAAAAGAAGACAAATTTTAATACAGAGTGTTTTATAAAGGGTAAGAGCAAAGTTATGATCTTTAGAGACTAGATTTTTTAAAAGTTAGAAGAAAAATAATAGCCAAGGTAGGGAAAAAAGAGAAATAAAAAAAAAGAAAGAAGAAGAAAGGAAGATAAATAAAAGAAGAAGAAAAAAAAGGTTGGAAAAAGAAAAACAAAACCCTTTACTAAAATCATCAAGGTTTAAGAGATTTTTTTGTATTTACTTACTGGAAGTTTTGAACTTTAAGACTAATTAAAGGCAGGTTTCCATTAATAATGCGCTAAAAGCTTCTTTTTTTAGTATACGGGAGATTCTATTCTTTTTTTTCTCAGATTAAATTGAAAAATTACTGCCCATGAAATGTAAGCAGAATGGTGGTTGAAAATGATTTGGGACGGAGTGCATATATATATATTTAGATATTGTTAAAACTTTTTTTCAGTAGATTGTGCCCCGTATGCGACATAGACCCACTTAGATCAATTAGGGCGGCACGTAGTTTGACTTAGAAAAAAAAACCTGAGAAGTGCAAAGGTGCAGACATTTGAACGAGGAAGACAAGGATTAACTAAAAAACTCTCGAGGCAGTGCCTATCGGTGGTGCACTGCGCTGCACAGTAAAGTCAAAGTGGCAAGGTGATAATCCGCTTTACAGAAACAGCTGTCAATTTAAAAGAAACAAGAAGGTATATAAGTTGTATGATGTAAAATCACAGTGAGAGAGAAAGAGGGGAAAAAAAATTTAAACGTTAAAAGAAGATTTGCTTCTAACCAAGGCTAAGTCGGAGATTTACTTTTCGGAAGTTGGAAACACTAAGACGTGAGCAAACAAAAAAAAACCTCACAAAGAAGTTTCGCGTTTTTTCCGTCATTGTTGACGGCTGGATTAAACTTGGGAAGAACAAAAAAAATCAATTGGTAAAAAAGCCTTTGGTGATTATGGCTTCATCGCGATGCCTTTTGCTTTCTGATATGCGTACTTTAAAACCTATGATATCATAGCATGATACTTCACTACAGGTATTGCATGTAACCCTCCGTTCAAAATCATGGGATTAAATAACAAGCAAAAATAACGTTTTCTTTCTATTTCTCATATGTATCTCGAATAAATATCAATGACACCCGTTATTAAGATATAAATAAAAGGTTTTGGTTCAATTCAAACGACTGTATTGTTTATAATCATGCAATAATAACTGAAGTTCAGTTTATTTTAAGTTTTTATTTTTTTCTTAAAAAACCCCCCCTTCCTCCTTCAGTCAGATACCCTTTTACAGTTTATTTAGTATTTAAGGCGGTGCTCATGATGGTTTATTCCTTTAAGACATAAACTAAGTTTTCCTGCAATAAAACCCCGTGGGCTTTTCTCTGAGCTGTTTTGCAATCACTAAACCAGTCTGTCTTTGTGTCCATGTATCTTACAATAGTAGCAATACTTAACCGTTGTCGAGTTTTCTGTGTTTTCAGATGAAAATAATGCTGTTTAAATTGTATATCGTATTACTCTGCATAATGAAATTAAAGTCTTTCCACCGATAGATTTCTCTCCCAGTTATCATATCTCTGATCTTAAGATTGATTCGATCCTCCTCTTGATATCTGGTGTTCCTTTGACTGTGATGCAACCTCTCTTATAATTAAAGTTCTATCGCCACATGCAGTCCTATAACCCTAACCACTTGTGTCACGGGATTTTATATTTTCACGTGACTAACAGCAACTTCAAACATTTTTATAATCAAAAGTTAGATATGTATATACTCTTAATAAATTTAAAATAATAATAATAATAATAACTTGAAATGAAATAGCTCAAATTCTGATACTTCTAATTTCATGCTAACACAACAAAGACGGCAGGAAAGCTAAAAAAAACGATACTGTCATTTATACTTATCTTTGTCACGTGGAATAATAATTGTCAATGAGGTTAGGGTTAGAAAAAGCTAGTAGTAGTTTGGCCTAGACAACAAGGAACGCACCACTAACATTACAGCTTAATGAAATTTCACAAATCAGTAATTACTTTAACAAAGAACGGCTTCCATTTAGACTCAAATGCTCCAAGACGGATTTAGGCAAATTTACCCTAATAATTTTTTGGTTTCCAGGAGAAATTTAACCTGAAATTTAAGCACATATTTTAAATAAAAACCAAGTTTAGAAATAAAACCATAGTAAAAACACAATTATTATTAAACATTACTCATTAAATCATTAAAAAATTAAATATCTAAAGAAAAAGGGCACCGCCAATGATACCAGCAGCAGCAACAACAGCGCCATTAATGGCAGCGCCATAAGAAGCACCATTCACTTGGGGGACGGTGGGCGAGATAGTAGCATTGTGGGTGACAGTCGCGTTGGGAGCAGACGTGGTGACAGAAGCAACAGAGCTGGTAGCGATTGACGATGGGGCAACAGTGCTAGAAGCAATGGAAGAGACGGCAGAAGAAGAAGAGTCATCCCACAAGACACGGAAAATAACATTGTACTTGGTATTAGTAGTGGTCACATCACCAGAGTAGATATCATAGACGCCGTTTTCAAGGACAGCAGAAAATCCTTCAGTGCCATCTGCAGAAAAGTAAGTTCCATCAACATCAAAGGTGGAAGGAGTAGAGGACAAAACAATAGACTTGTCAGATGCAACAGCCAGGTAAAGATCAGTTCCCTTAACCTTGACGTAGCCCTCACTGGTAAAAGTACCAGTAAACAAATCAGAAGAAGATCCAATAATCAACTTGTCGTTAGAGATGGCGGGAGAAGAAAGGTGGACAGGAGAACCAGAACGAATCGTGAGAAGTCCGAAGCTAGCGCCAGGAGTAAAGGCGGCCTGAGCAAGAGCAGCCATAGAGGCAACAGAAAGAACAATGTACTTCATTTTAGCGTGTATTAAGATATTAATGGAAATAAGCGAGCGTGTGTATTATAAAACAAATAACTGGAATGCTTTGGTTAAAAAGTAATAAAAATAAGAAAAAGAGATGTAAAAAAAATGGAAAATGGGGAATTTATTGTCAATTTATAAGAAAATCCACGGACATGTGCGATTTAGTTTTTAGCAAGCCGGGTTTTCTGGCTGAGGTTTAGTCACGGAAGAGCAAAGGCGTGGTTTTTGTGACGGCATCGAACCCAAGTGATAAAAATAGCATCAGATTGTAGCTTAGAACGGCTGAATAGCGTCATAGCATCAATATGAGATAATTGGCAAGGATTGTTAGAACATCATGTTCTATTCTCTAGCATTAAGAGCGTGTGGATTTTAGTAGCCATTCTTACTCCCAGTTGCCTTGATGCTTCAAAAAGTGGCGGGAAATAACAATTGATGAATATCATCATTAAAGGGTTATTATAAATTTGCATGGAATGTTGAACCTTTTTTTAATATTATTTCCTCCAGAAATATTGAGATACCCCTTTATTTCGGGAAATTAATACTGATCATTATTACTTATGTAAATGATTTTCTTATTTTTTCCAAGCTAATAATGATTTTTTCTTTTTTCAAAAAACAGAATTTCTAATAGCAACTTACTTTTGTACCATATTTACAACTTTTTTTAAATCTTCAAGTATTGGAAATTTTTTAGAAAAAGCACAACGTTGCTGTTTTATTGTGTTATTCTTATTATTATCATTTGAAAACATACTGAACTCTTGTATTTTACACGCATTATGGTTCATGTAGTTTCTAGCTGAATATCATCAATATGGAAGTTGGATTCTTTTCAACAAGTTAATAATTTATTAATTAGATATTATTCACTAAAACAAGTTTTAAATCCTCCCAGAACTTCAGTAACTGCAAGGGTTCATTCTAACCTACGAGTTAGATGTGCTCAATATACCCCGCGTTTCATATACCAAATGTTTATTATTATTTACATCTATATTGCTTTAAAGTAATTTATATCAAGAATTTTATATCTCAAAAATATAAAATTCACTTATTTGGCAAACTCCGTGGCGTATTTATGAAGAGCACCCAAGCTTATAGGGCCCGATAATGTCGGGTCATCTAGTGCTTCAACCACCGCTTTGGCAACCGTTTGAGTTGAAAGAACAGGACTGGCACCCGTACATTCTTCAACTCCAAAAATTTTTGATATATTATTTCTCAAAATAAAGGCATTACCCAAATAATCTCTCAGTGTGTTTCCTTTCGAACCGTTATCAACCATAAATCCCGGTCTTAAGAAGACCGATCTGATGCCTTCAACGTCTGAAATCAAACTTTCAGCAGCACGCTTAGACTCAATGTACTCTTCAGGTGCAAACTTGTTATAGTCTTCTGCCGAGATGTAAACAAAGGCATTTCCCTTCTTAGGGCTTTCCTCATCCAAACCTTGTTCTTGCTTAACCTTGGAAAATTCCTGCGCTAGCAAAACAGCCGATTCTTTGTTGAGTTTTTCAAATAATTGATCATTGCTAATGTTGTGACCGGCTCCCGGTGTTTTCTTCATGGGGTTGGCTGAGCTAGAAAAGGGACTAGTAAATAACGAAAGCGGTGACTTTGAAATTGTAATGTCTTTGGCAGCCTCCAAAATTTTTGGAAACTCGTTACAAACGTCGCTGTTGACTATGGTTTTATACCGTGAATCAGGGAAAATAACACCAAGTGAATGAACAACACCATCGGCCTTCTCAAGCTCCTTTCGGTAGCTAGCAGGATCAAAAACATTGGCTTTTTTCCATTGAATTTGAGAAATTGTTTGAAGAGGAAACCCCTCCAGTTGATCTTTGCTTAATTTTCCCGATCGTCTTTTTTATGTTAAATGGTTTTCTGGTAGAAGAAAATAAAAATGAAAAAAAAAATCACATACGACAAGGAAGTCACTTTCCAGCCAGCATTAAGTGCTGCAACACAAATGTGCTTTCCTAATTATCGTCAGTAGAGTCTCTTTAATTTCTCTCATACAGAGTCTACTTACCAAGGAAACCAGTGCCACCCAATACAACCAGTGATTTAGGAGCCATTGTAATAAATAATGAAGTTGAAATTTAAGTACTAAAAAGTGGAGAGACGATTTTTGATATTTGAGAGTTTAATGCTAGTACTGTGATTACTGTAAAAATCCATTGGCCATTTGTCGTGTATCAGTGGGCTGCTAAAACAGTATGTAATTTACTCAAGACTGCAATTTACTTTGTCATTTTTAAGAAGCTGTTATTCATATGCTTATCACGGCCCTGGTTAATCTCTATTATCGCAACTTCTAATACTTATATTAACTAAAAATTTTGTTTTCTTTACTATTATTTATTAAAAACAAAACGATTTCCGATTGCTTACAAGTATATTTGAGATATCGGAATAGATATACTGAGATATAAGGGTTAGGGTATATTTTGGATTATTTTGCTAGGTTGTCACTCTTTTTTTCACATCCCTATCCGTCCAAGTTTAAATCGTTACATATTTTGTTCTAAAATCAACTTAATCTTTTACGTTTCTTTTCATAAACAATTTATGAACTTTCTTTTTTTTCAAATTTGACTTTAAATAGCTGCAAGTAGAAGATGAACCTTGAAATATACAATGAGTAGTAATTCCAGGGCCAAGAAAAGCACAAGCTCTTTTTGCCGGTCCATATCCAATTCTCGTACTTCTCCAGCTAATTCCGAGACTAGCTTTGGAACGAGCACTCGAAAAAAGCAAACGATGCAAACAAAATCAATGTTAATAAATGATTTTCGAGATGGATTTTCTGACGATGAAGACGACGTTAATCATAGAGAAATAAAAAACGTCTCTCGTGTATCTCCAGCGATCTCACTCCCTCCAAAACGCGGAACAGCTCAGATTGACTCCTTAAGATTGGATCATTTTATATCAACGGGTGCAGTAAGCAAACGCCAAAAAATCAGTAGAGCGGGCGATGTTGGTAATGTTTTAAGGCAAGATGACGACTCGGATGACTATTCCACTACCGCTTCAGAGTTGACCGACACAGGCGAAGAAGAAAAAGATACTACGTACGACAATGAAGAACACAATGATTCATGGATTGACAAATACGCTCCAAAAAGCATTAAGGAAGTGGCTATCAAACCTTCGAAAGCCAAAGAAGTGAGGGCTGCAATTGAAGATATTGTTTCACCACGCTCCAACACTAGAATTTTATTATTGACCGGGCCTGCAGGTACATCAAAAACAACCATTTTGAAGACTACATTTACCGAAGTTTACAAAAAATCTCTTCATACCCCTAACTCTGGAAGCCACTCCGGCTTGCCAAATAAGCCAGAGATTATAGAATGGTCAAACCAAAATACATATATTCCTCGTTCAGCGGTAAAACTTTTTCGTGAGTTTTTAACGGGTGTGAAATATGTAGGAAACAATAATGATACATTAATAATTGTTAAAGATCTTCCAAATTTAACAAATGTATCAGTTAGAGAAGAATTTAACAAAGTATTGCTTGAATGGCTTCATGATTCCATGATTCATGATGAAGGTGATACCCTTACTTACAAGTCTCCCTGTTTGGCAATCATAATTACCGAAGTCGAGATTCCCAGTGAATCCGATGCAAGCAGCAGAAGCTTTGTTTCTAGTTACATGAATCCAGCATCCTTGATTGCGGAGCAGATACTTAAAAAGGAGGTGCTGTTAAATCCTCATCTTAGACGAATAAAATTTAATAAAGTAATCAAGACACAGCTGAAGAAAATGCTGCTGGCAATTGAAAAAGATGAACCACATGTGTTTTCCAAGGTTCTTCGCAATGGAGGTGATGTTGATCAGAGCATAGAGCACTTTGCAACGTTTGGTGATGTTAGAGCTAGTATTGCAAACTTTGAATTTTGGGCAAAAAGTTTTGGATCGTTACACAATTCTAAGGGAAAGGAATCTAATTCAAATGATATTCTTAAACAAATGCGTCGGGATGTTCACCTTGATGCCTTCCATGCTGTTGGTAAAGTTATTTATCGATCAATGAATAATAGACTAGGAGAACCAGTCAATGACAATGAAATCATTGTTGGAGATATCGTTGATGACTGGGGAGCCAACGGTTTAGGGGATCAACAAATGATGGAGAATCTGCTTTTTGAGAATATGCTGCCTTTGAATAATCATTATTTAGGGATTGATCTGGCTTGTGAAAGTGCAGAAGCTATGTCAACTGGTAACATTATGACTTCTCATCCTATTAGATATGCCAGTTCCAGCAGAGTAATAGCTGAGATTGCTTCCCAAATAGAGGTTCGAAGTCTTCGTTACGTGTTGTTAAAAGCTTCATCCAAGTGCGAGGGGAATGTTTCCCGAAGATTTACTAAAATGAAGGGATCAGTTTTGTATCAAAAGAAAAAGGAAGCTGGAGTTATAAATCTTGTTCAACGACTGGAAACGATGCAAATTGACTGCGCCCAACGAACTGGGATAATGATTGGGCTGGAACCACTTGTCACTTATCAAAAATTTTACAACGACCTTATCAAAAACAATAAACATATTCCGTCGGAAGTTTTCGAATCGATGCTGCCGGACAGCGACGATGACATGTTTAGTGACGAGAATAATAATGAGCAATTGGAAAACCCCCCTAGTATAGCTACCGCTCAAGATACAGTACTCGACGATTTGCCACAGCTACCTCCCTCTCGTGTTAATGAAATAGAGCCTAGTTTTGACGATTTTGAAGATGATTTTGACGATGAAACTGTTCAATTTTTACACCAACATTTGACACAAACTATGGCCTTTCCACCTACAAATTAATGTAAATATTAGTTATTAATTAATTGATCACTTGTTAATTGATTGAGCATACATAAAATGAGCTTGCCTTCTTCGAGCTTTTGCCCAAGTGTATTACATAATATATTACAGATCATAGAACCATTACTCAAAATAAACCTATGTAGCAAACCACGATATCATTTCAAATCAGCTCAAGTATTCTCGAAATTAACGGGATTTCTCCAAAAAATGGAGCAATAAAACTGATTAGGTGATCGATTCTGGATAACTAACTCAAGGGACTAGTTAAAAAGTTGAGTAAACACAAGATTTTTTACTTGATCACTGGCTGCAAAAAACGCATATTGTAGTTTCAACAAGCTTCAATTTTTCTGCTTGCCCTTCGTCGCGAGATCTTGAAAAATCTGAAATGAGGGTTCTTGACATTTCTCAATAAGACTATGGCTTAGTATATTGAAAATCCTTTCATTTTATTCAAAAAATAAAAGCTTTAATACAACAACGAATAGATTAAGGCATTTAAGCCAATTGAAACGGGGAGTTTGTAGTTCATCCTTAGGCAGTTGCTTTTACTTTGGGTTTACTGGAACTTTGAAGCTTGTACTCCAGTTTTCCAATACATTCTTTCAAACCAAATACTCTTAAACTTTTCAAATCTTTCTAAAGACTTATCTTTGACTGGTTTCACTTGGGCACCAGTTGAGTAGTTTTTTTGTTGATATAGTATCCAAATTTTCTAAGGAAGTCTAACACACAACAAAAAACTTGTAATGGGAGAACCAAAAAAAACCCAATCCTTATCCAAGTTCATAGTTTTTTAAACTCAACATCTTGAAAAGTGAATATACCCGTTGTTTTAATATAATCAGCTTTATAAGATCCAATTGAATTGAACTATTTTTTAAATTACAAGACATGAATATATCGCAAATAATAAACATTAAAAATAAAATGTACGTTTTCGAGTCTCAGTAGAATACAAGATGGAACTCCTTTCTATTCAAAAAAAAAACACCACGCGACTGCTGTAACGATTTTTTTTTATCTTATTAATCTAAATAAAGAACGGCTCTCTTCTTTTTTGTTCATTATACAGTCCAGATTTACAAGAAACAAAAAAGTATAAATAAACCTGTTTCCCCCTGTTTATTGATTTTTTTTTCTTTCTTCTTCCCATTCACTTTTTATAACTTTTTTTTTAATTTTTTTCTTAATCTTATTCTATCAACACACAACACCAATAATACATATTTCTTTTAAATTAATATAATAATACAACAGCATCAACCCTGCCAGGTTATTATGTCTTGCAACATTAGTACTGTACAACCCACTAGCCCTAGTACCAACATCAACATAATAATGGGCCTTTAGATGTTTATTCCATTCGTAGAATACGTAGAGGCATTATGGTTGAAGATATCCATGATCGGTTAGAAAATGATTAATTACCCGCACATTAAAAGTTTTCTCAGACAAGCCGAGTGACCATGGAGAAGTTAGACCGGAAGCCAAGGTGGAATAAAATGCTCCATTAACATCGACACTGGCATGGGTAACCTATCCAACAGCTATATGAGAAGATGACGGCACTCAATATTTATATAATTATAAACGAATACACAGCATTACCATTAACAGCCACAACATCATCCATTGACGACTAAGTTTTGCTATACCTTGAGTTAAAGATATCCATGATCGGTTAGAAAATGATTATTACCCGCACATTAAAAGTTTTCTCAAACAAGCCGAGTGACCACGGAGAAGTTAGACTAAGGATCATGTAAAGCTGGATGACTTTTTACATCAACATCGATAGTACCCTCTCTCATGCAATACTTATCAATACCCTTTTCATATATCCATTTTCCATTATCTATATTCCCCTTAAGTATTATCCACAAGTGATTTAATTTTTAAATATCTTTAGTTGAAAATATCTGTGATCGGTTAGAAAATGATTAATTACCCGCACATTAAAAGTTTTCTCAAACAAGCCGAGTGACCACGGAGAAGTTAGACTAAGGATCATGTTGGAGACCACCTGTTTTCAAGTTTTATGTGATTGTTTCTCCGTTTTACCCCCTTTTTTTTACTCGAATATTTCCATGAATTTTTTTTATTAGTCTCTTTTTTTAACTCTTTAATCATTACAGTCATTACTATTTTTTATTGATTTAACCATAAAAATAAGCACCTTCAACATCTTACTCTATTCAGTAACATTATTTTCCATCACACATCAAATCTTATAGTTAACCACTTTTGGTTTCTTTTTACGGTTAACTGAAAGACTTTAACTTCTATCAAACTTATTTTTCTTTTAAACCCACCCCACGAGCCTTTTCCCTAAAGATTCATAACTGAAGAAGACCATATTATCATTTTTTCCCCTTAGTTTACACACCTAAAAATTTTTTTTATTTAAACACTAGCTGGGCATCATGGTATGACTGAATATATATTGAACTTTTTGTTTATTTTGTTTTTCCCAAATTTTCCTTTTTTTTATATTTACTTTCGTGATGACTTTTAAAACTTGTCATTTTCATTCATTTTGATGGCTAACTGCTCCAATTTTTTTTGTCAGCCATTCTTAACTTGAGTTTGCCCTAATGTTTTTAAACTCTTTGGTCTTTTAAAAAAATATGAAACATTTCAGATGTATACTTTTCTTGTCACCTTCACCTCGGATACCTATTATAAACTCATTTACCTTTGTTAATTCTATTAATTTTTCTACTTAGAAATGTTTTGGTCATCTTTGTGGGAAAGCAGCGGGTTTGTTAATACTACAAAACCATCGTCAATTTTTCAATCGAACTTCAAGTTCTTAATGGATTATTTTGTTGGATATAGTACAATTGCACTCTAAGTATTGATTTCCTTTCTGAAATATTCGAGCCACTCAACTTTTAGTGATTTATGACTCTAACTCTTCAAAATTCAAAATTCACTGAAGCAAAACATATCTGAGTTATCAGATAAGTTATTTGAAAAATCATAAATAAAACTTCTTCGTCTATTGAAATCGGTTTCTCATACTCTTTCACCATATGTTTATGCTTTCTTAAACCTTTTTCTAGTTATTTTCATTTTTATTTCTTTTGATTTGATAAAATTTCCATAACTTTTTTTTAGAATTTTCAATTGCTTTCTTCATTTTGGTGATGAGCTTATCTTGATTTTTTTGTTAGTACACCAAATTCCTTATTTTCTATCATTTTCTCTTTTTTTTTCGGCATATTTTTTGAATAAGTACAAAATGGTCTTATGGAAGTTCACAAGAATGGGTGATAGTAAGGTATTATTCATTGTCTTATTTCGTTATTGACTTTGACAATTAAATTTTCATCTCCGTCAACACTGTATGTCAGAGCAATTTTTTCCGGCACATTAGTAACAGAAATGCTCAATTTTTGAACGAAGCTATTTTTATTTGCAATTGGTCACTCTGAAATATATTAAATAGCCAATGTTTGATTATCAGAACATGTCACAAAGACTGCTTTCTCAGATGGAAGGCCCGTTTGCTTAGGAACTAAGTTGCCAAACATTCCCGTATTCTATTAACAGTTGTTAAATATGTAAGGTTTTTTTTAAACTGTGGTATTGCTCTTTATGCTACCTGAATTAAAAGCAATTTTTATCGAGGCTCCTTGTATGTATATATCGTTACAATTGGAATATAATCGAAACAGTATTTTTTTTATAATACAAAACAAAGAATAGATTTTTAAAAAAATTTTTATAAAAAAGCAGATTTTTTTTTTATTTTTTTGAAATTAACGTTTAAGCAGCTTGCTCTAGAGCAGTCTTGAAAAAGTCAGGATCCTCAGCAATAGATTCCTTAATAATGTCAAGACCACCCTGGAGTTCGCCATTGACGTAAAGCTGAGGGTATGTAGGCCAATCTGAAAAGGTCTTGAGGCCTTGGCGAACGCTGTTATCCTTCAAAATATCAAAGAACCCGAAACGAACTTGGTTCTCACGCAGCAGCGCAACCATCTGGCGCGAAAAGCCGCACGCTGGAGCGGCCGGAGTGCCCTTCATGAAGAGCATGACGGGAGCGGCGTTGACCAGCTTGGACAGACGCTCATTAAGCTCAGCCTCTGTTTCTTCGTGTTCATCTGCATCAGCAGCATTGCTTCCTTGTGTCTTTTCCTGGCCTGCAGCAGCACCAGTGGCTGCAGCAGATTGTGATGCCGCCACAGAAGATGCTGGGGCATTGACGCCGGCGGATCCCGCGGTAGGAGCAGTCTGGGAAGCAGGGCCGCCCAGGCTTCCGTTTCCGGTAGCGGATCGCGCAGCAGAGGAGGTGGCGAGCTGGGACTCGATGGCGGTGGCGAGTTCCTTGGGATCGGCGCCGGAGAGCTCCTTGAGAATCGTGGCGTCGCGGACAAGCACAAAGTAGGGCACGGCAGAAACGTCAAAAGACTCGGAAATGTCAGGGAAGTCGTCCGCATTCACTGAAAGGAAAATGGCGGAGGGGGCAGGGGTTCCTTCAGGCGAGGCGTGTGCGTCGGATAGAGACTGGAAAACGGAGTTCATTTGGGCGCATGGCGCGGCCCAAGGAGTGTGGAAGTAAATAACAACGAGGGTCGAGGGATCGACGGTAGAAGCTAGCGAAGCGAAATGCTCATCGCTTGTTATTGAAATAACTGGCATGATATATATATTTTATAGAAGAAAAAAAGTCTTTTCTATTATTATTTTTTTTTGAAAAAAAAAAAAAAACAGGCTAGATGAAAATTGTAGGTATTTGTAATACACAGAGAAAGGAAAGAAAAAAAAGGGGACCAGATGGATCCAATATCATGATAATCAAAAATTTTAAACGTAGGTTTGGTAGGAGCTAGAAAGTCTTGTGTAAAGTCACGTGTGTGTATTATATAAACATTATATAAGGACCGTTATCGGGCACTGCAGGGCCGAAAAAGTGGCGATGGGAAGGTTAGAAAGCCGTTTTCAACAAAAAGGAACCTTTCAGACATTGAAATTGTATTTTTTTTTTAAAAAAATGTAATGATTCAATGAATTCTTATTTAAATTGATTTATGCTCAATCTGTAAAGTTATGAGAACGGAGTCTTAGAAGCTCTCAGTATACCACACTTCTATATGGCCAGCTTAAAGACCACTCATCAAGGCCTGTTTCTGGTCTCTATTCTTTTTAATGTTCTTTTCACGCTGGCGTTCAGACAACTCCTTCTCGGCCACAGTATCCTTATACTCAGCTTCGAGACCTAAAGAGTAGGCAGCTTCATCTGAAACCTGGGCATAGTCTGGGTGCTCTTCCGGGCCGGCAGATTTCACCAAGTCAACAATCAATGGGTTGTTTGCCAATTGAGTGGGAAGAGAGTTTCCATAGAGCCACTTAAGACTCTGAGACAAAGCCAGTTGGCCCCAGGTGGAGATGGGGAAGGCTTTTGCTCTAGAAAGACGAATATGGGAAATTGCCTCGTCGAGAGCAAGCAACTTACCTTCTTCAGTCAAAGCCTTCTCAGAGTTGATGACTTGCAAGCGTACTTCAAGATATGACAAAATCTTGCGGAAGATGGAACGCTGCTCTTGTTTGACACTCTTACCAAGATGGGAGCCAGAAGTGTCTTGCATGTGACGGATATCATCAATTAAGTCACTATTGTCAACCGTAGGGATTTCAAACCGGTAACCGTTAAAGCCTGGGTAAGACGAATCGTCGTATGTAGTCTCATCGTATTGGCTACTAAAGTCATAGAGCTCGTATAAAAGCGCAATTGTCTTGCCTGCACTATTTATGACTTCTCCACTAGGGCTCTTAAGTAATTCGACAATTTCTGGCAGAATGTCTTCAATGATGTTGTTGCGTGCAGCAATAGCGCCAAGAACCAGGGAAACAGATAAAAGGGCTGACGAGGTAAGAACCGACTGAGAGGCAGAGGTAGATGAGGTGGTGGCCACGTCGAGAAGAGCACGCACCTTGTCTTCCAGGCCGAATCCTTGACTGCCAGTGTTGATAAAAGATTGCAACAAGCCATAGGAGGTGGCCAGAGAAGCGCGCAGAGCCGTGTCGCGATCATCGTCAACAATTATGGCAAGCATGGGCCCCAGGACTTTGCCTTGGATAAACTCCACCGAATCTTCAATTTCGAGGGCAGCCAGCAAAGTAAGGGCTTTGGCAGCAATGGCAATTTCTTGGGAGGTACGGCCCGTAGAGAAGGACTTCTCCAGAACCTCAAGATTGGAGTATTTAAACATTGTAGGATCATGTTTAGCAGCAAGCTGGGTGCAAATTCTTTCCAGGGCCGACTGGCGAAGAGACTGGGATGAGTGGCGGCGGTCCTTAGATAAGATATCGTAATTTACATTGTACCCGAGCGTCTTTCTAGCTTCTGAGGAGGCAGACTGTTTAGTGACTGGGACGTCAGCTTCGGCGGCCTCATTGACATACTGCATGACGGCAGCATCGTACTCTTCGGTGAGCTTTGCAGAGTCCTCAATGTTTCTTGGGGTGGATGTTCCCGACATGAGTTGCTCGACAAAGTCATTCATTTCGCGCTCAAATTCATCTTCCCCGTCACTTTGTGGGCGCGAGGATGTGACAGATGAGACGGGGCCGCTGTTCTGGTTGCGGCCGAGACGAGTACCTTTAGGGCGAGCGCTGTTGCGCTTAATCATTTGTTGGGCAACTTGTGTTCTGTACATTGTGGGACTTGGGGCAATTGATAGATAAGTGATAATGTGGTGTAGATAAAAAAGATAGAGTGGTTTAAAATAAAGGGAGAAGCAATTGATAAAGAAAGAAAAAATATTAAAAGTGGAGGAAATTGTTGTCTTTTTATACTTTTATATATGAAGAGACTCTACAATTGCTCGTCTTTTGCTTTCTTTGTCCAAGCTGTTTGAGCGTTTATATTAGGGTGGGGGAAGTTTCTCTTCTCCAACAAACCAGCTGATTTTGTCTTCAGTTTTTTTTGGTACGACCACAATGCTGTTGATGACTGTCCCGCAGTCATTTCGAATAACCAGAAGTCTTGTGGCAACGTAAAAAGAGAAGCTGTCCTCCCCTCCCTTGGGAATTGGGCAGCAACCAAGTCCTTTGAATAAAAAACTTAATTCTCCCAATTGCACTCTTCGATTTCATTTTTTTACATCCTTACAACCCCCTCCTTCTCCTCCTCTTGCCTGAAGACCAAATAACCCCGCGTACAGGTGGGTTTTCTTTTATTACATCTTTGGCCGCTCTAACCCAAAATAAGCCAGGCTGAGGGGGAGGGTGATCAGATGGGCATCTCGGGACTCATATATACTCCCCATGACCATACTTACACGTAATTACATCATTGCGCCCACCAGCGGCTCCTTCCGTTAAACCACCCGCCTGCCTCCTGTGTTCGATCCTGGACGCGGCACAATCTTTTTTAGAAATACTCCCGTTCCATAAAATTTTTTGGGTGTTTTTTAGAAAAAAAAAAAGTAACAGCTCAACCCTTCCATCAATCTACCACGCTAAACTCCAGCTTTTGCTTCACAATTGCCTTGGATCCTTAAACATTTCAATCATCTGTTCTCTACAAATTGATTCCTCTTTATATCCTCAAAAAAAAGGCATGAAAAAAGCTGCAGCTCGGCTTTTGACTCGCCATCACCCGTACCGATCTATTGTGCACTCCATAGCATTTTTTTCTTCTTCCTTGTTCAACACTCACAGTGCTGCCACCGTAGCTGAAAATAACACAAACCACTCCTTACTCTTCCATTCTCCAAGAATGAACTTTGCAATTCCATACACAAAGATCAACCCGGAAATCTACCGGCCAGGCGAAACTGTCAAGCTCACTCTGCAGTTAACAGACCAAGAACAAAAGATTCGCGATCTGGTTGTACTCTACTGCAAGCACTACGACGAAACCCACAAAAATACCCAGGAAAGTGCCGGCGACTCGGCAGAGCCCTCGGGCCCCCTCGTGGCCCGTATCACAGGAGGTTGGGTCCGCGACAAGCTGCTGGGCCGGCAGTCGCATGATATCGACATCGCCATCAACTCCCTCACCGGCTTGGATTTCGCCGAAGGGATGACTGAATTCATCGTAAACCACGGAGACGTATTGACGGCACACGGACTTGGGCCCATAGAACCCCGCAGCATCCACAAAATCGAGCGCAACCCGGAAAAATCCAAACATCTCGAAACTGCCACCACTAAGCTTTACAACCTGTATATCGACATTGTCAATCTGCGCTCGGAGGAATACGCAGAAGACAGCCGCATCCCTACCACCATGGCTTTTGGAACCCCCGAGCAGGACGCCTTCCGAAGAGACGCTACCGTTAACGCCCTCTTTTACAACTTGCAAGAGAACTGTGTTGAAGACTTGACGGGCCAAGGTCTCCAGGACCTGCGCGAGGGTATCATCCGCACCCCACTACCCCCCTTTGAAACCTTCAATGATGATCCTTTGCGTGTGCTGCGCCTGATTCGCTTTGCTTCCACCTTTGGCTTCCAAATTTCCTCCGAGACTCTCAACGCCATGTCCGATCCACGCATCAAAGAAGCCCTCATGCTTAAAATTTCGCGTGAGCGTGTTGGAGTCGAGCTCACAAAGGCTCTTACCTCCGAGCGGCCACAAGTCTGTCTTTTGCTGCTTCACTACCTGAATCTTTACGATTCTGTCTTTTATCTTCCAGAAGGATACCATCCCAAAAATATCAAGGGCTCGGAGTCTGTCAAGCTACCCCCAGATAATGTAATTGAAGCTGTGGCTTCAGCCAAAATAGCGTTCCACAAAGCACATCCATACTTGTCCCACCAAGTTTCCAATCCACAACCAGGCGCAACTGAGAGCGAATCAAACGTTGCAGCCACTAAAAAACTTCATTTTTGGCTCGCCATTGCTCTCAACCACCTTGAAGGAATTCTCGGTGCAACTGATAAGCCGCGTGAAAGCCCGTTGATAGCTCTTGCTGCCGCACGCATCATTCGCGTTGGCATAAAGCTGTCCTCTAATGATGGTGACACGGTTGCGCGCTGTCATCTCGCTCACTCACAAGATTTATCTTATTTTGGCGTACCCTCAGCCACTCTTTCGGGGATGGACTACGTCCGCGGTGCTTCTCGCAAAGAGCTGGGCTTGCTGGTGCGTAAGTGTGGCCAGCAATGGGGGCTTCTTTTCCTGTACTGCTTGGTTAAAGATCTTACGCTACTGTACGAGAGAAGTGGGGCTGCTGCTGAAGAGCTAAGCGAGAAAGGTGTGGAGCCCCAGGGTACGGCTGAGGTGCTTGAGTTTTATCACTCGCTGGTGGAGCGCATCTCAGAGCTTAAACTTGTTGATGCGTGGGCTCTTAAACCGATTCTTAACGGGAGGGATGTTCAATCTGTGTTTGGTGCAAAAAAGGGTGGCCCATGGCTTACCAACGCGCTGGCTGCACTGATTGAGCTTCAGCTCGAGAAACCCGACACCACAAAGGACTCTGCTAAGGCCTATCTTTTAGAGCACAAGGCCAGACTCTATCCCGAATAAGGTCGACAGTCATATATTTATTGTGAAACATAACAAAAAGCTTTCCATTAAAAGAAAAAATAAATAAAATTACAATAGTGAAATAGTTTTACAAAAGTTATGAGAAGAGCCACCTCAGTTTCTAAAAAAAAATTAACCCGGGTCGAAGTTTGTTTCAGCTGTAGCAATGACCAGTTCCACAAACAACACCTAAAACTATTCCTATTACGATCATAATGATGATCATTACAATGCCCAGAATAACCCATTTCCTCGATAAAAAGTGATCTGAAATAGAAGCAAACTCGAATGAGTCTTCGCTCGCTCTTTCGATATCTCTGTGGGCATTGTTGATAAGCTTCTCGGTAGCCTGGACTTGTGCTTCTTGTTCAGCAACCATGGTATCCAGCTCGTAAAATAACTGCGCCAGTTCTTCTATTGTTTTTACAAGTTGTTGAATGTTCCCATAACGTATCGCCATTTCCGCCATCACAGCTTGAATCTCTTCATCTCGGTCCCTATTTCCAAGCTCAGGGAGAACCACTTGATTCCCACTATTTAAATTCTGTAGCATCTGAGATACCGCGTTTTTCAGTTCTTCTGGAGTAGCCTCGGGATACATCTCCAGATATTGGTTCTTAACGTTTTCTTGACATTTTTGATTGTATGCTACTTCTATGCTCTGGTATTTGTGCACCGCCGTTTTAAATTGGTCCTTCAGGCCTTCTGCTTGTATCGATTTGCTTGGGTTTTTCTTGCTTTTATTGACGAGCTGCTGAATACTTGTTTTCAGATAATACGCGATTCCGTTATTTTGGTTTGTCAGGCTTCGGATTTGTAAGTTGATCTCTTCAATTTGATCCATATTCATTTCGCTGAGCAATTGCTGCTGCAGGGCATCGATTTGATCAACTATATCGTCATATTCAACAATTTCTTTCCGCACCTGATCCACATCTACTAAATATAATAGCATGCTTTCAGATTCATTGGGTAATCTCGTTCCAAAGAAGTTTATAGACGACCGGTTTTCCCTGAAAATTGAAAATCGGGGCGAATGTAATAGGCTTTTATTTTGACTTTTTGACATTGTGCTTATAACTAGGTTGTTTTTACTAGTCTGGTTTAGATTATTTTGATTATGGTTTTAAAAAAAAGATAAAGCAAAAAGAACGGCTTTTGGGCTATTTTATAAAAGTCGATAAAGCAGCTTAAAATATTATTTAAGCTACTTCGGGCATTATTATTTGAGCTACTTTATTCATTTTCCCATATTTTTTAAACAGTTTATCCACAGAATACAAGATCTGGTTCGTTTAAATTTACATTTGCAAAATGCACTGTTATATCAAGTATAATACTTGTGATAAACCGTTTTTTTTTTGTTTAAAAGACGAAGAGTGTTTATTATAACCCTTTATATATATTATACCAAAACAATACAAAAACAAAAAAAATATACTTCTCCAACAAATTCTAATTTACTTCTTTCCAAAGCCGCGAGCAATTGCACTCTTAACCACAAAGATGGTACATCCAATCATTCTAAACCCAGCCATGAGAGCTGTGATGATAATCAAAATGAAAAAGTAGACAGTTGATCTATCTGTTGTACCCGAAAAACCAATGCTTGTCACAGACTGCGAGGTTAAAGCGGCAGCAAGCACAACGTTACAAAGAATCCATAAAATAATCAGATTGGTTCTGAAGGTTCTGCTCTCATCATCAGGATCGGGCTTCTTTTTAGCCTCATCTTTATCATGTTTGTATGGCTCTTTGGCACGCTCCATGACGGCCAAGAATTTGGTGTCAATATCATCTTGGGGTCTTTCGTATTCTTCAACAACCTCTGCTGTGCCATCCTCCGCTGTCTTAGTTACTGCACTGGGAATATGATCAGGTTTGTCGGCACCTTTGGTACCCCAAGAGACATCGTGCCAGTTGCAAAAGGCAAAAACGTTGATGACTGTAGTGAATGAAGGCATGATGAACGAATACTGGATGAAACTGTGAATGAGATGCCAAGGATCAAGGTAGATTATACCAGCGTAGATGTACAGACCATATGTTGAAACCAATGCAATAATAACCAAAAGACGAGCATTTCCATATAACGATGTTGTTTCAAAGAAATCACTTTGAGAACCATTGAAAGCACTAGTACACAGGTAAATGGCAACAACCAAGGCGTAGAACTGAATGACACCAAAGAGAATAAATAGGGTTGTGAACTGCTTCTTGGCGCCCTTTGGTCTATTTCCAAGAGCTAAAAGGAAGGAAATAATAATGATCAGCATGTAGATGAATCTAATAATCAGAGCAATAGCCAGGGACACATGATAATTCTTAAAAGGAAACGGTGTGGAGTTGGTACTTGTACTAGTAGAGTTAGTCTCGCGTTCTAGGATCGTTACAAAAAGATCTCGAACAGCAAGGACTCGACTAGTAGTACTGGATGAAGAGGACGAATCTGAACTGCCTTCTTTGTTGGGATTGGCAGCCAATTCCAAAATAATGGTAGTTGTCAGATAATAAGAAGCCAGAGAGAACCAAGTCATAATAATGTTGATGAAGTTATAAAAAAGTTGGATATGCATGAAGAATGTTCGGAGCAGGTTGTGGCCAGTGCGATAGATTTGACCAAAGTGCATCATGGAGTACAAGGTGGCGGCAAAGGAACCGTTGATCCAACGACGACGCTGAGAAATAAACTCATCAATCTCCTCGGGAACATCTGTCTCAGCCTTGGAAGCCTTGACGTACTTCAAATGCCACTTCTCACGAGCTTTGAATGTGATTTCGAAACAAAGAATACGATCCTCAGCTAAAAACATATTTCGCTTGAAAATGTTCATGCCGTTCAAGCCCTTGTCACCTAGTCTCTCAGCAAGGGAGTGGTCACCACGGAAGTATTGCTCCAAAGGACGGCCCTGGAGAGCTTCGAAACGATAAGCAGAGAAAGCACCAGGAAGAACCGAAATAAAACCAAAAGTGTCTTCCAAAGGTTTGTCAAGTTGATTGGAAAGTTTGTACTCAAAGTTTTGAGCGGCAACAAGAGGGTTGAGTAAGTATTTACCGCGCTTACCCAACATGGCATGGATTTCACCACATGCACCACCGACATTAGGACTATTGTAGAAAGCTCTCCAAAGGTGGACAATGGCTCTGGAAGAAGGCTTTGTACCGGCGTCAATAAGCACACAGACGTTAGGGTTAAGAACAGCACCAAAGGCATTGAAAAGCCATCTGTGTGAGTTAATTTTTTTCGAGTTTTCTTGCTTCAAACACAGGACATATTGAATGGGGGGGATTGTGTATTTAGTGCTGGATCCTTCAGAGGGAGTAATGACTTCAAGATCAGGGGTAAAGCAAACCTGCGAGGTGTACTCAAAGATGTGAGCAACAGTTTCTTTATTGTTAATTGCCTTCTTCATAACACCATCCTGGTAAACACCCATAGAGGCAAGAACATCGAGCACATCCTTACGGCAGGGTTTGATACCGTCCATAATAAGAGTAACAACGATTTTCTGCCAAGGCTCGCCATCTTCATTGCGCCAGAACTGAGACTTGTCAGCACAAAAGTGATGAACATTTTTCATGATACCAGTGAGTGTTCTGGCAGTCAGGATCTTGTCTTCCGAATAGTAAGTGACAGCAATCAAAAGCTCTGTGCGACGACCAGATTCGGCAGCGCGAAGAGTATAGTTTTGATCCTTGAATTCGTCAGGATCACAAGTGCAGGCAGTGTAGCGCATGTGAGTAAATTCTGTAGATCCGTCCTCAAGATTTCGGTATTTAGTTTCAACCGCACTCTTGACAGGTGAAGGCACGGGGAATTCAACAGAGTAAATACCGTTGATGAGGTTGACTTCTCTTTTTGTGTATTTTTCCGTATCAGCTTGCTCTATGTGCTGACGCATGTTCCACGACTCCTCAATAAGATCATCTTGAAGAAGGGAGTTAGGGTCCGGCATGCTAAGTCGAGCACCGGGGAAAGAGGTGTCCTGGGCAGGGTATGGAAAGTAAGCATTTGCGCCTTCAAGATTGGGAACGGGATAATTAGGAAGATCGCGAAAACCAGTGTTGAAAGCAATGGGGATGTCGCCGTCATTATCCGACATAGGTGTTGGTGAAAGATACTGGGGGTTTATGTTGGAGTATTGGCTATCAGAGAAACCGGGGCCCACAGGTCTTCTTGTGCTTTTAAATCTGTTTAAGAAGCCACCACCGGCGCCATTATTGCCCGTGTCTGGGTATGGGAGGTTTCCTTGAGCATTGAGATTTGTAAGGGGGACATTGTCTGAAGCGTCGTAGTTTGTACTGTAGGGGTCGTCTAGTCCAGCAAAAGTTCCGGAGCCGTAAATCTGAGCAGAATCAGTAGGAGTCAATAGTGAAGAGCGTCTGGAATCAGCCTGGAATGGGTTGGAATCGGGAATGGGGAGATGAGGCTCCGGACGATGGAAGGAGGGGCTGCTAGATGTGTTATCACCAAAGGGATTGGCAGGGTTAGTGACTCCAAGATTGGATTCGGACGGATTGAAGGGGTCATTGGCTGGGTAAGGTGTTCGGTACTCAGTGTCTGGGTATGGAGTTGATGAATTGTGGTGCTGGACGGGCTCCGGAGGCTGTGGAGCCTGGGAAGGCTCCGGGGGGTAGGGAGCTGGGGTAGATGGGGCTGAGAACTGTTGTTGCTGTTGTTGTTCACGGAGCATTTCTTCATGCTGCTGCTGTTCTAGCTGGTGAACATAGTCATCGTGTGATTGCTGTTGATCCTGGCCCTGGGGTTCGCCATAGTTAGTGTTTTGAGCATTAGGATCAAAAGGGTTATTAGGGTTATTGGGGTTATTTGGGTCCATTGGGATTTGGTTAAGTGATCAATGGACTATAATGAAGAGGTAATAGAGACGATAAGCAGTAAGGGAGAAAGGAAGGAAAGGGGGGAATGAAAGTGGGTATATATATATAATGAAATATATAAGGATTAGATTTTCAACAAGTTTCGAATAAAAAAATTTTTATTTTGGAATTTTTTGAAACCAAGGGGTTGACTAAGAAAGAAAAAAGACATGGAAGGACAGCGCAAGCCCCTACTATTTATATCCGCTGTCCCTTCAGCTGCATAGTAGACAGGCAGGCTGGGGATTTTTTATTTTTTGTGTTTTTTTTGGTGAGCTTAGCGGCTACGCGCCAGCCCTCGCGGCTGACCTGGCCGTGACATGAACGCACCACCACAATATAAAAACCTATAACGATTATCTTGACTAAAAAAAAGCTACTGGCCCTGTATGCTGTGATGATAAAAGCATCGGAAGACAATCCTGTAGCGACAATGCTAGGACTAAACTGCTTCGCCTCGGCTCCAGCATTATTCAAAGCCTTCGGCGCAGTAACACGGTGCTGCGGACGCAGAGAGGAGCCTCTGCTCCTCCCTCACGCCCTCCATGTGGTGACTACATTCAGCCCCTTTATGTGTTTATTGGTGGTGAACAACACCATCCGTCTAGCCCTACTTTGGCGGCTCAGTGTCACTTAATTTTTCAATATACAAAAAAAAAAACGATAAATTTCCTAAATTGCTATACAAATAATAATAATCGTAGTAATAATAACATTCCAACCTTAGCTCTCATCTATATCCAATTGTTATACTCTCAAAGACTTTGAGCAATGCCAAGTAGAGTTTTTAGCGCGTGAAGCTTCCGGGCCTCGCTGGCTGTATCCCCCAACTTTGCAAGCTTAAGCTCGCTTGTCCCATCATCTGCCCCAAATTTACCCAAAGCACGTCGCATGAAAAAGTCCAAATCACTCTGCACACCCAAAGACACGCTCACATTCTGGCTGCCACTTGCTCCATCTTCAGTTGACTGTGACGATGGTAACTCTGCATCCGGGCCAGCAGTCAGCGCCATCAGCCGACGCATCCGGCTCGTGTGCTCATACTTCTTCGCGGCCTCTTCAGCATTGTCAACAATCTTGCTCGCAATCCCACACATGGTAGCAACATGCATGCCAAAAGACCCAGGAGAGACACCATCAACAAGCTTGTACAGGAAAGATACCTTCCGTGACGCCTCCTCCACCAAAATGGCCATCTGCTTCGACATCACCTCCGGGTGACCCCGTACAGACCCCCAAAGTGTGTTGTAATGCGTAGCGAAAAACCCAAGACTGCCCACATGTGTCGCCAAATGATGAAGCACAGCTTCGGCAATTGCAAACCCATCAGAGCTACTTCCACCACGCCCCAGCTCATCAAGCACTAGCAAGGTTTGAGGCGTGGCTTCGGTCAGCATCCGCTTCGTCTCGGAAAGCTCCACGTAGAACGTACTCTTCCCCGCAAATATATTGTCATTGGCACCCAGACGAGTCATGATTCTGTCAATCGGCGTCATGCGAGCCTTGGACGCAGGGACATAACACCCAATCTGAGCCATAATCACGGCCACACATGTCATGCGTAAAACCGTCGACTTGCCTGCTGCGTTGGCTCCCGTCAGTAAAACAAGATTGGCCTGTTCACCGCCTAGGGAAACATCATTGGGAACAAAGGCGCTCTTGGTTTCGTCAAAGCATGGGTGTCGTAGCTCCTCGAATTCAAGAAAAGAACGCGACCCCTCGCCTTTGTAGTCAACAATCTCTGGTCGTGTGCTTGGGACTCCAAGGGCCATGGAGCTCTTGGCTAGGCTTAGTATGCAGTCCAAACTTCCAACAACCTTTACTGCACCAAGCCACGCGCTGTAATTTTCATCAAATCGAGCGTACAGCCGCATCTGCACCTTGTCCCCCACAGCTCGCAGGGTCTCCTGAGCCTCCATCAGCTCCCGTGCCATTGCCTTTACCTCCGGTGACCAATATCGCTTCACCTTCGAGGTAGCAGCCATCTGCTGCCAACTCTTGGGAATGCCTTTAACTTTATTTGGAACCTCAATCAGATAAATCTCCTTCCCGCTATCACGATAGCAAATTTCCTGGCTTCGATAGGACTTGCGATACTCTCTTAATTGGGCGTTGAGTCTAGTTTCAATTTCAGAAATCACTTCAAGAGCGTCATCGTACTCCGGCTCCACTCCCTGTTCTGGTACAAGCTTGTTATTTTTTTTGGCTTCCTCCCAGTTCACTGCCGTGGACCATTCAGGAAGATATTGTTCAATTTCAGGCATAGACTTAATCAATTGCCCAACGAGAGAAGACGACCCTTCCTCCAAAACATCGCTGAAATTTCCAACAATCCCAGCCTTTAATGCGTCAATGGTCTGGAATCCCTCTACAACTCGGTAAAAATCCTTTGGTTGTAATCTTCCCGCATGAACACGAGAAAGCAGGCGCTCCAAATCTGGAAGCTGTGTCATTTTGTTTTCCATGAAATCACGAAGCTCTCCATTTTGCATCAATAGCTCCACAGCATCTAACCGAGAATTGATCTTTTCCGCTTGCATCAATGGGTGGCATACCCATCGCTGCAGTTCTCGCTTGCCAAATGCGGTAATGCATCGGTTAAGTAGCGCAAATAATGTGCCCTTGGGACTTCCATCAAAAGTATTGGCAAAAATCTCCAAGTTTTGCAGAGATTGGCCATCCAACACCATGGTTTTTTTGCTGTGCTCTATAGCTTCGTACGAGTTAAAATTTCCAAGTGAGATAATGCTACCGTCAACCTTTAAGGAACGTAGATACCACATTAACGCGCCAAAAGCACTAAGAGAAAGCTTTTTTTCTTTTGATTCACAAATTTCCTTGAGCACAGGAGGGTAGTTGGATAAATCATCCAGATCTTGAGCAGGAAAGTAGCTTGAGCGCACTAGTTGCTCGAACGCAGTATCAGAGTCCCAAAACTCGACACCGGGGTTTAAGTAATTCCAAAGAGTACCAACTGACGTATTGTTTTTAAGAATTTTAACAGCACGCATGGATATGATACCCTTTTCTAAAACAAGTTCGCGAGGACGAGTCTGAGCAATCAGCGTTTCAAAATGGGTATAGTCCACATCGTCTTCAAATTCCGTAGTATAGAAGGTGCCAGTTGCAGTATCCACAAAGCACACAGCAAATCGTGTCTCATCCTGTTTGATGGATATGCAGTATGTTGACATGTCGTCAACAAGCATGGCCTCGTCAACAAGAGTGCCACCTGTAAGAACAAAGCTTACTTCACGGCGAATGACTTTATCTTCCTTTTTGGTTGGCCCAATTCCAGACGACTCACGCATTTCTTTGGCCAAAGCAGTTTCAACCTGATCAACGCGTGCAACTTTGTAGCCTTTTGCAATGAACGCAGAAGCCCAATAATCGAAAGACATCTCCGGAACACCGCAAAGACGCATATTTGCGCGGCCGCCACCAGCAAGTTTCAAGTCAAAGGTGCTGTGAGCAATATCAGCGTCATTTTCATATAGTTCGTAGAACTTCCCCTTTTTGAAAAAAACAACAGTGTTCCACATTTTGGATTTGACTTCCCAGTATTGCTTTTCAAAGGGAGTGAATGTTGCCCAGGCAGACTTGGGAATAAAAATGGTGCGAGGGTCGTATTCAGGAGAGTCCTCAGGATTTCCATCAGCATCACGGATATTAATGAGCCACTGGTATCGTTCTTCATTCTTTTTTTGAAAGGTTTGATGTTTGGATGGCTTTGATTCTTCGCGCTTGGGAGTTTTGGGAAGGTTTGATCCCGGGGAAGCCGTGTAGGACGAGGTTGAAGAAAATTTTTCAAGCACACTACTAGATGATTTTGTGGATTTGGGGGTCGAAATTGAGCTTCGTGATTTTGTAGGAGAAGATTTCCGTTGTGATCTGATCGGTATGTCATCATCAGAAAGGTCATCGGGGACGACAAAATCGTCCATATTTTCGTCATCTTCATCTTCGTCATTGACAATGGTAGCATCAGCGTTGGGTTTGTATTCGTCATCTGAAGCATCTTCAGTGACTATTTTTCTTCTCTTGCCTAGATGATGTTAGTGGGAGATGGTGGCAACTTTGGCAATTGTTAAGCATACTTTTGGTAGGAGAAACAACATGATCTTCTTCTTCGTCACTTGATTCTGTATAAGATATTTCTTTTCGTCGTAGCTATACCCAGAAAAAGATTAGAATTTTGACATGAGGTAGTTAGAGAAGTAGGAATTTGACATACACGCTTGAAAGGGCTGTGGGCCGTCTCCTGGGAAGAAGAGATGGAATCCAAAAGTGATCCAGAATCATTAAGAGTGTTATCAGTCTGAAGAGATTCAGTCGATGAGCTTTTGGGGATGTTTTCTTTGTTCAATATAGGTTCTAGTCTAGGTTTATTGGCAAGTACCTTGGATGGCGGTGCATTAAGTTGGGTATTTGTAAGTTCAGAAGGAGCGCTGGAGTCTGATTGTTTTTTATCTGATTTGGTTGGAGATGCCAGCTTTGATGATTTTTTAGGGGTTGGAGTTTTTGAGAAGAAATTCAAAAGACTGCTTTGAGCAGACTTTTTCTTCTCAGAGGTATTTGGTGTTGGCTTAACCCGATTGCTTTTGGGAGTAGCAGTAGTCATGGTGTTTTTTTTAAAAAAAAACAAGGATTGATTAACAAGCAAAGATATATAGAAAGAAAAAACTGGTGTAATAAAAATAATTAAAAGGAAGTTAATAGGAATAGACGGAAAGAAAAAAAAAAGATGAATAGTAAACAAAAAAAACACGACTTAAAAAAAAATAAATAAAATCTGTCTGTGTAGATTAAAAAAAACTAAATAAAAACTTTGTAAATAAAGGCAAACGAGTGACGAAGGACGTTTATTTGCCAGTGTCGCGTAGAATTCTAGAAAATAAACATTAAAACGCGTCGCCAAAAATACACGACATCACATGATTTGTAAAATGGCTTGTAATATATTTTGTCATGTATTCTGTAATGAAGTTTTGTAACATATTTTGTAATACAATCTCCTCTTTTCCCCACCCCTCACTTAAAACTCCCCTTTTCTAAGAGTTCCGATTGCCCAACTCGGGACAGTTGAAAGGCTCCGCAGCAAATCCAGATGTTAAAAGTGTTCTTATTGGATTATTTATTTTGCGATTGAGTTATTTGGAGTTATAAATTTGTAAAAAACCATTACATCAATGGCTAACTTTATATACTTTGAATAAAACCAAAGAAAAAAGCTTCTAATATCATAGATTTCCCCGCAGAAATCCAATGAAATGTTCATTTGAACATCGGATCTGATCATATATATATAATTTTATAGGTGTAGATAGACTACAAAAATATTCGGTTGTAAATTAAAATAAGAACTTCCTCTGGTCACGAAACAAAATAGACCGAACCGGGCTTTCATGTGTCAGTCTCCGAGTTGTGAAACTCTACGTCTCCACTTTTACTTCCAGGCATGTATCAATCACGACCCCCCAATGAGTATCTTGTCTTGTTTCTTTTGCGGGGTCGTATCGTCATATTTAAACGGTGCATCTCCGTTCCCTAAGAAAAACCCCCCTCCAAAAGGAGTAATAAAAAGTCGACCGGGCGTTACACGGACGGGTGGGAATGATTTTTTGTAGGGAAAATGAGGAGACAAGCATATCAAGGCTCTTTTTTTTTCTCTCTCTCTGTGATAGAGCCAGCCAAAAAGAAACATTTCGTGTGGTACGGCTGATGCACGTTTTCTTTCTATTACGACCTGCTTGCGGGTTCGGTAGAAGTTCTAAAAGACCACCGAAGTCAACCCGGGCTAGAGGGAACTGGAAATAGCAGAAACTAACTTTGAAAGTTGTACGACATGCAAAATTCTAGAGGGAAACAAGTGATGCTCCCCTTTTTTTCTCCCCGCAAAAAAAAAACGGACGAAGGAAGAGGGGGGTCTCCTTTTGTTTTCGGTTCAACAGTTTGGTCTCCTGCTGGTACGACAAAATGTGAAATACATATAAATATTGAGCAGGTTTTCCCTCGCCTAAAAGCGACATCTTTTTTTATCTGACTCATCGTTTTTAAATTTATAATATATAAATTTATTTATTTTCCCTTTAAGATTTCCATTTCTTTTTTTTATTATCTATTCTGGATCTATATATATATTTACTATTCTTCAATTAAAAAATAATGTCCAACATCTTTCGACCAATCCGCCTACTACTTCTCGGAGCTCCGGGCTCTGGAAAGGGAACCCAAACTTCTCGAATTCTTAAAGATTTCCCGCAAATCTGCGCCATCTCATCTGGTGATCTTCTTAGACAACAAATCAAGCTTGGAACACCCATTGGTATGTCGAATCAATGATGCCAAAAATCGCATAAATAAATCAATCAAAAAAAAAACTAATTTCTTTTTATTTTTAGGCAAGGAAGCTGAAGCCATCATCAAAAAGGGTGATCTTATTCCAGATGACTCTATTGTATCGTTGATCAAGGAAGAACTCAATGCTAAAAGCCTTCTCAATGCTTCTTCCAGTTGGCTGCTCGATGGCTTCCCTCGTAACGCTACTCAAGCTCATGTTCTCGAAACCACTCTTTCTTCTCACAATGCCAACCTTAACCTTGTTGTTGAGTTAGATGTCCCCGAAGAAGTCATTCTTGACAGAATAGAAAACAGATGGGTCCACATACCCTCCGGCAGAGTTTACAATCTCACCTTCAATCCTCCCAAGGTTCCCGGCAGGGATGATATCACTGGTGAGCCTCTCAGTAAAAGACCCGATGATAACCCAGTCACTTTCAAGGAGCGAATTGATACTTATAAGCATCAGACACTACCTCTTCTTGAGTACTACAAAAAATTCGGTATTCTTAGATCCGTCAAGGGTGAAACCTCGGATATAATATATCCCCAGCTTAAGGAACTCCTTCTCAAGGAGTTCTCCAAATAGTAGTTTTTTTTTTTTATAAATGATAGAACCTCTTTCAAATGAATTCTTTACAGTATATCTACCAGCCACACTGCATATCTTATCCTGAGGATTATTTCCTCCGGATCACAAACATCCTTTGCAGACAGACTGCATTGATCTCATTCTAGTGTGCCAGGTCCCGCATCCTCGGACCTAAGGTTGAAAAATAAATAGTGACGTAAATATTTAGTAATTATTTAGCCGTATGTAACAATCCTCCTAGTAACTTATCTTGAAAAATAAAAAAAAATATCTACCCTTCCGCCACTTTTCAACATTACTGAAATAATCGTGATTTTGTTGCTCTAAACAAAATATAAAAGCCAATTTCTGTCAGGATTTTTTTCCTGCTATCTCTTTATATTTTATTTTTGCTCTTTTAACCAAAAAAAGTAATCATTTCAGTCTATAATGAAAATAAATATCGAGTCCCTCGAAGTTATCTTCCCTTATGAAAAAGTATACCCCGAGCAAGTCCAGTATATGACCGACATCAAGCGTACACTTGATGTCGGTGGCAACTGTATTTTAGAAATGCCTTCAGGAACAGGAAAAACAGTCTCTCTATTATCCATCACTGTGGCCTATCAAATGAGCTACCCAGAGCACCGCAAAATCATATACTGCTCCCGTACAATGTCTGAGATCGAAAAGGCACTTGCAGAATTGCGCAACCTTATGGCCTACCGAGCAAAGGTATTGGGCTATACAGAAGATTTTCGGGGACTCGGTCTCACGTCAAGAAAAAACTTGTGTCTTAATCCTGATGTCCGCAAGGAGCGAAAAGGTGCAGTTGTCGATGAAAAATGCAGATCCTTGACAAACGGTATCTCAAAAACTAAACTCCAAGCAGGTGACGAAAGTGCAAAGTTGTGCGAGTTTCATGAAAATTTATACAACCTTGAACCCCATAATCTTATTCCAGCAGGTGTGTATACCTTTGAGGATCTCATCAACTATTGCGAGTCTATCAAAACATGCCCATACTTTACAGTCCGTCGAATGATGCCCTACTGTAACATCATCATCTACTCTTATCATTATCTTCTCGACCCCAAAATCGCCGACAGAGTATCCAAAGAACTTTCCAAAGACGCCATTGTCATTTTTGATGAGGCACATAACATTGATAACGTTTGCATAGAATCCCTCAGCGTTGATTTGACCCAAGATTCCTTACGGAAAGCTGCAAGAGGCGCCGCAGCTTTAGGCAGAGCCGTAGATGATGTTAAACGCACAGACGCTTCCAAATTACAGCATGAATACGAAAAGCTGGTTGAAGGTCTTCAGCAGGCTGAGGCTGATAGAGCAGAAGATCTTTTCATGTCCAATCCTATCCTACCAGACGATATCTTAAAAGAAGCAATCCCAGGCAACATTCGTAGAGCGGAGCATTTTGTTGCCTTCCTCAAACGCTTCATAGAATACCTTAAAACCCGCATGCGTGCACTCCACGTCATTTCAGAAACTCCAACGTCCTTTTTGAAGCATTTGAAAGAACTCACATACATTGAAAAAAAGCCTCTAGGCTTTGCTACCGAACGCTTAAACTCTCTTGTTCGCACTCTCGAGCTCACGGATATTGAAGACTTCGTATCGCTAAAAGAAATCGTCACGTTTGCAACCCTATTGGCTACATATGAAGAAGGTTTTGTTCTCATTCTGGAGCCCTTCGAAACTGAAGGCTCTACTGTCCCAAATCCTATATTACATTTCTCCTGTTTAGACGCATCCATCGCTATGAAACCTGTCTTTGAACGATTCTCTTCTGTCATCATCACCAGTGGTACAATTTCTCCCTTAGACATGTATCCCCGAATGCTCAACTTTGATACCGTCATCCAAGAGTCTTATTCTATGACCCTTTCTCGCCGCTCGTTTTTACCTCTCATTGTCACAAAGGGATCTGATCAAGTTGCAATCTCTTCGCGCTTTGAAATTAGAAATGACCCCAGTATTGTTAGAAACTACGGCAACTTGCTTATTGAGTTTTCCAAAATCACGCCCGATGGTCTTGTCGTCTTTTTCCCAAGTTACTTGTACATGGAAAGTATTATTTCTTCTTGGCAAGCAATGGGTATTCTAGATGAAGTCTGGAAATACAAACTGATTTTGGTAGAAACACCTGATAGTCAAGAAACAAGTTTAGCCCTGGAGACCTACCGTACCGCTTGCAGCAATGGTCGTGGTGCCGTTATGTTTAGTGTTGCTCGTGGAAAAGTTTCAGAAGGTATCGATTTTGACCATCATTATGGGCGTGCTGTTTTAATGATTGGCCTGCCGTTCCAGTACACCGAATCCCGTATTTTAAAAGCTCGTCTAGAGTTTTTACGTGAAAACTTCCATATTAGAGAAAATGATTTTCTTTCCTTTGACGCAATGCGTCACGCCGCTCAATGCCTTGGTCGTGTCTTGCGAGGTAAGGACGACTACGGAATCATGGTTTTGGCCGACCGCAGATTTGCCCGAAAAAAGAGCCAGTTGCCCAAATGGATCGCCCAAGCTATCTTGGAAGGTGACGTCAATCTTTCAACTGATATGGCAGTTGCGGCTTCAAAAAAGTTTTTGCGCACTTTGGCGCAGCCTGCTGACATTGAGGATCAAAATGGTGTTAGTGTTTGGACTCAAGAACAAGTTGAAGAATTCCAGCAAAAGAATCGCGGCGCAAATGCAATAAACGTCCATCCAGAACCCATGGATGTGTCATAATATGAACTGTTTGTATATATTATTCTTAATAAAATCATATGCAGCTTTTAAATTTTCCAGCTGGATTTGTTCAAGATTTCTTTATAGAACAACAGAACTAAAAAATTAAGTTCATTAAAATCATTTCTTAAACTCTTTATTTTCAACCACAATAATTAAAAAGTGATAAGTTTTTTGATTACAGGTCTATCACTAAGGTGGCAAATACCCTTTTTTGCTATTTGCCATAAAGTCCCTAAATAAAAAAGCATTACACACTGCTTGTTGCTCTAAAAAGATATTTCTTAAGACTTATAACTTAAAATAGATTTTTATTTTATGTTCTAAATTCTAATATATACATTACATATCCTAAGTATCAAAAACCAAATATTTAATATAGAACCAAAGCCTTATGACAACATACGATGTATTGTAACAATATTCCATTCTTTTTCTCTTATAATTCAAGTATGATAAGTTCTTGAGCGATATTTATTCGGCTCATCCCAGCAAAAGATTTGTTGTAATGTATTTTTTTCGTAAACAAAATACAAAAAGACCAGATCAAGCCATTTACTCATCGTCGTCTTCCATTTCTTGGTCAGATTCTGCTTCTTTAACTTGCACTGAGAGCTCGATTTCTTTATCCACATCAAAGTAGGAATCACTCATGCAAAAGACAGAAAGCTTATGTTCTCCACCAGTAGGAATAGAAAACTTGAGCTTAAACTCTTGCTGAGGTTTTGAAAGCATTACTCTTCTGATACCGTAGATTTGATTTGTGCTAGTTTCGCCAATAACCAGCCACCAGTTTTCAATCTTAGGTTGAGTGTAAAATTGCGATTCCACTGTAACATCAACAACAGGATCTTCTTCATCAACCTCGCGTTCTACCCGAACCAAAATAGTTGACTGCTCATCAGTATCAATAGTTTCGTCAACAAGTTCATAAGAAATTTCAATATTAGGATACTTGTTGACAAAATTGGCAATAGCCACCATACGAGGATCCTCTTCGTTAATCTGAAGAATTCGTTCACGAACATCATCATCAATCATAACAAAGTCATAAACAGATTTAATATTTTCGTCCTTACTGCGTTGAATCATATCAGAAGTGAAGTAAGGAATCTGTTTCAATGGACTATCCTTATTCCAAATAGCTTGAACAATCATTTGACTGAGATCCATCGCATATGTAGCGTTAAGGTTACCTTCACCGGAAAGAACATCAACACATGCCGCAAGTAAAGAAATAACTCTGCTTAGAATGATGCTTTGATCGGCAGTTAAATCAGGTGAAAGTGTAATACGAGAAATATGGGCTTCCAGCAATACGTATGCTTTAAAGTGAGCCGAGTATGGCGAAAAGCGAGCCATCTTCATTGGAAGGTGACTGTGAATCTTAACGAGAAGCTCATCCTCGTGTGTTCGAACAGGTAATGATTCAAACTCAGTGGCGGATGTGACAATTTCAAGCATACCCTTAAGTCGGGTCTTTTCGTTAAGAGACAGAATAAATGTCTGCATAGTGTAATAAGAAACATTGTAGTAAGAGCTGATAATTGCACCATTAAGGGGTGAAATAGAGTCGTCTGATTCAGCATCCAATTCAATCATCTTGGCCTCAGCTAAGCTATCCAATGTATTTTCCACAAGCTCTGATAAGTATGCATTAATTCCATCATAAGAAGTGTCTGTAAGATCATAAAAGGTAGGGTTGGCTGTTAATCTAGAAAAGAAATATGTGTACATCAACCAACCCATACAATCATTTCGAGCACTAATAATTCCTTCACTAATCTCTGTGATGAATGCATCAGCAAGGTATGAAGGCATATGAGATTCAATCGGAAGTGCCTCACTTAAGAACTTGCGATAGTATTCACGTTTGGATGTATTTGTCAAAATCAAGGCTTGATTAAAATCATCAGAGTCACTGGCGTTGCCAATCATCTGCAAAATTTCTGAGATGGTGTAATCAATGTATCTATGTTCGCGACCTTCATAGAGCTGAGTGCCCATGATTATGACAAGGGTGGCATTGGGACACGACCAGCATGACTCTCTTGTAGCCAAAAGAACTTGAATTGCCTTTTTCTTAAAAAGGTGCTCGACAATCTTTTTGTCGGATTTCTCCATGTAAGGGTAATAATAACCAATACCACTTGCTAAGCTTTCCTTAAGATTTTCATCTTGGATTTTGTCCAAAAATGGTTTAATGGACTCTGCAAGCAAAAAGCAATCAACGTTTCCATCGGCATGTGATAATCTCACAAGATCTGAAGCCGTCAAAATACATTGTTGTCGGTTTTCGACAAAAATAAGTGTGGATTCACGTTCTTTCAAGTTTCTGATAGCGGCATAGGTTGGATGCGCCAACGAAATCATGAATGAAGGATGATGTGGAATGCTGAAAGATTGTAAATGAAGCTCCAAAGGAATTTGTCGCTCGCCAGGAGGGAAATTAAAAATAGAATGAGATGTCGCACCAATCCATTTGCCAAAGTCTTTACCATTTGCAAGAGAAACACTTAAAGCAACAATACGAATTGGCTGTTCTTCCTGAGTCGCAATAAAACGGAAACGAGAGAGCACATTTTCATAAATAGCACCATTCATGCCACCAATCAAATGTGCATCGTCAGCAATAACAAGAGATACTTTCCGTACATTAGCACGTTTTTTCCATCTTCTGGAAATTAAATCCCATTGAACTGGAGTCGCCAAAATTACTGAAGCATTCTCAACCAGTTTTAAATCAGCTGAAAGCTCACCAGTGAGCTTTTGAATTTCTGATACATCTATTATGCCTCCAAATCGTTTCACCCAATCATTATAGCGATCGTTAACTTGCTCTTGAAAAGGGGCGAGATAAACAACATTTCCTTCGTTTTCTTCAGAAATATGTCTTAATAAAGCAAGCTCACCACAAACAATTTTTCCATTTCCACCTGAAGCACCAATAAAGACACTGTCATCAGTGTTAAAAAGAGTATGAAATGATTGAGTTTGAATCTTATTAAAAAAGTCAAAATCGAAAAGGCTCTTAAATTTCCTTCCAAGCGACGAAACAGAGACAGGTTCCATATCATAAATAGGTGTATGTGCAGGAAATTTTTCGGGAAGGGTTAAATTGTTGAAAGGAAGAACAATTCTGCTCTCACAGTGTAGCCATTTTTCTGAAATAAGTGACACAAAATAGTTAGCAGGGATAGGTTCAGAAATTGGAACGGTGAAATCCACGTAATGTGGCTCCTCACTGTTGAAATAACGTTCACGAAGAATAAAATAATCGCTGAATAAGATAGATTCGCCATCATCATCTTCAACCATTAAAAGATAAGTCAGGGCAGTTCCATGAATTTCTCTATTCCATTCAGTGAACTCAGGTGTGATAGCTAGTTCGATACGCAGCAAGCTAAGGGTAATTGGCCTAAATCGAGCATCAACATGAAGGCGAGGAAATTGTTGGAGCATTTGATAAACCAGAGATCCCTTGCTATCAAGTCTAATAACTTGGCCAACTTCTGCAGGACTATCCAAATCAAAATATTTTGACCATGGTAGTTGAGACGCTTCAGTGCGTTTAATAACATCACCGGGGACATTAGGAAACTGTCTGAATGGAGAGTTAGAAAGCCACAGTCTCTTTTCAACCATCTTGCAAAGATCTAGTGTAATTCTGGTAAGGGGTGCCCATCCTTTTCGAAGAGCAATTTCGTACATTGCACGAATCAGTCGGCCTGCTGATTGGGTAATGTAAACCATATCCGCCATGAGTGCAAAACCATCTAATTTAAGACGAGAAATGTAGGCTTGAAGAAGAATATTAATCTTTGCTGATGGTTCTTCAACAGTTTCTTTGATGGGAATAGGTGCTTTTTCTAATAGCTTAGAAAGCTCCAGTTTTTCTTCTTGTCGGACAGGTATGTATTTAAATTCTTCAGACATTGAAAAAATTCTGAATATTTCAATATTGGTAAGGAATGGCTTGAGATTACTATTGTAGGTAGCCATAGAAGTGTGAGAAATGTAAAAATGAGACGCAATTCTGCCTAATTCTGTCGGTTTGACAGCACCTGTATTAGGATCATAACGCACTAAATTATTCTCATGCAAAACTAAAAGCGCAGAGTGTGATAAATCTTGGCGTTTGTTTATCAATGTTGGATCATTAGCATACTCCTCACCAACTCTATAATCTTTTGGCGATTTTAGCATTCGAACATAAAGATAGGTGTAGCCTAACCACTCAATTGCATCTTTGCGAGATGTGATTGTACCAAGTGCTACTTCTGCATTAATACAATCAACCAGCTTAGCCATCATTTGACTTTCAATGGGAAGACTGGCATTGATCAATGACATGTAGTAACTTAGTTCCGTGTGCGCAGTAATGATGACACCATCACCAGATTTGTCATAGCCTGGACGGCCAGCACGACCAAGCTAAATAAAATATTAGTTGAGTTGGAATAGAGTGTTAAAAAATTACTTACCATTTGCAGAACATCTTGAGGAGAAAGTTCTGTCCATTTACCTTTTTCAGGTGAATACACTTGAGTGCCTTTGATAATAACAGTGTGTGCAGGAAGATTGACACCCCAGGCTAATGTGGCTGTAGAAACAAGAACTTGAACATATCCATCTCTAAATAAATCTTCAGCCGAAGTTCTATCGGCGCGCGAAAGACCAGCATGATGAATAGCAAATCCAGATGGTAAGATATCTTTGAGATCGGCACTCTGAACAGATTCACTTTCTGAAGTTAAAAGTTTAGTAGCTGCTGAATCACTCTTCAAAAATCTTCTTAAGGTTCCTTCTTCCGCAGCCTTGTCTCGCAAATACTTTGCTGTTTTGGCAGTTTCTTTTCTTGAGTGTACGAAAATGATGACTTGATGTTGACCGGCATATTGGAGAACCTTATCATAACATGCATCATTCATCGCTTGGTAACGTTTGAAGGCTTTCTTTTCAGTAACTCCAATGTAAGATTGAGCTAAAGGAGTTGGGCGGTAAGAAGAATCAAAAAAAAACATTCCCTTATTAACATCGACGCGAAGAAATCGAGCAACATCTTTGTAATTAGGTAAAGTGGCCGATAAACCAACAAGTCTAACTGGTTCGCCAGTTGCTGCTTCTCTTCTAAGAGTTCTTGAAACGATACTTTCAAGTACAGGACCACGCTCATCATGAAGTAAATGGATTTCATCGATAATAATTAGGCGCACAAGATTTGTATAACTGGTATCAGAAGATTTTCGGGTGATAACATCCCACTTTTCAGGGGTGGTGACAATCATTTGGGTTTCAGCAATTTGCTGCTTTGTTAAATTTCTGTCACCAGTAAGCTCAGCAACTTTAATACCATAGCTTTCAAGCTTCTTAGTAAATTCGCGGACTTGTTCTTGAACCAAAGCTTTTAAGGGAGAAATATAAACGATCTTGAATGAATCTAAGTCAATGTTATTGGTCTCCAAATCAAGATAATGCGAAATGGTTTCAAGAATAGTGAGAAGAGCAACATTGGTTTTACCAGCGCCAGTGGGTGCACAAAGTAGAATATTTTCACTACTGTTAAATGCTGAAGGAAAAACTGATGACTGAACCGGGTTTAGTGTTTTTGTAGTTTTGAATGCAGGCTGAGCCCAAAGAGGAAGAGATGAGATAGGAACAAGGGTCACATGGTTTTGTGCCGGACGAGGTGGGGGGATGTCATATTGTTCATACGTTTTAGTAACGGACTTGGTTGTACCTTCGGGAAGGCGCAATTCGCTAACATTATTAATGCGGTGACCTTGTTCAAAAACTAAGTTATCTAGGTCCACAACCTTGGGCTCTCTTTCAATCGATTTATTAAGATACTGGTTATCAACAGGAACATCTTCCATGTCAACATCCTTATCATGAGTATCATTAATAGTAGAACCATGAATCTCTCTGAGCAGTGAGTCTAAACCTTGTCGAACCATTTCTTTTGTTACCTCGTCTTTTTCGCTATCAGTACTAGCTTGAGCCAATCGAGTAAGCCAAACTATTCGATCTCGATTTTTGCACATCTTTTTAGTCATTTCAAAATGCTCAAAATCAAAAATCTCCATGATTTCATTTTCGACTTCATTGAGTGGTGCTGGTGACGATAAAATTTTAAAGATCTCAGTAGTTTTTTGATGAGTTACTTGGGCATCAGAGTATATAGAACCGACTTGACGTTGAAGCCAATATTCATCAATTTCATGGGCAGGAATAGTGTCATCTTTGTCTTGAGCTTTCCTTCTTTTTCCTATTACTTCGGTATCTTCGTTCATGTCATTGGCATTTTCTTGGCTGTACTCTTGAGGAGTTTCTTCCTCACTTTCTTCGTCATCACTATCGATTGGTATATCATCATCATCGTTATCGCTTCCCTCAAACGTAACGGCAACACCTGCATCTTCACCCACCCTTGATTCCTGTAATTCGGCGTCTTCCTCAGGATTGATGTAATCTGTGATTCGTTTTGATAATTTTAAAAGTTCACTGAATTTGTCACCAGATATTTTAGTGGCAAGTATATCCTCTATTTCGGTCTTTTTTTCTTTATCCGACATGTTTTCATCTTTGAGAACAGTAAGTGCAGCATCCGCTGCAGACCTTATTGTTTCATGAGGAACGTCTTCTAAAAATGCTTGAATCCACGACATAATGAGATCAAATACTTCGCGAGTTTCAGGTGTTCTAGGATAATAGTTAAGACCCTCTGCATAACCAGACATCTCAACAAGGGTGGTACCAGTATCGGATGAATGAAGAATTCCTTTTTTATTTCGTTTCTTAGGCTCAGAAACTTCAGTTTTGATCTTTTTGTCAATTGTATCTTTTTCGACTTTAGCACGAGTAGCCCTAGAGCCAAGGTCCTTCACGCTGATTTTTCCAGCCAAAGATTCAGGCTCAGCAGTAGATTCATTATTGTTGCGTGTTACAAACCTTCGATCGGCAGTAAGCACTTTATTTGACATGTTCCCACTAGTTTAATGTTAGCCATCAATTTCTTTTATTTTACCTAAAGTTCACTTACTATTTATATTGGGAATTATCACGCTCAGACATCTTAAAAAAATTTTATAGTTGATTCAAGATCAACCGCCTATCTTAAAAAAGATTCAATGTTATTTGGTGATAATAGTTTTCTTTTTCTCTCGTAAAATAGAAAGATGGTTAAATAACGCGTTGATGAGTGCAAAAAAAAAAAATACACGATGTTGAAAAAAATTTTGGTGGTGAAAAGAAAAATGCAAACAAAAAACTTGTGATTATGTAATACTACAACACCCAAAGAAATTTACACCCCACGCTAAATAACTTCAAAAGATTTCATCTTTCAAATCATTTTCTATACACTAAACTTAAGCTCACCAGCTTAAGCCAACTATTGTTGCGATTGGATTTCCGGCTTTAGTGCGTACATTCTTACAGGATATATACCCTTGGGCATTCCCTTTTGAAGTGCAGTCATAATCAATCGAAGACCGGCTTCTTTAAAAATCTTTCGAAAGCTTTCGTCAGTGCGTGTGACAGAGCTATCTGTCTCATCAAAATCATCAACCACAGGGCTATTATTTTCTTTGACAACAATCATACCTCCTGTTTTTTGAAGAGCCTTTTGACACTTTTTTAAGAATTCCACAAGAACATGATCGGGGACTTGGCCAACACACCATTGACACCAAATAAGCCAATATTTGTCTTCCTCGGGTTCAAAATCTTGGATGCCAAGCTGAAATATTTCACCAATCTTGCCTTCTTGTTTTAAAGTAGCAAGTTGGTTATGTGCTTCTTTGACGAATGGCTCCACAGGTTCAAGAAGATCGACCTTGTCGCATACTTTTGAAAGAAAATCGCGTGTAACGCGTCCAATACTAATTTAAAGGTTAGAGCATGCGTATAATGTAAGCCTTGCAGTCCTTACCCAGCACCAACATCAAGACCATATTTTACACGTCCTTCACCAACTGTTAGGCTCGGGCCAAGTCTTCTAACAAATCCCATAGACCCTGACACGTCGGCCCGGGGCACAGGAGTAGTTTCGCCAAATCCCCCTAAGACACCATTAACGGTAGCAGGAACTGATGACCAGTAGTTCACAGCATCATCGTAGTTGATTTGGTCGTCAGCCTTATTTTCAGATTTACTAGATGTATTTGCTTCCATTGTCGTAATTCTTTTTCTAATCTTTGTGGAATACCAAAGCTCAAGAGAAGAAAAAAAAATTTAAAGACTCGAAATACTATTTTACTTATGTAATATGTTAGTAATTGGTTATGTAATTCATTTGGCGGCTCCGTGTATCACCATAATATATGGTGTAGGAAATGCTTTGGTGGGCCCAATAGCTAGAATGATTAGGATTTATTTGACTAACAGTCCATCTCAAGATGTTCAAGTTTTTTGATCGAAACATTAATATATCTTTATGAGTTTGTTTTCTTTCTTAATTGATTAAAAAATTATGTGATTGAAAGTTCTAATAGCTATAAGAAGAGGGATTAATGTTAAAATTAAAAATGACACTAAGCTAAAAGCCTTATAAATGTGAAAACTTCAAGTCGTTAAAATTTATCTAGTCGAATTCATTGTTCAAATAATCAATTCATTTAAAATGAATTGTTTTTTTTTTGTTTTTCATCGAGAGGGGCTCTTATAAAAAAAAATCCCCTAAAGTTTACTGATTGTGCTGAGTGATACAAATCATATCAACGGTTTTTTGTCTCATCATTGTATTAATATTTTCTAAACAAGTTTTGGTTGAATTGTTTGCAAAATTAATCGATTATTTTAAAATTGATAAACGATGAATATCAGTTCTTTGATAATGTAAATATTTAATAGGTCTAAATGAGAAATGGTCGATTCAATAGTTTTAATGATATACTGAAAATTCACATTGTTGATTTTTTTTTTAATTCTTTTAAAATATTTATTTTAAAAAAAAAATAGGCTCACAAAGAATATCTCAAAGGTCAAAGCTAAATTAAGTAGAAATCTACTTCGTTTTTGATAAAGTTTGAAATTGCTATAGTTTTTTACTCTAGTTTTGAAAGTATATTTTGTTTCTTTGAAAATGTTGAAAAGGGTCTTCTACTGACGTTATGAGTGTTAAATTTCATGCAGATTTACGTCTAATTATTTAGCGCAATTATACTGAAGACTTCATTTTCCAAATCTAGACAAATTGGTTTTTTTCTGGATATCATTTTGAAATTCTTATTAAGTACCGATCGCTGCTACAAGAGTTTAAACACATGCGCAGTCTATTTTTATTCCATAAAGCCTAATTTCGCTTTATAATACAGGGGGAGAATTCATAGAGATTTTTTCCTTTCTTTTTAATATTTTTGCCTTCTTCCTTACTTCCCTCCTGCTTATAACCATAATCAAAGCTTTTCATAATAAACATTTGTTGCTTGTGGAAATTTAGGAGTGCCATTCTTTTTTTCACATTGAAGAAATAAACGTATACAAGTTTCAGTTATAAAAAAACAAATAGATCTTGCTCTTTTTTCGCTAGTAAAATGAAATCAACCTAATCAATATATTTGTCTCATACCTTCCCGTAATTTTGCGTTAGAATGGATGAAATATTAAGGAGGATGGATTAGAAATATTATTAAGACCTAGAGCTGACGCATATATCAAGTTGTTTTATTTTATTTTTCCAAAACAAAAAATCTGTTTGCTCAAACATAAAATGGTTATAATTCATGCAAAGTGTATGCTTCTATTTTCTTTCTATTATATACTTCAAACAAAAGCCTCCTTAAAACTTATTTTTTGAATATATAAATTCCAAGGTTTTTCTTTGCAGAATGAGTTGTTTTTTTTATTTATTGACTTATTGATTTCCAATAATTATTCACTTCTAACTACAGACATTCTTTTAAATATAATCCCCGAAAACCCCCCAGCAAGTAATTTTCGGCATAAATGATATAAAGGGTCGAGAAATGCTAGCACAATATACGCTTTCTTTATTTGCAACATGTGTTCTCCAGGTTTGTGCTTTGGAAATGGACACAAGTTCGGCAGATTCTATTAAAAGTGGATTATCACAAATAGCAAAAGGCATCATCGATTATTATAATGGGCACGATCCAGGAAATTCTCCTGGCATGTTTGAGCCTCCATACTATTGGTGGCAGTCAGGGGCAGCCTGGGGAAGCATACTGGACTATTGGTATTTTACTGAAGACACAAAATATAATGGGTATCTTTACGATAGTCTCCTGTGGCAAGCCGGTACAAATTTTGATTACCTTCCTGAGAATCAAACAAGAACTGAAGGAAATGATGACCAAGGATACTGGGGTATTACACTTATGAGTGCGGCTGAAAGAGGGTTTCAGGCGCCATACGATGGCCAGCCTAGTTGGAGCGAAAGAGTGGAAAACATTGTCAAGTCGATGATCTCGCGGTGGGATACAGACAACTGTGGGGGAGGCCTGCGCTGGCAAATCTATCCTTGGAACAATGGCTACGATTACAAAAACACAGTTTCAAATGGTTGTCTGTTTCATTTGTCTGCTCGCCTTTCAAGGTTTAGTGGAGATAGCACTTACGTTGAGTGGGCAGAAAAAGCTTGGGATTGGATGGTTGAACACAACTTTATCGTAACAAATACATCGGCTTACAAGATCATGGATGGTGCACCCATTAGTTCAAATTGCATGGAAATATCTCCCGAACAATGGACTTATAACGCTGGACTAATGCTTTCAGGTGCTGCTTATCTTTATGATCATACGAAGGATTCTAAATGGCTCGATAGGGCTGAAGCAATTTGGAACGGCAGCAAAATCTTTTTCAAAAATAACACATACATGTATGAAGCATCTTGTCAAATTTCTAATCGATGCAATAATGACCAACGAAGCTTCAAAGCCTACTTTTCCCGGTTTCTTGGTCTCACATCCGACCTTTTGCCTCAGCTTTCAGATGATATCATGAGCCATCTTCGCGGAACGGTTCCCGGTGTGTTGTCCTCCTGCACTGGTGGTAGTGATGGTCACACTTGCGGTCTTGACTGGAGTGCTGGAAAATGGGATGGTGTTTATGGGTTAGGTGAACAAATGTCAGCGTTGGAGACAATTCAAAATGCATTTTTATTAAATTCTAAACCTGGGCCTGCAGATAAAAACTCAGAAGGATCCCTACAAGATCAACTTTTTGGATTCTTTGGTCCTCCCAAAAAAAGTTCTGAAGAATCAACCGTTAGCACTCAAGAGTCTACTTGGTTCAGTTTATCAAGCTCTTGGTCAGAGTCTTCTTCTATATCTTGGGATGATTCATCAAGCTCCTCTGCTGAAGCAACTTTTTGGTCCTCATCATCATCTAGCACGGCTTGGGATAATTCTGGTGCTTATTCTTCAGCAACCGACATTGTTGAAACTCAGGTACCTCAACAACAAACTCAATCTAGTGAGATATCGACAGCTTCTTTAGATGCTGAAACGAGCACCACTCCTTCTACTGAGCAAACCACAAAACCTTCTTCAACATCATGGGAAACTTCGGAAAATAGTTTTTCTCCGGATTCTGGAGCATCATCACCAGATATATCAGGATCTTTGCCTGATTCAGGCGTGTTTTCACTTAACACAGTAGAAACTCCCAACTCTTTTATAGTGCCTATTGATTGGAGCAGACCATCAACAACAACTAGTGAAGCTGTCATTGAAAACAGTCCAGCCGTTACTGTAAATAATTCACCTGGCACTTATTCTGAGCCTTCATATCCCTCAGACTCACCTGCTTATAACGATCCAGTTAGTCCACAAGTGTCTACTGTACCCTTCAACAATCCTCCAGCAGAATTTCAATCCCCCGGGTCTAATAGTCTTGGTATATTATCTGTGTCTTCTTCTTCGTTGGTTCCATCATCGTATTCTTACTCTTCGGTATCCTTGGTTGCTCCAACTCCTGCTTATGAGACAGTGACAGCACAAACACCAACTGTATACACTACTTTTTACCAAACACAGTTACCTACTAGCACCAGTATTTTACTACCACTAGAAACTCACAATACTACTAATGCACAACCACTTCCACCCCCAGTTCAAATACAAGGTGGTGATTTTTCATCAATTTGTGATAAGTCCACAACCTTTTATGCATCTTCTCAATACCCACACACGGCAAAAACATCTGTTGTAGGTGTTAGAACCATTTCAACTATTACACATGCTGATGGAGCTATTTGCGAGGTTCTTGTAAGAACCGTTGATATTTATGGCTAAAAATGAGATATTTTTAAACCTTTGTTTTGTTCTAGTTTGTTGATGGGCTTTGTCTTTTGATAAAACTCAACACATTTCATGCGTTGAAGCATTTAAAAAAAAATATTTTTAAGAAATTGGATAGCTCTTGCACTTTGAAGTTATTAGTAAATATATATAGTTCTATTATTTTGTTATTAATATAAAATGTTATTAAAATTAGTATATACCAAGTTTGCTCTTGAAGGTTTGGTCTATTATAAGATGTTTTTTTTCAAAGCGGGAAAAAACATGACCAGGTAATATTTATGCCACAAAGTTTAATATTCAGACGAAGGGAAGGTTTAACGCCAGATTTGAAATCCTAGAATTTTGATTAGGTGTTGAATCAACTGATATAGACATTTTTGGTTTTGTCATTTAATGAAAGTTAAAGCAATAATTACACAATACTAATTGATTTTAGATGAAAATGTTAGATTTCATATTCAAGATTGTGATTTAAAGTATCTGTTTACTTTTTTGTTTGAGTGTGTCAGACTTTTAACTGCTGCCTCAACTTTTAATATATTACATAATCTTGTTCTATCATGTGTGTACTGCTACAAAAGTAGCTATAATTTGTAATTTTGTGATTAGTTATGCCAATTGTAAAGGTCTGAGTTTTGTGAGCAGTTTACTTAAGGCGTTATCTCTTCTAAAATTTTGTCACAAAATGATTTTTGATTTTAAAAATCCCCAGAAGCATTCTCTCGATTGAACAAATCATTTTCGGCTGCCTATTTTGAATCTAGAGGTTTTGTCATAGAAATCATTCTGAGGTTGATAGGTCCTCCCAAGTTGAGGAGGTCTGATCTGGATCCATAATTAAAGATTAGATATTAGTACCCAAAAAAATGTATTCTTTGATGATTTAAAAAAATTTTAACAAAATCTACTTCAAATCAAGTTCAGTTATTTTTTTTTTGAGAAATTGTACAATTTCCTGTCATTCATTTTATTGAATACATAAAATCTGGTGTCTTAACAACATTTTTACATTTCATTTTAATGTCTCTCTTAAAATTTTTAATGACTTCACAAAACCTTTATCGTTAATCTATCTTATCTTTGATGTCTCCTGTGAAATTTTTATTGCCAAAGGCAGCACAAAAATGGGAAGAGCAATAAGTATCTTTTAAACTACAATATTGTATTCATTTTAAAAAACAAGCCCCATCCTTAAAATAAAGTGTTGATGTTTAAAAGTGAGAACCATTTGAAATTATTGTTTTTATAACTATCTGATAATTTATATATTTCTATCTTTTGAACGATCCAAAAATTTGATCTGGAGATATTGATTTGAAAACTTTACTTAGAACTTTTTTTTCAAATCTAAGTCTTTGAAACTGATGATTTTGCAATCATAACTGTAGGTTAAAAATTTGACCCTATTTGAGGCAAGCATTTCTTTACCTGTCGATTTAGTATTTCATTGTTTATTATAAAGATTTCAGCTGAACTCACAAAAAAGAAAGATAACAAATTTTCAAAAGTCATGTTAATTTTTTAATTGGTTCACTTCAAATCTTTCAAAGGTCAAAACAAGTAAAAAACAGAGATTAAAAAAACTTTTCTAGTGGTTAAACCAAAACAAAAATACGCCAATTAGGCTGGATTTGGCGAATACGTGGTGTGGACCCATGCCAAGCTATTGTAAATTTTGCTCAGCCATATCTTAGATGTGTATATAACTTTTGAAAGTCCCAAGCAGCAGTTGTGATTTTTTCCCTACATATTGAAACGATCGTGTACATTAAGTGGTCAAGGGGGTGACCAAGAAATTTTTTCAAGATACAATATCAAAATCTAATAAAGGCTGAGCGTTAATGTTAACAATATTGTTATTCTCCCCATCAGAGATTTTTGATGGATTAATTCGATCAACATTCATTATTACTATGTTGAAATAAAAATGTTTTACTAGTAATTGTAGAAAAAATAAACAGGATAGCATGAAATAGATAAACCTATAAGAGCACTGTTTACAACAAGTACCCGAATCTAAATCCAAATCTTTTTTGTTTCCTTTTAAAAAAAGTTTTCCGGTTTATAGATGTAAATATATGATTTTAGTTATTTCCAGCCTGTTTTGTGAAAGTGGCGCAGGCTATAATAAATAATAAGTAGGGCAGATATTTTGATCCATCTGAATTTTAAGCTCATCTTTTTTCTGATAATGGTGTAAAAAGTCGGATAACAATATTGGCTATAATGATAATCTTTTTGGTATCATTCAGCCATAATGGTTTAACTTGATATTTAATATATTTATATATTTAGTGACAAAAATGTTTATCGTTATTTGCTTCCCCTAGCTTGTTTATGTATTTCTTTCTAAGATAACATTTGATATCACTTAATTTGCAAAGACATAAGATATCGCTCCTAAAAAGATATATAAATATCATGATTAGACATTTATATAATATACATATAAACATAAATATAACTGTTCAGCATTTGGAAACTGGAAATCCCCACCTATTATTATTAATCATATTATAGAAAAATTTAGCAATTAACTTCAACTCTTTTCTATACTATCAAATGGAAGATCTTTTAAAATATGACTACCGCATGGTTAAAAAAATCTCTAAACATTATAAAGATGGAGATTGCATTTTTGATTCAACTGCATCGCTTTCAAAAGACCGATGGTCTGAACATTTTGGAGTCAAAGTGAGCGAAGCTTTTTGGGGTTTTAAAGTAAAAAAACGGCTGGGTGATGGAACTGAAGCTTATCATCTTAGTATGTTTTTTTTGAGTGGGGCTTCTATGGGAAGTTGCGCGCCTGTATTTTTGTTATGTTCTCTGGCGGCGGAGGCCGGCTCTAATTATTTGTCTAGAAAGGCGATAAAAAGAAGTATCAAAACGAGTGTCAATTCTATTGAAGAAACTTTTGATATTTCTTCTAAATTTCTAGCAACTCTAATAAACGAGTTCATTGACAACTATAATGCGATCCGTGAGAAACTGGATGAGGGCAAAAGTTACACTAAAGAAGAGATTTTGGCTATTATACCTCACCCAAAAAGAATCTAAATAAGACTACTATTTTTACACAAATTTTTCACTAAGTGATTATATTTATTAAAAATTTAAAAACAATAAAAAAATTGTCTACAAGTCTATTACTCCCAGTGATTGTTGCCTGCATATAAGGTGCTGAAAAACACACCTTGTAGCTTTAAAATCCTCCACCAAAAAAAAAAAAAAAAAGGTTCCTACTTCCTTCACAAACTCGCGTGCAAAACAACGTACACCACCACCTGCTCCCCTCCAACCCCCTTATCACAACAGTCCACTCAAACGTCAAACTTCCGAACACAGACACCTGTTCCTTCTATACGCATCAATGGCCTTGTCTGTATCACCGCCCGCTACCCCGAGTCTCGGAACAGCTGCCCAAAAACGTTCTTACCGAACGCTGATCCTCTCTGTTTTCTTTGTGCTTGTTGCATTCTCTCTGCTGCCAGGCGTTTCCGCCTCCACAGGAGATCGCTTGCCCGACTTTATTTCATGCGTAGCAAAATGCGAAGCAATTAACTGTGGTCAAGACTTCTCTAGTTTGCCCCTCTACCTGCGTTTGCTTTTCTGGTCATGCCCACAGAATTGCGACTACACCTGCCAGCGTTTGGTGACTGCCGACCGCATCATGATGGGTGAGAGTGTGGAGCAGTTTCACGGTAAATGGCCATTTCTACGTATTGCCGGCATTCAGGAGCCTCTTTCGGTACTTTTTTCTATTCTTAATTTTGTCCCGCACTACCACGGCTTCCGCACTCTCCTCGACCTCCTGCGCGCACCCAATGCTCCAAAAACCCTTCTTTGGGTTTACCTCGGCATTGCCGTTACTGGAATGAACGCCTGGACTTGGTCTTCTGTGTTTCACACGCGCGACTTTTTGTTAACCGAATGCCTTGATTACTTTTCTGCCGCTCTTACGGTATTGTATGGCTTTTACGCGGTTTCTGTGCGCGTGTTTCGCCTTGACAACCCGCGTCGCGGCTGCGCAAGATACACTTTAGCCTTTACGTGTACTTGTCTGTACCTTTCCCACGTCTATTACCTTGCATTTATCAGGTTTAATTACAGTTACAATATGATGGCCAATGTGTTTATTGGGCTATTGCAAAACGTGCTTTGGATATATTTTGCCGTTTCCCAGTACCTTAAGTTTGGCGAATCCTGGCGTTTGTGGCCTCTTGGTCTTGTTATCACCGTGTCATTGGCCATGTCGTTTGAGCTCTTTGACTTCCCACCTATTTTGGATATGCTGGACGCCCATGCGTTGTGGCATGCTGGTACCGTGCTCCCAACTTATTGGTGGTATAATTGGATGAAGCGCGACATTCAAGCTTTAAGAAGTTCCAAGATTAAAAACTAAGGAGGGGAGCAAAAATCTACATCAAATTACCTATTGATCTAAGATGAAAAAAAAACTTCAATAGAGTTTTGTTTATTAGAAAACATGTATTACTATTAAAACTCATTTCACGATTCTTTCTGTATATAAAATAAATAAACCACTTTTGTTTGAAAATAAAAAAAAAATTACTGGTAAGCCTCCAAAAGACGTAACACCTTAAGTGTAAGTTCGTCAGTTTGAACTCGAGATGTTGCTTCGGCATAGACTCTAACAACGTTTTCGGTTCCAGAGGCCCTAACAAAGGATCTTCCTTTGGGAAATTTTTTGACAAGATTGTCAATCTTATTTTGAAGCTCTGGAGGAGATACAAGACGTCTCTCAGCGTCAGTAGTTTGGAAGATGGTCCGATCCTTGACCTCAACCTTGGAGAGTCTGTTAGGAAGATCGGTGTAGCATGAGTCCCAGTCGCTAGGTGACCAATCCTTGATGGTTAGAATGGCGAGAACTAGGAGAAGATCAGAAATGGCGTCGCCAACTGTTTGATTTATTAAGTTGGAAAGCGCAAGCAAGCTGTCAATAGCCGATTTTTGGGCAGGTGAAGAAGCTGAAAATTTTTGCAGGGTTGCAATAGCTGAAGGGTCAAAGAGAACTGTACCATGACCGTTGGCCTCAAAGTAGACGCCAATGTCAAAATGCTGGGCGGCATGATGGAGATGTTTGACACCGGTTGCCGTGCACTCCACAGGAACCTTGAGGGTGTTTGTAAGGTATTCGGTAGAGCTACCATTGGCATATGCGGTCTGAACAACACCGATTTGAAGACCGGTACCAGATTGTGTTACCAAGTCACCGAGAAAAGATGCACAGAGTGTGGCAATTTTGTCTCCATCCAAAAGCTTGAAGGTACCTTCTGGGTCGACAAAAAAGAAGACAATTCGGTCAGCATCACCGTCAAAACTGGCATACAGTTTAAGGGACTCGGGCTCAATTCCTGCAGGCAATTTCTGCTGAGTCTTGACATAATCGGCACCACAATTACTGTTTAAAAGCTGGGGTTGATCGTATTTATCGTTCACAACTTTGACAGAGACAAGGCCTTCGAGGGACTTTGCGAGTTCTTCAACCTTGGGACCACCAACGCCGTTTGCAGCGTCAACGGTAATGGAGTAAGTTTTATTGTAGCCAGTAAGAACGTTTTTGTAGGCTTCAGAGAGTTTCTCGTAGTAGCCTAACTCTGTCGGTTGGCCGTAGGGGGTAGGTGTATCTTTGGTGTTTAAGCAGCGAACGATATAGTGAAGCTGGGGCGTGGTGACAACACCGTAGTCTGCAACTTGAGCACCGGAAACCTTAAATCCGTCTTCAAGAGCTGCAACAAGTCTGGGGCCAGACTCGCGTGAATCGCGGCCATAGATGACACGACCGGGAAGGCTTGTATCAATGTTGAGTTTTTCCACAAGTTGTTTATAAAGAGTTTCAAGTTCCTCTTCGGAAGAAGCATTTGCAAACGAGGTAGCATAAGCTTCCCATGAGGCTTCAAGCATTTCACCCTGAACGATGAAAAAAAGAGAAGGTTAGTGTTTGAAAATGTTAATTTGGTTTTTTTTTTTGACATTTATGTTTTTTCACAGATTATACATACTTCCGGATCGACGAGCTTGACACCGTTGTCTTCAGGAGGATTGTGAGAAGCGGTGATCATGACGGCAATGACCTTATTCCAGAGGTACTGAGAGCGAAGTGTGGCCAGAATTCCGATGCGAAAGATGGTCGAATCGAGAAGATTAGCTTTCATGCGGAAGCCGGCGGTTCCATAGGCCAAAACGGTGTTAGGCTTGGGGTGTCTAAGCGACAGCTGGGTGAGGTTTGTGAGTGGAGCCATGAGGGAAGGATGAAGGGTCTGTCGGCAATTGGATGGTATGAATCTCGGTGATTAGCAATGGTATTATTATTTTTATGAAATATAAAAAAAACTAAAACAACAAAGATGAGAAAAAGGGGGAAAGGGAAGAAAGCCTGGAGAAAGTTGGCGGCGGTGGTGGCTTTAAATAAGTTTGTTTTCTGATGCACGTCAGCCACCAGGGCCAGCCGCAACCAACCGGCGGTCCCTGCGCGCCCTCGCATAGAGATGGTGGGTTTGTTATGTTGGTTGGTTGTTTGTGTAATGTCACATACAAAGGGCGGGCTTTTCGGTCTGCCAGCTTATTTTTGGCATCACCACGCAAATCAAGCTTGTCTCTCCATCAACATCTCAAGGCCATAGGCTGTTGTTATATATCATTATCTTGCCAGTCTGGCCTTTTTCCCAAGTTACAGTGACGATTCCAAATGGCTCCGCCAGTTCCAGTTTACACCAGCAAGGACTTGGCCAGTCTTCACAAGTTCCCAATCAACCCGAAAACCAACGAGCCCGACTGCCCGCTTAAGGAGCTGACACAGTACGAGTGTGAGGTCTACGGCCAGGAAATCATTTGTGTACCCTTCAAGCGACTCTTCCGAGCGTATGTAATACTACAAAGAAAACGCATAATAGTGCAAAGGGCGCTGGGACCTGTTTTCTAGTTTTTAAGTTAACTTTTGTTTTTTTAGCTGTAAAACCTACTCAAGCTCACGCGAAACTCTCATCGAGGTTACAACCAAAGATACAAACATTCCAGTGGATTTTGAAAAGTTGCACGAGTCGCCCATCTTTTCTTCTCTTAAACGAAAGCAATAATAGGATGAACTATTAACCAAATAAACGGAATTTTTTTTTCCCCCTTGACTCCAAAGAGAGCTACGTCAATGAATAGATGATGGGCGGCAGAATTTATGAGTTATCCACGGTTAAAGTATGGTTCTAATAGTGCACGGGAAGGGATTTAATAGTAGCAACAAACCTGCAAATGTTTAGAATAAAAGGATCAGTAAAAAATACCTAGTCTGATCTTTATATAACCGTTATATGTATATATATATATAAGCTTCTTAAAACATCTGAACGGACTTTTCGTTTCCGCTAGAAAAATGATATAGATTTATTATTATCATGATGATTATTATAATTATTCATATACTACTATTATTGCTCTTGGTGACGTGCTTTGTTTCTCTTATTTACAAAAAAAAAACTCGTCACAAATAGCATAATCCGATCCTACTTGTCGTCACTAGAAAACTTCTATAAAAGTAGCTGTTGCACTTAAAAGGTCGTGCCCTCAGGAGGCTGGGAAAGTTTTCTGTTTGTAGAAGAAGCCATTTCACTATCATTTGTCAGTACGCAGTTGCTCATCATTAACCGAAATATTCAAAACACTTACTGTCTGAGATCTAAAAGAACATTCTCCATTGTATATGAACGCTTCCAGTTGGCAAGGCATGGAACCTTGGAAGGATCCACAATGCCCGTTGTCGAGTTAACGCAGGGAATGTTGATTTTGGAAATAAACTTGACCGAAGGAGGCTTGTTAGGGTACTCCGGGCCGGCCTCCAGACTAAGACAATAGATCCGGTTCTCGTGTGTGCTATGCGGCGGACCCAAAATGGTTCCGTTCCAGTATCGCATGTCAATATCATCGCCATCAGCCAGTCCCAAAGAGCAGGCCTCGGAACCAAGACCCTTCTCGCCCTTTTCGAGTTCTTCTAGTAAACGGAAGCTACGAGGACTGTATGGTTATAAGCTTTGTGTTAGTAGTGTGGCGCAAAAAAAAAAAAAACGGATATAATCGCAACATCCCTAACGATCTCCTACTTACATTTGTACCGACATATTTGATTATGTATATATGAAGTCTATAAAAGTGTTTGAGTGATGTTTGAGTGAGAGAAAATAGAGAAGGAGAAAGATTCCCAAGTAAAGCCTGTCAAAGATGAAACGATATGGATTTTAACAGAGGAAATACTAAGTGCGAGTACCAACAGGTGGTGGTGAAGTTAAAAAGGCACACCCACAACAAGGAAGGTGATCCGGTGACAGTAGAAGTAATAACTCATTTCGGGGGGTTATGGTGGCTAAATATGGGTAGTATATAAAACCAGCCTTACATTCCATTCTTGACTAAACTCCCTTTAAAACATCCTCAGAAAAAAAAACTGCATCTCCTTTTTTGCAACTTCCACCAATACATCACAACAACAACAACTGCCACACTCGTCAAATGTCTGGCAAATCTCCCGATCCAAAACCTGTTCAGGATCTCCCAAGCTCGCTGTTTGCAAAGAAGCCGCAGGAATCTCCCGTGGGATCTCCAATTAAGACATCAGTACGTCCATTGTTCTATGATTACACAGCTTACTAACTTTTTTGTAGAATGCACCTCCTCTGCTGGGAACTCCGAAACACAGGGGCGAATCTTCCAGTCCTTTGAAAAAGTCGAAGTCGATTGACTTAACTCCAGTCATTAATGTCGAAAAGTCATTGAGAGAAAAAATATCTTCGCTCGAGTTTCAAGTATCCTCATTGCTTGAAGAGCGAGAGCTCAACAGGATATTAAACGAAAAATCGGTCCGCGACTTAGAAACCAAAGTCAAAGACCAAGGAAAGCGTGCAGATAGACTTGAGAACGACAATTCCTATTTACTTGAACGCTACACAAATGTTTCACAGCAAATCGAAACGCTCAAGGACGAGTCATCGAGCCAACAGGAGTCTTTAAACAAGACCATAAGCACTCTTCGTCAGGAAGCAATCAACTCTAAGCAATCCTACGAAAAGCTCGATTCAGAATACAAGGCATCTCAAGCAGCCATGGAGAGCAAAACGAACGACCTTGAAGCAAAACTAACGTCACTGGATCACACAAATACCCAGCTTTCACAGCAACTGGAATCTACAATCACACAGCTCAATGAATCCAAAATCAAATGCCTTGAACTGGAAGATACAGTGACTAAACTAACAGAACACAATAATACGCTAAAAAATCAACCACAAGAAGCTAAAAACACCGAAGTCATCCAAAACCAGCTGCAAGAACAACTCGAGCTCATTAGCAAACTCGAACAGACAATTTCCACCCAAAACACTAGACTCCAGAGCTTTGAAGACAAACAACAGGTTTTATCTGTGATTGAGGAAGAAAAGGCGTCTTTGGAGAAAAAGTTGGAATTGATGGAGGAACTGCGCACGCAACTCGTGGACACGGAAATGAAACTGGCTGAATCCCAGGCCCGCCAAGAAAAATGGTCATCCTTTCTGGAAAAGGACGAGAATTTCGATTCACCTGAAGACGTTGCGAAGGAGCTCATGGTTGTACGCACTGAGAATAAAAACCTGAAGGAGCGCATTAGCCGGCTGGAGTCGGAGCTTTCCGAGTCAGCACCGACAATTGAACAGATGACTCAACAGATTGATAAGCTAGATCAAGATCTTGGTGAAGCTAAGGAGCAGATCATTAAAGAGTCAGAGGCACGCATGAGACTCCAACGCCAACGAGATCTGGCGCAAACTGAAACGAGCTTCCTGCGTGGCCAAATCAAGTCATACGACTCTGAGGAGAGTGTGTTGCTGCAAAAAATTAATAGTGAAATTACTGCCAAAACAACGGAGCCAGGGATTGCTGACGCAGGAAATACCCAAAACACCAAGGAAAACTTGGCATTTCTCGACAATCTCAAAAATTCGCGGATCACGCAGCTTGAACAAGTTTTGGAAAATTATCGGGATGAGATTGGCCTATTGTCCAAAGAACTTGAGAAGCGCGACGGTATGACGCCCAACGTCGATACCTTCAGTCCTCTGAAGCGCAAAATCACACCTTTCAGCTCTGGGGAGCGTGTTGGGGAGCTCACCCGCAAGGTTCGCACCCTACAGGTTGAGCTGGATAACACCCAGCTGGCTCTCGACACGCGGTCTAAGGAACTTGATGCTGCAAAGAAACAAATGGCCAAGCTTGAAAAGACGCAGCGGCCACGCGAAAACCACAGCAACGGGCCAAAGTTGCGGATTCTCGAGCTCAAGGACAATCCTGCGGCTCGCAATGAGGCAGTGAAGATGTCCACCCTGCGGGCGCTAAAGAAGGAAAACGAGAGTTTGTTGGAACAGCTGGCTCAAAAACAGGCAGCAGCAGGTGACCGCAAGCTAGTTCCCTACTCTTCGCTGGAGGCGATGCGTCAAGAGAAAATTGGGCTCAATACGACGATTGCGGATCTCAACAAGCGACTTGATCGTCTCAAGCAAGTTTTTTCTAAACAGTCTCTTGAATTTCGTGAAGCGGTGTATGCGCTTCTTGGATACAAGGTGGATCTGTTACCTAATAAGAAGATTCGCGCGACGTCAAAATTTGCGACATCTGACGACGATTGTTTTATCTTTGTGCCTGAGAAACGGGCTGGTAGCAGCAGCGGGGGCTTAGGAAGCAATAGTAAAATCAAGTTTACGGGCATTGAAGACGGTCCTCTGAACGCCGAGTACGAAAACCTGGTGACTTTTTGGGTCAAGGAGCGACGTGATATCCCTTGTTTTTTGGCAGCACTCAATCTCGAGTTATACGACAAGACGACTAAAGCTGCTAGTTTTTAACTAGAGAGGGGGAAGTGTGAGAAGACAAATCAAGAGTTTAGCTTAGAAGAAGAAACGTATTGTATATTAGATAATTTAAAAAATTTTAATGGAAAAAAAAACGGCAAAAATGCGGGGAGAGAAATAATGTAGGTTCTACACAATGCCCGAGGGGAAATCTTTTAAAAAAGCAAAATACAATATTTTTTAAACATTAAAAAACAAGAGGAAAATTAAAGTAACTTATACAAAAGCGAAAAGAGAGAGAGAGAGAGCAAGCAATCTAACCAATAGTTAGTATAGAGCTGGAGGTTGAGCGAAAACGAAGTGGATATCATTTGATTTTTTAAAACAATTCGGCTCTCTTCAGGTTGTCCTTGAAAAAAGGTTTCAGGGAGTGACGTTTTATAGTAATCGTGACCTAGAATTAAAGGATATATATTTAAATATCACTCCAGACCAGACAGCGCCCGCTTGACAGAGGGTCGTGAGAGCATCATCTGAGTCCACTTGTAAACCTCTGGAAACTCATTCTTAAGATCGATATCAATTCTGTCAACAACGTGGTTCCATGTAACAAATGATAAATCAGCAACCTGAGTATCTAGTTAGCTAACAATAAAACAAAACTTTTTCCAGCTTTCCAAGTTCCACTTACCGTCAATCTATTTCCCACGAGCCACACGGGATCCGCAAAGTATTTTGATTCGGACAACGCCGAGGTGCCCAGTGAAAAGCTTTCGTCGTCCATCTCCATAATCATTTGCTCGCGCAGCTCCGCAAGTCTCATTTCAACAACGCCGTAGATCCGCCGCACCTCGTTGACATATCGCTCGAGTGCTGAGTTGATGCGCTCTGGGTGGAAATACTTGAAATGCAATGCCTGGCCAATCATCGGCGCGTGGCCCGACGCTTGGAAAAATAGCCACGAAGTGATGCTTGACTGCTCACAAATGTCATCCGACCATATCGGACAGTCTCGGCCGGCACGCTGACATAGGTATATTATAATAGATCCGGACTCCCATACAGTGTGATCGTTATTATCGTGATCGATGATAGCTGGTACACGCGCATTTGGATTCATAGACAAGTAGTATGGTGACCGTTGTTCATTCTATATTAAAGAGGGGGCAAAGGAAGTTAATATTTGTGGGCGGTTTTTTTTTTTCAATAACTTACCCGTTTAAAGTCTAGATAAAAGGTCTTGTATTTAAATCCCAGTTCGGACAGAACAACCGCAATCTTAAATCCATTTGGTGCAGACTAAAAGAAATGAGTTAGATAGACCTTTTTTAGGGCCCAAAGATGGAAAATCTAAGAACAGCGTAAAAAAACAAAAACAGGACAAGGAGAGTATGAGGTATAAAACTTTAATGATATCAAAAAAAAAAAAATACAACAAGAAATACGAAACGAAAAAAAGATCAGATAACGTGGACTGTAAAATGAAGGTTAACTTACGCGATGAGAAAAAAGACTAATGCCCTCAGTAGGAGGATTTTTACGGTAAAGGGCGATTCTGTCTAGTGGAGCATCGTCTGGAGTCTGGGACATGGGTATATCGATGTTGGAAGCAAGAAACTGGCTTCGCGAGTCTTGCCGCTGTACAAAGGCGTTATTGGTGTTGTTATTGATTATGGGGTATTGGTTAGGAATGAGATTTCCATTCATATGATTTATGTTATTAGCGGTAGGGATATTATTGGATTCATTACTAGATATGTTGGTGGATGAGCCATTTGACGAGTTGTTCAAGTGGTGGCTTGAACCGTTAGTGTTGTTGTTATTACTGGAGGGGTTATTATTGTTTGTGAATATTTGCTGTCCGCCAAACGGTGGATTACGGTATTGTGATGACTGCTGATTCTGATTTTGCGAGCCGATATGGATGTTTGCCAGTGCCGATGAAAGATTTGAAACCACGACGGGCTTCTTGGGAGTCTGTTGCGACATATCTACTAAGGTTTTTTTTTTTTGGGTTGTTTGGTTGGGTTGTAGATGGTGTTTTTTTTTTTTTGGAAAAAGAGGACTGTTTTGATTAGAAATACAGTGGTGGTATACAATATATATAGGGTCTCTCTTTTTCTTCTCAGCTGATATCAAAGAGGTTTAGATATGATATATATATTCACACGCGATTTAGTACCGGTATTATGATTAGCAATCCGAGATCACAGATCCGGCAGTGTAAGATGGAATAGGACAACGAAAGAGCAGCTTGATTCTGCTGGAAAAGCTCTGATTTTTTTATTAATGATGGTTTGCGTGGTGAAAAAATTTTTTTTTGGCGGTGGAAAACAGCCACAGGCAAAACCTGTTGATTATTACTGAACCCGGGGCAGCGTGGGGTATTACGCGCTCTACCTGAACGTGTAACCGCTGACAAAACGGCTGTCCTGAGATACCCTAACCCTAGCTCAGGTTTTTTAGTTCTTCTTGTCAGAAATGTTTCAAGATACACAAGAGACTGGAGATTTATTCTTCAACATATAGGAATTTTCTGAATCTTGTAAGGTTTTTAAAGATTCGAACTTGGGGTTTACTCAGTTTTTTTTTAAAAAACGGCTTTTAAATATAGTTTATAGACGGAAAGAATAAATGACGACTCTTTTTTTGATATCACAGAACGTGGCTTATTACCGGTAAGAACATCCCTATCTCTTAGAGAGCCGCTCATAGCCCTGCGGCTAAATTTTATTGACCTTCGTTCTCCCCTTCAACGGCGTCCGATAAGAAATCAAATCTCCAAAACATATACTTGGGCTCTTAGAAACTCCATAGCAAATTTGTCTTCTTACCAAACAAATGATAATCATGTACATATATCAACTTTTTTTTTCTCTTTCTTAGAGTGCGTCAATCAAGATTTCGCATACCTTGAATTTCAAAATCATCATTATAACCTCCCAAACGTGCTCTCAATGTATATCCAAACTTATCTTCAGATATTGATGGTCGAACTTCTATTATTCTATTAGTTAACTTGACCTTCTATCTTATCATATGCTTGGCTTGTTCAACACTTGTTTTTTGTTTTTTGTTTTTATATATTTTCTATTTCACTACTTGACCCACTATTAATACCCATTTAGCTCAACTAAGCTTAGTTTATTTCATTACATTATATATATATCATTGCGACCTTTAAACGATTGTCCATTACATTAACCATTCAGAACAGGAGTTGTTCAACTCATGGGATGAAAACATACAATCATACGTATAAAAAGAAAAGAAACCTCTGCAGCTTTGCATTAGTAAACCAAACAGATAGGTACAAAAGCCTTTTAAATTGTGTCGATAAAATATTTACGAGCAAAACCAAATAGAACCAGGTTTTTGTAGATATCTTCCAAATTACCGTGTCTAGAATTTTCGTATCACATTTAATACCCCCTCAATAAATATTATCTCGATATCATATACATCACCAGATTCAACTAAACTTCTACCCAAACCTGTGGAAACAGTGGCTCTCTGCACTTGAAAATCTGATTCGATTTTTTTCTTTAAAAGGAACTCAATACCTTATATTTTTGAATAATGTGACCATAATTGCTTACTCTTTGTACCAAAAAATGCTGGTCAAATAATATTGTGGTGGCAAGAGTTGTAATAGTGAACTTTTTATAAGGTGAGTATAACTCTAATTTCACTTTATGGCATTTCGTATTAGAACAATGAAATATTTAACCACTATTCTTTAGATACCTATTTGAAGTTAAGATATCAGTGATTTTAACATTTAGATACAAGCTTGAAGAAGATATGAATCTTCTTTGGATTTGGTGTCATGTTCTTTTTTATCTTGTAATTAAGCTTTTCTTAGACCTGTTAAGAGTGTAATTAACAAAACTAATTATTCTTGGTTGTAACTAAACTCACATTATAACTAGGCTTAACGTCGTTAAACAATAAAACCTTTCTTTTTGTCTGCAGAGATTCGACTCTTGTCGTTTTCCTTGTTTGAAATTATTGGTGAAATGGTCTTAGGCGACGTGAATGCTATTCAAAAATAACACATTACGGAACACGATGTTTCCTTTAACTTGATTTCGATATATAATTCTCTCTTTTTGTTCCATCATTTGACCAAATCAATTGTATATTTTTTCTAACAAAAAATGATTTCTTTTTCTATGCCGATATTATTTATACATGGGTTTTGGACAGGAGACAGAGTGGATTTTCGCTTAAAACTGCAATTATGAATGCTAATGAGCGCAAAAAGGCAAGAGAAAGAAATAAAAAGAAATCTAGTGACACAGCACTACATTTCCTGGTATTTCTATCCTTAGAAAAACGCCTCACTCACCACCAATTTTATGTATATTTTTCAGAAGAGCTGTTTTGTGATTCAATAAATGTTGATAAACAGTTTTAAATTGAACCAACTAACAAACTTTTTACTCATCACCTTTAGTTACAGAGATCTATTCAAATAACTAAAAAAGATTAGATAGAATAATAATAATTTATTTTAATCATTATCATATCGACAGTCAATTCATAGTAAATGTGTTTATTAGGATATTACAATATTAAAAATTAAATTGTTGAAACCTGAATATTCAACTGTATCGTAATAAATATCCTCATCCTCACCCCCCTAAAAAAATCATTTAGAATTTCACACAAAAAAATTTGAAAAAAATGCCGTCTACAACAACTACTTCTTTTAATTAGCTATTTGACTTTTAAAGAGAAGAAAACATTATCTGTAATTTATGAGTGATTGGAATATTGATGACTTATTAGCTCTATTGAAAGTGCATTTGCAGCTAGCATGCATATAATAAATTATTTTAAGGCACCCTCTAGTTATTACATTTCCCATAATGCATGAGAAAAAAAACTTCAAACCCAAGAAGCATCCCTTATTGCCATATTCTTTACAAGAGATGAACATCCCCTTTTGAATTTAATAGCCAAAGAAATGGATTTTGAGGGGTTTTTGCAAGAAACAAAAGAATATGCTTAAAATAAATGGAGTCTAGGAATGGAAACTGGTGTATTAGTCTCTGAGAATCAAAGCTTGAACTTAAAAAAACTATTCATTTATCTTAGGTAAATTAATGTAAATTTTTTTTAAAAAAACGTTTATCTTTCACTGAAACCATCGGTCTCATTTTTATACTTAACCATAGCGTGTTTCTGTTCCTGATGAGTAATAACCTACCTACACTGAATCATGAGTTTCCGAAGAACGCAAAAAAAAAATAATACTAAATCTACTTCATAAGAATAACATTCATATCTAAAAGAAAAAAAACTTAGTAAACCCATTGTGTGTAAGCCGTATATCTAAGAAGAAATATACAAATAGAGCCTTTAAAATTTGAAATAATTAGTTGAACAATCGGAACTCCTTAGAAAAAAACCGGAAGAATATTTAAAGAACACTTTAGATAATTATCTATTTTAACACTGGATAACATCATGGGCCAATAGCCTAGAACACTAAATAACCGGGACGGCTTTAAGGACAACTACATTAATTAAGCCCAATCTAACTAATATAATTTTTTACAGCAATAAGTAGTAGCATTGATACTTCACTAATAAATTCAAGTGGGTTTTTTTTAAAGGCATATATTCATTGACTATTAAATACCAAAAACAAAATTGCAACTGTTTCAGCAACTCAAAACTTGTTCCTCTTCTCATATTCTCAAATCCCATTAATTTTTGATTGACTTTATAACTCTTCCATTATTACTGTATCATAAAACCCTTGCAAAAACAACTGTTTTAATATATATATATTTGTAGATGGTTTTAAGAATAAACTTATAATAATGAAGCTAATCTCATTCAAGCTTAAAAAAAAAGTTTTTGTTGGGCGTTTCAAGTTAAATCCTGGTCTTTATTCTGCTTGGAAACTTTAAAATATTCAAATGCGGTTAACAAATTTAATATAGCAAATAAGATCTTTTCAAAATTTTTTTTAAAAGCCTTAACTTTATATAGGGACCCTGACCATATAAACAAAGAGCCTTGAACATGAAAAAAGTGATCCGATCTACTTTCCTTTTTTCCCAATTTATTGAATAGTAATCTATTTAAGGCTACAAACTTTTTTTTTTCCCTCATGACTACTTGATATTGTGATATTGCGAGCAAGTAAATCTTGACAACTCTTTGTCACCTTGACGCAAGTTTTCTTTAGATAAACAAAAAAAGAAGATCCATCAATAGGAATTCGCAAAACGTTTAACAAAAGAATATTACATCTTTTGGATCTCTTGAATCTCTTGCATCTCTTGCATCACTTGCATCACTTGCGTCTCTTGCATCTCTTGCATCTTTTGAAGCATTCAAAAGCTAACAAAAAATGTATGTTTTAGGAACACATGTAGTTCATCTTTCTTTTGAATAATCTAGTATTCTACAAGTGTCCGGCTAAACCTTTTTTCTTAGAGCTGAATAAGACGCAAAAGAACATGAATGACGTTTAGAACAATTTAAACCTAATAATTTCCTATATGTAGATATCTTAATTCAGAGACTCCTAACAAAAAAACCTTGCAGCCTGCAGATTAAACCAAAAAACCGCTGCCTTTAAAAGTGACGTTTTATCAATCAGACCTGATAATCTAAACGACTGCCTTTACTCTACTAATTGATCATCATCCTGAATGTATCTTTTTTTTGTGGCTGTTGTTATCGTATGAATCCTCTAGCATTTCTGTCACGACCCTTATGCCCTTTTTTGTCTGAATGCGTTCTTCTACCCCGTAATATTAATGAGCTGAAGAATTTCGATCCTCCTCAAAAGGCTAAAATAAAGCACAGTAACTCTTTTAAAGGCATGCGTATCATCTTAAGTGCATCTTTCAGTTGTTGCAAATTCAAAGTTTTTTCGAGAAGTAATTTTGTCTAGATATCTCAAAACTTTGTAGCAGACTGTAACAATACTTAAGACCTCAAAACCACTTTTTTATTTATCTAGAAATAACTGTAACAGGTAAATAATCAATTAATGAATGTACTTTTTTTAAAAAAAAGTTCGAGTTTGCTTGTGATAGATCATTAATCATTAAGAGTATCTCGGCTAATAGCAAAATTCCCCTTAAGGATGCTTTTTTTTATTCACTCCAAATAACAAAATTTGTATAGAACACACATCACATCATCATGTTTGATTTTAAGTCTTAACTTTCACCAAAGTAAAAAAAATAATGTGACATCTTTATTATAATTCAAGTATGGAAGCGTTAATGCTTTAATATTAGTTAAATGCCATAGATACAGTTGAAGTATACGACAATTAACAACCCAGAGACATGCTACATGAATAAACTTAAGAAATTAAGAAATAAAATATCTTGAAAATCATAATGAAAGCTTGATCGTTTTCATCTATTTATTATTTTAAAAGAAAAGGGACTAAGAAATAACTTTCATTGATCCACCGGGACCTCATCAAGCTAAATAAGAAAAAGAAGTCTGATTTTTAAGTTCAAAGAAACTTAATTTTTTTTTAAAAAAAAGCAAATCGAAAGCCTCAATATTACCATTAACTTTAAACCCCAAGAGGTTTTTAGTGAAAAGGAAAATGGCTTTTTCTCTCTTTTCACCCGCCAAAGAGATTTCTCTAAGCTAGAGCAAATCAATCGTTGCATCTCTAAACATTGGGGACAAAGCGAATACCAAAGAGACCTGCCACCTGCGGCTGACAAGGATAGAAGTATTATATTAAATATTATTATGCAAATTTTGTTCTTTGTTCAAACATGGCAAGAAAATATAGTCCGAAATCTTTTGGCAAAGTTATTGAGGCTATTGTGTGTTATTAGTATCATGCTATGATTAAGGAAAAATGCGCCTTAAAAACCTTAATCGAAATTGTCTCAAAAAAACAGATATGTCTCAGTTATATCCCAAAGGTTTTTTTTATGGAAGATTTGGACTCTATTTCCAATTTAGTTCCTCTTCTAACCACAGAAAACAACTTTTCATGTCCTCAACAGTCCGAGGGTTCTGTCAAAGTTTTAACGTGAGTTTACTTGTGTCCGAGTGCTTATATGTGTGTGTGTGTGGGCCGGCATGGGGTCTGCGCTTGTATGTGTGGCATGTTGGCTAGTAATAGCTGTAGCTAGTAATACAAAGAAAAAAGAAAGAAAGAAAGAAATTATTACCGGTGATAACCAGCATTTATACTGTCTCTTTCTTTCATATATATATTCCTAAATATTTCTCTCCAGACACATTTTTATATACTCATATTTAACTAACTTTTGAATTTCTCATATTATTTAACTATTTATATAAAATACAATCCCCAAAAATAAATTCCTTTTTTTTTGACCTGATTCCCTTCAATATTCAGCCACAATGCCGAGTGGCCCCTTCCTTCACGACGCTTTGAACAATAGTGTACTGGATTCTATTGTCGGTACTAGTGCGATCCAACTTCTCCAGTACGATGCAGCAACTTTGCACCTCAGCACACAAGATATATCTTCCCATTCGTTTCTCAAAAGCCAAAAGCGTCTGTATCGCGAACTTAAGCCACAGAGGTGCCCCATTGTTCCGCAACATGCTGTCTTTACTCCTCATAATATCCTCTCTTTTGATGTCCCCCAAAAAGAAAGCATAGAAACATTCATTCAAGCTAACCATATCTTTGAGCTTTCAGACTCCACACATCACCGCAGCTCAACTTCGAACCCTAGACCAAGTCGCAATAATGTTCATGTCACTTCCTACGACCTTGCATCATCCTTCACAGAGTCGTCTCCTTTTAAATATGCCCTGGTTTTTAGCAAAACCTTGGAATCTCGCAAGAAAAGTGCTTCCAACCGCAATAGCATCGTCCGGCTTTCCAAGACTCCTAAAGACATTGGAGTCTCCACAAAACAAGAAGAACAACCACACAGTAGCTACTTTGTCCTTAAGAAAAGACACACACAAGTCAACTTTCAAAACTCTTCTCCATCTCTGGGTTCCTCCTCTAAAACTCCATCACATTTTTCTCGTCAAACCTTAGAGACTCAGCCGTCAATTGAATCAACGTCTTCCTCTATACAATCACAGCCGACTCTGTCCACGCTAGATATCGTAGCAAGCACTCTTCCACTCGATATCCGATGGCTTAAGTCTTCACAGTCCAACATCAAAACCTTTGTCATTCTTTTTAGTCAAAAAAGAAAGCGCAAGGTATGGAAGCGCTATCTTCTGGAAAGTTTTGGCATTAAGGTATTAAACCTTAATAAAGCCATCTACAAAAACGCCAATGGTGAACTTGATGATGACCTGGTGGAGTCTTTTTCTCACTCGGGACATTTGGAAGCATCAAGACAATGTTCATCTAACTCTACCATGGTATACAATAATACACCCAACAAGAACTCTCTAGAGAACTTGGATGATAAAAATATGGCCCAACTTCATCTTCAAGACATACTCTCCTCCAAGCCATCCTCAGACACTATCTGTTCTAAACCGCATTCACAAGAAGACACTCTAGAGAAATATGAACAGTATCTTAGGTGCCAGCAAAATGGCATTCTTGGGATGGGAATACACTACAAAAACAAGGATGGCACCATTGTCGATGTTACTGACAATAGTTTTCAGCTTTCCAAACAGCATAAATACACAAGCAAAAACACTGGGCAGCTGTACTCCAAAAGCAATCATTCTAATGATGAAACGTTATACCATCGGCTTGGAGAGGAAAAACTGTATAAGTCCGATTCTGTAACACGGTCTCCAACATCGACGAATACTAGTGATACCTGGGTGGATCCAGTTAAGCCACTCAATATTTCTAAAAAAAACAAATCCAATCGACATGAATCGACTTCTCAGCAAAGTTCTCACAAAACAATAGAAACTTCTTCGCCCTCTTCTTCTTCTTTTTCTCAAAATGGCAAAAACAAATCCAATAAGCATCCTGAGACACCTCTTCCTCCTCTTCCTACTCCTCCGCCAACTAAACAGGAATTAGCATCAGCTATAAATGTGAACACAGATAATCTTAACTTTAATCCTGAACCTGAGGCTGTGATTCCTGTTACTCCAGAGTTAAATATATCTCCTGGTGATATCTCAAACGATAGCCATGAGTTTAGTTACATTAGCCCTCAGACTACTCCGCCTTCTCTAACAACTTCTCCCTCTCCCTCTCCTTCTTCCTCTTCTTCGTCACCATCTTATCCCCAGACAAAAAAATCAAAGCATCTTGACTTCTCTCCTTCGATTCAAATTTACTCCGGTGAACTGTCTTCACAGCAGCTGCCTAGCACAAAACTTTCCCCGCGCCGATCCTCTCTAGTTAAGTCTCAGAAAAAGGAATTACTGCCCCAGCTTTTACATGATGCTTTTGATGATAATCACTACATTCGACCTGCTACTATTGATCAGCTTGCACCAGTTCCTAAGGCTTTGATCGCGTCAAATTTCCCCGAGAGCATTCACTGTTCTGATCCAAAAGATGATCTTGCTTTTGTTAATGCAAAGAAAAGTAAATCTAAACAGAATAGGCTTAAAAACCGCCCAGAAAGTTTATTGTTGACACCACAAGATCAGTTTGACCAAGAGTTGACTCAGCTTACCTTAGCGCGTGAACTACTTTTAAGTTCTAAACAATCCAAATCACCTAAATCTACTTCTCCTGAGGCTTCCATCTCTCCATCATCTAGCTATCGAAGAGAATCAGAAGTATCAACTAATTCATCTACTAGCTCAATCAGCCCTGAGGTATTGAAGGTTCCCACTGTTAAAGACTGGGCAGTTACCAATATGATGGTTATTAATGGAGTTGTTGATATTCCAACTAAATCAGCTGATGAGTTAGAAATTAATCCCATAAACACAGAAGTCATTTACTGTTCGTTGCCCAAATGGCACGCCTTAAGCCCCCCTACTTCTCCTCAGCCTCCGAAGTTTAGGTTGCCCGAAATTCCGGAGAGACCAGAACTAGAAGGCATGAACATTCCTCTTCCTAAAATAAATGTATAAATTATAATGTATTCCCATATTTATTACCAAAAATTACTAGTATCATCATTACCATAAAGCGTTTAAATTGCTATAATGTTAACTATAAGAATTTTTTGAGAATGGTACCAAAATAATAATGAAACTAAATACTAAAAATAAACCCATTTCTGACTTACATGAAAATATCTAAAAGCTTCACTGGGTGAGCCCATTACTCTTAGAACGAGACTATTTTTATAGCTTTTTTTACAAGAACCAATATTAATAAGCTTGATATCGTAGTATTGTTAAATAGTGCAAAGTAAAAAAAATACTACAGAGAAGCACAGAAAAAATTTTTGGTAAATTTTGTAGTGCCTAAAAAGAAACATTTTTATAACCCCCTTCCTACAACACTAATTTTGGCTTGTGAATGTTATTTGAAGTTTACAGTTATCATCTTTTAATTTTAATGAAATACTTGGTTCTCATAGATCCTTAAAAAAACACCTAGAATTTTTCACAAATGTAGAAAATTTATTGAAGTCAAGTAAAGTATTGATAAACTGATTAATTCAACATTAACTATTAGTGCGTTAATAAGTTAAAAATCTATTGTAATTGGCTTTTTCTGCGGATCCCATTATTCATAATAATACAAATAACCCTTCTAAGCTTAATTCAAGGTAATATTTATTCATTAAGTGAAAAAAGAATAATTTTGATCTTACTTTTATTCCTAGAATAAACAAATTTAAGTCTAAACGGTTTCTAAATTTTATTCTAGAAAGACTCGACTAGTATTTAAAATAAAATTAAACCGATTTGTGAATAAACTTATAATGTTTGAAGTAGAATTAAGATAATATAAGTTAACTAATATAAACTTTTTTTATGAAAGTTCACTCAAACCAACTCCTGATGTAATGATACATTAGTGGTAATTTTTTGTTAAATTTACTAACTTTTAATTTTGAATAAAAGAAAATACATTACAATACTCCGATATTCTTTTTTTTTTTTAAAAAAAATGAATCTATACACACCAAAAAAGGTTTGACAAACACCTGATCATGAATTAGTTAGTATTTAGTATATTGATAGTTTTCACTAAGATTGGGTTTTGTAGCATTCCAATGACTTCTGTGAATGAACTACTAAAAAATATCAACTATTTCAAAAAGATAATAAAAAAATTATTTTAACGGGTTATTTTTTTTAAAAAAATATCGTGATTATTATTATATGAGTAAAGCAATAGATAACGACCATGACAAAACTTCTCTAAATCATCAATACGTTACCGGATGTTAAAACATTTTAAGTCAATTTAAATGCAATATGTTTAAATCTCAGGAAATAATTCATCAACCAATACATCCAGCAATGAATATACCAAATGCGCGTTAAGTTTTTCGTGTTGAAACATCTCAAATAAGTGATATGATGCATACTTAGAAGAGGTGGATCCTACTATTTTCATACATGTATCTCTGATAAGTGTATGGACAATTACTCTTGAGTCGTGCTTGCATTTCATTTTCTCAGCACCAGTTCTTTCTGGCTGGGATTCTGCTTTTGCAGCCTGAGCTGCCATAAAAGAACTACCATTAGGCCACATTGCATCTAGTAGCTTTTGAATTCCATCTGTAAAATTTTTTTCAGATGCAAGATTTCCAACAATAGCCTCCCTAAGTTTTCTTTCAATTGTTCCTCCAAGAATTTGCTGGACGACCACGACAACAGCACGGCCTCTAACCCAATTATTGCCACGGTCAAATCCAAAAATTTGAATGAAAAAATCGCAGATAGGCTGTATAAAGGGTTTATGAGAGGGGTCTTCCATCTCAGCTTCTGCTTCAAGTGCTAATGTAGGAAAGTCAGAGTCGTTTGTAAATGGAACTTCTGTATTATAGCTTCCAATGAGACCACTTGATGTCAGTTCAGTATCTTCGTAAATATCTTCGTCGCCTTCACTTTCGTATTCATCTAAATAAAAGGCTGAGTCTCTTTTCCCACTAGTAGCCGCTAAGGCAGCTGCTGCAGTACCCTCTTTGCTGGATTTGGAAACATAATCTTTAACTGAATCAATCGAAAATGTTTCGGAGGAAAGAAACATCCGAAATGCTTTTGACCGGCAAACGTCGGGCATTTGAAGTAAATCACGTAGATATTTTTGCAGAGCAATACGACGAACATCAGCAAAAGACTTTTGCTGAAACTTTAAAACAACTCGCTTTTTAGGGAACTCCAGGTGTCTTACCTGTGGAAAAATACTTCTGAGAAGCTGATGGAGTTGAAAAAATTGAGAATACCTTCTGGCAACAACCCATCCAGCAGAAATATTGCCATTAAAATCAAGTCGTTCTACCTCAATAACATAAAGAATGAATGGGCCATTTGAATCTCGAGCCGTCATATGCGATTGAATTTGAATATTAGAACGACCATATAAACTGTTTTCTGATTCTTGAACTATGTATTGCTGGCGTTGTAACTCTTTTCTTTGGATTTCTCGCTCTAAACTTGCCTTTGACTTTCTCAAAACTCTTAAATTTCCAACATTATTCGTAAGCTCAGCTTTTTGAAGAAGTGGTTCAAGCACCTGTTCTTGGCGATACAAAACTTTTATTTGCTTTGTCAACATGTTAATTGCTTCAGTTAACCCGAGATCGCCTGGTGCCGCCAAATGAAGCTCACTTGTTGACTTTTCTTCTTGTTCATCCCCAGCCTCATCTTCTGTATCCATATCAGAATACATCTCATTTTCAGAATCTTCAAACAGTGGTACAGGTGCACCTGAGCTTTTTTTGGATTTTTTATCTTCAATAGAACCAGGGCTTTTAAAATTTGCTTTCAAATTATTACCAGAAAAAATTTCGCTTATGGAAGAAGTATTAGTGCGGCTAGGACCTGTGAACTTGTTTCCCATAATAGAGTCAAAAACCTTTTCAATATCTTCAACATCTTTTTCATCTGGCTTATTGACAGGCTCTTCATAATCAGAAATACTTTCCATCTGTAAGGAATCAATGGTGCTCTCGGTAGTATTAATGGCTTTTTCTGATATTTGCTTACGATCAGACGCAAGAAAGTTAAGAAATACATCTGATTTTTTGTAATCAGCAAGGTAAAGATCTTGGAGTTCTCTGAAAACAGCATTTTGCGTATGAATCAAGGCTCTTCTTGCTTGTGATATGAGCTCATGTGACTTTTTTGGTGCCTCCACGAAGTTTTGAACCGCTTTTTGGGCTTCCGTAGTTATACAGGGCATCTTTCCTGAAAAATAAGTATTATAGATTTGGTAAATATCGTTTTCATTTATGAGAATTCCCATTGTACCAGCATTGTCTTTAATTTCATTTATCCCATTATTGCTACTAAGGAATGATGAACTGGGGCTCCCCGAAAAATTATTCAAGTTATTTTGGCCACTCGAGCTGACGATTTTACTAAAGGAATCTTTTGTATCGTCTTCATCTTCGTCTTCATCTTCTTCCAAAGGGTTTCTTAATCCATTCATTGTCAACCAAAACTGGACAAGAAGAGATTGCTTAGAAAGATCCATAAACTCGATAAAAGACTGACGATATGCAGGGTCGTTTAAAATCTCAAGTAAATTGTAATCTTTTCGAGGATCGTGGTTTAAAAGACCGCCATGACCATAAGTTTGAGAAGAATCCTCAATCAATCTAGATGACTTTTTTCCTGCTCCCACAAGTTTTTTAATGCGTTTATCCACAGAAAGCTGGGCTTGGTTAAGTAGCTTAATATAATTTTCATTTGTTACATCTTTGGGTACTCTGTCGATTTGAGATGAAATATAGTATCTGATTTTTCTGGCTTCAGGTATTGATTTGCATTTTTGTATATCTTTAACAAATTTATCAAATTCACTTTGGCTAGCGTCTGTATTTAAAATTGCATAAGCAGATGAGCTCGCTGAAGACAGATTTTTAAATCCAGATCGACTGCCTAGTGTTGCATGCTCGTTTAATGCTTTTCTAAGTTGCTCTACCTTTTTTCGATCTTGAAGAGTTGGTCCCGCCATTGTAATAACGAATTGATTCCAGTAATCAGGATCCGACAACATCGTTAAAGTGGGAAAAAAAATCGAACAAGCCAAGATGTCCCTGGCTAAACTATTAACTACCGTGCTGGTAGTCGCTTCTCCAATTAATATTGGTACTATTTTCGAAGTTAAATCGCGGAGCCAATTCTTTCTGTAAGAATCATATTGATAATGTTTTAGAGGTTGAAGGGCTGGGTGGAGACGTCCTTGTGAATACTGAAGTGCTACTGCATACTGGAATTCACTATTGTCGGTGAGATTCTTGCCCATAGATTTTTCCCTAACAGCAGAATCAGCAGCAGTGAACTTTCTGAAATGTTCTGTGATTACAGGTACCATTTTTGTCACAATGAGATCGGGCCAATTGATGCGAGACGAACGATTAATAATTTGGGAAAGTGCTAGTCGTAGAGTATGGTCTACTTGAGAGGGAAAAACAGTATCGCTAGTAAACGAGCGGTACCATGAAAGAACAAAATCTCTCATAACATATTCGATTAATTGATCCAATGCGTCAGAAACCAAAAATGATTCTGGGTAAAGTGAAAATGGTAATGGTTTATCAGAGGTTAAAGAAATTAGCTCTTGAGTCCATTTGTTTTCTTTAATGAATGCGTATGGCTTAAACGTTTTTTTGAGAGGTTTTCTTTGCTTTTTCATTCTCTCCATAAGGTCGCTAGGAATTTTTAAGGTAGCTAAACAAAAAACACCAAAAAAAGTGAAAAAGCCGGCCCATATATATAGAGATTTGACAAATATTAAAAAAAAAATTTCTCGAACTATGAACCATACAATTACTGCGGTAAGAAGCAAAAGAAGAAGCGCTTCCAAAGTAATCTGTTGACCAAAGACAGATATTTTACTCGGCATCCTGGTGATTCTTTTTGAAGCTGCCAAAAAAAAGAAATAATTGTTTCAATATAATGGAAATTTACAGAAGGATTATTATATTAAAAATTAATTGACATTGAGTTAGTTCGGTGATTTTTCCGGTCGAATCATAGTGAAAGTAAGAATTCTAAATGGTTTGGTGTTTCGTATTTTTAATAAGTTTGTTAGTATTTAAATAATTAGGAATGGTGGTGTCAGTTACTTTTATTTGTATATTATAGGGTTAGGGTATTTGTCTTTTTTTTTTTTTTTTTTTTTGGTTTTTAATTTACGCCACTGTACGCGATAACTAAATTGACTATTAAACCTACGCAACACATTTTTATCAACAATGGATATTGATATGAACGATAATGATGTTCAATCTGAAAAAGAGCAATTAGAAAAAGATCTTTTAGATGTTCAACGATTGTCTGCTGAGATCGAGTCTAACCCCTATTCTCATCAAGCATATGTCGATTTGATCAATAAGTTTAAAAGCATGGGCCAATTTATGGCAGAAGAGCTCCAAAATGCACGTTCTTCAATGTCTGAAAAAGTTCTTCTTTCCCAGGGTGCGTTATTTTTGTTTTTTTATGTATGAATTTTGACTAATTTATTGGCAAAGATGAATGGATACAGTGGTTGAGTGATACAAATTTGCCTGAAGAAGTACGATTAGAAATTTACAGAAAAGCTGTTTCTAGATCACCAAGTAAGTAAAATTTTGTACAACAAGTATTATTGATTTTTTAACCAATTCAATAGCACCTAAGATGTGGAGTGAATATGTTTCATATTTAGTTTCTAGGTATAACGAAGATAACCATTCTAAGATCTATTCTCGTGAAATTATTTTAGGAGTGTTGGCAAAAGGTTATAATGTTGTTAAATATAACATTCCTGAAAGCCATATTGTTTGGAACCAATATCGAGATTTTATTGCAATAGATTTGGAAATACCACAAAAGCGAAATGACACTTTTTTAAAAATCAAGGAATTGTATCTTCAACGCTTAGCTATCCCCCATAAAACATTATCTGATACTTTTTCTGACTTTTCTTCATTAATCACCACGTACGATAATGAAAATTACGAAAATGAGTTAATATTTGCCAATAAAATATATCAAAACACGCTTAAAGCCATAGAATTAAGGACGCCTTGGGAGCAGTCGCTATATGAATCAAAGTCCTTAGATAATTATGCCGCTTATATTTACTGGGAAATAACTTTACCAAAAAAACTTCAAGACCCAGGTTTAGTTGGTGCTCTTTATGAGAGAACTATTCAAGATTATCCTTATGTTCCTGAGGTTTGGGACGACTATTTGTTTTATACAACAGAAAAACTTTATACCGATAATCTTTTAGGTGGCATGATTGACCGCTCACTTCTTGCAAATCCTCATTCTGGTGTATTATGGGCCCACAGATTACGGTTTTCGAAGGAGGATGGAAACGAGGAAATTTGTGATCTAAAACAAACATTTGATAACATTGCTGCTTTTAAAGAACCGGAAAAATATAACGATTGGAAGCTATTTATGATTGAATGGGTAACCCATTTTACGAGAGTTTTTGATCTTACTTTGGAAAATTCAAAGGACAACTCGTTTTTGGAAGAGACTATAGAAGGATGTGAAGATGCTATTGAGAAAATTATAAGGGATGGTAAAGACGATACAAATTTTGATTTAGAAGTTATGATTTCAAATTTTTTTTTGAAAATTGAGTATGAAAGTCATATTTGGGAAAAGCTAAAAAAGACACGCGGAAAATATTCTGAATATTGGATTCAATGGGCTGAATATGCGAAGAAATCAGACATTCATAAAGACAAAGCGCGACTAATTTTTGAAGAAGCCATTAACCGGAAAAACATTGACTGGCCAGAAAAGGTTTTTGAACAATACATTTTATTCGAAAGAAATAATGGGACATGTCGCACAGTCCAAAAGGCGCTAGCTAAGACACGTATTCTAAGTAAAATTTTACAGCATCGGAGACGACAAACTCTGCCCTTAAACGAAGTCAATATACAATCAGAAAATGTTGGTTCAGCTGAAATAATCTCTCATAAAAGAATACGCAATGAAGTAGACGATATTGATGACGAAAAAAGCGATTCCAAAAACGAGAACCTTGAAATTAAGTCGAAGAAATCAAACCATAATACCACTAGAGATCGTGAAAACAATACAATTGTTGTTTCTGGAATTAGTAAAACCACCACTAAAAATGACCTTGAAAAATTTTTTGCCGAGTGTGGTGAAATCATTTCCGTTAATGTTGTTGAAAATAATATTGGGATTTTAGAATTTGCCGACCATATTAGTGCACTTTCAGCGCTCACAAAAGATATGAAAAAAATTAAGGGCCATGAAATCCACGTTCGATCGGGAGAAGCAACAACTATCTATGTTACCAATTTTCCACCAGAATTTGGCGAAAACGATATCCAAAAGTTATTTGAACAGTATGGACAAATACTGTCTATTCGATTTCCATCGCTGAAATTTAATACACACCGCCGATTCTGTTACGTTCAATTTAGTAGCGGCGAAAATGCCAAAAAGGCATCTGAGAACTTAAACGGTGAACAGATTGGGGAATTGACGCTGCAAGTTCTTATTTCCGATCCGTCTAAAAAAGCCATTCGAAAAGGAGCACTATATGAAGACCGGGAAGTTTTTATCAAAGGACTTGATTTTAACTCGGTGGATGAAAAGGAACTTAGAAATGTTCTGGGAAAATATGGAACCATTGAGCGCATTCGTCTACCCTTAAGTAGAGTTAATCAAAAACAAGGCAGGCTCCATGATGGATATGGGTTTGTTGTGTTTAGTAGTGCTTCGGAAGCAGAAGCTGTGATCAAATCGTTAAATGGAACGCGTTTAAGTTCACGAATGATACATGTGTCTTTAGCAAGTGACAAAAACGCAGGCCCTAAAAAGCTATCAAAGGTAGTTTTTGATAATGAGTCTGAAAGGGGAAGTGGTAGCCATGATCGCAGCGATATTTTGGCAAGAACGCTCAATATATCAAATCTTCCAGATACAGTCAATGATTCGCAACTTAGAGTTATCTTTGAGAAGTATGGTTCCTTGAAACAGATTTTATTGCGACCTGATCTCAATAGTGCTAAAGTTGAATATACTAATGTTGCCGACGCTGGAAAAGCCGAACTAGCACTTCAAGGCCATTTTATTTCAGGGCAGCATATAAGTATAAACTCACCCATCATACCCAACCCCAAAAACGCTGCGAGTGGAGCAGGTCATTTATCCTTTATTCCACGTGCTGCAATGAGAAATAAGCGGCTGTAAATTGGGAAGATTGGTGAATAACTACATTGCTAGATATATCAAAACAAAAAGGGTTATTCGATTTATATTACGAAACCCGTTTACAAAAGACCAGATATCAAAGTTGCATTGATCTAAAGTTTTTCTTCTTCCCCTTTTCAAAACTTAAAGTCTGTTTGGAATAGCTGTATCTAAAGCCAAATTTTGTAATAACCGAATGAATCTCCTAGAGGGGTGGGGAAGAACTAATCTAACTGTGGTTAGGGTTACTAAATATCAGCACTAAGCAATTCTCATGAAACTAAGGTTTTTGGTGGCTATGTGAAATATCTTTCGTAAATTTTGAAGTTTTAAGTAGACACGAATAAAAATTTTGTTTACTTTTATCTATTGTGATTATATTTAAAATGTTATATATATAAGTGAAAGTTTGAAAGATGAGATTTTTATTTTATTTTTATGTTAATAATTTAATGGATTGGTATCTAAGGTTTTTTTCATTGTGCAATATCCGTGTTTACAAGAATACGTGACAAATTTTTTTTAGAGTTGATGTGTTATTTTTTTATATTTTTTGCAGTGACAAAAAATTTTGCTACTCGCAATTCTATAAAAAAATTTTACCCTCCCCTTTTCACCCATAACTACACATCTTTTGCATCGCCACCAACAGGTATAGAAATATTAGTTTTGATCGATACATAAGCTTTTGCATCGACTGCTTTTCCGACCTTCTCATTAACCTGGAAATTATCACTTTTATCCTGTCATTGTTACTCTGAATTTATATATTTTGTCAGAAACTTCTTAGAGAAATACCATTTTTTGGGGGTACATTTGCAATACTTTTGTCGTGCTAAGCAGATCTTTACGATCCCTTATAAATAGATAATCATCTTCGATTTAACCATAAATTTTACGAAAAGGAATTTTACTATTAATTCAAAATACTTGAATAGCTGTAATTCTTATTTTTCACTTTCATCCATTATAAAAACCTAGAGACGTTTAGAAAACATGTCCCAACCTACTACACAATATTTTGGTATGCTCTTATCATTTTTCTCGTTTATATATATTTTTATTGACATTTTGATTCAATAGCACGGATACCCAAGACCGTCGGCCTTTATACAGGAACCCCCAATTATACATCTTTTTCAGGGTTTGCTGCGTAAGTTCTTTCATTACACCATTATCATTCCCCATCATTTTTAACATTTAGATTTTAGTCCTACTGAAGCTGTTAGACAGTCACAGTATTCGCCTAATGGTAAATACTTTGCCTATAATACTGCTAATGGGTATGTCATATTTCATCATTATGAACTTTACCCTTTACTAACAATTTTAGTCTTTTCATTATTGACCCAAACTCCGGATCTATTCTGAAAACAATCGCAGTTGAAAATACAATAGAATTCGCTTTTTCCCCTCTTGGTTCTATTATTATGACGTATGAGCGCCCTAAGCGTGATGAAAGCTGCGGTGGTGATTTTGGTCCTAATGTCAAACTATTTAAAACTGAAACTGGCGAGTTTATTTGTGAATTTGCTTTCCGTTCTCAATACAATTGGCAACTTCAATTTACCCATGATGAAAAGTATTGTGCCCGGATGGTTACAAACCAAATTGAATTTTATGATTCAAAGAATTTCACCAAGCCATGGGCTCGTCTTAGAGCTGAGAACTGTTCAAACTTTTCTGTGAGTCCTGGTCAAAACTACTCAGTGGCTGTTTTCACCCCAGAAAAATCTGGAAAGCCTGCTAGCGTTCGTGTTTACCAATTGCCAAACTTTGAACAACCTGTTTCTCAAAAGACGTTTTTCAAGGCCGAGAGTGCTAAAATGAAGTGGAATAGACTTGGAACCGCCCTTCTTGTTTTGGGATCTACCGATGTTGATAAAACTGGAAAATCATACTATGGCGAAACCAACCTTTATCTTTTAGGCATTGCTGGATCATATGACTCTCGTATTCATTTGGATAAAGAAGGAACCATTCATGACTTTGCTTGGTCTCCAAATTCCCGAGAGTTTGGTGTTGTTTATGGATTTATGCCAACTACGACGACGATTTTTGATGCGAGAGGTAACGTTGTACACACATTCCCTATCGCACCTAGAAACGCCATTTTTTTCTCGCCTCACGCTCGATTTATTTTAATAGCTGGATTCGGAAATTTGCAAGGAGATATCGATATTTATGATCGCCAAAAACAATTTAGCAAAATTTGTACAGTCGAGGCTTCAAATACCTCTGTATGTGAATGGTCACCCGATGGCAGATACATTTTAACTGCTACAACTTCGCCTCGTCTTCGTGTTGATAATGGTATTAAAATCTGGCATTATACAGGAAAGCTCATTTACAGCCAGGATTATCCCGAACTTTTTGCTACATCGTGGAGACCTATGGATGCAAATATTTTCCCAATGCGTTCGAGTTTGTCACCTGCTCCTGCACCCCATGCATCTGTTGCAGTTGCTTCAGGCAATGGTAGCACTTCTTCTGCAAACCCTACACCTAAAGGTGCTTATGTTCCTCCTCATGCCCGAAACAAAATTGGTGCTTCTGGACATGTTGCCCCTACTACATTGTATGAGCTTGAGCAATCTAATAACAACGCTCAACGTCAAATTCCTGGATCTGCTGGCCGCACAGTTCCTGGAGCACCAGTTAAGACCGGAAAGAAAAAAAATGGAGCAAACAAAAGTAATGAAGAGCCTCTTCCCTCAATTTCTTTTAATCCCCCTGCCAGCGCTGAAGAAAAACGAATTCGATCTCTTCTTAAAAAGATTAGAGCCATTGATGAACTTAAGTTAAAACGCGCCAAAGGGGAGAAGTTGGAGGACACACAAGTAAAGAAGATTGCAACCGAAAAGGACATCTTAGAGGAGCTGAAGTCACTGGGCTGGTCAGAAGAGAACAGAAGTTAATCATTTTTTTGGAATGATATTGTTGAAGGATTGAAAAGTCTTTGTTGCATTTTTTGCTCTTTATCGGAGTAATGCTTATATAGTTTAAGATCTTTCCTCATCGTGTTTGTAATTTTCATAGCGTTAAAATATTTATGGACAGGTGAAATAAATATCGAAATCTTCAAAGATGAAAAAAAAAATTGTTAAAAGATTGGCAAGAATAGTAGAATTTGATCAAGAAGGTTAAATAAAAACAGGAAAAAAGGGGGGTTTCGAGCTTCCACAAATGAAATTTAAAAGTATGCTATTCAAAACAAGACGGAACATATAAGTTAAAAATAATTGATATCCTGAATTTGATTGTAATAGGATCAGTGGGAAACCGGTATTACTAATTATTTAATTTTAATTTTTTTTGATTACATGTGTTCATATATGTATGATTGTGCTATGATACGACTCAAACAGGTAGTTGGCCCCAATAACTTCAACTTTTCTTTCTTTCGAGAAAATTAAAAAAACAAAAAAGTAAAAGATGATATTTTCAAAAAAACAATAGTTCTTAATTCTATTATAATATTTAGTGTATTTGATTATAGGTTTTTAAAGAAGATGCTTATGATACCTAGATTGAAAAGTGTGTTATTTCAACACAAATGACATTTTCCATATGAAATCAAAACAAAAAGTATTTTAAAGATATTAAGTGGGAGACTAAAAATATATTTCGTATAAATATATTACGGTAATAGGAAATAGAAGAAGAACTATGCAATGGTTATATATATGTTATTTACAAATAGCAACCTTAACATTAGGCAAACATGGTTTCTTTACTGTCTTACTCTAGGTTATTGATAATAATTCATAAACTAAAAAAACCAAAACGTTTTAAAGGTTTATTTGTATATGTAAACCCTTTTTTTTATTATCTAAAATTAGTTAAATAAATGTCAATTTAATTAGAATAGCTCAAATTAATACAATCAATTGAGTCCAAAAATACATTGTGAACTTCATAAAAATTGAAACTTTGAGAGTTGATAAAAAAAAGAACTATTAAATGAGCTGTATATAATCAGGGATGTTAAATTTCCTGTTTCTATTCCAAAATCAATTTGAATTGTTTTGGTTCTCTGCCTCATTCCTCCGAACTCAATTATTTTTAAAGGGACAACATGAACAGCGGGAGTAGCGGGTAGTGGGGGTTCCGGGTACAATCGCCATTATTAAGCTTAAAAATTCATGCAAAACTTGGATGTATGCACGGCGTATCTTCATGTAACAACAATATGTCCACAAATAGATAAGATGTTTGGACTTTTAAAAACTGACGATAGAAAAGCCCCCTCCAAACGTTCCAAATCTCGAAGATAAATCTTTCAAAACTTTGAGTCTTTTGTATTTCATTTTTTTCTCTTTGTTTCTTTATTTTATTTTTTTTGGTTTGGCAAAGTTTTTTTCTTTTCTACATAGAAGGACCGTAGCAGAGTTGCAATTATATATGTTCTAGGATATATAAACATGTGCTTTCATTTGTTGATTTCCAAGAAAACTCTCATGCTTATGGGGTTATCAACTTTTCACGTTAGTGAAAATGGACATTGGAATGAAGGATTGATCGGCGGGTTTCATGATTTGAACATTAGACGTTAGGGATTTGAATACAGAAGCGGAATATCTCATTTTAAGTCTTCCCACTTGCCGAGCAGAGAGAACAAACGAGGTTTTACTTTTTTTAGAATGCCACTAAGATGATATATGTAAAATCTATTGTTAGTTCATGCTTTCAGCTATATCGAACGGAAATAGATTAAAGCCATCCTTCAAGTTTACTTCTTAAGACCGATGATGCAACTTTAGATTTTTAATAATAGAGATGATCACAAAAAAAAGGGGACTTAAGAGAGGCGCATTTGCCATAAAAAAAAAGAAAAACTACCTGCTTCGGAACGGAAGGTTAAAAAACAGTTAATGCTTACCTCGATTATTCTGCTGTTTGTCGACTTCAGTTGCGTCATTCACAGTCATTAAGAACAGAAACCTTTGGAACCATGATGTTAGCCGCACATATTACATAACATACAGTGGTTGCGGATGGTGAGATGTTCCAGCGGAAAGTTTGCTTTCCGCCAGAGTGCGGAGCTAAGAACTCAGACTTAATTGTTACTAAGCTCTAATGCATCGGCTTAGTCACATTTTTTGCGGATATACCTTTGATATTTGTACAAATGTTTTCCTGAAAAAGCTCATCTCTATAGAATTCGGAGATGAAAAAACTAAATAAATACCTTTAGATTTCCCTAGTCCATTGCCTGTTTTTTTCTTCTCCCTTTTCTTCACTGTTATATATATATCCTATAATCATTTGTTTTCATATCCCTTTAATCAAATCAGTCAATAAATAATAGGATTTCATCCGTTTATTGTTTTTTTGTTTTATAGCCTTTTCATCAATAATATCCAGCTCAACATTTTAAAAAACAAAGGCACACCAAACTCGAAGACACTACTTGCATCTTTACACACTGATTAATATATCTTAATCTCTGCCATGTCTGATCCAAACGAAAAAGACAGGCCCATCTCATTTTACGGGGATTCCTCTTCCTCTGATGAGCGTGACGAAAAACAACAGATTCGTGAGATTGAGGATAACATTGTCTCGCTTGCTCGTCAATATACAAACCAATCTATAAAAAACGCTGACAATGCATCTCTCCGAAGTGTGCCTGTTGCTGATAATGCATCCATTGCTTCTGAAGGCCTTGGTCGTCGCCTTTCACGTACAGTTACCAACATGCTTTCCCGGATAGACACAGATGTTAATCCTTTTATTGAACCCACCAATCCTATTCTCGATCCTTTCAGTGATGAATTCAACGCTCGTGCATGGACCCGCCATGTTGTCAGATTTAAAGACCGTGATCCAGAAAGATATCCCATGCGAACCACAGGTGTTTCCTTTAAAAATCTAGGAGCTTTTGGATATGGTACTGGTACAGACTATCAAAAGACTGTCGCTAACATCCCACTTCAGATCCCTGCAGTTGTGAGAACGTTGCTTGGACACAAAGGAGAAAAAGTTCAAATTCTTAGGGAATTTGATGGCCTTGTTAAGCCTGGAGAAAGTTGCGTTGTTCTCGGTCGTCCCGGAAGGTAAGTGATTAAGTTTTTTTTTAAAGTTCCACAAATTAACTTTTTTTAGTGGTTGCTCTACTTTTCTCAAGTCTATTGCACAAGATACATATGGTTTCCATTTAACTGAGGATACCGAAATTAACTATCAGGGTATGATTTTTAATTTGCGACTTTGATTTCCCTGACTTTCTAACATGATAAATAGGTATCACTCCCGAGCAAGTCGTCAAAAATTTCCGTGGTGAAGTTGTTTACAATGCCGAAACTGAAGTTCATTTCCCCAAGCTCACTGTAGGTGATACTCTTAAGTTTGCTGCCTTGGCAAGAACACCTCAGAATCGTCTCCCCGGAGTTACACGTGACCAGCACGCTACTCACGCTCGTGACGTTGTAATGGCCGCTTTTGGTCTTTTGCACACTATGAATACGGTTGTTGGAGATGATTTCATTCGTGGTGTTTCTGGTGGTGAACGCAAGCGTGTCAGTATTGCTGAAGTTGTTCTTGCCGGCGCTTCTCTTCAGTGCTGGGATAACTCTACTAGAGGTCTTGATAGTGCCACGGCTCTTGAATTTATCAAAAACCTTAAAATTGATACTGACATTTTGGGAGCTTCCATCTTTGTATCCCTTTACCAAGCTTCACAGGATGCTTACGACCAATTCGATAAAGTCACCGTTCTTTATCAGGGTCGTCAGATTTTTTTTGGGCGTGCTGACACTGCCAGAGGATTTTTTGAGCGAATGGGTTATGAATGTCCTCCCAGACAAACCACTGGTGATTATCTGACATCTCTTACCTCACCTGCTGAACGTGTTGTCAAGGCTGGTTATGAAGGCCGCGTGCCCAGCACTCCTGATGAATTTGCGCAGTACTGGAAGGCCAGTCCTGAATATGCTGCTCTTATTCAGGAAATTGACGAATGGAACCAACAATATCCGATTGGTGGTTCCGCCCTTGAGCAGTTTAAAGAGTCTAGATCTGCCCAGCAGTCGAAGCATACCAAGGTCACCTCTCCTTACACCCTTTCCTACATGATGCAAGTCAAAATTTGTTTGAGTAGAGGTATTCAACGTGTTAAAGGTGATCCTGCTGTCGCATTATCTACAATCATTGGTAACTCTATCATGGGTATGATTATTGCCTCAGTCTTTTACAATTTACCTTGGGATAAAACTTCTTCTTTTGTAGGAAGAAATACTGTTTTATTCTTTTCAATTCTGTTCAACGCCATGTCTTCTGCTCTTGAAATTCTTACACTCTATGCTCAGCGTCCCATCATTGAAAAACATAAGCGCTATGCCTTTTATCGTCCCTCTGCTGAAGCTTTCAGTTCTGTTATTTGTGATCTTCCCATTAAATTCTTTACTGCTATTGCGTTTAATTTGGTTTTATATTTCATGACCAATTTGCGTCGTGGTAGTGCAAAGGTTCCTGGGACACACCAAGGTTCAGATCCTTCCTACTTTTTTGTATTCTTTTTGTTTTCCGTCATGTGCACTTTGGTTATGAGTGCCATTTTCCGAACTATTGCCAGTGTCACGAAGTCTATTTCTGAAGCGTTAACTCCTGCTTCTCTAATGATTCTTATGTTGGTAACTACTACTGGTTTCGTCATCCCCAATGTTGATATGCATCCATGGTTCCGTTGGATTGGTTACATTAATCCTATTGCTTATTGTTTTGAGTCTTTGATGATTAATGAATATCGCAACAGATACTTTACTTGTAATGACCTTGTTCCTTCTGGTGATGGCTATGATGACATTCCTGTTTCCCAGCGTTCTTGTTCTATTGTTGGCTCAGAAAAAGGAAATCCTATTGTTTCTGGTACTGCGTACATTGGTCAATCTTTTGAGTACTATACTGCTCATATGTGGAGAAACTTGGGTATTGTCTTTGGGTTTGCCGCCTTTTTCTACTTTACCTACTTTGTATGTGCTGAGCTTGTTGCTGGTGAACGTTCTCGTGGTGAAGTCTTGGTCTTTCAAAGAGGCTTTAAGCCTCCTAAGCATGATGAGGAATCTCAGACTGAACTTCGTGATAGCAACAGACCTCCTTCTGTTGAAGGTGATTTTACTCTTCAGAAGCAAGAGGGTATTTTTGCCTGGAGAGATGTTTGCTACGATATTAAGATTAAAGGTGAACCTCGAAGACTTTTGGATCATGTTGATGGTTGGGTTCAACCAGGTACTCTGACAGCCCTTATGGGATCTTCTGGTGCTGGTAAGACAACCCTTTTGGATACTCTTGCCGATCGTCTAACTATGGGTGTTGTTACTGGTGATATGCTTGTCAATGGAAAACCGCGAGATAAGTCTTTCCAGCGCAAAACAGGCTATGTTCAGCAACAGGATGTTCACTTGGCCACTTCTACTGTTCGTGAAGCACTCGAGTTTTCTGCTCTTTTGAGACAACCTGCACATATTTCTCGTGCTGAGAAAATTGCCTATGTTGACGAAGTTATTAAGATTTTGGAAATGGAAGAATACTCTGATGCCGTTGTCGGTGTTCCTGGTGAAGGTTTAAACGTTGAACAGCGCAAGCGCTTGACTATTGGTGTTGAACTTGCTGCTAGACCCGAACTTTTGCTTTTCCTTGATGAACCTACATCTGGTCTCGATTCTCAAACTGCCTGGTCCATTATGTTGCTCATGAAGAAGCTCACTAACAGTGGCCAAGCCATCTTGTGTACTATTCATCAACCTTCGGCTATTCTCTTTCAGCAATTCGATAGACTTTTGTTTTTGAAGAGAGGTGGTCAAACTGTGTACTATGGTGATATTGGTGAAAATGCTACCAAGATGATTTCATACTTTGAGCGCAATGGTGGTCCCAAGTGTCCTCCAGAAGCTAACCCTGCTGAATGGATGCTTCAAGTTATCGGTGCTGCTCCTGGTTGCCATACTGACGTCGACTGGCATCAAATTTGGCGCAATTCTCCTGAATATCAGAAGGTTCAAAATGATATTGCTGGTTTGATTGAAAATGTTGCTCCAGTTAAATCTGCTTCTACTGCTGTTAAGGAAAATGAGACCCGTTCTTTTGCTGCTTCTATGCCTACTCAGATTTTCATTGTTTGCAAGCGTGTCTTCCAACAGTACTACCGCACTCCCCAGTATATTTATGCCAAGGCAGCAATGTGTATCATTTCTCCTATTTATGTCGGTTTCACTTTTTACAAGGCTAAGAATGATGTCCAAGGCATGCAGAACCAAATGTATTCCATTTTCATGTTTTTGGTTGTTTTCGGTACTCTTACACAGCAAATCATGCCTCACTTTGTTACCCAACGTTCTCTGTATGAAGTGCGTGAACGACCCTCAAAGACATATTCTTGGGTTGCCTTCATTATTTCTAATTTAATTGTTGAAATGCCATGGCAAACTCTCATGTCTGTGATGTCTTTCTTCTGTTACTACTATCCTGTTGGATTGTACCGCAATGCTGCTGTTAGCGGTGCTACACACGAACGTGGTGCTCTTTTCTTTATGATGGTTTGGGCTTTTTACATTTACACCTCTACATTTGCACACATGGTCGTTGCTGCTATTGATAGTGCCGATGCTGCTGCACATCTTTCCAACTTGCTTTTTATGATGACTTTGATTTTCTGTGGTATTATGGCCCGTCCCGATCAGTTCCCTCACTTCTGGATCTTTATGTATCGTGTGTCTCCGATGACTTATATTGTGAGCACGTTCATGTCGGCGGGTTTAGCTGGAAATACAATTCAATGTTCAGCGAAAGAAATTGTGCATTTGACGAATCCATTTGCCAATACGACTTGTGGTGATTATCTCAACAGTTATGCTACTTCATCTGGCGGTGCTGTCTTGAACCCCGACTCATTTACTGACTGCCAGTTTTGCACTATGGCTAAGACTGATGACTTCTTGGATCTCATTAGAACTCCTTTGAGTGAAGGCTGGCGCAACTTTGGTATTATCATTGGCTATATTGCTATTAACTGTGTGGGAGCACTCCTCCTTTATTGGCTCGGACGTGTGCCCAAGGGTTCTAAGAAGAAGAGCGACTAAGCTTTCTTCTTTTTGTTTTCCTCTTTGGGAAAAAATACCGGTTTAAATAGAATTATTGGTTATTATATTTAATTTCATTTGTATTAATAGTTGAAAAAAAAAATGGTTTTTTTTAAATTATCGCTTTTTAGCTCGCTCAAAAAGAGGAACTTGAGGAAGTTTGCGTTTTTTTGAATCTCCACTTGTAGCTCCTGGTGCTAATGACAAGGACTGTCCTGAAGGAGGTGCTCCTAGACCCATTCCTGTAGAACCATAGACAGTGTTTGGCATAATCGCACGTCTGATTCCATCACTCATACGACCTAAGCCTGTATTTTCTTTCCAGCCCATCTTTTGCAGCATCTGAGCGCCAATACTTAACGAAACAGGAGCTTTTTTGTCACTTCCAGCTTCTAAAGACCCAGAACTAACAGCAGGAGAATTTGAGGGAGTATCTTCTTCAGAATGCTTGAAGTCAAGCATGATGCGTGCCGAATTCACCCGCTGCTTGACCTTCATGTTATTTAAATGCTCAGCAGATTTGGCATGAGCATTCAGCTCACGAGTTGAATAACAACGGTATGAGCACAGGAAACAGGTCAGCCCATCAAAATCGAGGAAGGTATCTGGTATAGGCTTTCCTACTTCAGCTTGTTCATTTTGTTGGCCATTGTTTTTGTTGTTGTTTTTTTCTAGGGGCTCACCCTCCTGCGACTTGTCTAAAAACTCATCAACCGTGGCTTCCGGATTTACCTCTTGTTTTGGTTCGTGGTCTTTTCCCTCCTCCTTGATTTCTCTTGCCTCTTTTTCCTGTTCTAATAGAAGCTCAGCACGTTTTGTTTTCCATTTATTCATCTGCTGTAGCATGGCTGCATTTTTTGCAGATTTGACTTTGTGAGGTTTTTCTTCTCGGTCGGCGATATTTTTGTCTTTACCCATAGATTCCAGTGGAGATGATTTTTCAAAAGGATTTCTTACTTGTTTTTTCAAGGTTGGACGTTGTGTGGCGATTCCCTTTATATTTGGAATCGAAAAAAGAGGACGAGAGACTGCTTCTTTTTGCTTCAATTGTTGATATAATGCGTACCCCGACACTTCTTGAGCTTGCTCTGAGGATTCTCCATTTTCTACTGATTCTTCTTTAAGAGATTCTTTAGAAACGCCTTCGGTGTCGTTTTGTCGGGCTGGGGGATACTCTACCAAACGCATATCCTGGTTCCAATACTCCATTTGCTGACCAGCAACAGATGTGAAAGTATAGTTATGCTTAATACCTTCTTTGGATGCCGGTTGAAACGACCCAAAAGAAATGTATGAAGCTTTGACATTTTCCAATCCAGGTGATGGGTCTGCTTCTTGTGGTGATCTCATTTGAGAAAGATGTTGCTTACTGTTGAGCAGTGTATATGCTGCTGTGGCAAGAGCCAAGTTCTCAAACTCGACAAACGCAAATCCGGCAGATGCTGGTTGTGACGAGTAGTTATTTTGATCGACTTGCAGCAAAGAGGCTTCGGGGGTTTCGGTAGGATTGTCTTTTTTTTCAATTGTGGGGGGTTGAGTGGTTTCAACTTTTCCCGAGTCTTTCCCTTTAAGAGATTCCTTATATTTAACCAAAAACACACGACGAGCAATATTTTCAGAAGGTTGACTGTGCTTGGGCATCAAGTTCTTTACATCAGCACCTATTGTCTTATTGACAAGGCTGTAAATAATCTCTTCTGTATGTTTGTTTGGATCCAAAGACTGAAATAAGAGCATGGGTGTAGGAATATCACCAATATCGGCATCTCCACATATGTCTTTATTTTCTTGCGAGTGTCTAAATAACCCCACATCTAACGGTTTAACCTCTATTCTACCTTTACTTGGTCTTCTGGATCTGTTTGCGCGATAATGTTGGTCATCGAAATTTCGGGAGACGCCATAGTTACTATCTGCATTGTCCCTGTAATCAAGAAAGGCTCTGTCGCGGTCGTCTTTATGGTATCGGTTGCGATCCAAGTGGAATCTACGTCCCCTAGTGTGATCGCGTTCTCGAACGTTGTCATCCCTATAGTCTTTGTCATCCTGAGAATGATGAGGGTTGTGCGCATTTGGTGGATCGGCGTTACTTTGGTGCCTTTTTTCTTGGTGCGTATTTCTTGGTGGTCTAGAGCAACCTGGGTAATCTAAAATTGCAACAAGGTCTTTGCTAAGCTGGATATTCTGTGTCCCATCTGGCTGTTTGGGAATATGACTTACAAAGGCATCTAGTTCTTTTTCATTATTGAATATGAGCTGAGCAAAACGAAAACGGTTTGTAGGGTTTATTTTAATCTGAGGCACAGTCACACCTAAGAGCGCAATCACCATTGATATGTCAGACTCTTTAATAGACTCAAGTTCATTTTGGTTATCTGTCTCAACAATCAAAGACACCTTATTTTCTTCATTTGATATATGAGAGCTGCTTGTTGATGAAGAGTCGGGTGTATTTCTGTGAAACTCTTGCACTGGCCGTGGTCGTTTATAAGAGTTATGTCTGTGGTAATGGGCAGGAGCTGATGATGGCCCTAAGTCATGGAAGCTGCGGCTGCCATTGTTATTGCTTCTCGGTCCGCGGAAGTAATTGTGGTTAGAACTCATTTATCTGGCGAACTCTGCGTGCATTTTTTTATCTGAACAAAGTTTATCTTTAGTATGAAGAGGTTTGCAATGATGAAAGAAAAAATAAGGTGGTGATGAAATATTTATTGCACGTGCATAAAAAGTCTGGGTTACATTAGGCAATTGAGAATTTACAAGTTCAAACTAAACTACTTGGGAATGACATGATAAAAATGATAGTAATAATTAAAGGTTAAGTAAAAATGTAGTTTTTTTCTTTCTTTTAATATTTTTATTAAAATAGGGTCGTTAAAATGAATAATGATATCTTTATATTTTCTGTGTGCACTGGAGGCTCTTGTCTCTATAATTCCCACCTTAAAAAAACCTAAATTCTGTTTCTTCTTCCCGATCCATTTAGGACTTGACGTTACTTGGCAGTTCGCCAGACTCAATACCGGCCTTGTATTTCTCGTGGGCGTATCTGGTGCCGCAGTACTGGCATGGGTGAGCACCAGGCTTATCAAGGTTGATGAAGATCTTGGGGTGTCCCTGGACACCTCTGCCACCGTCGCAGACGGCAATGTTGTCGTGGCCGCTCAAGTACTCGATAGGCTTCTTAGCAATCAGCTCAATACCGGCGTAAGGGCGAGGCTGCAGCTCAATGTCACGCTGAACAATGCGAACACCGGAGAGACCCTCAGCGCGGGGCTTTTGCGAGGGAGCCCAGGTATCGTGGCGGTTGGGAGCCTGGTTGGCGAGAATCTCGGCAACGCGGGCCTCCTTGTCGGTGTCGACGGCAGTCTGGCGTAACCGCAGGCAAGTAGAAAAGAGTCTAGATGTGGAGGTGAGGGCGGACTTTCTGGGGGCGAGTCTAAGCATGGTTGTGGTGGTGATTGAGAAGAGGGTGGTTGTTTGTGCGAGTGGAGTGGGTGTGTATGGGTAAAAGGAGGGTTTTTTTTTGGTCTGTCTTGTCGTTGTATAGAAGAAAAAAAAATAGGAAAGCGCGGGATAACAAAAAACGTCTTTGAGCTGATTGGCTCTGATTGTTACATCATTGTGTTACATTACAGTGGGCCGATTGGTTTTGTAACAAGTATTTCTCGCTGTTAGAAAAACAAAGTCCACCATCAAGATCTTTAAACCAATCTGTTATCTAAAACAACATATACTATAACAACAACGACGATTATGTACGAAAGAACCCCGGCACAGATTCTTAAATGGACCCAAGATGTCAGCGACATTCTGTCTCAACCAGACTTGCTTGTGTTCTGGGCCCATGCTCAGGGTGTGTCTGTAGCTCATGCACGACGTATTCTGCTTCAATCTCTGGCCAAGGGCTCCCCAAGTATAAATGAACATAGCACAGGACCCAACTCCATTGTGGCAGAGGATAAGGCACAGTTTGCTGCAAGGCACCGGGTCCGTCTTCAATATGGAATGTCGGGGAGTAGTCGAAGTTCAGGTAAGCTTTACAGCGATAGTGCAAATTCAAGCACAATGAGTCTGGGAAACAATTTAGGGGAAGTTGGTAGTAGTAGTAGCAACAACAGCGACTCTGGGTCCATTTCCAGACGGTAACTATATGATACTAAAAAAAAAATCTAGCAGGACTAGAGAATCTAAAAGTTGATATTTCAAGAGAGTATATATAATAGTAATCCAAAACAAGAAAAAAAATAAAAGTACATGTGTAAAATTTCACAACTTTAAAAAATGAGCTCACGGGTACTCAGCTTATTGAGATGCATATAAACGTCTGTACCATAACCCTCAATACTCTGGAGAACAACATCACCGCCAAAGTAACGGGCATACAGTCGGGTAATAGGGAGACCATATCCAAAGCCAGCCATAGGTGCACCCATCATGGGCTCACTAAACTCGGGGCCAATTTTGGGGGGTTCTTTAACGGTGGTGTAGTTGTACATCCATACACGCTGCTGGACGGAACGAGGGATACCGCCGCCCTTATCGCTGATGCGGATGGTAATGTCCTCGGAGCCGTCGCCAACCACAATGGTGACGGGAGGGTAAGCCTTTGACTCGACATCAACGCCGTATTTTTCGACGACGGCACGCAGCGAGTTTTTAACGGTTTCGAAAATCATGTGGGACAAGTGGGCTGGGATGTACATGAAGCGGAGATCAGGGTCGCACTCAATTATGACCTTGGGGCCTTCGTAGAGACCATAAGTGTCTTCGCAAATCTCCTCGGCCAGAGTGACGGCGTGCTGGATGGTTTCCTTGACCCCGGTGTTGGTACAAATAATACCTACGTAATCCGGGGCAAACCGGCCCTCCATGAGGGCCAGCTGCTGGCCAATGAGCATGCGGATGCCGATTCTGGACATGAAAAAGCGATCGAGAAAGCTTTGGATGCGCTGTTCATGGAAGCCTGGTTCAATCATGCCGTGGCGCTTGACAATCTCGCCATTGGTATTGCCAAAGTCATAGTTGTAGTTCATGTAGTGGTTATTGTTGCGGTGATGATCAGGGGACGAGCCATTGGCTGAGGAGCCCTGTTTAAGACGGTGCTTTTCCGAGTACTCCTTGATTCCCTGGGCCATGGTAGTGACGACGGCGTCATGGCGCTTGCGCACTTTGGTGAGACAGTCTTTGAATGCGTCGAGGTACTCGTGGACCTCTGGAGGCCATTTTTGGTCTCCGTCAAACTTTGTGAGCGGGCTTCCTCCAAAGCCGCTGAAAAGCCTGTCTTTAAGGGAGCCGAAAAAGGACTTGTGGTGGGCTTCATTGTGGTGTCTGTTTTCGGGGTCGTTTGGGTTTGAGCCGTCCTGTGGGCTCTTGAGGGTTTTGAGGGTGGGCTTAATGTAGTCGTCCTGGACATTCTCGTTGAACTGTTTAGCAGGCATGGAGAGAGACTCACTGGAGACCTGAAGCAAATTTGCGCGGACCTTGTCAGGGAGCCGCTCTTGGGCATACTGTTGCATATCTACAATGTCTTCAAAGGACTTGACGTACCAGCCCAGGACACGCTGGATACTGGGAGACTCGCCGAGTCCCTCGGGGAGGTTTTCAAGCTCGCGGACACGGTGGGCCAAGCGCACCGGCAGCTCATCAGCCATGAACTGGGCTGCACGGTAGACTGTTGCTGTGGAGGGGGTCTGACCGAACTGGGCCATCTGAGCAAGGGACAGCGCGGTTGGAGGGAACCGCGCATAATGGCTAATTCTCTGAGCGGTAGAGGGTTTCACTACCGAGCTCATATTGGGAGAGTGAGCAAAAAAAAAAGGAATAAAACGAGAAAGAGATATGAAAAATAAGCTGATTTAAAAACGATGAGAAGAAAAAAAAAATGAATTTTTGAAAGAAAGGAAGAAGAAGAAGGAAGAGTGGTGAGACGAAAATAATAAGGGAGGCGGGGAGATGGAAGAAAGTGAAAAAAAAAAGAGGTGAGGTACTGGACAAAAATACCTAAGGAGCAAACCACCAACCTTAAAAAAAAGTTGTCCGAATACTCACTTGACCTTGGGCGTTCACGAGATCACCGGGAGGTCTTCTAGATTAGAAGTATTCTGAAAGATGAGTACTTTAGGAGTATTTTATTTTTAAAAAACCAGAAAAGGGTCTTAAAAAAGTGCTTACTTTTTAGTGACCTCCAGTTGGTAGATTTCATTTAGTCTATTAACTTTTTTTTTTCCCCAGACTTTATGCGGACTTGAATGGCTTACCCCGCCTAGTCGGTGCTCTGATTTCATTCAAGTTTTAGGTATCCGGATCATTAATCGACGGGTAAATATATATCTATTGCTTTCTCACCAATATATTTTGAAGAAATGGGCGGTTTCGTCATAGGTTTTTTTATTCTACGGATCTAACTTTTAACGTTCCGGGACACCTGGCCCAACCCGGTTAGGATTTTTTGAAAAGAAAAGAGAGGGGTATGTTGCTATATACGGCTACCAAGTCCCGCAGAGCATTTAACTGAACCCTTTTCAGCATAACTTGGTTCAGTTTGTTTGTATTTCAAACAGACCTTTGTTATTTTTGCACACTTTAGTTTTTGGGAACCCGGGCAAAGCCTTCCGACGAGCTTTTTTTATTTTTCATCTTCGTACGTCTCGCCTTTTTTTTTTTGCTTCTCCTCAAAAAAATAAACACAAACAACCCCAGATTTTAAATCACGTGGTTGTTATATAAAATATTACATAATAATATTTTATTTCACTTTTTTTTTGCCAGCAAGCATCTACCAAAAATATATATACAAAATACACCACCACCACCAACAGCAACACACAAATCGCCACTAGACAGCAGAGAGTTCCAACTCTTTCACCACCAATACCCATATATATATCTATATATATATTTCCCCATTATAAAAATGTCTGAGATCTCAGCAGAAGAACGCCGGCGTCGACGCCAAGAGCGCATTAAAGCCAATGCCGGCGACAGACTAGCCAAAATCACAGCAGGAAACAAGGGCCGCACGCCTGACCCGGTCGTTATTCCTGCAAGCGAGCAACCCCAGGCTTCGGCCCAAGAACCTACATCCCAACCCACCAGCACGCCGTCTTTTGTTTCGGCCACGCCCGGCGAAACGCCCATTTCGTCCAGCCAGCAGCCTGTTGTGAAGCCGCTGTCGGATCTGGGCCAACAGGATAGCAAGAAGCAGGCTCTTGCAGGACTGGGCGGGATGGCGGATCTCAGCAACCCCTCGTCTAGTTCCGACCCTGCAGGCAGCGTCGACAACGATCCGCTGTTTCAGCTCCTGTCGAAGCTCAATTCGTCGACCTCGTCCGGATCACCCAAGCCACAAGAGTTTAATGACTTTGCTAGCCAGTTTGCCAGCATGATGGGTATGTCGGTGCCCTCTCCGTCGAGTGGCAATGGGGCTTCAGAGCCCCCATCTACGCCTTCCCCCTTTGGCGCACAACAGCAGTCTCCACCTGTTACCCCTGAGCCTTCGCCCAAGTCGCGTCGATCAGATCTTTTATGGACCGCGCTACATTTTGTTGTTTTTGCCGTGCTTGCCATCACCTCCGGATTAGTGTTTTCGCAACGGCGCCAGTTTACCGAGCTTGACATGGTGCGCATCAACGAGTACTACGACCCGTCGTACGAGTACCTGGCCCCGCCTGCCGACAATGCTCTTGATTCAGCGTCGGAGGCCCCACCAAATCTGATCCCGCCCAAGCTGCTTTGGTACTTTAGCACGCTGGAGCTTGTGCTGCAAACGTCCCGATTTTTCCTCGAACGGGGCGCTCCGCCTGCCGATTCTAAGCTTACCAAGTTTGCGTCCTATTTGCCTCATCCATTCAGCTCATATTTATACAATGGTGCGCGGTATGCGCGCATGGTCAAGACCATTGTGCAAGACTTTTGTTTGCTGCTGTTTGTTGGTGGCCTCTACTCGCTCTTTTCCACTTAGTTTTCTTTTAATTTAATAATACAGTCTCTTCATCAATTTTACGTTTGATATATTATAACACCTTGATTAATGTATACAACATGGGAAAAAGACTCAATACTGAACAAAGAAAAATGGTTGTTGCCATGAGCTTGCGTAAACCTCACTTTAAAAATAAAAACTTGGCATACACCTTAAACCACACCTTCCCCAGGTTTTTTTAATTTCTAAATACGTAATAATCCAGAAATATTTTAAATTTTATACCAAAATACATAAAAAGTTATTCATACAAGTCATAATTGCATCAAAAGTAAATTTGAAAACAGCTTACCAGTTGCTGTCATTGTTGTTGCTGCTACCGTAAGAGTTGTCGTTATCTCTTCCACCTCTGCGGTCGCTAGAGCCATAAGAGTCATCATTGCTGCTGCCATAAGAATTGTCATTGTCTCTTCCACCTCTGCGGTCGCTAGAGCCATAAGAATCATTATTGCTGCTGCCGTAAGAGTTGGAAGAATCATCATTGCCATAAGAGTTGCTAGAAGAACCATAGGAGTTGGAAGAGTCATCACCGTAAGAGCTCTTCTTGTTGGAAGAGCCATAGGAGTTGGAAGAATCGTCATTGCCATATGAAGAGTTGTTGTTTCTGCCAGAGCCATAAGAATCAGAGGAGTCATCACCATAAGAGCTCTTCTTGTTGGAAGAACCGTAAGAGTTAGATGAATCGTCATTACCATAGGAGTTGGAAGAGTCATCACCGTAGGAGCTCTTCTTGTTGGAAGAGCCGTAAGAGTTAGATGAATCGTCATTACCATAGGAGTTGGAAGAGTCATCACCGTAGGAGCTCTTCTTGTTGGAAGAGCCGTAAGAGTTAGATGAATCGTCATTACCATAGGAGTTGGAAGAGTCATCACCGTAGGAGCTCTTCTTGTTGGAAGAGCCGTAAGAGTTAGATGAATCGTCATTACCATAGGAGTTGGAAGAGTCATCATTGCCATAGGAGTTTTTGTTTCTGCCAGAGCCATAAGAGTCGTCATTGTTTCCAGAGCCATAGGAGTTGGACGAATCGTTGCCGTAGTCACTTCTGTTGTTGTCATTGTCTCCACCAAAGACCTTGCTGGCAATGCCGCCAACCTTGGATCCAAAGGAGGAGTCGTTGTTGTTGTCGTTATCGTTATCACGTCCAAAGATCATTTTGTATATTAGTTTTTAAGAAAAAAAAAGGAATAGGTATAAGTAAAGAGTTATATTCAGTAAAGAATAGGTGTATATATGATTATTTATATAGAAGAAGAAAAAAAGAGGGAATTATAAAAAACAAGTAAAACAAAAATTGAGGGAGTTTCTTCATATTTTATACTTTTTTTTTGTGTGGTTATATATTTTTTATAAAAAAACAAAAAAAAGTAAGGCGGTTTTGATTGAGGTCTTGTGAATGGCAAATTGCATCAAGAAAGTCAAAAACAGACAGCGAGGCTCTTCCCGGCCAATTGAGTTTTCAAGACATCCAACACCCCCTTCTCCTCCCTTAAAAAATAATCAGAAAGATTGCTTTTTTCTTTATTCAATTGAGTCGTCTTTTACAAAAGCGTTTAAACGATGGTTTCCTTTTTTTCTTTTGAGATTTTTGTTCTCTCGTGATAATAATAATCTTAATACAATGAAATGTACCATTTTTTTAATACTACAATTACCAGACTTTTTTCCAAATGAAAAAGCACAAAAATGTGGAGTATTTTGTCTTTTTTACTAAAATTTCTTGTTTAAATAAAAAGTAAAAAAATTGCATAAATCCATCACTATTGTGGTCGTTTTTAGTATATTCAAACTATTTATCATAAACGTGTTTATGCCCCACCTTGTGATTACAATGACATTTCACGTGTATTTAAAAGCTGAAAAAGCTTCGTAAAAAAAGAGGTCTCATCATGATGGTGATGATGATGCCAGGAGAAGTGGGGAAGCAGAAAGAAGGGAAAAGAAGAAATGTTGAGCTTTTGTCAATTGATCCATGGTCCAATAGCACGAGCACCCTGGAAAATCCATTTTCATCCGGTGCAACCGATTCCTGGATACCTTTTGTATCGTGATTTTAAACAAACGAGTGAAATAGAAATAAAAAACTTTCACAGGCTGGCCATTTCTATCAACCAGGCGGCTTTGGTAAAAAAAATGGCAAACTGCAATCCATTGACGCCTTGAAAACCACCAGAAAAAAAGCGCGTCTTATATAAATTGAGAGCTTCTGCTAAAAGAAATTTCCTGGGGGTTTCTTTTTTATCAAGCATCCTCTCTTCCAAAAAAGCTACCATCCCGGGTACTTTTTATTTATATTTAACATCATTTAATGCTTTTTTCATTTTGTACGACTTTTATGATATTTTTAATGTTACTAAATACCTCCTTAATCATTCATTAGCTATTAACAAAACCCTTTTACTCGGGAAAACAAAAAACCAGAGACCGGCTATTTGTCTTCGCTCTCCCAGGTGCGGGTATCCAATTCCCAGCGATATCGGTCTTCTACCTTCTATATACAAATTTCACAAAGACTTTTTTTTTTGCTTGACAATTGTTGCTTTCCAACCTTACTCCTTCCTTCGTTGTAAACCTAAAGCTAAGACCTTCCGCCCATCAATTGATAAGCCAAAGGCTAGAAAAGCAACGAAAAGACCTATTTTTGTGTGCAAACTGTGTAAATGTATTTTTTATTTTTTACGCACATGAAGAAAATATATAAAAACGCATGTTACTTTGAAACAGTGCAGATACCTTGCCATTCCCTCTTCCTCCATTAAAAAAGAAGAACGATTTTGACAAATATTAATCAACACCGGAACGATTATTTCTCTTTAAGTAAACGCCGCTGATGCGTGAATCTCAATATTTTCACAAGCATTTGAAACCTCTGAGTGATTTATTCTGCAAACTTTATTTGTTCCTTGCTTCACTCCACAACTCCCTCCATCATGATACCACAGCCTCTCGCCATCCATACTTAAATACCCGGGTACATCGCTTTTATATTCCTCCGCTTCTTCTGCGTTCCGTTTTGCCTTCTAAAATGGTTTCGTCCCACCCTTTTCGCCCTTCCCTCGCTTAAATTGCAACCGTGCGGCTTATCTTCACGTGATATCACATGACTCGTTTGGCTCCCTACCAGTCCACACTTTCTTGCGTACTCGAGTGCCGCCACACACACAAACACGACAACCGGTTGGCGGATCTTTTGGTTTGCTATTCTTTTGTGATAAATTTTTATATCCCAAATTATTCACACACTTCTGCAACTTCTCCTCCGCCCACCCCTTCTTTCAACGGCTAAACTTTTATTTACCCTCAATGCCTTTCCCCAGATCCCAAGTGATCTTGTCCCAAATTGTTTCATCAGTTTCAGCCACATCTTCTACTGCTACTCTCCGTCGTGCCTTGACTCTTAAATCCCATCTCTCGATCTCTGCACTAATGCCTTCCTCAAAACCAATCACTACTGCCGCAGCCCTCATCATTGGCGACGAGGTGCTCAACGGCAAAATCAAAGACACAAACTCAACCTACTTTGCCCATTTCTGTTTCCGCAACAACATTGAGCTCCGCCGCATAGCCGTCGTCCCAGACGAAGAAGAAGATATTGTCGAAACTCTGCGCAGATTTGCCTCCAAATACGACTTCATCGTCACCTCCGGAGGTATCGGTCCTACCCACGACGACATCACCTACGAAGCCGTCGCCAAGGCCTTTGACGTCCCCGTCGCCCTTGACCAAGAATTGGCGGACCGTATGCACTCCCTTGGAAGCAAAATCGATCCTGCAAACAAGGAGGCTTACGCGGCTCAGCTCCGCATGGCCATCATCCCGGTCGCTGACGAGGCCAAAGGTGTGACGGTCGAGAAGATTTACATTGACGAAAACCTCTGGGTTCCCTCGGTGTCTGTCAATTCCCAAGTCCACATCCTCCCAGGTATTCCTCAGCTTTTTGAGCGCATGCTTGAAGGTCTTCTTCCCCACGTTGAAAAGCGTCTCAACACCAACCAGCTTCTACGTTACTACGTCTCGACCGTTCTCCGCGAATCAGAAATCGCACCCTACCTCACCAAGAAGCAAAAGGAAGTCAACTCAAAGGGTATCAAACTTGGAAGTTACCCCCACATTAGCTTTGGTGTCAACACTGTCAGTATCATTGGTAAACAATCTGATGAAGAGTTCCTCAGAGAGCTTGTCAAGGACGTTGAGAAAAATGTCGAAGGCAAGGAAATCTCTAAAGAGGAAGAAGCTAGAATCTCGGCATAGTATTTTCCACTCCTAATCCATCCTCTCCCGTCCTCTCAAATTCAAATCAAAAAGCCATAAATTACCTCTAAATTTCATCATACTCAATTAAGAACTTAGTCATTTTTGAGTCAGATTACGTAAGATATATATATTTTCTCGAAATCAAACGTGTCTTGGGCTCGACATAAAAGCCTGATACATCGGAATTCCGCAAGGGTTAGGGCGAATAGACAATTGATAGTAGCCTTTTTTTTCAACCCAAAATTTCATATTTTTTGAATTTCACTCAAACCAAAGCCAAAGAGAAATAGAAAGACACGGATGAAACATTATTATCAAATAGTATTTTTAGTAATATTTGACCGAAATGTGTTTAATTGATAAGAGACGCTAAATCTCATCACCCTGCTTGATTCAAACGCAATACCGTGACATCTAAACCGGGTAGAGAACTCCAAACCGCAGTAAACAATGTTATCAGCACGTGATACGCACGGTCAGTCGACAATTTCAATGAGCTTTGATAGAAGCTTTTTAGATTTCTTCAAAGATTATTGAACCTGTTCTGATCAAGAATAAGAGGTCTAAGCTGCCTTCAAAAGTAACATTCTAATACAAACTAGTCCCTACAAGAAGCATTGCTTATTACAACAAAATCAAATAGTTTCGTGTAACAAGCTTTGTAGTACGGTAGACAAGGTAGAGGTTATTTGGTAAACCAGCTTCAAAGGTTGAATAACAATAGTCATTATGAATGTTTATTCACGCGAAGAAAAAAAAAACATGTTCATTAATAGTTAACTAAATATAATATAATGAAATTGTTGAGGTAGAGATCTATATTAACGACTCTAGATGTCACCACTAAATCAAAGTTGCGATTTTTTTACCACACAAAGTGTGGGTTAAAAGAGAAAAAATTATACATAAATAAGGCCCCCTCCCTCTTAATTAATTTTTAAATCATTTCTTTTCTCCATTCACTTCTTCACATTTTCCCATATGAATTTAAAAACCCGACACCTGATTCTCATCTCAGATATAAAACGACAAACGACAACAAAAACCAAGAAAAACATCAATAATAAACGCCATTACAATACGCAACATTTACTACTTTAGCCAGTTGCCCACGTTATTGAACCTTTTAAGTTACAATGGATTGAAGACCCGCTACCTTTGAAACATTGTACATTAAAAACAAGATAGTCTCGCACCAATGGTTTTGTCAGTTTATCTTTTGCTTGGGATTCCGCACCCCATTGAGCATTAGTTTGACAAGACTATGGAGGTTTTTGGCAGCTGGTTGAACCCTACTGATTTGCTCCGGAGGTTTTCACATTGACTAAACATTTATAACCTGACCTTGATGAACTACATTACTAAAACATGTCATACCAACATTAAACACGTTGCAACATTTTTAATAACGATTTTCGCCCAACTTGTTCAACTTGCTATCTCGACTGATGTACTTTTTGAGGACCCGCCATCCTTAAAACAGTATTATCATAATGACGAATTACACAAACAATGCTGTTTTACATGATGAGTTAAAAGTGGTCCAGCATTCCCGAAATGTTACATTTTAACAACTTTGATGATCCCTTTGCAACCGACAAACATTTCGAATCTATTCGTCACATTCTCATTGTATGGTTAAAATTGGTGATTCATATAAATCTGTTACAATAATATCGTTATCAATTTAATCTTTTATGGAGTATTTATTGTTATTTACATTGTGTTTAGTGATACCCGGTTGACGGTACGAACTGTAATTCTTTGCCGCGAACAATCCAATACCATGACTTTTATATGATAACAAATACGTTATACAAAACGAACTCCATATCCATTGGCATAACTATTTTCTAGCCAACTGCCCCCACTACTAATTTCAAAGGCTTTCGATGGATTAAGGAATCGGTACCCTTAAAATTGTGAGACTTTGATTATAAATATCTGACTTGCTACAGTTTCGTCATTTTGCTTTTACTTGGGATTCCGCACCCCATGGAGTATTAGTTTAACAAAATATTAAGGGTTATTGGCTGCTGGTTAAACTAATGCTGTTGGTCGGTAAATAAATTTTATCCTCTGTTGAAAATTGGTAAGCAGACTGGTATAATCTATAATAATAACAATTGCCATTGACTCTACAAGCTTGACTCAATAGTTACATATCCTGAATATTCTGCTGATTTGTCTGTCTCGTTTTTACTCGATACCACCGATTCCAATAAATATCCAATTATCGTCTGATAGAATCTCGACGAAAATAATTGGAATTGAATGAACGTTTGGTATAAGTTTTTCGCATCTACATCTTGTTTTGGCCAAAGATTTTGGTTAATGGTATTACATAATTGGGAAACAGGTATTATTATTTTGAATTTGATTTTTGTGATCTAAGATCTTATCATAATAATCCGCATTTATTAACACAATACCCTAAATGATCGAGAGATTTACTAGATGTACATGATTTTACAATAAGATATATTGTATCGATAACAATAACAATGGTAAGTTAATCCTTAATGAATACATCAATATATTGTCAATGCTAATATTAAAATTGTTATGTTATCAATAATCTATCGACAAATATCAATACTCTTAGCTCGTTGTTAAACTGAAACAAATAAAAATCAATTCCATAGTTAAAGGAAGTTGTTTTTTTATCATAATGGTAATATCGCTAAGCTTTTTTCAACTGTTTTATTATAAATTTTTGAACATGACAAACCAAAAGAAGAGAAAAAAATCAAACATGAAAAAAAGAAATATAATGGAAATTCTGGACCCAAGCACAACTTCAAGAGTCTGCCAGACAAAAGAACACCTAATTCTTGGATACTGGGATGATTAAAGTTTTAAGATTCAACTCAAGAAAAATTCAGTGAGTTTATTCATTTTAAAAAGTATCTCTTCATCAGCTCTGTCTAACACAAGCAATTAACTAGGCTTAACTAGACCCTTGGAAACTTGATCTCATCTTCCATTAGAGATAAATAGCAAGTCAGCTGTACAAAATCTCTCACAATTGGCAATTTAGAATACTCTGAGCTTACTCTCCTAAAAAAAACTTTTCGTAAGTTTTTGCATATATGGAAGCTATGGGCAGCTTTGGGTTTGAATAAGAAAAAATCAATCATCTAAAACCCGATATTTTTTCAGGTCCATTGCTGTTTACTGGATTTAAGTAAGGCCAAAGAGTGTGTGAACAAAGGCATTAGAAATGTACCAAGAATAAGAAGGATTGATGTTAACAGCTTACTAAAAATCAGGGTATTTATTAATGGTCATCACCTTTAGTTCCAGTTACAACAATACCATCATTGAAGCTACTTGGATAATGTCATGATTTTTGTAAAGCCGTTTTTTTGTGGTCGATTGTTTATGGTTTTGTTTAGCAACGGATTTATTACCAATGGTCTCAGCACAAATCTAAAGGTTGGAACCTCTATTACGACCTATTCGTATTGGCAAAGCTTTTTGTAGCCAGTTCTAGAGGAGACATTATATCGGAGGTTTCCAGTGACAGAAAGTACGATATTGCAATTTATATCCGCAAATCAAATGTACAGCTGGCAGCAACTACAAAAGAATTGGTGATGGACGCGGTTAACAGGACCAATAGCCTAGGAATGAAACTTAGTGTTTTTGCAAAAATGGATAGGACCATAATACCAGTTGCTTACTTGCTTGTGGATAAAAATAGTTAGGACAGTTCATTTGAAGAAGTCTTGTCCTTTTTAATGTGTTATAGTTTTTTAAAAACTGCGAGAGTTAAAACTTTATTTTTTTTTTTTTTTTTTTTTTTTTTTTGACACAAACAACGATTTGTGTGAGATTACTGCAATGAAACAGATCTTGATCCAACTTTACATGTGACAAACAAAATGCATCCTTTGACAAGAGCTGAATTCTTTGAATACAACTAATACTCAAATCTATTATCTTCCTAAAGACGCTTAAAAGTTTGTTTTAAGTTTTGAGATATGTTGAGGCACAGTTTTAGACCAACTACACGCGGGTAACAATTAGAAAAAGACATGCTTATACCCATCAAAAGACAAATGATATTCAAAATGGGGAAGCTGGAATCAGTGCAAGGCAACAAAGTAGATTAGATACTGGAAATGTTTACTCGGCACTACAGCATGCACACCTCGGTTTTTGAAGCAAAGGGCCAGAACGGCAACATCCCCGAAGAAATGCATGGATACCGTGTCAACAAGATGGACTATTTGTGCTAAAGCTGCAATTGGTATCCGACGTGAGTCTTTATTTACGTCAATTGGAACCGACTATTTTTGTGGGAGCTGTGGACAGGCTCAATTAACCCCAACAAGATTTCCGTTTTTAAAATACAAATAATCATTGAGTCTCACTGGAACATTATTATGCACAGTTACCTGAATTGCTTCAATCACTCTCAAATGGCCTTTGCTTTCTATAACTTGAAAATTCAATTTACTGCAGGATTAGTTCATTTTATGAGCTTTCTTAACACCGAACTCCTGAGTTTATCTGGTCAATGGAAGAAAGAATTGAAAAAAGGCTTGGAGTAGTTGTGAATTCTAGACGGAAGACCTCAGCGATTCACAAATTTTATTTTATTTTATTTTATTTTTTTTGACTTGATCAAGTAAATATTCGTTTTCCCCGCACTTTTGGTCTGTTGGATTATGGTTAGCAAACATCACGAGCCTTTTTTTTAAATACCAATCTCGAAAATGGAATACCACGTTGATTTTGTTTTTTTTTGAGTCCTGAGACAAAAGCTCTTATGTTTTGAGTTCATCATCACTTTATTTTTTAGGTCAAGCTCACTAGACTAAGATCAACTAGTGACTGAAACGATGATACAACTGGGGAAGAAAACGGAAATAAAGATGGGGATTCGATGAAGAGTGGAAAGAGGAAAAGCGGGATGAAAAGGGAGAATTGAATTTACTTCTCTCAGCGGCTCATAAACTGATCTCAATATTTATTTTTTAGCTCAAGGAAACCATCACAGCTGTCTTTTTCTCTTGTCAGTGAATTCAACCTTGGAAAAATAGGTGGTTTGTGGGAGGAAATTCAAGATACAACGCATGAGAAGATGCCCCTAGTGTGGGCCACCTGTAAGTTTCGCAGCACCAAAATTATCAAAGAACAAAGTTGTCACAAAGGGGTTGACTAATTGTTACAAGATGTATTACAAAAAATATAGTTTTGTTACAAAGGTTATTTGTTTGTTACAAAAATTATCTTTTGATGGTAACTTAAACAACGTTTATTGCACCAAAAATCACGTAACATTATGTAATCTTAAAAAAAAAGTTACAAGCTTTGAGTTGTAACAAGGACCCAATGTCTCATTTCTGATGCTCCGATTTCATCCAAATCCCATAAGAAAAGGATCCATCAAGACCTTGAAAACCCGCGATAAAACATTCGCTTTCTAAGTTTTTTTTTTGGCAATCAATTCAAGAATTAGTCCTTTTTTAAATAAAGTTTATTATTGTTGATGTTGTTTTCATTTAACTTGTATTAACTTTTTATTGGACATTTTGTTTAAAGGGGTATTAGCTCAAATATGACTTTGCTAGCCACTTAATGAACATATAGCTCAACATGCTACGCTGTTCAAAAAACAATTGGAATTTTATCATACATATTGTTTTTAAACGAGTAGATGATTTTAAATATATTTAAATATATATTTAAATATATATTTAAAATAGAATAAACAAAATAGAATTTTTTTCTTAATTTTTGGAAAAAAACTATCTTTCTACCACGTTTTTGTTGCATTTAAGATTATGTACTTTGTTGTAAACACAACGTGTAAACAAGAGCCAGCATAGTAACAAAAAAAATCCACCACCTTTAAATAACAATTTTGTCTCCTTAGCTTCCAAAAACCCCTTTATATTATTCTGTTTATCAAACACCGAATAGAATCTACTTCTTAACTTCCTTTCCTTTATATATATATATAAATATATATTGTTTATTTCTTTCATAGGAATTTTTTAAACAAAAACTTACTCTAATAATTATCTCTTTTCATTCAAGGATAAAAGACTTATCCACAACCTCTCTAAAGACCCAGTTGATCTTTAAGTCTCATTTACATACACATCCAGTTTTTTTACAAAAAAAATGGTTGATCAACCAGTAGCAACAGTCCCGAAGCTTTTCGGAGTTCCTTTAAAATATATCTCGCTAGTGACTGTAAGTAAATGATTTATGTCCATAACTTTCATCTCTCTAACAACCTAATAGCTCACTCTGCAAAACTCATCATTGATTCTGGTATGTAACCAAGGAAATACGTTTGTTCATTGTCCCACATATCTAACTTTCCCTTGTTCAACAATAGATTATGCATTATTCTCGAATCATGCCTGGTTATGATGCAGACTCTCGATACTTCCCTTCCACCGCTGTCTTTCTCAATGAAGTCTTCAAGCTATCCTTTTGTTTCCTCGTCTCAGCTCGCGAAATTGGCATCTCTCAAACATGGACCGAAGTCTTTTCCGCAGACTCTTGGAAGCTCGCTATTCCTGCATTTCTTTACACCCTCCAAAACTCTCTTCAATACACTGCCGTCTCTAATCTCGATGCCGCTACTTTCCAAGTCACTTACCAGCTTAAGATCCTCACTACAGCCTTTTTCTCCGTCACCATGCTCAACAGATCGCTTTCCAAGATCCAATGGACCTCTCTCGTTCTCCTCACATCCGGTGTCGCTTTTGTCCAAGTTTCTCCTGAATCCTTTTCAAAATTCTTTTCTACCGCTGTCGCAATGATTCTCCCTTCTTCAGCCGCTTCAACATTTATGGGCGCTGAGGCCGCGTCTCCCAAACGCCTTCTTATCCGAGCAGCTACTGAAGCCGCCCACGATGAAATGAACAGAAGTGTCGGTCTCATTGCTGTTATAATTGCCTGTTGTTTGTCTGGCCTTGCTGGTGTCTACTTTGAAAAGGTTCTTAAAGGTTCCAGCGCTTCTCTTTGGGTCCGTAACATTCAGCTCAGTTTTTACTCCCTCTTCCCTGCCCTTGTCATTGGTGTTTTGTGGAAAGATGGTTCTAAAATCTCGGAAAAGGGCTTCTTTTTTGGTTACAACTATGTCGTCTGGACCGCCATTTTCTTCCAAGCCTTTGGTGGCATCGTTGTGGCCCTCTGTGTCAAATTTGCCGACAATATTGCAAAGAACTTTGCAACCTCCATTTCCATTTTGATTTCGTTCTTGGCTTCTGTCTACTTCTTTGATTTCACAGTCACTTTTAACTTTATTGCTGGTGCTGCTCTAGTCATTTTGGCTACTTATCTTTACGCAATGCCTTCTCCCCAACCAAAAGAGCAAAAATGGAGTCTACCAACTAAAGAAGATGATATCATATTGACACCTCATCAAGATAAAAGAGAATAAATGATAGACGAGTTTCATTTTAGAAATCAATTTACAATATATATAAATATATAAACTGAGAGATAATTGACACCGCGTGTCAATAAAATTTCTTTCATGATACCAAAAGAAAATACCAAAAGAATGATTTTATATACATCAATAATTAGCTATTTTGTTTATTATTTAATTCTTAATACACATCCTTTTAATTCAGTATTGGGAGAAAAATGCAGGGTTTTTTTTGTTAAATTTATCAGGGATCTAATTAACTGAAATTTTTTAAAAACTAGAAAAAACCGGGGAAAAAACTTCTTCTATCTAGTTTAAGTACGCTTTGGAGAAGGCATTCGTAAGCTCATTTTTTCGTATCCCGTGAAATGCGCAGGAACCAACAAATTCAGTTATTACAGTTACAAAACTATCAACTTGATAATATAGTCAAAAAAAATAGGTTAATTATGTTGACCCGTTTCATATTTTATCATAAAACCAACACTTAAATGTTGTTATAGAGTAGTTGATAGATTCCGTGAAATGTCTTTTGATATTACCAAAAACCAAGAATTTTTATTTAAAAAAACAATTCTTACTTGTACATTAATCCTATCTGGTGTAAAAATATCAAATAGAAAATTTCTTATATACACTAAACCCGCCTCAAAGCTAGAGTCACAATAACTATTATGATTACTTTTTCGCCTTATGAAAGGGTGTAGTTTAATATATATGGAATATACGACAACTGGATGATGGTGATAAAGTAGAGACCTGTATTATTAAACATATCTTAGCATCACTCAATCAAAGTTGCAATTTTTTCTTCACTTTAAATCCGTGGGATAGAAGAGAAAAAATTATACATAAATAAGGCCCCCTCCCTCTTAATTAATTTTTAAATCATTTCTTTTCTCCATTCACTTCTTCACATTTTCCCACATGAATTAAAAAACCTAATACCCATTTCACATCTCAGATATAAAACGACAAACAACAACAAAAACCAAGAAAAACATCAGTAATAAACGCCATTACAATACACAACATTTTCTACTTTAGCCAGTTGCCCACACTATTGAACCTTTTAATTTGCAATGGATTGAAGACCCGTTACCTTTGAAACATTGTACATTAAAAACAAGATAGTCTCGCACCAATGGTTTTGTCAGTTTATCTTTTGCTTGGGATTCCGCACCCCATTGAGTATTAGTTTGACAAGACTATGGAGGTTTTTGGCAGCTGGTTGAACCCATGCTGATTTTTGTCAAACCAATTGAATCTCATATTCATAAAAGGTAAGCAAACTAGTGATACTCAAAATAATATGACAATTGATACTAACATTACAAATCTCTCATCATTTTTTTTTTACATCAACTTAAGAATATATCTGCCAGTTGCCTACCCTACTTATGTTCAAAGACTTACAATAATCTTAGGATTCGGTACCCTTGTTGTTGTAAGGTTTTAGTTATAAGTATTTGATCCACTACATTCTAGTCAGTTTTCTTTTACTTCGGACTCCGCACCTCATTGAGTATTAGTTTGACACGCCTGTGGAGTCGAGAGCAACTGGAAGAGTGAATTTAAGTTTGCGACAAAGGAGTATCATTCCAGTTGTATCCATGGTAAGAAATATTTATTTGAGGAAATAATAAAAAATTAAAATTAACAACAAAATGGTTCACCGTTATTATTTTTTTACATTTATTCGATTATCAAAATATCAAAGAATGCATACTAGAGACTGATCACTAAGGTATGCAACTGGGTCCGGCAGCGAGATGTCGAGTTGTTCCATATTGGGGACTCATCACTGGGGTATGCAACATGGGTCTAACTGGGGGATTTTGCGTTGTTGCATACTGGGGGCTCATCTATGGGGTATCCAACTTGGGTCAGGCTGTGGGATGTCAAGTTGTTGCATACTGGGGACCCATCACTGGGGTATGCAACTTGGGTCTGGCTGCAGGATGTCAAGTTGTTGCATACTGGGGACCCATCATTGGGGTATGCAACTGGGTCTGGCTGCGGGATGTCAAGTTGTTGCATATTGGGGACCCATCATTGGGGTATGCAACTGGGTCTGGCTCTGGGATGTCAAGTTGTTGCACACTGGGGACTCATCACTGGAGTATGCAACTTGGGTCTGGCTGTGAGATTTTGTGTTGTTGCATACTGGGGACCCATCACTGGGGTATGCAACTTGGGTCTAACTGGGGGATTTTGTGTTGTTGCATACTGGGGGCTCATCAATGGGGTATGCAACTGGGTCTGGCTGTGGGATTGTGTGTTGTTGCATACTGGGGACCCATCATTGAGGTATGCAACTGGGTCTGGCTGTGGGATTTTGTGTTGTTGCATACGGGGGATTCATCAATGCGATATGCAACTGGGTCTGGCTGTGGGATGTCGAGTTGTTGCATACTGGGGACTCATCACTGGGGTATGCAACTTGGGTCTGGCTGTGGGATGTCAAGTTGTTGCATATTGGGGACCCATCACTGGGGTATGCAATTGGGACTGGTTGAATGCTATCGTTTTGTGGAACACTGTAATTCCATTTTTTGAATATCCGACTTAGGTTGAATTTTTTGGTTTTATTTTTGTTGAACTCCATTGATTAATGATTTTTGACATTTGCTCTGACTTTTCTCCCCCGCTATCAATCCATTGACCTCTTTGTCTTCACCTACTTTTTATTAGAATTTGGACTTGCTGTGGCCCTTTTCTGTCGTTGCATACTAACGACTTATTTTTTTTTAGATCTATTATGACGTGGTTTTTTTTTTTTTTTCCTGCCCAACATGGCATTATTATCTTTTTTGGGATGATGTATGGATCAGGTCTTGGATATTTCTTATTTTTTTGTTAATTATGGATTTTTTTTTTTCGATGCCAATTTCTACACAAATTAAGGATTTCTTTCATTTTAGTATTTACACAATTTATCATTTTAGGAGTTTACTGGAGACAGTTTTTGGATCTTTTCTTGAATTGTTGCGGAAAAATTATTTTTCTGCTTTGAAAATACGGTAAGTGATTTTTCTTCTTAAATTTAATTTGTGTTATAGGACAACCGAAATATTTTTTTGAACTTTTCAAATTTTTTTTTCTCATCGTTTAATATTAAGCAATAGTGACGTTTACTGGTTTTTTGAGTGTTTCTTTGTTATTAGTTGTTCTCGTTTGACCATGTTTTAAGCACTTAATAGCATTTTATTTTTTTATTCTCTGGCAGCTATTTTACATTTTTTCTGGTTTGGTTCCCATATTGTTTATTGATTCATTCTTTATAATTAGTAAATTCTTGTTTATTCGACGCATATTTTGTAGCAATTGTTTTGTTTTTTTTGGGACATCTACACGTTGACTCAACGGGATATTTTATTTCGAGAGATTGTTGAGTTAGTCATTTCTTATCTTTTAAATTACTTAACTTGTCGTGACAATCGTCTGAATCTGAAAAAATAAAGATTCTTTGATTATTTATTTCTGTTTTATAGTTATTTTTTATTATTTTTTCCCTCCCAGAGCATAACACTTTTTCAGATGTCACGTTTTTCTTTTTTTTTCTACCTATATATATTTATTTTGACCATATAAACAAGGAAATTAACAACTTTGTTTCTATTTTTGTTCAACCATATGTTGTTGTCTCAATATAATAAATTTAGATATTCAAATACAATTGGATATGTTAATTTGGAATTGCTTAAGAGTGTTGTTAAGTTCCCAAGTTTTAAAATGACAATTGAGTAAATTGGATACCTTTTAAATCCCAAATAACTAAACAACTGCTACCTAAAAAAAAGCTTCCCTAAGTCATTGGGTTATTCTACCATATAATTAAAACCAATATTTTGTTTAAATAATCAATGAAAGCCGAGTCCGATTTTGAGTATTTAACATCCATGCCAAAGTATTAAAAACGTCGTATTCGGCTTTGAAGCCCAACAATAATTGAAACTATTTCATCAAATTATAATTTCTTCTAAATAGATAGAAGTTGTGGGGGCACATGTTAAATTCCATTTAAACAGTCTTTTTCACTAAGCAAAATTGGAGTAAGAAATGGGAGCTACAACAAAGGCTTTACAGAGCAGAGTTGTTAGGCAGCTACCTTAAATAATTAATATATTTTTAAAAAAATATATTCAATCAATGCGCAACTTTACAAACATTCCTATTATTTATTTATGTAACCCTGCAATTCGTATTTCCAAAGTTATCTTAAAAAAACGAAAATCAGGGATTTGAAATTTCCAAAAATTTGTCAAATTTGCACTGTTTCTCATACAATAGCTCGATTCCTCAAGGGCTAGGGTTCCATCATTGTTAACTTACAAATTTTGAAAATATTCATTTATTTGGAATTCAGGCACTTCTTATTAAAATCATTTTTATATTCTATATCTAGACGATACTCTCTATTGGGTAAGATACAAATGATGACGATCGGCAGATCGGGCCATGATGATGCGGCCTGAGATATACTCATTTTGGGTATCTTTCAGTACGGTGCAAAACCGGCCCTGTGTGTTAAACCGGGTATAACTGCATTGAAAGTAATAAATAAAAACTTCTAAAGAGGCCAAATGATACGAAATGCATTTATATACATGTCAAAGAACTTAAATTTAAAAAAATCCATTTTTTATTTTTTCGACCCTAACCCTTGCGTAATCGTTAATTTGTGTGGTGAGTTTTTTTTTTTAAAAATCGAAAATTCATTTTTTTTCCAAAATCAACTTCAAGTGGTATCAATCGATTCAGAATTGAAAACTATCATTGCTGGCAAATTTGAGGTCCTTAGAAATCGCTATGACGCGAGATATTCAACGTTAAAACTAGGTCTCGGGTAAGATTGTGCTGAGATATTTAGTCTAAGTAGATTTCAAACCGCACTTTAAGATTACTAGATATTAGTCATGATTTAGTCATGATTAGTAATAACTATTCATTTTGGTATCTGTGCTATTTTTATTTATTTTCTTTTATAAATATCCCCCACGAAATTTTGAGTAACGGTTGTCAACTGAGACCCAAGATAAGATTATTCCACTGGCATGCCCCGATTTTTGATATATCTGCCAAACCCACTATTAAACACAGCAACTGATCTTTTGATATGATGATTAGATTTTATTTTTGCCGTCTTTCAGAGAATTCATGTTAAATAGTGTAAAGGTATCTAAAGAAATTTATGTTTTTTGTTGAAACCAATTGAGATCGATTAGGCCCGTTGGTAATGACGCTCATCATAACGTGAGACGTCTTGACTAGACCCCTTCATTGTCTCATTTTTAGATTAGTGTTTAAGAGTATAACATTGAAACCAGGTAGCTGATTTCCCAGTCCTATCTTATTAGCTATACGTGTAATTACAGCTTGTATCTCTTGTAAAAGACATTAATAAGTAACTGTGCCTTTATTAACATAATTAAAAAGATGCAGAAAAGGTATTGAAATGATAGAATGATTCTTTTGTTTCTCATTAACTGGTATCCAAGCTTTGGCACTCCGTGTGATTCGTAATTCTAAGACCGATACTTGTGCCATAACGGTAAAACAAGTTATAGGAAAAATTAGTTATAACATACAGGCACTCACAATGAAGCTGATGCAACACTGCTCTAATATTTGAAGTTAAAGAAATATTTCAACATTAGTTTTTTGGGGTTTTTGATTTGGTTTTACCTGGTCCGTATTTTAGTAAAAAGTTGACTTGACTTTGTTACGAGTATAAAAACTAGTCCCTGTAACACAGTCGGCAAAAATGTGGCACGCTGGTTTTTTTACCACAACTCTTTAACTTCTGTCAAATTCTGAGTATTTTGCAAATGGTTTTATTTTAATCAATTATAATGACGATAAATAAATATACTATTAAACCCCTTTCATGTACTACCCAATCAACATTTTCTCTTACCTCTGATCGTACAATGACTGTCCTTGTCATTTTTTTTGTAGATGCAGTTTATTAAATCGGTAACACAACATTCATTTTGTATTATACAAAGCTCCTGAAATTAAAGAAAATAGTCAGGATTTGCGTGGAGCTCTAATTGCCTAATAGGATTGCTTGGTTAACTAATGCACTTTGAATAAGAACAATAAGTGGTATATGACCTTAACCGATTCACAAATAAAGGTAAAATTTTAAAACAAAACTGACAATTGTCAAGTCAATACCGTTTATTTTTCTTAGACCTTAATCGGAGTGCTGCGTTCCAATCCTCCCCCATTCGGGTTATCGCCCTCCAAATAGCCAAAACCCATATTAGTATATGCAACCAAATCTCCAATTATCAATCTCTTAATTCTTTTCAGCCATAACTCATATTCATCATCACTTTAAATTCATGTAATGTCTTTCTTGAAATTATCTCAGGTAAAAGCTTTTGTCGAGAAACCCGTCAACTGATCAATAAGCTTTACTGGTCTAATAATGAAGGTCTTGTCATTAATTAACCTCAATTTAGTCGAATTATTTTTTGAGAAGTGAAGCCTCAAATTTTTTTAACTGGCTGGTCAAGATTTAAATAACCGCACTTTTGTTTTCTTGATTTCCACCAGTTGTTTGCAAGAATTCTTCTATACATGAACATTAAAACTTACCTTGATAACGTTTGATGCAAACCAAAAAAAAGCAGCCACCTCGGCTATTCGAATACTTTCATTATTGATATACATTCGCTTTGTTGACCACGGCATAGAACCACCATCATAGATATTAAAAATCGTTTCACACTAACAACATCCTTGCCAATAGTAGTTTGACTTTCATCACTGTAGGCAATTAGATTATTGTCATCATGGCGAAAATTTAGTTCTTAAGGATATTCACATCTAATTCAACAAGGTCCTCCACAGCTTCAAAAAGTTGAGCTTCACAAAGATCATAAAGATTCTTGACAAGCCCAAAGACGTAGTATTCTTCTTAGGGATTATCAAAACAATAATAAATTATTCCATCCACATGGGCTTTAAAAGATTTAATATCAGGATGAAAATATGTGCACTTTTAAATGCAGCTTTTATAAATGCCTTTTGAATTTTCTGAATGCCGTAAATTTGTTTATCATTTCTAGCAACAAAGCGAACAGAAAAGAGACTCACTCTGTCATCAACTGACTTTGGAGGATACACACACAGTGGGACAATAACAATGGTGAGAAATTCGTCAAAATTACTTTCAGCCATTAGAAAGAGGGTTTTTGATAAAAGGCATTTAGTTGAGTAAGTGTAGCTCTAATCCATCAACAGAGAATCCCGAAGCCAGTCCCACGATGGACAGCACAGTGATGGGTCCCCATTATGCAACAACTCAAAATCCCACAGCCAGACCCGGTTGCATACCCCAGTGATGAGTCCCCAGTATGCAACAGCTCGTCATCCCACAGCCAGAACCAGGTTGCATACTTCAGTGGTGAGTCCCCAGTATGCAACAACTTGACATCCCACAGCCAGACCCAGTTGCATACCCCAGTGATGAGTCCCCAGTATGCAACAACTCAAAATCTCACAATCAGATCCAATTGGTATCTTTCAGTCAAAACTTCTTTTTATGTAACTACTTAATTGCTTACAACTAGTTTCGATTTGAGGTATATGTCGGCCTTCCAGATAATGATCTATTTCTCGGAATTCTATGTTGAACCCTTTGTTTTTGTTTTAAGTGTTGAGCTATATCGGCATTCTAAGTTGAAGTGTTTGTTGGTGGCATCCATAACAAGCTGTTTGTTCGTATTTCACTTGGTGGTTACTATTGAGTAGTGCTTCGTAGTCGTAATATTTAAATAAGCATCTAGTTTATATCACGACATCTTTGGTATTGTGTGTTGTATATCTGTTGAGCGTTATCATTAAAAGCGTGTTGCGTTATTTTATAAAAGAATCTTATTTTTGAACAAGACTGTGTTGAAAAATAATCGTTATTTATTTGGTGAGATCTGTGTGTGTAGTTGTTGCTGTTGTTGAAAACGTTTGAATTATTATTGATATATCGTCGTTTTTGTTTGATTTTAGATGCTTTAACGGTGATAGATTTATTTTTGAAATTAATGGAAAGATGGTAAAAAAGAAGAAGTAAAGGGAAACCTTTATTCTTTATATTTTTTTTAAATGTAAATTAAAACAACTAATACTAAATCATGACAGAATCATTGTTATTACATTTGGTTTGTCTTTTTTATAATTGTTTTTTCCTTCGATATTCATTCTGTTCATATGCTTACTATATCGCCATCAATTTATATCATCACCGATTCTTAGAAGATTGATATTGGTTTCATGGAATATTTTCAATGATATTATTAGTTTATAAATTTTAAATTATGCAAACCGCAAAAGAAGTTCTGTGGGATTTAAATTTACCTTTCCCAGCTTAACTGGTGCTTCTCTCTCACCTAATATCTATTGGTGTATGACTTGTCGCCATCACTCTAAAAACAAAATCATCTTTGGTTGGCTTTTATTGTTGGCAAAGTATATATAATTCTTAATAAATGTTATATTGTTATTTCCTGTATGCTACTGGTATTCATGAGTTTAATATTTTAAAAAATCGCAATTATTGAAATCTATGGTACCTTTTTCAACTAATCCAATCATAGTTTATAGTAAGCTCTCCGCTGAAAAATAATTTCGTCATTTCGTATATACTACAGAGCATGGAATCTGACTTCGGTTTGCACAAAGTACGGAAGGTCTTTCACTTGGTCGAAAGCTTTACCGAATGTTTTCCTTTCACCCCTGTAACTTCCGTCAATTTTATAGATTTCCCTCTTGAAGATACCGATCTTAATAACCATCATCGCAAATCGAATTAAAAGCTGTAAACCTACCCCCTCTGAAACTATAATGCTGGTAAGTCACTATGGTAAATGATTAATCTTTTATGGTGCAAATTTGTAAAATCTACCTAAATTCGATTTTTTTAAGTTAAAACGAGTAACTTTTTTTTTCAAAAAAATTTTATATGACCATCAACGAGCACTAAAACACTCTTCTAAATATTTCTTTATCAATATATTATTGAGGAACTTTTACGATATTCGAAAAAATTAAAATAGCGTTAATTTTAACAATCCATTAGTCAGTTGATACGCACTAATGATTCGACGGCTTTAAAATTATGGAGTTTTGATACTAGGCTGTAAACCTACTGAACCTGTGCCGGTTACTTATAATTCAGCGCATTTTTGGGTATTAGTTTAATAAGACTTTTGTGGTTTTTGGTGGGTAATTGAACGTAAACTTACCTGCGTCCTATATTGTTCCTTGATTCACAATTGGTAAATAGTGTTGTACGGGTTATATAACTATTTGGTAATAGGTACTTACATTAAAACTTTGATTGGATTTCGAGACTTTTGTTTAATGACTCGATAGATAAATAGTCTTTCACAATAGAGTAGTAACTGGAAAATAGCTTTGGTATGTAATTTTTTTTCCCACGTTTTTAATATTGTAAGTTTAATTTCATTTGCAATATTTGTCAATATCCGAATGTTTTGGGATAAAATATAATACAATATAAAACACTTTTTTGTAGTATGATTGATCGACTAACTTTTTGGGCAAAATTAAACATCGGGTAAAATATAGGTTCTTTTTAAGAAAACCAAGACGGTATTAAGAATCATTTTATCAAAAAACGTATACTTCTATCATGGGAATGTTTTAAGATCACGAAAGAAAAGGGTACTCAGGTTAATAATACCCATAGATATGCCTTGTTTATATTTAAATGTCCTAAATTATATGTTGATGATGCTGTTTTTTTATTCTGGTGAAGTGTAATTCCGAATGAAAGAAGGTTTTTAGGAATGGAAAACACGCAAGGCGGGCGAAGGTGGTAATATACGCTGGATTTTTATCTTGAACCTGCAAAAATTGGGTGAAATAGGGTTACCCCGAGTCAAAGTCTATGTAGATATTGCGAAAAAATCTCTCAAAGTGGTATAAATATACAATTCTAAAACTTGAAATACCATCAAGTAAAAAAGAATCTTCTTGAGAAAAAAAGGGCTTGAATTATAGATGGGTTTCATCTCTTGAGCAATCAAGGAAAAGTCTTATCAGGAAAGTTCTTCTTTATTTTTCTTTGGTTGCGTCATCTATGGTCACCAGTTTTTTTTTTCGGTGGTGGTGGTGGTGGTGGCTTTCTAGATTGGTGTAAGCATTCTTCCCCCGCCTTTTTGAGTTATCACCACCACCCCTCTTGAAGGTTTTTTCTTTCCTTTTTGTATTTACTTCTCCTTAAACAATTTTTATACTTTTTTTGCCAATTTTTTTATTTTTTTCATATATTTCCTATAATTCCCTATTGTGTTTTTTTTTATCAATAACAAACAAAAAATTCATTAGTATTCGAATATTCGCGATTAAATTTTAAATGTCTATTTCCACCTTAAGTAGCTCCGATAAGTCCAAGTTTTCTTCCTACAAAGAAAAACTGCGGTCCTTCTCTATCAGCAAGCAAGGAAAGCAACCATCTGAAGAACCTATTCAGCCTATTGATTTCGATCCTGATGCCGTAATTGATGATTTCTATGCCGATAATGATGTCCCCGAAACAAAGTCAGACGCTGAAGTCAGTGCAGTTTACTTGCACTATAAAGACAGGCCATTTCGCATAAAATTCACACGCACAGATAAGAAAGATGGTCCTACAGTGGGCCAACTAAAACTGATTACTTCTATGCTACTTACTCCTGAACTCATTGACTCTAAAATCGAGGAACTTAAGCCCATTCGCAAGTACTTTAAAAAAAGCCAGCTTAAAACAATCATCTCTACAGACTCGCTCCGCAACTGTTATAAAGATGAATCTATCCAGCCCTTGGACATATACTGTTTTGAGTTGTCTCTTTATGAAAAAAAGTTAAGTGAAAATGATCGCTCTTTGGTGTCCTATGGGGTTTACACACCGAGTCATATTTTTGTGACGGTTCGCGAGGAGGTAAAACTCCCTGGTATGCGCGGCTTCAAGGCAAAAGTTTCATCAAAGCTTAATGGTGCTCCCGCTGAGCGCAAGCTTAGTACAAATAGCACTCCTGCCAACACTTCTCGAAGGCCTAGTGCTGCTGTTCCTAGCCAAGCTCGTGCTCTATCTACTTCCAGTAAAAGTGCGACCGTGGTTCCCGTTGCAGTTGCAGGAGCCGGTGCCGCTGCTATTGCTGTAGCGGATTTAAAAGACGTTGATGAATCAGAAACAAGTACTTCTGAACTTGAAAAACCTCTCAGCAATGGAAATGAAACAACTGAGCCCGAAGAACCGGCGTCCGCTCAAGATAATGAAGAATCTCTTGAATCACCGAATGACGCGGAAGAGAAAAAGGGCGAAGAAGACGAAGGTGAGGAAGTTGAGATTGCTGGTGAAACCGATGGCATTGACAATAAAGTGTCATTGAAGAAAGATATCGACGATGAAACGCCCGTTATTAATGACGAAGATAGCAAGGCTATAGATGAGCTGGAAGATAAAGAAAAATCACATGAAGACAACTTGGAAAAGACTGAGGAAACATTCAAGCTACATGGTGACCTTGACGAGTCTACACCAGTACCATCGTTTGGTCCATGGAAAGAGATTGACGATATTTTGGCTGACGTGGAGAAAGAAATTGTTCCCGAATTAGATGAGTTTGTTGCTAATGTTCCAAAAGAAGAGGAGAGCCGAATTCACAACCATCTTGCCATTTATGAGCGTCTTCTTGACAAGATTTCATTGTTGAAGGGTGTTGATATTTCCAGTGTGTCAGAAGGAGATGAAGTACCAACTGGAGAGGTTCCTTTGTCTGAAAAACGTCGTATTGCAATTAAAAGCATTTACCAATACCTAGCCAAAACTAACAAGGCACTTCATGATAGTGAATTTTAATAAGCGGTGAAGATGTCGACGTCAAGTACAAAAAAAAAGTATCATGTTTGTGTGGTTAGGGTTTTTAAATCCCCTATATACTAAAACCGACTTTTCAAAAGAATAACCCAAACACTGCTCAACATAAAATCTATAATATCTCTAATGATTTGCACCAATTTTAAAAATACCAAAGTTTTTTTTTAAGTAAAAACCCCCTTTTTGTTTTCGATTCATTGATTTGAATTTACGCATATAATATTTTCAACGTTTCTTCATATGCTTAACTGTCATTTTGATAATCAATATTTACTGCAGTTGCTACAACTATATATTTTCATATATGGTTCTCAAACCATGTTATAGTTCTTTTCTTCATCATACTTAATCATTAATATTTCCATATTTTTAATTTTGTGACCTTATAAAAAAGAGTAGTTGATAAATTTTTTTTCATCTTCTGTCACTTGATTACCTTATTGTACACGAGAGATTGTAGATTACATCCCCAATTAAATTTTTAGTGATTGCTGTCAATATATTACCCAGTAATTCAAACCCAATCAAACTGTTGTTGCTATCAAGGTACTTCTTTTAAATTGATAATATAACAATATCATTATGAACCTTTGCAAAGCTGCAACTTTTTCTTAGATAGCGCTTCAATACACTCAACCTTGGCATCAAAAGATGATTCAGTCTTTTTGCAATTAAACATTTGCAAAGGTTTCTAGTTTTACTATAAAGATTTTTACATAAATATGGTTGTTTGATAAAAAAAAAACCTAAAGTATCTGACTCCGGAGTTTAAATACTACCATCATCAACCTTGTTAAGTTCTATAATATTAAGATCCCGGACCCAGATTTCTGTTTATAGTTATATGAATATGCGATCTCTTTGTCACCTTTTCCTTAGTACTTTGGGGTTAGGGTTCACCGATTGTTTATCTGTGGTTGAGTGAATAAAAAATTACCTAATCAATTACTCCTTATGATTACAATTATTACATTACATATTTGGTTTGTAACAAACTTTTAGGTTAATCGATCTTCTTTGTACGTCAGTCGAAGAGGCTAATTAACGATAAACCAGAAAAAAGTATATAAGACTAGGATAGATATCACCAAAAACTCAATTGTAAATTCCTTTTGGAATTTAACCAACCAAAAAAAAAAAAAAACAATTCATTTTACAAATACAATAATTATACAATATGGAAACTCCGTCTAAATCTAGCTCTTTAATTCACAAAAACAGCACTCAAGAAATTTTAAATTCAAACCCAAATCTAACATCAGATGAAAAATCAAAACCTACCTCAAAGATAGATTCTTCACTGAATTCAACATCAAATCAAACATCAAACCTTTCACTGAATTCAACATCAAATCAAACATCAAACCCTAGGTTGAATTCAACATCAAATCAAAGATCGAATCATTTACAAAAATTAGATCTAAAACCCAATTCAACATCAATTCAAACATCACATCCTTCACTGAACTCAACATCAGATCAAACATCAAATCATTCCCCAAAATTAGATGATCTTAAATCCAATTTAAATCCAATATCAAATCCTTCAACAACTTTAAAACTAGCACAGAATTCAAAATCAGATCTAACATCAAAGTCTACCTCAAATTTAGACTCAAAAACAATCCAAACCTCAAATTTAACAAACAGTTCGCAAGTTAACGATAAGGAACAACCAGCAAACAATAACCCCAATCGGTTTTCTATTATTAAGAAAGTTAAAAATATGGTAATTAAAAAAATTCCTTACTTTAAAAAAAACGGTAACGAAGGTGACAACGCAAAACAGGAAGGTGGAAATTCTGACAGATTTCACAAGAGTAAAAAAAAAAAACCAAACTATAACCCTGGTAATGAAATTGAAGGAAGAGTGCATAACGCAAATGCATCAAGAACTGTATCAAGGAATCGAGACTCAAAAAAGTTGGATGTCTCCCCAAAATCAGTTAATAATTCTCCCACAACTCAAAAGTTAGGAGTTTCTGACAGTCGTCTAATTAAAGGCACGTTAGAGAATCAACAAGATAAAGAAACAAAAAATACAGGCCTAATCAATGTGGTGGAGACAAATGAAAATGAAGACAAAGGTAGTTGCAATAAAAACAATGATGGAGAAATTTTGAAAAAAATGGAGACTGAGGAGTTGGAAGATGATCCCAAAGAATCAAAAAATGACGAAGAAAGTTTGGAAAAAAAGGAGTCTGAGGAATTGGAAAATGATACCAAGGAATTAAAAACCAATGGAGAAAGTTTGAAAAAAACGGGATCTGAGAAGTTGGAAAATGATTCCAAAGAATCAAAAAATGACGAAGAAAGTTTGGAAAAAAAGGAGTCTGAGGAGTTGGAAAATGATACCAAGGAATTAAAAACCGATGAAGAAAGTTTGAAAAATATGGAATCTGAGGAGTTGGAAAATGATACCAAAGAACTAAAAAATTACGAAAAAAGCTTGAAAAAAATGGAGTCTGAGGGGTTGGAAAATGGTTCTAAGGAAATAAAAAACGATGAAGAAAGTTTGAAAAAAACTGGATCTGAGGAGTTGGAAAATGATTCCAAAGAATCAAAAAATGACGAAAAAAATTTGGAAAAAACAGATTCTGAAGAGGAGGAGTTTCAGGAAAGTTTAGAGGAAGTGGAGAAAAGCCAGAAAAAGGTGACGACTTTAGTAGAAGCATTTAATAGGCAAGTGATGCCAGTTTTCCAGTCGTTTTGCGATATGCAGCCAGAAACGGACGAGGAAAGAGAACAAGAGTTTATAAGAGTTTCACGCAGTATTCAAAACAAGATTTTTTCTTTGGATGGGATACATATCTCGGAAAGTGAGAATGAATCACAACAGATGAAAGATCTAGTGTTACAACGAAGAGCTGCATTTAATGAGTTTTACATTAGATTAGAGGAAGCAAAAGAAAAGAATAATGAATATAAAAGAAAATTAGCAAAAAGTGAAGTTCAGTAGTTTATATATAAGATACTTTATGAGTTCTATATTTTATATTTTATTAAATTTTTTTTAAAAAAAAAATAAAAGGTGAAGTACAAAAAGTAAATGGAAAATAATTTAGCAAAATTTTTAGTGTCACGTGTTTATTTAAATATTACAGTTACATTTTTAAATGACATTAAAGCCGTACCAACGACCATATAGAAAAAAAAAATTTTTATTAACACTAAAATTTATTTTATTTTTTTGTTTTTTTGACATTAAGCAAAAATCGATTTCTAAAATGCCACGAAGAAGAGCACAGCAACCAGACAATGATTTGGGCATGGAACCAGATGAAGTGGAAACGTTTCACAATGCCCGTGAACAAAGCTTACGCGAAAAAGCGTCCAAGTCCAAAGCTGCACGATTTGGATACCGAGATGATGACGATGGAATGAGCGATGAAGAAGTGATGGCGATAAAACGGGCGTCAGAGGACGAGAGCGAAGATGAAGAATTTTACGGCGGAGCAGAGAACGCGGGTAAAGATGAAGAGTTTGACTGGGGCTCGAAGCGGGATACCTACTACGGAGCAGACGAGGCAGACAATGAGGAAGATGCAAAGATGGAGGAAGAAGAAGCGTTGCGATTACAAAAGAAGCATTTGAGTTCGATGAAGAAGTCTGATTTCTTTGAAGAGGATGATTTTAAGGAGTGGGAAAAGTCAGCCAAGGAAAGCGAAGCAGCAGCTGCATATGAGCAAGATGACGGGGAGGACGAGTCTACGCGCCGAGTATTAGAATCGTTACCGACACAGGACCCATTGAAACTTAACGATAAGGATCGGAAACAGTTGCTAGAGACACTGTACCCCGAGGCCACGCCTCTTGCGGAGGAATTCACGACGCTTAGACAGACACTCGACGAGCTGAAGAAGGCGATTGAGGGGAAGCAAGAGAAAGGTGGGGAGTCAAGCCAAGACAAGATTAATCTGATTCAACACGCTGCTCTTTCAGCCTACTTGGGGACCTTGAATACCTATTTTGCATTATTTATTGCGAATGTGTCTGGAGAAGAGAAGATCAATCTTAAGGAGCATCCTGTTATGGAGGGGATTTTACGAGGTCGCCAATTGTGGGATAGTGTGAAGGGACTGAAGGTTGTTGGAGAGGATGACGATGAGGAAGAAGATAGCGAGTTATCTTCTGTTGAGCAGACCACATTTAGTGATAAGGAAGGAGATGAGGGATCATCTGAAGAGGAGGATATTTTTGATACAGAAGCATTAGTCAAGTCTGCCAAGACAGTTAAGAGAAAGAAGGAAGAAAAGGAAGACAAGGAAGATTCCGATTTTGGCGAGGATTTCACTGGATTTTTCGATGATGACGAAGAAAGTGGAGACGAGGATGAAGAAGTTGAGGGATCTGAGGCTGAGGAACGTGGAAGTGACTACGACTCAGATCTGGAGCTTGAATTCCCCGTGGTTGAAGAGCGCAGTGTTAGTAAGACCAAGGGTTTGAAGAAGCATAATCCTGCGGATGATTACGGCGAAAGTGCAGTTATCAATGATGCCGATTTGGATGACAAGCTCCAGAGAAAGCGCAATCTTCGATACTACACTTCTAAGATTGACCAAGCTGCAAAGAAGACGCGAAGCAAGCTTACCGGCGATTCTGATTTGCCTTACCGAGAGCGGCTGGCAGAGCGCGAGTGGCGGTTGGCAGAACAGGCGCGGTTGCGAGGTCTCAAGAGTGAAAAGATGGACGACGAAGCGGAGCGGTTTAGTGATAATGATGAGGAAGAGGGAGATAGAAGGAAGACAAAGAAGGAGAAAAAGGCAAGTAAGGAAGATGAGGAAGCTGAGGCGTATTATTACCAGGTCAAGAAGGAGGCCGAGGAACGAAAGCAAAGCAGGAGAGACGCGCATGCAAAGGCCGAGAAGGCAGCGAAGCAAGGCAAGCTGGGTAAGATGCTTGAGGACGAGGGTTTGGATGAGGAAGGTAAGCGCGCGCTTACATTCCAGATTCTCAAGAATAAGGGCTTATCATCGGGCAAGAAGAAGAAGGAGAAGCGGAATTCACGTGTTAACAAGCGCGTCAAGTATGAGAAGGCCCAGAAGAAGCTCAAGAGTATTAGACAGGTTTATGAGCAACCTACATCGTCTTACGGAGGTGAGCAGACGGGTATTAAGAAGAATATTTCTCGGAGTGTTAAATTTAGCAGTTAGGAATGAGTGAGGAAAGTTGAGGTTAGCAAGATAGATTATAGGTTACTTTAATTGGAATATGAGTGTATTTTGAGAGAAGGATAATTTTTTGGAGAATGCAATTGATTAAGCGACTGAACCAAAAGTGGAAGTCAAATGAGAGCGTTGAAACAAAAGTGAAGATTAGAAGCTAAAACGAGGGAAATGGAAGCTGTAAACCATTATGATGGATAAGGATGGTTTAATGTAGTTTTAAGGGGGGGAGAGGGTATTTTCAAAGTACTTAACGCAAGATAGAAGTGGTAGAATATATATGAAGCAACATTGATGGGTTATTTTTGGATATGAAAAAGGTGTGATAGGATTGTAGTTTCACACCGAGGTGAGGATTGTGCGGTTAGAAAAAGAGGTTAACATTTGGAGGATTTGCTCATTTTGTTTGCAAAGGTGCTTGAACGCCTGTATATTTAAGTTTTTATATTTTAAATCCAAGTTTATTTTGCATTTTAAAAACGTAAGAATTGTCATTCAATTAGAGACACTCACTTTGGGGTCTTTTTTTTCAGCTGGAGTATATTTTATATAAACTTACTTTCATATCCCATTTTTTTTCTTTTTTTATTACAGGTTGTAAAATTATCTCAATTTGAAAATAGACCATGAATATTTAAGCAACTCCTTTAACAATCTACAAGTAACTAGTACTTGAAAAATATCCTTAAGCTGGAAAAATTGGTAACTTACACTTTGGTGATGACATTTTGCAGAGAAATTAGAGCCGGGTAGCTGGCACACCATTCAAAGATAAAAAAAAAAAGTGATGGGCGGGGTGTGAGAAAAGATTTCCATATAAAAAGCCGAAACAAAAGTTGAAAATTATCTTTGTATTTTCAAGTACATTGTATTAATTAAAGTCGAATTGGTAAAATCAGCAGATGATCGTATAAAACGGGATTTCTCAGCAGATTGACTGGCAAGGCGGTGAAACTTTGTAGAATTCACTCTCATATAAGGATAACTTTTGTTTTTTTTCAGACTTTTAATCAAGAGAGTAGCTGGCACTACACCAATCTTGTTAACTTCAGTTTATAAATTCCAAAAGATCTTTCAATTGAATTTCATCACGCCATTCTTAAACGTCCAAACTCGTACATAGTGGGGGGAGAAAAGAGGAGCAACACAAGCAGCTGCAAAAAAGCAAACTGCCCACATAAAAAAAAAGCCATGTGCTTTATCACAAGTATAATAACGACATTATTATTATTATAAGATATATAAAAAAAAGCATGCGCAAATCTAAAGATAAAACGCACATGCCTCCCCACTGCAAAGGCTTCTGAACTTTAACAAAGCAGTGGGAGAAGGAGTAAAACCTTCAAATGCTTAAAGGCTAAGCGAGAGAAAAAGGTGGGCTGAAGTGAGGAGTGGACCTTTGTCAACTCTAGTCTTTAAACTAGTAACCCAATTCCATAGACCTCTTTGTAAATGTCAAACGGGCTAGTGTCAACTATGCTTCTGAAGACTGGGTGGGCTCAACATAAACTTAAAAGTGTAGGATAATGGGAGTTTTGTAACGTGTCAATGACATTTACACAGATACAAAAAATGCTGACAACTATTTTCATCAAGTGTAAATGCAAGACAACGTGAAATTGTTGAAATGAAAATGAAGCAAAATAACAACTTTAAAAGGGGCTGGTAGGAGCATCTTCCTGAAGTGGCTCTTAAAGTTATAATTTCTCCTCACTCATCTCAACAATTGGGATTCAAGAACCTCCAAGGCATGAGATTCTTAAAAGTAAAGTAAATAGGGGGGGTTGGCTTCTGAATATAAGACAAGGTTTTGTTGGCCACTTTAATTAAAAAGTGGCCAGTGCTTCTGGTAATCTTCTTCTGAAGGAGGAATACCGCTTGACATCTGAATCGCCGCTCGACCGTCTTCATCTTTTCTTCTGAAATCCGAGACTTTGCATCTTCAAACTGCTGATGAGATCCGCTCTTCCGAGTCCGCCTAGGTGCTCATCCTCAAGGCCCTGCGGCCTTGAGGATGCCAGCACCGAGCTGGCAAGCTTGTACGACACACGGAGAAGTGTGATACAAAGATTGAACGAGGTTGGACATTAGGGGAGATTGAGATTTAGCGCAGAGAGAGAGAAAGGGATATAAATCGAGAGAAAGGTTAATGAATAGGAGAGTGTAATTGTAGGTGATTAGTGTGAGGAAAGAAAAGAAAAAAGGTAAAAAAGAGGGGGAATTTCCCTCTTATTTATAGTTTTTTTTTGTCAAAGTATATTTATATATATCGATTAATATAAATAGCAGATAATGATTTACTTTTTAACATGAAGTTTAAATAATAAAAACTTTGTATTTTTACACTTTTGTTCTGTTAATAACACAGACTTATTATCGCCTTAGTGTAGCAACCCACTTTGGGATCTTTGCGTATTTTGCTCTGCTGTGTGATGCTCACAGACCCCTCAAAAAAAATTCCTCATGCTGTCGTCACTCCTGCCATTTTCGTTGCCTTTCCTTCCCCCGCAAGCCTACGGTTTCAAAGCTTTGAAAACCTCTCGGTTACCCTAGGGGTACCAAATGAACCTCTGAGATCTTCATCGTTTGACGCTTTTTTTTTTTTTTTCGCAGAGTACGAGTGTCTAAAAGAGAGTCGACAGCAGTTAGGCGCTCGGTCTTATTCAGCGTGTGCACTTCTTTCACACACCGTGGCTAGAACTGGACTTGTGCCTAAGTCGCACTTCGTAGTGCAGCAGCTAAAAATAGTGGCGGCGCTCAGGGTCCACCACTCGTATCAGAGAAAACGCCAGCATCACAATCCCAACAGTTGAAAAGAAGCCCAGAAGCTGGTCAGTCACCCTTCATCTCTGTTACCCAAGGGTCGAAGTGTTTCTCTCGCTTTTTTCTAAGATACCAAAAGAAAGCATGAAACGGAGCCCTTGAGAAACTTGGCTGATCGCGTACTGTTTCGTGTATGGCAAGGGCAACGGCATGGGGAGTTGCTGCCAAATATTTTTTTTTGGTATTATCCGATCCGAAGTTTTGTATCAAGAAAAAAGGCACCATTGAACTGCTTTTTTTATTTTCCTCCTAAAATCTTTTGGGGGATTGTTAGAAGAGCAAATTTGTCATCTTCCCTTAATTTCTTCCGCCATCTCTACCAAAGCACTCCATTCCTTTCGGAATTTAAAAACATCCTAGCGATTGAAAAAAATACGACATTCTTTTTTTATTCTTTCGATTGTTTTTAAGGGTCCTTTGTTTTTTTGGGAGAGAGGAGGCTTACGTGCAACCGCCAGACGTCCCTCCTAATCTCTACATGTAAAAAGCCCTCCTCGACTGGTTAAAATCTCATGCGAGTATACCCTACAATTATCTGTCAAAAGAAACCAAAGTTTTTTTTCATCTTTTTTTATTTCTTCCTATATTAGGATCAAAAGAAGCCTTCGTTTGTTTTTCCCTGTATCAACAAAGAAGGTAACAGAAAAATTTTGAAAGAAAATGGGAAAAATGCATCAAATCGGTCCTTACCGTTATAAGCTTAGAGCAAGATATTAATTTTTTGTTAAAATACGCTATCGCCTTCTCCGCCCAAAGTTTAGTTCAGCCCTGAATAATAAAAACCTTTAGTTTGTATACTTTTTGTTTGTTTAGAAACTTTGCGGTAGGGCCATCTTTGTATTCGAAGCTAAAAAACAATCCTTTATTCGCGTCATAAACACAATGTATCGAAACTCTAGGTTATGGTAAACCCTTAATGGGTGCAAGAAGCGTACTCAAAAACTCCCACATGCTTTTAGTTTTATCTAAGTCTTCTTCCAGAAACTTGCGAACAATCCGCCCCTAAAATGAAAAAAAAAATAAATTATTAACATCCAAAATGCATAAACCCTTTTTCTTTTCTCTCTGCTACTCCTGTAATCACAACACACCATCAACCCTTTTTTTTTTAGTTCACACTTACCGCCTGTTTCAATCGCAGTTCTTCTTCTGGAGAACAGTTGAGAAAAAATGTAGCAAAGTTGCCTCCTCGTACCTTCTCTTCATATATCTTTTCCGCAAGACTTATAATATCCGGATCTATTCCACACATCTTCGCACAACTATATCGCCCTCGGTTAGCTCGTGGTAATAATAATACTCGTAACTAGAGGAAAAAATAACAAAATCCACAATCGCCGACCAGTAAAAAGTGGAAAAAAATAATAATAATGACACGATTCTTTTGACAATATTATTACTTTTTTTAATATTGCTTTTGTTGTTATTTTCTACCCTCATTTTTTTTCTCTCTCTCCCTGTCCCCCCCCCCCATTTTTTTAGATACGTACCATATTCCAAAACTTGAGCTAGTCTTTCCCGGATGAGTCTTGTACAAATATGATATTCCTCTATTTCCTGCATTCTCATCAATAAAAATCTCCATGTAGCACACATTTAATCCCCCTTCCTCTCTTATAATATCTTGCTCAAGTAACTCTATTTTTATTTTAAGTTAGCCCTCTTTTTTTTAATAATATTATAATAAAAATATCACTTAATACTAACCATGAAAATGAGTTGAAGCTATTAATTTGGGGGCTTTGTTTTCTAAACTTTGCATATAGTTGATCATGGACCCAAAAAGTGCAGCTCCATCTAAATCTTCTGTTAATAACATTTTCTTTTTATTCCTTTTTTAAAAGAACCCTCACCTTTAGTATCTGTTCCTTTCCCAAACTCATCAACTATCAACAAACTTCTGGGCGTCATGACTCGAAATATTGAAGACATTTGCTCCAAATCACTCAAAAATGAACTCTTGCTTTTCGAAACTGACTCCCGTGAACTCACTCGGGTCAAAATCCTATCAACTATCCCAATCCTTGCCTCACTAGCCGGAACAAAGCTCCCAATTTGAGCCATCACAACAATCACCGCCGTTTGCGTCAAGTATACCGTTTTCCCAGAAAAATTGGCACCAGTAACTAGTAGAAGATTGCTACGACTATCTCCCCCCTCCTCATCATATCTTAACGAAACCCCATTAGAAATAAACGTCTCAACAAGCTTAGCGTAAAGCGGATGATATCCCTCTTTAATAATAAGATCTCTACCGCTCGTCATGACTGGCCGCTTATATCCATTCTGCCGAGCCGCCCATGCCAAAGACAAATGGCAATCCAATTGAGCTATAACCCTACAGGCCTTACTAAGATTCGTACTTTGCTCAGAAATAACTGATTGCAGCTTCTGAGTAATCTCAACCGTCATGTCGGCAATCACCCCGTAAATATCGCCCAATGTTTGATTCATGTACTGCATCGTCTGGCTTTTGTAGTAGTATGTCGTACTAGTTGAAAAAACCTCCTCCCAGTTGTCAACATTTTCTGCAGAAATCATATTCCGCACTTTTGTCATATGCTTCCCATCGACACTGATTAAAAATCCAATTTGTGCAATATAGCTCACACTGAAAATTCCAAATAGTTGAAGCTTCTCTTCAAGCTCCTGTGTTATAGACTCCAGTATTGTATCCAAATTGGCATAGTTTTCCTTCAGCTCATCAAGCTTTGTGTTTATTTCAGGCTGAATCTCAATCTCTCCCATTAACTCAGATTTCTCCATATTAATCACAGATGTAATTTGATTCAACAAGTCCTGTAACAACTCCCGCGATAATGCTTTAGCTATTGACAAAAACAAAGGAGTCTCGTATATTTGTGGGGTGCGACTTGCAAGTTCAAGCAACTCACGATACTCGGTCAAAAAACTCACAAGAGCATTCCAATCGCTTAATGGGAGCGAAATAAGCTCCATATCTCGAATAATACGAGGAACATTCTTAATTTTCCTCAATGACTTTCTCATTGACTTAAGGATATCATCATGTTCAGATAGCAAAAATATCTCAATCAAATCATGACGCGTCTTAATCACATTCATATTTGTTGAGGGTTTGAATATCCATTCTTTTAACAACTCAGCACCTAATTGACTACACGTTTGGTTGATAATTTCTTTTTTTGTTTTTTTGTTAGTACCATTGAAAAAATTAAACTCTTTTTACATACTAAAAAGACATGTTGAAGAAGTTATCTGTGTAGGCTTGGTGTAATGAAGGTTAGGGTGGCTTGCGTCTTGAAAAAGTCGTAACGCAGTTATAGTTTCTGTGCTGATAACCATATTGTTCTCCCTGAGATTAAATAAGCACCTCCTGTTAGAAAAAGAAAAAAAGTCAAATATTCTCGTATTTGATGAAAAAATAGTATACCAAGTCGTACTAAATATGTGGTTAAACTTACAATGAATCAATTGTGAATCGCTTAATACATTTTTCAACATCCATGTCCCCTTCAAACGCAAGAAAAGAAAAAATTGAAGACATACATCCTGCCTAAACGCCAAAGTTAGAAACAGCACTATATACGGCACTCGTTTGTATTACACTAAGCTTATTATCTTCATCAAAAAAAGAATTGCTAAATGGATTTAAATCAATATCGGAAGATTCGGGATTCATTTGGTGCACCCAGAACTTAGAATGTGCCACAGCTTGTTCATAATCGGGTTGAAACACAGAAGCATTTTGGGTAAATGCATTCGACAAATTTTTAATAGCTGCTGATACTGAAAATTCGTGCGACGGTCGATAATCAATCTTATATTCCGTCACATCGTTTTTATCGTTAATCACGGGTTCAAACTCAAGAGGAAACGATGGCGAAACAAGTAGATTAGTGGGTATGATTGTTTCTTTCCCTTTAAAACGAGTATGTTAGTCATTTTGCTAAAAATAAAAAATATAAAAATAGGGAGTTACACTGCTTGAAAATAACAGAAAATTCTTCAACGGGATCGCAAGCTTGAATAGTGCAGTCTACATAACAGGACATCCATTTTGAATCCTTACGATAAACCGCACATCCTACTTTAGTCCCCTTGCAGTCTATAGCCAGTATAACTTGGGGCTTTATAACTTCTGCCAGTGTAACGGACTCTGCCGACACGTCAGTGACATCCGTGTACTGATCCGAGACCGTTAAATTAGAGTTGTTTTGTTCGATAAACGAAGTACTGGAGTCCATTTTTATTCTCTCTATCTCTACAAATGTTATAAGATGCTTCAAGTTTAAAAAGAAGAATTGAAAATAAGGGAGGTTTAACAGTTTAAAAAAATTCCTTTAGTAGCCCTTTGTGATGAGGATTTTGACAGGGAAGCTTTGAGCCGCATACTGGCAAACCCTTTCCTCCGCCTCTTTAAAAAAAAAATAAAATGGCCAACTTAGCCAAAAAATATCACATGACCAAGAAACGTCATACCCAGGATAGAACTCGGCTAAAAAAAAAAGTACGCCGCATGGAAGCCTTCTAAAACGCAACATCATCGCCGTCTTCCACGTTGGACACTTCTTTCTTCTAAAATACCCCAGAAAGACTGCAAGACATACTTTACTTGGATACCCAATCTCATCGACCCTTTATTTTCAGAGAAAAATTTCACGAGACCTTTTGTGTGGTTCATTTTGATTGAATTTTGGTTTTTCAAGTGCCCGTTTTTTTTGTTTTATTTTATTTTTTGTTTTTTTGGATGGCTCTCTCCAGCATCATGAACCAAAATTTAACCACCACCACCACCCCTGTTCAAAACAACCCGCTTTTCAAGTCATTTGAAAATCGCGAACCACATTCAATCAATAGCCTTGTGTTTGGGACCTTTCAAGAAGACGAAGAAGAAATGGAGTCGTTTAATTTTGAAAATGCTCTTCCCAGAAGCCTTTTGCATTCTCCCCCAGAGTACAACAACAGTTGCTTGAACCTTTCATCATTGGGCTCAAAAAAAGATTTGGACTTGGTCTCCAGTCGTTTGAATAGTATACCTTTATTTTATTTTTTGAAAATCAATATTAACTTTTTTCATTAGCTTTAGCTATTGAACCTGAAGTGGTAGACGAAAAACTCTTGTCCAAGTTTCTCAATCGTGCAAAAAAATCAAACATCAAGGTGGAAATTCCTCCTGAGAAGTTTAACAAACAATGCACATTGGCTACCTCTTCCTCTTCATCATCTTCAACCGCAAGTGACATTGATACCCATGTGAATGAAAACTTTGACCGCCATTCGCACACTGCTTTGCCAATTACAGTCCACGACTCTCAATTAATGATGGGTACCACGTCTTGTGGTGGTTTGCCCACAGAAAAGCAGCGCCCCTCGGAAAAATATAACGTTCATGCTTATCCTTTTATCCCCACCATAACCTCTTCCGAGTCGGTTTCCAGGATGCTGAAGATTACAAGACCTGGATCGACCCTGTCTTCCTTATTTGCTCTTTGTGCTGTTTGTCTAAAGTTATTGGTCAAATTATTGGTGATGCAAAAATTAACTGTTATTTTTTCTTTGTTTTTGATAGGAACACGGCGACATTTTGAAAATCCATGTGGATAGCTCATATGGGAATGACAGTGGAATAGTGGCATTCTATGATAAAAGATCTGCCATGTCTGCGTTCAATAAACTTACCAATATTGGCCTAAAGTATGGGCGTTTAACTGTCGAATATATTTTTTCTCAAGAGCAACAGGTAAGTTGATGTGTGTTTAGCTTTGGAAAAATTTTAACGGCTTAAGGCCAATACACCAACCGCCCGTGAAGCCCTTTACATGTGCAAGTGGTCGTCCCTTCAAGTTTCTTTTTCCCGCTCAATGCCTGCTCATATTTGGATCAAACTTGTGGAGATTTTGGGCCATTGCGGGAACATTGAGTCATGGAACCACGCACCTGCAATGGAAGGCCAAGGTCGAGTGTTTCATTTCTTTGATGTTCGTGCTGCTGTAAGTTCGTTCCAGTTGCTTGGTCAAAGAAAGGAAATTGATGGGTTCGTCTTTACCGTGGGATTTTACAACAAGCACACGGGCATGTTGCAGCAGATGACCAACCAAATTATGAGTCTGTTTTACCAAACAGTTACTCGTGAAGACGTCGATGACTCTTACATGCTGCCTCGAAAATATCACTCTGAATACCCAGTTCTCAAATCAACGTTGCTCACTGACACTGAGAACTTTGAAGATAATTTAAAAAATGGATACCTTGATTTGGGCCAGAACCACCGCCGTGTGTCATCGTTTGGTTATGATGAATATTATCAGGATTCGTTTGGGTCTGGACAAGGATTGGAGGCGGCAAATAGCGGCTCCCGGGAATTAGAAGTCGTGACTAAGGCTAGCGTGTCGAAAAACAATATTGTTGATTTACGCCGAATTTCCAAGGGTTTGGACACTCGCACGACTCTAATGCTGAGAAATATACCTAACAAGGTTGATCAGCAGATGCTGAAGGAATACTTGGATGTTACCAACAAGAATACCTATGACTTTTTGTGTATGAAGGAAAAAAAAAGATGGGCAAAGTGTATCAATGGGAAAATATTCTTACTAACTAATTCTACAGATCTTCGAATTGATTTTGCCAATAAGTGCAAGTAAGTGCGATTGAAGTTGTTTAATAAAACATTTTAAATATTGACATTTTTTAGCGTTGGATATGCTTTTGTTTCTTTCATTTCTCCAGAACATATTATTACTTTTGCCAAGGCCAGAGCTGGAACTAAGTGGAACAGATTTAATTCAGAAAAGATTTGTGATATATCATACGCTAATATATATGTCCCTATTTTTTATTATCAATTCAAGCATTAATATACTGACAATGTTTTTACACAGGGCAAGGAATGTTTGATTGAGAAATTTCGGAATTCGAGTGTAATGGATCAAAGTGAGTTTGATTGGTAATAAAGCTTTATATACATGCTAACTATAGAAAATAGCACTGTCATATCGACCATTATTGTTTCACTCGGATGGAGAACTTGTTGGTCAACCGCAGGAGTTCCCACCTCCAAACAATATGAACCGCAAGATGCGGTCGATTGCAAATATTGAGCGCATTGGGTTATTTTCCCCACACCCAAAATCGGCACCATCTGACGGTTTAGTACAAGGCGCCATGTTAGGATCGGGATCAATGGCTGCCACTTTACCGATGCGTTCCAGTATGGGGTTGTCATTTCTTTCAGGGCGTCATGGCAATGTGTAAAGAGGGGTTTATTGTAGAAGTAAAGTTTGATTTTTTTTTAATCACTGTGAGGGAGTTTTTTTTTCGTCTTGAAAAGTGTATGCAAAACACTGCAGAGTTTTTATAGTAATAAATAGTTTAATTTTCTTCAGTGTCGTCATCATCCTCGCTATCACTGATTTTCTCGCCACTTAGCATTGCATTCCACTGGCGAGCCAGCTCAGCCATACCTGCCCCAGTCATACTTGCATCAACAATATCTTTTGGAACTCTATTCTCAGAGTGCTGCAGGGCCCCACCAAGTAGATCCGAGGTGGCTCCAGTTTTGTCCACAAGTCTGAGCTCAAAGTCTTCGTCGATTTCTTTTGGATCAAGCTTGTGCAAGATTTCGTACCAGGTGAAGAGAAGTGGGTCGGTCTGAGGGGCGAAGGGGTTAATATCTATAAGGTACACGCGGTCATAAGGGTTTGGGATGTAGACATCGAAAACAAAAGAGTCATCCGGGAAGGTGTCCTTGATGTTTTCTGTGAAAAAGAAGGCGATTTCATCCGCAAGGGTATCCTTGAGTTTATCCAGGAAGGGATAGTACTTGAGGTAATCGCGTTGAGAGACCGCCACCAAGGTGCGGTCGCGGACAAAGCAGCGGAACTCCAGGGCTGGGTTTAGGTTAAACCACTGGCGTAGAACAAGTTCTGGTTTGACGGAGGTGTCTTCATTTTCATTTGTGGTTTGGGTTGCTTCGACGGTGTTTGAGTAAGGTTCAGTGAGGTCGTGGGTGATGTAGGCAGAGGACTTTAGGAGAAGATAGATGTCGGAGGGGGATGTGCATTTTAGGGTATTATTGATGGAGATCCAAGAGGCGTCTTTTGGAGCGGACCAGTTTAGTTTGGGAAGAACAGCGCCACCGAGCGATTCGATGGCGGTTTTGATTTGCAAGTGCAGTTCTGGGAACTTTACTGTTGGGTCCTCTGGAGGCTCGCTGCCATCGTCCGAGTAGTTTGCAATGTCGTCGCTTATAGAAAGGTCTTGAATCTTGGGAGTAAGCTCATTATCATCGGGTGGTAAGATGATGCCATCTTCAAGCAGGTACTCGACAAACGAGTCTGGGAGATTGGTCAGGATTTTAGTTTTAGGGGTTAATTTAGAGTAAAGAGGGTGCCATGAAGAGAACTGGCAGTTATCAATATGGGATTTAAAGATGAGAGGAAATGAAACCGAATCAGGGTCTGATTCTGACGTTGGTGAATTGATTAAACCAGGCATTTTGGGGGAGTGTATTAAGTATGAACTTGAATCGTAAGAATTTGAATTATTTTAAATAGAAAAAAAATTGTAAATAAGGAAATTTTTTAGTGGTTCACGTGATCATGTGATTATGAAAGAAGTTTGGCAAGTGTATATTTTCCCCAACGTTCCAAACTTTCTATGCACTACCACCAAACAGCAACACCAGCACTAACAATCGAGGAATTTACAATGTCTACATTAGATAAGGGATATCCGCTTGTTTTACGGTTGATTCTTGCACAGCTCGTGATTGAGCAGGGTACAGAAGCTTTCCGGTTGATAGCGGAGTCTTTGGAGCGGCATCCCATGTTAAAGGATGTTTCTGAGCGGAAGATGACAGCCACTGTGAGTATATATTTGAAAGAGCGGTTGGACATGAGGATATGTTTTTGAAACAAAGCTGATGAAAGTGCTGACGGATTCCGCTTTAATGGTCCAACGCTGTTATTTTGGAATAGAGATGTCGATCATTGTATTTGCAGATGCTGCGGAATGAAGGACTTGACTTGAATTCAGGAGACGCTGAAGCGACTGGGGATAATTTTGACGGGAACAAAAACAAAGAATCTGGGGCTTCACCATCACCTCCGTCGTCGTCATCATCATCCTCGGTAGCAGCAGCAGCAACCAAAAAGAAAAAGGGTATGTGGAATTTCCAAAATAGTACAAAAAATAAACGGGAAAAAAAAAAGGCTCAACTTTTATTTACTTTAAAAAACACCTTTTTATTTAATTTGTGCGCGCGCGCGCAAAATTTTTTTTTTCCCTCCATTACGTCTTTATATTTTCAATAATTTTTTATTTCTGACTAAAGCGGTTTTTAATATTAAAACGCAATTTTACTGATTCATTTATATTCTACACAGTGGTTACACCGGAGCTGCGACTAGCACAGATCTTGTACATGGCATACACCGAGGAGCTGATACAGGAGATACACAACGATGAGACGGAGTTTGTTGCGACGTACCGCGAGCTGGAGGACTTACAGAAGCAGGCCGAGAGGGCCTGAGCAGGAGAGCGTGGCTAGAGGTAGGCAGATGTAGAGAGGAGAAAAAAAAGCAAGTGTTATGGTAATGATGACGCAGAAGTGGGTCTGGAATCCGATTTAGTCATTTGTTATCTTTAAAAAAATTTCAAAAGTTGGGGGGTGTTTTGGAATGCCGGCAATCAGACATTTTAGATTGCAAGAGCAACGAGGGTTTTAAAATTCCTAAAAAGAACAAGACTTTGGAATTTCCCGGTTTTTTGAAATTCTCTGTGCCAAATGAGTATCAATCTCGCCTCCTTCCTAATAGGGCAACCGGATTGATGGCCCATCTGGGTGCGCCCGATGGCCGATACCGGAGCCGGGGGCTGCGATGGGTTCTACTCGGCCGCACAGGGAGTTTAAAGTTTTTTTTCAGCCATTCAAAAACGCTCGTTGGCCAAACCCCCCGCTCACTTTTGAGCGCTCTTTAAAACCGCGCACTTTTTTTTAAAAAAATAAATTAGTTTTTTGATTGAAATAGTCTTACCAGTATATATATTTCGCGCTACATCTACTGCCGCCGCACATTCCAAGTCGCAATCAAACAGCAACTTAAACGCTCTCATGACCTTGTCGCGCCTTCCTAAAGCGGGCTTGATGGAGATCAGATAAAACCAAATGGGGAAATTCTTCCAGCACGCTGCTTAGTCAGATGCAAATTTTTTAGTACCGCCAGAAACAGCCAACAGGACTCTCGACAGCCCAAAAAGACGCGTTACGAGCTAAACGAAAGATGGCTCTGCGCCCTCCCATTGGCCACGCCTGCGTCTGTCCTCCGCACCGTGCCGGCGGTATCCGCCCACTCTGCGCTCCAAAAAAAAACGTAAAAATTTTTGGATGGACGACGGCAGCCGGTTTTGGGTTTTATCTGATTTTCAGATGCTGTGGTGAGCCATGATTGACTGGTTTGAGTGGGATTCAGCGCCAGTGTGTTGTATATATATAAATGAAGATTTCGCAATAAAATTAAAAATTTTTCTTCTTCTCTTTTCCCCCTTCTTGTCAATCTCTTTTTTATATTCGTCTCCCAATTAGTATTTATCTGATTGATCTTTATTTGACGGTTTTTTTTTTTTTTTTTTTTTGAGCCAGATAGAATAAATAGCTTTCACCATAATCAGATAAAAGTCCCTAAACACTCCATCCAGACCTTATTGACTCCCTCTGACTCAATCAGATAAGTACAAAAAAAGACAATGTCTACTCTCATCGCACAGCCCACCACAAGGCCTTCAAGACGGTCCTCCAAACTGCAGCAGCAGCAGCAACAACCTCTCAATAACCACTACCACCATCACAACCAGCAACAACACAACGCCCGAACCACCCCCCTCTCCCCCCTCTGCACAACTACCCCAGCCGGCTTCAACAACCTACCGAGCCCCATTGCCATCAAACAGGAACCGCTACTCTACTCTCCCCAGGAACAGCAAATCAACAACATCCACAGCCAACAACACTCCCACCTCTTCTCCAACGCCTGCTCCTCCCCAACAACTACCTCCTCCATCCTCAGCTCCAATGACTTCAGCCCTTTGATGGCCCAGTCCCCTGGGTTTTCTGCCGGAATTACTGCCGGCTTTAAGTCGGTATCAGCAAACACCTCTCCCCCAACCCCGAATTCATGCACAGGATTTTCGCCAGATGACTTTGCAACATCCCTATCAGTGCAAGTCTGCGGAATGGCCCAACAGCAACAAAATCTTCAACCTAAACAAAAACAGCCCTCATCAAACCAAACTACTCGTCGGGTGTCCGCGTGTGCTGGTTCCCGACCCAGACGTAGTTGTGTTGCGTCTACCTCCTCCTCCACCCCTACAAATTGCTGCTCCTCCTCTCCCTCTTTTACCTGCACCACCACCAAAAACTCAAAAGTCTCCTCAGCTACTCCCTCAACCACATCCACCCCATCCTCAACCCCATCCACTACCACCACTGGAAAACGCAAGTCTGGGTCTCCTGCCATGGACCCAGTCACCGGAAAACCTAAAACAACGAAAAGAAGACCCCACAGCAAGTCGCGACACGGCTGCAAGACGTGCAAGCGTCGCCGGGTCAAGTGCGACGAAACCCATCCCATCTGCAACAACTGCAAACACCTCAACCTAGAATGCTCCTTTGCCGGCAACTCCCTCTTCCCCTTTGTCCAGGGCGGCCTCAACATCATGGACATTCGTCTCTTCCATCACTACACCACTGTCGTCTGGAAAACTATCGTCTCCGCTGGCATCTCTAATGAAACCATCTGGGCTCAAGACGTCCCCCAGCTCGCCTTTGAGCACCCCTACCTCATGCACTCCGTCCTCACCTTTGCAGCAAACCACTTCTCGCGCTCCCACCAAGGCGCAGACCACGACCCTGCCACCCTCGAGCAGGTCGTCACCTTCCATCGCGGCGACGCTCTTCGGCTCTTGGGCGAAGCCGTCCGCTCCGTAACCCCGGAAAACCTCGACGCTTTGGTCGCCTCCTCTATTCTCCTCATCCTTGACTCCCTGGCAAACGCTTCCCCCTCGGACGACCAGTCGGCCTCCTCCCTGCCTGCATCTGCATGGCTACATCACGTGCGGGGCGCAGCAACCATCCTCACCGCTATTGGCCCACCAAGCACTGACTCACGGTTTTTCAACCTTGTCAATGTAGATCTCAGCGATCTGGCTCAGGGCCTTATGACCAGCATCCCTGGAATCGACGTCGTTGCTGCTCTGGAATGCTTTGACGAAGACCTCAGAGACCTTTACCCTGTAAACGTCTCCTCGCCTTACTATCATGCTCTGGTCTACCTCGACAAGCTTTTCCGCCAACGCTACAAGTCGGATTTTATCCTTCGCGTCTTTTCTTTCCCTGCCTTGCTAGATAGAAACCTCGTCACCATGCTTATCAACGGTGATGAGTCGGCCAAAAAGATCATCCGAGTTTACTACAAGCTCGTTCGATCTTTCACCTCCGAAATGCACCAATCAGTCTGGTTCCTGGAAGGTGTCTCCAAGGTTCTTCCTATTGATATGGATAAGGAGTTTGGCGGGTTGGGCTTTATTACTCAGGCTCTTCCTCTCAAGTTACCTACTGTGGATGAGTTTATTGAGTCTTTCTTCAAGACTCCCTCCCAACAACAGCCACAGCAGGAGCGACAACAGCGATTACAACAATCATCCATTCAATCTCCAGCAATGACGGCAGCTAATGCTGTTCGCAACACCAGACGGACAAAAACCAACAATGCAGCCACAAAATCCCACCTACAACATGGCACAAGCTCGACTCCAATTCTTATTTCGGATTCTCCTGCTTCTCAGACTACTACAGATCTGAGAACAGTCACTGGAACCCATGAAGACCTCGACCCGACCCAGTTCTCTCTTGATTTGCTTTCAAACGACGCATCTGCTGCAGCCTCTGAACTAGAGAGCTTTGCAAGCCAGTTTATGCTTCAAGCTACTACGGGACCCGTGAACCATGGCACAGCTACTACTGGACCCTCCTCTACATCCTCCATCCAGCTTCCATCTCAACCTCTCTGTGCTTCAGGTATAATGTCCTCTCAAGGCCAATCAAACCAAGACTTGCTTGTGGGACCCCACTCCTCGCCAACCATGTCGTCTTCCTCTCCTTTGAGCCTTGATAACGACTATGGACTCCCCACCGGCCCTGACACCTCCGGCTCAAGCAACAACAGCACCAGCTCAAACGAGCCGCACTCGAGACACGGGACACCCGTTTTCCCTCCAATGAACACTGCAACAACCAACTTTGGCACCCTCCCCCACAAACTCACGACCCTAATGACACCTCACGACGACACCATGAACTCCTTTAAATTTAACGAACACCACCTCCACTCCTCCTTTGACAAAAACCCCAACGCGCGGGTCGCGGCGGGTGCGTCCCCGGCTGAGCTTTCACTGGATGGGTGCACGACCATAACGCCGAGCATGTTAACTGTGGATGAAGCGAATTTTTTGATCAAGTATGAAAAGTCTTAAAAGAAAAAAAAAAGTTATTTAGTTAGAATCATTCATCTCTTAAATGAAAAAATATGAAAAATGCGTAATTTTAAATATCTATATAAATATAAAGTTTCTTTGTTAATGCACAACGATTGTTACAAAAAACCTGTTAAGTGTAACAAAAGGGTGGTTCTAGTAGTTTCCATCGTTTTTGACATCACCAACAAGGACTAACGACATAAATACCGGAGGTTTCCTCTGAAAAATCACAAACTCCACAAATAAAAGTAATTCTTTACAAAAGTACAAACCACTAGAGGTTTAAACCACTCAATCAAACACACATACACCCCAATACCATCCCCGGCATTTAACCATGGTCTTACACAACCCCAACAACTGGCACTGGGTCGACAAGAACTGCATCGACTGGGCAAAAAAGTACTTTGATGAGTCCTTGCCTGCAATCAGCGTGGAGGCCCCCGGCCCCCTTACCATTAAAGTGACCCGTGTCAAGACTCTGGACGGTGATGTGGGTGTGTACCAACGCAAGGGCAAGGTGATTTCGCTCTTCGATCTCAACATGGTTCTTTCATACGAGGCCACCTCCCCCAAGAAGGAGGACGCCTCGCCCGAGGACAACCTCCCCGTCACCGGTGACATTACGATCCCGGAAATCGCCTACGACTCGTCGGCGGACGACTACACCTTTGAAATCGGCACCAACGCCGGGCCCTCCAACGACACAAGAGACGACGCCAAGAAACAGGTGCGCGCCAAACTGGTCCCCCTGCTCCGCGAGGCCCTCGCCGCCTTTGGCCCCGAGCTGCTCCGCGTCCACGGCCAGGACATCCAGCACCCTTCCGACCAGGTCAAGTCGACCTTCACCAAATCCAACCAAGAAGAGAGCCTGGCAGAAATCAAGGGCTCCCATCCTGCTGAGCCGACTGCCGCCACGGCCGCCGCCACGGCTTTGTCTTCCACGCCCGCACAAGCGGCGGCACCCGCCCCTGCCCAGACCGAGTCCAAGGGCGTCCGCACAACCGAGTACAACACCGAGACTGCAAAGACCGAGATTGTCTTGCGGGCGCCTGCTGCCGAGGTCTTTGCCACCTTTGTTGACAAGGCGCGCGTTTCGGCCTGGTCCAGATCAAACCCCGTTTACACACCTCCCTCGGGGGCCTCTGCGAGCGACACCCCGACGGTCGGCACCAAGTTCTCGCTGTTTGGCGGCAACGTCACCGGCGAGTTTTTGGAGCTCGATCCCGGCCAGATCATCAAGCAAACATGGCGGTTGTCTGAGTGGAAGGGCCGACACCATGCCACGCTCACTCTCGCATTGATTGAAGGCGAGGCCGATACCACAGTCAAGGTCTTGTTTGAAGGTGTGCCTGTAGGTGAGGCTGATGAGGTTCTTGATAACTTTGAAAAGTACTATGTTCGCCCCATCAAAATCACTTTTGGTTATGGTGCTGTTTTGTAAAATATATTTAAATAAAAGGGGAAAAAATGTTAAAGCATAGAAAACTGTTATTTCAAAATTCATGTCTATTTTAAACTGGGAAGGTTGATTGGCGTTGTTAAAGAGATGAACATTGATCTGACCCTTAGGCAATTTGTAACTTACAATGGCTTCAACTTTTATTTTATACAAATACACAAACTTTTTAAAATAAAGAAAAAAAAACTTTAAACATTTCCAGCAAACCCTGGAGGAACGCCTTTGGCATGTCTAGCTTCCTTTCCAATCGTCCCCATGAATATGCCAAAGTCTCGGTTCCAGGGTACTTCACAATTGATAACCTGTCGAATCATTTGGAACGCCTCCATAGTGGAGTACGGCAGACCAGACTTGGGATCAACAAACTTACATGGCTTTCCAGTCACCACACACTTGGGCGCGGCCTGAAGCGCCGCCAGCGCCGCTGCAGATTTTGCCCGCGCTGCCGCACTCCCACCAACAAGCCCACCGTTTGCAGCCGCCGCCGCAGCGGCTGCAGCGGCTGCATTGGCTGCTGCTGCCGATAACCCGCCATTTTCGCTCCCGCCACTCCCAATGACACCCGTGCCTAAAGGCCCAACAGATGCACGAGACACTCCTAGACCGCCTGGTCCCATCACTTTTATACCAAAACTGCGAGAAAGCAAAGGGTTAGCAGCGAAAGATGCAAGGTTCGATGTTGCACTGGAACCACGAGCTCCAAGCTTGCTCAGCAAGGAATCGGTTACAGACTTGGCTACATCAGCCTTCTTGCCTGTAGCTTGTGATGAAGAAGTACCAGCAGCTGCAGCGGCAGCGGCAGCAGCGGCAGCAGCGCCCTTTTCGCGAGCTTCCTTGCTGCGCTCCAGCGCCTCTCTAATTCTTGTCTTTTCATACGGTCCACGTTTTTTGCGACCACTGGGAGTCGTCCCTTGAGCACCACCTCCAGAGGCAATGCTTTTTAAGTTTGTTGGGCGTTCCACCGGAACGGGAATTTCTAGAGACTGAGGACCAAATAGCACTTTTTGAATTTCCGGTGTGGAGTATCCAAAACTCTCAGGAAATTCCACTAGACTAATTGTTGTGACTGGACGACATTCTTGAGGACCTTGCACAACATAATGCGTAGGATCTCCATGGTGATCTAATATCTCCTGCTCTCGCGGCGGCTCGGAAAATAGCGAGCTTTGCTCCATAATAACAGGTGCATCTTCGTAATGCGCGCTGGAGGGCTTTATGATATGATTTGCCTGTCCGTTCTCATGAGAAGAAACCGATGAAGTTGCAGTGGCAGCTGTCATTGACTCCGGAGCAACAACAGTCGTCTCTGTTTGAAGAATTTGAGGATCAGAAGATTCTGCGTCACTAGTTGAATACGCAACAGGCATAATGACGGAATCTTGGTTACTTCCAACATGCAGCCCTGTTTTAAGCTTATCATCAATTACCATTCCGGAAATAGGGAATACCGAATTGGTAGCATTGAGCATTGGGGTAGATACACTGGTACTAATGGTATCGTGCTGATCGGTAGTGGTTTCAGGTACTGTAGCACTAGGCTGCGATTGAGCAGATACTGTTAAAACATCGCTGTGCAGATCGTGCTTTTCCAGGTCTAAATTATGATCCTCATCAATGGGTTTTTCGCCTTCATCAATGTGCGTGGGTTCTTCAGCAACATGAAAATTAATGTAGTCAGCTTCCAGCTGCTCCACGCTTGTAGAACGTCTAAAATGGCTATCTTCAGCTCTTGGTGCAAAACTGATGCTAACAGGTGACAATGTGGTACCATGAGCCAACATTGGGTCGCCAGATGTCGGGCCAATCACAATGTGTTCCGACCCTACTGATAACGCCTGTGCGTTGTGAATCGTAGGATCAATAGGCACGGCTCCAAGGGCTACTGTGGAATGAGTCAGCGGGGAAATAGAATCGGTAAGCTGTGGCGGAGTAACGTGATCCATGTTAATGGGGGCAGGCGCAATTGCAAGTTCTGAACCAAGAGATACAGTTGACGATTCTATCAAAGTTTCCTGCAACTTCTCCGGCTCTGACTGTTCTTCGCTAGCATCAGGTTTTTCTTGAGAGCTTTTGTTTAGCTTGATTTTGCGCCGGGGCTCCTTTTTGGCAGATTTCGGCTCTGAGGAAATCTCCTCAACGAGCGGAGGAATTATAGGATCAACGTAAGTAGTTTTACTGACATAACGAATGAATGATGTCATGGGTGCACGCTTTGCTAAAAGAGCGGCCCGCCGGTTCTTTTTGCGCTCTTCCTCTTGTTGATAAAACACATTAAGTGATTCGACATTCTTCTTTTCAGTAATTATGGCCTCCTTCAGCCGCTCTTCTTGCGTCATTCGATGAACAACTTTAACAGTGGGGGTAGTCATTTTTGCCTAAACCCAAAGTTAGCAAAGGAATCTTGGAAACCTTATATTCTATACTTACTCTTCTTGCTTCAGACTCTTGTAAACGTTGAATGACATCTTTAGCATTCTTCACGGCGGCTTTTCTGGTCGATCTTCGGCGATTCTCAGACAACAGTTGGTCTGCAGAGGTCCGTAATTTTTGGCGCTTAATTTGACGTTGACGTTCAGACTCCTCAGAACCGTTTTCTACTGTTTGGTTGTTGTCTTCTTGTTTCTTATCAATTTGAGCGCGTCGCTTTTGAGCTTTAAGCACGGCTGCGGGCATAAACGAGGCCTGTCGCTTTTTCTTCGCTGCCTGCCGCACATCTGCTCGTTGTTGCTGCTGAAACTCTCTTTCACCTGCACTATCATCACTTTCGGAAGAGGATGACATTGAATCTGAATCTGAAAACATATCGTCATCTTCGCTTTGAGCATTGTCGCTGCCTTCACTAGCTGCTAAAGACTTTCGTCGTTTAAAGTTGGGTAGAGGATCTGTGCGTCGTTTGGTAGTACTGGATATCGCGTCTTCACTAGAAGAGCCCGGACCATTATCGTCCTCAGCTTCTCCTTCTTCATCTTCTTCCTCGTATGACGCGTTCGCATCAAATTCCTCATCACCCTCGACTTCTTGAAAAATATCCTGGCCATCCTCGTCCTCGTAATTTACCGATTCCTCTGCATTAATCAGTTGCTGAAGTTTTCTACCGGCATTATGTCGTCGTTGGCGCGTGGCGATGATGCTATCAACATTTTGTAAAGATTCGGGCTGTTCAGATATTGTGTTTGGTGTAGTGCCCATGATTGAGAGCGGGAATGTTTAGAAAAAAAAATAAATAACAAAAACACGCGAAATCAAAAAAACACCGGCAATAGGGGAAAATGAAGATTAAAACCAGCAATTAGTGGTGGTGGTGAAGAAAATAGAAAAAAATTTTAATTTTAAAAAAACCCTCAACCCTATAATCACGTGAATATATAGATATAATGACAACCACCAATCACCTGAATTTTTACATCAAGACAACCAACCTACGAATATATACCAGCCTACAAATGTTTCGAGCTCGAATTGCACCAGTTGCTAGAAATCACAGAGCTGCCTTGCAGTTTTTCAGAAGTCACTCGTCAAATACGGGTACCACGACAGATGAGCTCTCCCACTTTGCCCAGCTTGCTGACTCCTGGTGGGACGTCAATGGGCCCCAGCGCATTCTTCACAAAATGAATTTACTGCGTCTTGATTTCATCTTTAATATGCTCAAGGCTAATTGGGACGAAATACCAAACAGTAATTATAAGCAGTCTAAAAAAGAATTTATTCCTGGTTATTCCTTTGATCTTTTACCTACTGAGGAGCTAAAGAAGCATTTTTCCGATAAGATTTCTTATCATGAAAGCCAGCTGTTTAAGGTGCCCCAGTTCGAGGTTCTAGATGTTGGCTGTGGTGGTGGCATTCTTTCTGAATGTCTTGCGCGATTGCCCTTCACAAAAAAAGTACGAGGAATTGATCTTTCACCCGATGTTTTAGCCGTCGCTGAAGCACATAGAAAAAAGGATCCTCTGTTGGCTGATAAACTCGATTATCGTCTTACCGAGCTTGGGTCTCTTGATAAGACAAAAGAACAGTATGACATAATTACACTTTTTGAAGTTCTTGAACATGTCGAATACCCCTCAGAAGTTTTAAATCAAGCCATTGAACGGTTGAGACCTGGCGGCTGGATGTTTCTGTCCACCATAAACCGAACACCCATATCTTACTTTACCACCATTTTTGTCGGTGAACACCTACTCAATATTGTTCCCAAGGGTACTCATACATTGTCAAAATATATCAACGAAACTGAACTTCGTGAATGGGTCAACAATCGACAAGACTGTGATGTGATTTCCAGTGAAGGTTGTCTTTATATTCCTGCATACGGTTGGAAATTGACTGGCACTCCCAATATTGGAAATTACTTCATGGCAATTCGCAAGAGAAACTAGAAAAAAAGGCAACTTTTATTTTAAAAAAGAATAACTGTACATAATACCGAATTCAAAGTACTTCTTAATCTAGACATTATGTCTCAATGAACTAAGCAATTGCATACACAAAAAGATCTCCAAGCAAATAAATTTAAATTTAATAACCCGGATTTTGTTAATTTTTTTCGTGAACTTTGCTGTTTGCTGATACCATAGATAACAAAAAAATAATAAATCTACCAAAATTTGGATGAAATACAATTTTAACTTGCAAAGTTACCAAAAACCAATGAACATAGCTTTATTTTTCCATTATTGTAAGATCTTTTTAAATTTTCTATTTTTATTTTTTCTCAGTAAATGACGCAGATGTTGCTATTATTTTTCAAAAGAAGCGAAAAAAAAACAGTATAAAACATATTTTATAAGAATAAGTTCCAAAAACGGATATATATTGTAAAATGTTGATTTGGCGAATTTTTAACAAAGAAAAGTAACAAAGAGATTTAATTTTAGTATAAAAACTTCATCCATTTCCTAAAATTAAACGCTATTTAAGAATCATGTCTCATAGAAATTTTGCGAGATATCATTTTTCCATCTTTTTAACTGGTCCACGAGAAAAGAATTGGTAAATTAATAAAAAATGAAACCTAATAGAGAATTTCAGTGTAAATCATTTCGCTTAACGATAAAGATACCATGTATTAAACCATTTAATTAATTAACTGGTAGATATCATTCGACTATTTTTTTAGATATCGTGAGACTACCAGATAGAATGGATCATAGAGAATCAAATGAAGATCCAAAAAAACCTCTACATGCGTTTTTTTTACCACTAGAAGAGAAAATCCTGAATAGATTTCAAAGTCCATAGAGACAGTGTGAAACAGTTAGTTATTTTAATTGATGGATGATGAATAAAAATAGTACTAGCGCTTTTTCTTATAAGTTAACTTTGCTCATATACAATGTGCTTTATATTTCTTTTACATGAGATGCTTTAACATTTGTCGAAATTAGAGAGTTTGCTCTTGATTCTCTTTTTCCCAAAATTATAAATACTGAAAGAAATCCGTCCCATGTATATTTTTTTCATTTATAACTCTATTCGTTTTTCTTTAATATTTCTATTCTTATTCTTACATTTCTTATTAGGTTATAAATAAAATGGTAACTTCGTCGCTCTTATGGATGGCCTTTATGGCACTTGGTGTCATGTCTGCTGCTGAACCTGTTGTTCAACTAGATGAATTTAATTCTCTCGAAAAACGAGACGCTTTAGACGGTGAGTTAGTTGATTTAGTTAAATATGGTTATCATAACGATTCCCAGTTTTGGTCTCCTCCCTCTGAGGAAGAAGAACCTTGCACCACCGATGTTTTTGAAAGTTCTATAGAAGACGTATCTGAGGAGTCTGAAGAAGATTGTACTACTGATTCCTTTGAAGAGAGTGAGGAAGAGTGTACCACTGAATCCTTTAAAGAGAGTGAGGAAGAGAGCATTATCGATTCTTCTGAAAAAAGTGAGGAAGAGTGCACTACCGATTCTTTTGAAGAGAGTGAGGAGGAATGTACTACTGAATCTTCTGAAGAGAGTGAGGAAGAGTGCACTACCGATTCTTCTGAAGAGAGTGAGGAGGAGTGTACTACATCTGAATTTTCCGAATCCGAGTGTGATACAAGTAGTACGTTTACTGTCTCTACAGAAAGTTCTACTTCATTTTCTTCAACCTCTTCAACATCTTCAACCTCTTTAACATCTTCAACATCTTCAACCTCTTCAACCCTTTCAACATCTTCAACACCATCAACGTCTTCAACATTTTCAACCTCTTCAACACCATCAACATCTTCAACCTCTTCAACCTCTTCAACCTCTTCAACCTCTTCAACCTCTTCAACCTCTTCAACCTCTTCAACCTCTTCAACCTCTTCAACATCTTCAATTTCTTCAACGTCTTCAACGTCTTCAACATTTTCAACCTCGTCAACATCTTCAACCTCGTCAACATCTTTAACCTCGTCAACATCTTCAACACCATCAACGTCTTCAACATCTTCAACACCATCAACGTCTTCAACATCTTCAACACCATCAACGTCTTCAACATCTTCAACATCTTCACTGTCTACTTCTTCTATTTCTTCTACCTCGTCCACTCTTAGTCTTGATTCGACCTCCATAACAACTTTGACTAGTACTATAACTTCTACTACTAGTGTTCCAACTAGCTCAACCTCCATCTGGTCTACATCTTCTCAAAATGCCACTATTTCGACTGTTCCTACTAGCTCCGTATATACCCCTACCTCCTCGTCATCCACATTAAGTGTAGTAACCACAACACCTGTTCCACCAATCACATCAAAAAATACCACGATTTCTACTACCTCTACTACATCTACAACGCCCACTATTGAAACCTCAAGTATTCCATCTAAAAACGTCACATTTACATCACTTCCTCCCATTACATCTACCTCTATACCCTCAAAGAATGAAACCATTACCATAACCACCTCCCAAGTTTTCACACCTACTACCATCACCACTTATATTACAAAGTGTAGTGAAAACAAATGTCATGTTGAACCCACCACAATTACTCCAACTGTTACCAGTGTAATTTCTATCACTACACCTTTCTCCACACCTTCTAAAAATCTGACCATTACTACTTGGATAACCAAGTGTGAAGCAGATAAATGCCATGTTGTTCCCACCACTAGTTACCTTGAATCTTCTGTGATTAATACAAGCTCTTTTACCTCTCCTGCTAATAACTATACTGTTGGCCCACCACCAAGCGTTGAAACTGTTGTTATCTGCAATACTGGAAAATGCCATACAACTGTCAAAACAGTTCCTGGTGTTACAGCTTCGGCAATTGCATCAGCAGCGGCTTCTGCTTCTGCATATGCTAGTGCAAGCGCGGCTGCCAGTGCCTCTGCCCACGCTGAAGCCTCTGCCCATGCCGAAGCCTCTGCCCATGCCGAAGCCTCTGCTCACGCTGAAGCCTCTGCTCACGCCGAAGCTTCTGCTAACGCTAGTGCAAGTGCTGCTGCAAATGCTTCTGCCCACGCTGAGGCCTCTGCGCACGCTGAAGCTTCCGCTCATGCCGAAGCCTCTGCTCACGCTGAAGCCTCTGCCCATGCTGAAGCTTCTGCCAACGCTAGTGCAAGTGCTGCTGCGAATGCTTCTGCCCACGCTGAAGCTTCCGCTCATGCCGAAGCTTCTGCCCATGCTAGTGCTACTGCAAATGCCTCTGCCCATGCCGAAGCCTCTGCTCACGCTGAAGCCTCTGCCCATGCTGAAGCCTTTGCTCACGCTGAAGCCTCTGCTCACGCTGAAGCCTCTGCTCACGCTGAAGCCTCTGCCCACGCCGAGGCCTCAGCTCATGCCGGTGCTACTGCCACCGCTACTGCCACAGCAGGTGTTAGTCCGGTAGCACAAGCCACGACGCTCACCCAATCCATTGCGCCACCTGGATCGCTGTCGCCTAAGCCAGGTTTTTCGGGTGTATCTCAAGTGGCCCAGGGTAGTGCAGTTTCCAATAAAGCCAGCCTTTTGGCGGCAATTTTTGGACTGTTTTCTCTGTTATTGTAAGAGAGAACAATTATATCCCCTTAGAGTTAAGTTTTAATTTTTTTCTACCTTTTATCTTTTCAATTCTTTATATAATTAAGTGATCTCTATGATTTATTTTTAAGTAATTTTTAATCTTCAATACATCTAATTTAGCTTATAGTAACGTTTCAGCATTAGTGTCGGTCTAGGTGCTTCAAATGACACATGAAGCCAGCCTACAAGGGACAGGAGGTTAATCAATCAACCCACAACCTTTCATGACCCACTTCAACTCAACTTTGCAAACGTTTGCTGTTTCCGTAACTTTCACATCTAAAAATAAAATTCAATCCATTTAATTTATTTTGTTTAACACTAGAGGCATCTTAGTCCCAACCATATTGTGTCAAAAGCTCAAAAATAGGTTTTCATTTTAGTTAAAAAATACAGAAAAATTAAAAAAACAAAAATATTTAACTAAGATAACCTCATTTTATTTAATTAATTTATTTATTTATTTATTTATATTCAAGGGTTATAGAAGTATATAACATCAGCGTTATCGCTATCCTTATTAATTTCTAACTAATGTGTGTCGGTCATGTAGTTTTATTTAATTAAAATGATTTCTGTAGACATATATAGTTATGATGTTAAATTTCTGTAGCACTAAAGTTTGTCTTTTTTCATCTGTTTAAAGCTTCGTTAGCTCAGTCGGTAGAGCGTCAGTCTCATAGTTTAGCATCATGTGCTATCTGAAGGTCGAGAGTTCGAACCTCCCACGGAACATTATTTTTTTTAGTACGTGAAACCTTTTTTAAAACATTTTGGAATTCAACTTTTTATAATAACTCTTTTGCTGCTTCATACTCCAGAGAAATACCCCCCCACACGAAAAAAATATTGGTTTTAGGGATCAAGACAAAACGTACCAAGCAAATCATGGATTAAGTAAGGGCTCTCATTTTGGATCTTGTACTGAGCTCAAGAATATTAGATTAGCTTATTTTTGAGGGAAGCTGGTGGATTGTGAGGGGCCGTCTTCCAAAAACCTGTGGTATGAAAGCAACTGATATCATTGGTGGTCAAGGGAGAATGAGGGACAGACCAAAAGTTTAATTAAGGTATCTGAAATGGTGCTTGTGTTTATGCAGAGAGATGAGAGTGAATCCCAGGACGGGCCTCCATCTCTGAAATTGGCCTGAAGCGGGGTCAGAATCGATGTGTCAGTGAGCTGGCATGTGCTGGTCTGGATTCTGGCCAAAACCCCTATTTTTTGCTGTTTTCAGCGTCGTTAGATTAGGGGACGATTAGACAGCCCGGGGTCCGTTTTTGCGAGATTGTGGGGACGATTATTGGCAGATTTCCCGGGAGACTTGAGAAGGGGCTAAAAAATGGTTTATTTTCATAAACACCCTCGCCATGTCCTTGGTTTGTTTGTTTCCCTCTCAGTGACGTTGTTTTTGTGAAAACTCTATTGCCATTGGAAAATAAACGTTAAGAATCTCAAGTGCTAACGCACCATCCACTGAAAAGCTGACTTGTAACGCCCTTACCAAAAAAAACTACAGGTTTAAACGAGGGACTAAGCCGGAAATGGGTCGTACGGCAACGATAGCTCCACTTTTCACAAAACCAAGATTATACGCTTTCAACATTCTCGCAAGGGATTTTATCGTGTTCCAAAAAAGTTTATTTTGTATACCTATTTCTATGCCTATGAAGATGTGGCTCATCCGTGGGCCCATCAACTATTCTGCTTGTGTGAAGCTGAGAGTGCCTGGGGTTTTGTAGTTTCCCGATCCCCTCCCATCTTTAGAGTTATTGTAAACCCGTGTTATATTTATTCCTGAGACGGCTCGTTGGCCTCGATAGTAAAGGCAGGGCCTGGACCCCTATGCTCGTAAAGGCCATGCTTGGCCCACTCGAGCAACTGCTCGACAACGTTGCCCTCAGCCTTGAGAGCACGGAAGTCGTCTGCGCCACCGCGCGATGTGCCAAGCACATGCACGTTGGGGACCGTTCTGCGGCCGGTGACTTGGCCGATATGCTGCTGGAGCTCGGAGCCGTTGGGGTGCTGGTCGAGCTCGACGACAATTGGTTTCGGGGTGATGGAGTATTCGTGGAGCAGCAGCTGTTTGGCAAACTTGGAGTGGGGGCAGTAGCTCTTGGAGAAGATGACGAGCGGCGCGTCGCGGATGGTTTTGGCGTACTCGGCGGCGGCGTCGTATGCCGGGGGGTCGGCGGCGGCCGACGAGGCCGGCTGGTCTTCCTGGGACTCTGTGGGGGCGGCTGCGACTGCCTCGGAGACCTTTTCGACCGCACCGCCAGCCGGCGCCGTTGCGTCCTGCTCGTCCACCAGCCCGGCGCCGGGGACCTTGGACTCGGTCACGGGCTGCAGCCGGACGTTATCCTGGGCGGCCTTGAAGGCGCCCGCGATTTCTGGCGATACCTTGTCCGCGGGCTTGTGGGGGGAAGGACCGGGGCCGGCGGATTGTGGGGGGCCACGGGATGCTGTTGAGAAGAGGAAGAAGAAGATGGTTGAGATGATAGCCGCGATTGTCAGAATCCGGGATCTGCGAGAGGAAACCATTGTGTATGATGAGGTTTTTTGGGGGTGTTTTATGGATGAATTGAGAAGCTGGGAATGTGAAGACCTTTATAAGGACAGAAAAAAAGATGAAATGTGTCAGAAAAAAAAAAGTGAAAAGGAGGTTTTTTGGTTTTGAGAAAATTTATTAGTAAGCCTTGGGCGGATAACAGCACTAAAAGAAAAGAAAAAAGAAACAGTTAGAAAAAGGACTTTTAAAACCACCCAACCCGATTTTTCAGTCTTATCATAAGATTAGAAAAAAACCAGATTGTGTTTAATCAGCTGTAAAAGATCCAAATGCACTTGACATCTTGCGTCTCAGACTTGCCTTTAACCTTCTTCAAGAAGAATCAAATGCTTGTTCCCGCATGTTGATCGCCTGACCTCCTCGTTTTCCTCATACTCGCAAATGTCCCTGAGGATCAAAGGTGGCACTCTGACGTGCAGCACCTGAGTGAGTCCGCGCAGCTGGCCGTCCAAGCAGGAACCATCTGCACACCCCCGGCCCAGACCCCCATGTGGAGGAGAGGTTAAAAGGGTGGAGAGGTTTCTGTCGGAGCTGTTGGGTCCGGCTGCTGAACTCAAAAGCACAGAGTCATGTCCCACCAATGCATTTCCTTGGGCCTTAGGCAGATCTTTCGGGAAAACGAGCAATCAAGGCGACTGCTATTATGTTTAAATTTGCTGCGGGGATTCTTCATTTAGAAGTATCTGTTGGTCATCATCGACAGTTCCTGCACCCTTTAGGGAATCTTCAACATATTGTACTTACCATTTAAACCCGTCACAGCGCATCGGTCCCCTTGGACCGCCCGCTGCCCACCTCCATTTTGGCCGACCGCGAGCCGAACTGGACCGCTCGCTTCTTCTCCTCGGCACTCGCCGCCATGGCCTCGCCCATCAGCCGGGCCACCCGCCGTAGCACCACCTTGGTCTCGGGCTCCTTGGCTCCTTCGCGCGGCCGCCCGACCTTGAGGTCCAGCGGACACCGGGCCGTGGCCCAGCGGACCACGGCCTCGTCCAGAAACACGTAGCGCACCTCGCGCGCCCACGCGCTGCACACACGGTCGTCGCGGCCCAGGTTCCGCGAGTCGAGGCGACTAAAGTCCAGCTGCAGCTCGCCCGCCAGCTGCCGATACCTGTCGCGCGCGGGCCGCCCGTCGCCCTCCTCAAGCACGCGTGCGTGCCGCATGTACCCGCCAAACAGCTCGTCCGCGCCGAGCCCGGAAAACAGCACGCTGGCCGACGTGGTGTAGGCCGGGACGGGGGGCGCCGCGGGCGCGCGGTACAGCGTCCCGTGGCCGCGGGCGGCAAAGTAGAACGCAATGGCGATGGAGAGATCCATGGCGGTGGCCTGCGGGTACATGAGGCGCTGGACGCGGGCGCGGTGGGTTAGGGTCGCGGAGTAGGGGACGTTGATTTCGACGAGCCGCAGGGCGGGGTATTTGGAGGCCAGGGCTTTCCAGGATTTGCGGGCAAGCACGCGGTCCGGGGTGTCATAGATGTCGAAGGAGGCGGGGTGCACGTCTTGTGCGCCGGGCTTATTTTTCTTCTTGGGAGCTTTTTGGGTTGCCGAGTGGGCGGCAGCCACACGCGGGTTCTCAAACGCCACGTTGAGCAGATCGATGGGCTCGTTGGGGTGCGTTTCCGCCACAATGCGCGCCACATACTGCGCCACAAGCGAGCAGTCCAACCCGCCGGAAAAGAGAACGGCGACCCGGGGGCGTTGGGCTGGCAAGGGCGGCAGCGCGGAGGCCGAGCTACTAGGAGAGGAGGCGCCACACGAGTCCAGCTCGTCAAGGGAGGACGGGCGGTGCACAATGTACGGGATATCCGCCACTCTACGTCGCGTTGCTTGTTCCAAGAGCTCGTCGAGCTGTTGCGTGAGTCGAGCGGCTTCTTCTTCTGCGGTGGGGGCTGCCGGAAGCAGTGCCTGGTTCACGCGGGTATACGGGTACGCCAGGGTGGCAGCCTCCTGCGGGCCTTGGGTGGAGTCCGCGTACGTCCAATTGTAACTAGAGAGCTGGTGGGAATCGGTCTCCAAGCAAGACAAAACGCCAGCCGGGACTTCTTCGACGCGAATACGGGTTTCATCGATTCCCAAGTCTTCTTTATTTCCGCTGATACTAACGGCGGCCACGCTACAGAAAATAACCCCGGAATCACCCTCCTCTTTCTTTGCGTCGGCGCCGCAGCTCTGGATCTTCACCAATGAGCGTCTTCCAATCGGGTCCCGCGCAAACCAACATTCGCCATGGACGCAGTCCGTGACAACAAACGCGTACTCCCCTCTCAGCTGCTGTACGACCTTACGCATCTGGCGGGCTCTTGCTGCCTTCCCCCCGTCGCTGTCGCTGGGCCGATCCGGGTGGAGCAGCGCTTGGGCCACGGCGGACGCAAAGTACGCGGTGTCGTTGCCGGAGATGTCGTCGTTGTAGAGCTCGCCGTTGAACTGGACCACGAGCTGGGGCCGCCCCGACTGGTCCGGAACCACAATGGGCTGCGGCGTGAGGGGCGGGCGCAGCGACAGGACGGAGGAAAAGACGCGCAGCGACGAGGCCCCGCCGCAAGGATACTCGGGATCGGGGGGCACCCCGGTCAAGGGCGGGGTGGTTTGGCGGCAATCGGGGTCCGGGGCAGGATCGATGGGCGAAGACAGCGCGTCTGGGCCCCTGGCGGCGGTTTCTTTGCGTAGACGCGGGTATACATTGTCCAGGTACGAAGGGGAGGGGTATTTGGAGACAGCTACAGGTCTAAGAAAGGCAAGGATTCCGCACATGTGAAGAAAGTTAAAAGGGAATCCGAGGAGCCAAAAAAAGGGACAAGCGGCAGGTTGGTATTTTTTTTAGCTTTCTCTTTCCTTTCTGCTTCTCAATGGGGAGGGTATTGGGATGTAATTAAACCGGGGAGGGTATTTGTCGACTTTCCTATCCTGATGAAGCCTTTTCAAACTTTTTTTGTGAGAATTTTATGGAAGGAGTGGTTTAATTTTTCAGGCGACGACGAACCCTAACCCGCCAGTTGCGCTTCGCATAATTTCCACTTTAGGAAGTCCTCAACAGGTTGCCATTTTGTTCGACATCCCCACAAAGTCGACAATGACACAGGCTCACAGTAGCAAAAAAGAGATCGTATTGTAGCGGTCTGGCAAACAAGGCTGCGATATGGTGGACGGGACGAGTCTTCACACCGCACTCCTACCAAAGTTGACAGCTGCCGTAAAAAACTCAGAGCCCAACAGACTCGGCTTATTTGCTGATTTTTAATTCACTCCAGCTTCGCCTCTTTCCCAGAAAAAGAAAATTCGGATCGTCATATTTTTTTTTTGGGAAGTCCTATTAGTCCAAATCTTGGGTATTATTTCGATATTTCCATTTAACTTAAAAAAAAAACACCTCATCATATCAATCTTACGGCATATTTTTTCAGAATTCATACCGCAATTATACAAGTTTTTTAAAAAAATTTTTAAACTAAATCTGTAACAAGTAGGAAGAAGAAAAAATACCCGCAAAGCGGCAAAAAAAAAAAACTAATATATACATTTATTAATTTGAATTTTTTCTACTGGGGTGGTGGCGGCGTGTGAGCAGAGTGGTGCGCTTGGTTTTGCTGTTGACCAGAGTTCGAATGCACGTACTGCTGAGCCAGCTGAGATTGATATTGATGCAGAGGGGGGGGAGGCAGTGGCGTCCTAAAAAATACGCCCGGCTGGAGAATCCCAGGCGTCGTCGCCCCCAAGCCTAAACCGGGGCTGGGCCCGAGAGGCGACACGCGGCCCGGGCCCTCGACGGGGGACGTCGACACCGAGTGGATCATCATTGCTTGCTGCGACTGGGGCGGGAGTCCTTGTGGGTGAGCCGATAATGACTGACTCATCAGGTTTCCGGCGGCTGCAGGCATTGCTGTCGTGGTGGGTCCACCCATCACCAAGTCCAGGTGTTGCGGAGTTGACCCACAGCTGCTGTTATTGCTCGTAGGACATGTACTACAGCTTTCGCTGCTACCGCTGCCCCCGGGACTGGCTCCCAAAAGTATGCCTTCTTGAGCAACGGCTTTTGCCTGGGCTGCCTTTGCCTGTGCTGCTGCAGTCACGGCTGCTCGTCCGATACTCCCAGCAGGCCCCTGAAGTGTAGCTGAGGACGACGAAGAAGACGATGAGGATGGGGGAGGTGCTGATAAATGTTGTTGGGTATATAAAACGTTATCGTACACAGGAGTTTGGCCTTGTACTGGGGTTCCAGAGCCAGGAGCTCCTGCGGCAGCAGCCTGGGTGGGGTTGTAGCATGAAACATAATCGAAATGACCCTGGTGCTGGGTGGTGACTGTAACTAGGGGGACAACGCCGCAGGTGGGAGGCGGGTGGTGTTGCGGCCGACTTTTGTAGTCCGTGATGGAGTAGTAATATAAAGGCATGGAGTTTGCTGGCCCATTCATAATCCCAGGACTCAGCCCTGGTGGCGGCATGGCTTGGGACGCTGCGGCCGCCGCGGCCTGGGCTGCCGCTTGCACGGTTTGGACGGGATGAGCTGCACTGTTGTGACCATTGGTGGGTGGATGGGGAGGAGGTGGAAGCAGCCATGAGGAAGGCGAAACACCCACCGGGCCAAGGGCGGGAGGTGGGCTCCCTCCACTGCCTTGTAAACCTCCTCCTGAGGGAGGTAGTCCACCCAGACCGCCGCCCAGGCCTAAGCCCATCCCCATGTTAAGGCCTAATCCCACATTTCCTGTAGCGTTGCTATTGCTCAAGGCTGGTCCTCCATTTCCCAGTGAGCTTGGAGTCACTGGGGCATGCTGGTGAGCCAAGGTGCTATTTTGTGAGACATGGACAGGCTTGGTAAGATTATAAGTGTAGCTAGAAGAGGATATTGTAGGAGGTAATACAGAGGATTGCTTTTGTTGCTGAGATGAAGGATGCTGAGAGGGATGAGGTCCTGCGGGACTGCGAGATAAATAGGTACTGTTTGAATTTGTTGGGATGAGTAAGGTGCGTACTGGGAAAACTGGGGCATATGGCGACGAAGAAAGTCTCGTTGCTGTGATGATCTTGCCATAGGAAGTAGATGGGGTGGTAGCGCCTGAACCAGGTTGGATGGCTTGTTGGTCCAAAATGGAGGAGGGGGGCCCTATAGTAGTAGTAGAAGAAGGGGTAGAGATGGAAGAAGTTGAAGGTAATGCGAGAGACGATGATGCTAGAGAAGAAGATGCAGAGATGGTCGTTTTCGGCACGAGAGAGCCGGATGCAAAGTTGTTATTTGAAGAGGGTAGGGATGTGTTTGGGGCGAGATGCTGGGTATTTGAGTATGCGACTTGAGCACCAGAGTTTGACAATGCTGGGAGAGTATACTGGGTTGGGGCTAAAGGTAAAGAAGGTTGCTGCTGGATGCCCTGGGGAATGTAAGTAGACGATGTAGAAGACGGCGGAAATGACGGTGTTGTAGATAGCGAAGATAGCGGTAATGGGTGGTTGAAATGGGCTGAGTGTCCAGGGGCCGCCAATTGTTGATGGAGATTTTGCTGAGGCCCCGAAGGTAAGGGAGGAAGGGAAGGCGGGGGGGTCGAAAGAACGATCCGTTTTGAGGGGGGTTGTTGGGCATCGGTGCTGAAGAACTGCTGCGAGTCGGAATCTGCGGGTCGCTTTGCCCGTGGAGTTGTTGTTAGAGAGGTTGGGGTCGGCTGGAGGGTAGGATAATGGGGTTGATGGTATAGGTGGGGTTGAGCTCTGGGAGGGTTGCTTGAAGATACCGAGTAGGGAGATTGCGAGACAGTGGCGGGATTATTATTGCTGTTAGTGGTAGTAGCAGGTGTGGTGGGAGTGGTATTAATAGCAGCAGGACTGTTATTGTTACCAGAGGGCGGCCCAATTGCCAAGGGAACAGCTGAGGGAGAAGATCCCAGGGAGCCTGAGCCAACACACGAGTCAGGAGAACAGTAGGAGAGGTGTAGGTTAAGCCAGATTCTTAGAGAGGCCTGCCAGCGCTCCCATTCTTCGGCCGAGACGACGAGCGAGTACCTCATATTAGCCAGGAACTCGACCTCCATAGCCGAGATTTCCTTCAGGGGGAGGTGCGTGACCTCAGCCCAGGTTTTGTTTGTGTAGGTGTTGTCGTCGAGAAACTTGTTTGCGAGCATGAGGGCGACTGAGAAGACACGGTACTCCGAGTTGGGGTTGCCGACAATGGGTCTGAGGGAATGGCGCTTGAGACGCAGAATGTAGTAGAGGGCGAGCGACACGGCGGTGACGGGGAGCTGGGTGTGGCGAATCACATTGTGGATGAACTGTCGAAAGGCGGGCGTGGGGAGGGTCCACTTGGAGAAGACGAGGGTGGACAGAGAGGTGGCGGCGGCAGCTGGGGTTTTGGGGAGCGGACCCAAGGTTGGGGAGGAGGTTGCAGAGGAGGCTGGGGTTGAGTAGTTGCTGTGAGGTGGGGAAGAGGAAGCCTGGGCCGCGGCGGCAGCAACGGCCGCGGTTGCGTATGGGGAGGATCCAGAAGATCGGGTGTGGCGATCGACGATTTTGGCGTCATGGAAGGCTCGAGCCAGCAGCGGGTAGTCGTTGTACCAGAAGAGACAGACGAGGTTGGCTACGTTTGAAAAGTAGGTTGAGCTGGGGGGCTGTTTTTTCCTGGAAGAGGAGGGTGTTTTGTTTGTTGGGGTGGCTGCAGGCTGGCTTGGGTACTGGGCGGAAGGGTCATTATGGAGGAGCTGGTTGTTTATTGAGGATGCGGGCTGGGTTGCGGAGGGAGGCATTGAGGATGCGGAGGACGAAAAAGAGCCATTGTACTGGAAATGCGGGGGGTCTTGGTAGTAGTGTTGCGGTGGATGTTTTGGAGCTGTTGTAGTTGCAGCCACTGGCATTTTATGTGTGAGTTGGAGTCGTTTTTAAAATTTTTTTTTGGGCGAGTCGAAGGTTGGGCTTTAATTTTTAAGGTGTAGCAGTAAAGTGTAGGATTAGAGTGTGCAAAATCTGGGCCTTTCGTGAGTAGAAGTAAAAAAAGGGAGGAGGGTGTGAGGAGAAAAAGGCGAGAGAGAAAAGCCAGCGCCTTTTTTTTTTGCGGCGGCGGAGGAGGAGCAGGAAGGAAAAGTGTAACAGCCCAAGTGTAATGTAACAAAGACTGTAACACACTGAAATTTCAATAAATGTCGCTTATTGCATGAAATGCCGATTTGAGGCTCTCCGCATGGCTAGGGGCAAAGCCGTGCACACACAAAATCTTGAATTTCCTCGCAGCCTTTTTTTTTTTTGTTGCTGCTGCCTGCACTGTCACTTTTTTTTCTTCCACATCTCCCCCCTTCTTTTAAATCTCACAAAATCTCGTCTCCTTTTTTTTTTCACTCACCCACCCAAACCCAAATGCTCTACCAACTGGCTTCCTTCCTCCTCTTCACTATCGCAGTCCTCGCAACAGCCCACCGCCTCGCGCTCCTCCCTCCGCGCGTCCTTCGCGCAATCGCCGCGCGATCGTCGCGCAACAAGTCGCTCCGTAATATCAGCTCCAACCCACCCCCCCGCTCAACGCCTAAATCGCCATCATCCTCGTCGCAATCGCACCCACAAACACAAATCGACCCCGAAATAGGACCGCCCGCCGACCCAAACATCCCCAATGGCGCATCCTCGGGACTGTCCCTCCTCAACGCGTCCTCGGTCCTCCTCCGCAAGACCCCGGCGTCTTTCCCCCTCATCCACAAATCGCATCTCTCCGAATCAACCGCCATCTACCGATTCGCGCTCCCCAGACCAACCGACTCCTTGGGCCTGGCTCCCGGCCAATGCATCACCGTGCTGGCCCCCCTCCATGGCAAAATCCTAAGACGCAATTACACCCCGGTGACCTTGGACTCGGACTTTTACGCAAACACAAAGTCCACCGCGTCCTCCAAAACCACCACTCAGCATAACACAACAACAAACTATACAAACACACGAGGCTACTTTGAATTGCTGGTCAAATCTTATCCCTCGGGAAACGTATCCAAACATATCGCGTCTCTGCCCCTAGGAGCTTGCATCCAGGTCCTGGGCCCCTCCTCCTCGGCTGGATCCTTCGTATACTCCCCACATATGGCTCGCCACATCAACATGATTGCTGCAGGTACTGGCATCATTCCAATCTACCAGCTTCTCCTCTACATCCTCTCCTCTCCTGACCTCTCCTCCTCCCACCATGCCCACCATTACCCCCACCACCTTAACCCTAACCACGCCCACCCTTCCATCTCTCTGATCTACATCAACGACAGTGAACGAGACGTTCTTCTCAAACGCCAATTGGACTCCCTACCAATCGATATCACCTACATCTATACCTCCTCACTACCCGACTCTCAATCCTCAGACTCCCCAATCATCCTATCGAGAGACATCTTCACGAAACATACCCTCCTCCCTGACAAAAACAATAACCAATCCGTAAGACTGCTACTCTCGGGCCCTCCTCCCATGGTCTCTGCCATGCGAAAAGTGGCTGTAGATGCTGGCTATGCACCTGCTCGGAAAGGACCCTCTCGCCCAGATGACCAAGTCTTTGTTTTTTAATAATATATAACTGTAGCTTTGTTTTTTTTTTTAAATCTCAAAAGTATAAAATTTCTTTTTTCTTCACCCTATTATACATCTCCAACACCAACAAATGATGGAGTGGTACGCCCAACCGGTCGATTCAACAACGTTTGATGCAACACATTCAACGCTTTGATGGCATCCTTTTGATCAATCACCGTCGAAATGTTGATCTCACTGGCACCCTGAGAAATCATCTCAATGTTGATGCCCGCCCGTCCCAACGTCTCAAACATCTGGCCGGCAATACCAATGCTCGACTTCATGTTCTTGCCCACAAGCGACACAATACACAGCTTGCGCGTAACGTCAACCGCGCCGTACTTGCGCAGCTCATTCAGCGCCTGCTTCAGCCGCTTCTCGGGTAAGTTCGAGTGCAGCGCCATCGACACGCGCACCTCCGAAGTGGAAATCAAATCAACAACCAGCTTCCACTGATCAAGAATTTGAAACACATGCGCCAAAAAGCCGTGCGACCGGTCCTTGTGGTTGGAGTGGATGTTGAGCACAAGAATGTTGTTCTTGGTGGTCACAGCCGTGGGGCCCTTGTGGAGCTGCTTGACGTTGAAAAAACTCGACGGCACCCGCTCCAAGGCCTTGGGGGGGTGGGGCGGAGTGGCATGCCCAGGCACCCCCGTGAAGTCATCCGGGTAAATCACAGTGCCGCTGCCTGTAGGATTCATGACGTTTTTGATGCGGATGGGGATTCGGGCATTGATCACCTGCTCCATGGTAAATGGATGAATCACCTCGGATCCATAGTAGGTCAACTCTGCGGCCTCCTCGGGCGTAATGATGCTCAGCAAGCGTGCAGTCGGCACCTTGCGCGGGTCTGCCGTAAAAATGCCATCGACCTCCTTCCAAATCTGCAGCTCCTCGGCCTTGAGGGCGACTGCAGCCAGGGCGGCGCAGAAGTCTGTGTATCCGCGGCCCACCCCGTTGATGAGCCCTCCAGGCACCACGCCGAAAAACCCAGTGATCACGGGGATCTCTCCATCGGTGCACTTGCGCTCAATCTCGTGTTTGATGTGCAGCTTGACGTAATCGTAAAACTCGGCGTCCAGGGTATTGTTTTTGTTTGTAGGGTTGGCGCTCTTGTAGGTGGAGGGCACAATGTGCGACAGATCAATGTACTGCGCCTTGAGCCCGTGGTCGTTGATGAGGGCAGCCATGTACAAGCACGCCAGCTTTTCTCCGGCCGAGATTATGGAATCTAGGGTGCGCGAGGAGATCTCATCCAGCACTCGCACTGCCGACATGATGCCGATGATCAAGTCGCACTCCTTGTTAATGCTGCGCTCGAGGGCCTTGCGCAGCTCGGGAGACTTGATGTGCAGCCGTGCCACCTCCAAGTGCGACTCGCGAATGGCCTCGATTTTGTTAGTGCACTGGCGCTCGGCTTCTTTGGCGGCCGCCTCGATCTCGGCAGAGTCCAGCACGTCGTCCGGGTGCACTGAGCCCTCGTCCAGGGACCCACCCTCGGCCAGGGCGCCTCCGCGGACCGAGGCAATGGCGTAGTCGGCGGCCTGGAGCAGACGGGTGGTGGTGCCTTCCTCCTTGGTGTTTGTGGAGCGGGCCGAGCACACGACGGCGACCCGGTAGCCGTCGTGCGAGTAGGCCTTGACGATTTTGTCTGCAATGTCTTGGGGGAACTTGCCGACGGAGGTGCCACCAAACTTCTGGACGACCCAGGGGGTGGCCACCGAGAGCGAGGCGACAGAAGCCGAAAGGGAGGTTGAGGAGGACATGTGTTAGGTGGTAGTTTTGGGGGCGGGTAAGGTGGGTACGTAAAAGACGAGCTTTTAAAGAGCGGATGGATGGAATCAAAAAAGGTTTTAAACGTGTGGCTTTTTTGGCCTGGGAGGTTGATTGATTTATTGACAGGTTTGATTGACTCATTTTTTTTCAGGTGGGTTATATGACATATTTGTTACAGCGGTGTTACACATTTTGCTACATGATGACTCAGGTCTTATGTAAACAGTTGTTTTTTCGTGACGCCGTCTTTTTCTGCACCACCACCACCAAAACCTCCCTGAAGCAGCCAACTTTTGCGTGTGCAGCCATCCAGCCAGCCACCTAGCAGCTTAAATTTTTTTTTTTTACTGCCACCACCACCAACCCGTTAAAAAACCCGAAACTCTAACCTCCTCCCATGGTAATTTTTTTTTTCCCTCCCCCCGTCACCATCTATAATCTGAATCCCTTCACACTCAACTCTTTCCCTCTTTCGTTTTTTTTAAACCTTCATTTACAACATCTACACATTCAAACCTTCCCTACCCTCCACCCCCCCCACCCCTCCTCCACCACCGCCAGCGACAATGAGTGCAGGCCTGAGCAAGGCCACATCTGTCCCACAGAAAGCCTCCACCCATGCCGCAGTAGCAAAAGTCCCAGCATCCTCATCTTCTCCTACTTCTTCGGCAAACACTAATACCACTACCGTTGATAATTCTTCCTTTACAACATCCCCTTCAACATCTACCAATAAACTACCTTCCGCCCAGCCTCCCACACGCGTCCAACTCACCCAAACAAACTCCTCTTCTCTTGCTCAGACTCCCCAGCAAAAACAAAAACCGAAGCCCGCGCCTGCACCCACTCCCTCCCAATCGCGACGTTACTCGTCTTCTCTCGCCGCCTCGGCTCCTACCCTTCGCTCCCCAGGCCACCGTCCCTCAATACCTACCTCGTCTCCAAACACCATCTCCGCTTCTCCCTCCTCTGCCCCCCTCAATTCCTCCTCCCCAGCATCCGCACCGCATCCCCCCCACGGCCGCACTGGCAGCACGCGCAGCTCCGGCCGCAGGTCTCTCGGAGAATCCCTCCTCCGCATCTTTTCCTGCTTCAGCATATCCCGCGAATCCCATCAAGCCCACCACCATGCTCAGCGCTTTACCTACCCCAATTCCCCTCCCTCTTCCGGCCCAGGTGGCATCTCCAATGCTTCTGGCTCAGCTCAAAATGCTGCCTCGCCTTCCCAACCCCCTATAAGAAATGCGCCCTCCACGCGTCTGACCCACCAGCACCCACCACCTGCAACTTCTCGCTCCCAACCCACCTCTTCAAAACGCTCCCACTCAATTACTAGAAAACGCGTGTCGTCTGCTACCGCCTCCAATCCATCCAATCCCACCGATGCGTCTTCTCCATCCGCCAAATCTACCGCCGCCGCATTCCTTAAACCCCCTGAAAAATCTCACACGCGATCAAAATCATCAGCCTCTTCTCGTTCTACTGCATCCTCTTCAGTTTCCTCAACCTCCAGCTCCTCCTCCTCCTCCTCTTCCGATTCAACCTCCTCCGCCCCAAAACCTTTGCATTCAAACGAGTCCTACGAGGCGGAAATCCCCCCTAGACATGCCGTTCCAGCTCTTCCCTCGGTCTCAACCGCATCTCCTCATGGAAGTATACAACCTCCTAGCACTTCCGGTCGTTCTTCCCTCGAGCACACTAGAAATCTCCTCCACAGAGCTCGCGACAAGCTGTCTGAAAAATTTTCTGATGACCACAATGCTTCAGAACCTACAGCTGAGCTACCCTCATCTTCAGACACTTCTTCTTCCACAACTTCTGCAGAAGCTGTAAGTGCAACAGCAGCAGCTGCTGCTGCAACCCAAACAACCCCGTCTCATCTTCAACCTACTTCCACAACTTCCTCCACCATTTCATCTTCCTCTACAGACTCACAAAATCAATATGAATACGAGGGTTACCCTGAGATCCAGTACAACACTGATGAAAAAGACGACGGTTCTTATTACCCTTACGAAGGCATGGTCAATGAAGAAGGCTATCTTCTGTCAACTCTTGGTCCCGAGGCCGCACTACTCAAACCCCCCACGCCGGAAATGGAGGGCCGAAAGTGCCTCGTCCTCGACCTTGACGAGACTCTGGTTCATTCCTCCTTCAAGTATTTGCGTCGGGCAGACTTTGTCATTCCAGTAGAAATTGACTCCCAATACCATAACGTCTACGTTATCAAGCGCCCGGGAGTCGACGAGTTCATGCGCCGTGTCGGCCAGCTTTACGAAATTGTTGTCTTTACCGCTTCTGTGTCGCGCTATGGAGATCCGCTGCTGGACCAGCTGGATATCCACAATGTCGTGCATCACCGACTTTTCCGTGAAAGCTGTTTTAATCACCAAGGCAACTATATCAAAGACCTTTCTGTTCTTGGTCGACCCCTAAAGGATACCATTATTATAGACAATTCTCCAACATCTTACGCATTCCACCCCCAGCACGCTATTCCGGTATCGTCCTGGTTTTCCGATGCCCACGATAATGAGCTCCTAGATATGATTCCCTTTCTTGAAGATTTGGCATCCGACAAGGTCGCTGACGTGTCTCTCTCGCTGGACGTGAATTACGACGACGACATGATTGAAGAAGATGAAGAAGTTCAAGCAGAGGGCGCGCGACACCTTGTTCACATGCAACTAGAAGAGGAGCGCTATCAAGAACAATTTCAACAAGAACAAGAAGCTGCTGCTGCGCTTCAACAACCTAATGTTGAAGAACCTTCAGAAGAAGGACCACCTATCGTCATTCCACGAACGTCAGGATCTTAATTACAAACACCAAAAAAAAGGAAAAAAACCCACATTCTGAAAATCACCACCAAAAAAATTATTATTTCTTCTCTTATATTATTATTTTCTCTTCCCTTCCACCTCCTATTTCTTCCCTCTCCCCTTTTCTCCCCATTCTTCTCTTTTTAATTTCTAATTTTATGCATACTTCTGTTATCTTAGATTTTTATTTTTTTGTATTTTCTGCAAATTACTCCATTGCAATTCTCCTTCCCCACTCCCCCTTTTTTTATATATATAGTAATTTATAATTTATTATTCTTCATCAAAATCGTCGCCTCTCTCAGTATCCCGCTGATGCTGGTCATTATTGATGGCCGTCCCCAGAATATGCTTCTGGCGCTCAGCAACATATGGCACAGTGCCCTTCTTTGAATTTCTCCGCAAATTGTCCTCCTTGTGCTTGATTTTGGCCAGCTCCTCGCGCTTCGTATCCTTGGCACGCTTAACGGCAATTGGCACTTGTCTGTGTCTGGAAATTCTGCGAATGTCATGCATATGCTTGTATCGCTCCTTAAGAGCATCGTCGTAGTTCTTCTTGGAAAGCTGGCGCGCATTCATGATGCCCACACGCTCACTCGCGTTGCGGCGCCACAGCCGCACGTTGCCGTCATCGCTGCCGCTCACAATAAACTTGGAATCGGACGTGAACCGCACGCAAAACACATGCTGCATCCGCTTCGTATGGTAAATGTCTCGCGAGTGGCCCTCGCGCTGTCGGTAAATGCGTAACGTCCGGTCATAACTTGCACTCACAATCTCCTGCCCGGTGGGATCAAAATCGACATCCATGACGGCGGCAACGTGGTCCTTCATCACGTTCTGCGCCTTGTTCATGTTGCGCATGTCGTACAGATACACATTATGGTCTTCACTGCCCGCACAGAAAATAAACGCCTCCATAGGGTTCCACGCCAGCGCGTTGGTGCGCAGCGTCGTCACCAACTTCTGCACCGGCGTCGACGTCCGGATATCATACAAAACAATCGAGCGGTCGCTGCCCGCGGTGGCAACAACCGAGGTCTCGGTCATGTTGAACTTGACTGTTGACACATTGTCTGCGCCCCAGCTCAAATTCGCAATCGCCCGGTTGGACCGCGAGCTGTCCCAAAGCTCCACGCTGTCTCCTGCCGTCACAAACTTGGGCTCATCACGATGGTGGTCAACACCCATAAACGCTCCAGTACCCTTGTATGTAGCCAGCGGCTTGAACTCGTCCTCCGAGGCGCCGCCTGTTCCTTGGCCGCCTCCCTTGACGTACCGGCGGCTTCCGATATGCTCCTCCTTGGCTGCGACTGCACCCGACACATCCCACAGTTTGACAGTCTTGTCGGCCGAGCACGACAGCAAGTTGCCCTCCAGGTCGACCGTCATGCCTCGCACAATGTCGGCATGTGCCTGCACAGACAGCGCTTCTTCCTGCGACGCCAGGTCCCACAGCTTCACCACGCCGTCGCCCGAGCCCGTCGCTACCTGCGCCAGCGTCCGTGTGTTCTTCGCAATCGAGTACACGCCGTCAATATGCCCGCGGCCCATTTGCCCCACAAACGGTTGCGCAAACACGCGGTCCAGCTTAGTGGCGTTCAGCGCGCGGGTGTATTCACGTGCCCGCTCAAACGGGTGCAGCGCGGGGTCCAGGTTGCGCGGCAAGCGCTGCGAGTCGTCGGCGCGTACCGGTAGATAGTTGTCTGATGATCTGCTGATGGTTTTGATTTTCATGGTATGTTGTGCGTGGAATGCCTTGATAAGGTCAGTGAGGGAAAGAAAATGAAGTGGGCATGTATTAAGATTGAAAGGCGGGTTGTGATAAAAAATTTTCAAAAAAAAAATTATGTAATATAATATGTAATAAATATGCGGCTGATTATGTGCGGCGCTATCGGAAAACTGTATAGAAAGATTTCAGTAAAACGTCTATGGCTTTTAAAGTCTATTTAAAAGATTAACATTAAATTTATTATTAATAAAATGTCATATTAGGCTTTTTTATTCCTTTAATTTCAAATTCCAAAAAAACCCTTTTAATGGCTTGCTGTTGTAAATGCGGTTTTGTTTTCTTTGAATTACGCAGCTTTATGTACAAGACCACAGATCGCCAGGACTTACGTTGCCGGAGTTAAAATCCTCTAGATGACGGGTCTTTTCATAAATTCAGCAATAAACCCTTTTCCCTTGTTTTAAATATTTATTTTTCATATGTTTTTATTGTTGACTACAAATTGACAGAATGTCCAAGTAAACCATTCCAAGAATCTTACCAGATCTTGAAAAAAGACTAAACAAGCCAGAGACATGTTTGAAACCTTTTTGTTTTCTATAAAAGTAAAAAAAAATAACTTAAATACCCCGAGAAATCTATTCTTAATTTCTTTCCACTTTGGTCATTTACCAGGTTATCAAACTCCCTTTAAATTAAACCCTTTTTGAAGATATTAAAAGGCTTTTCGGTAAATATCAAAGAAAAAAAATCTTCGAGCACTTCAGAGGAGATGAAATCAGCAACATGTATCAAATACCTTTTTACCTTTTTTTTTTATAACTTGCTTGATAAGCATAGATCCTAAGTCACCGTGCCCTCTTTATCGGCAGCACGTTAAGAATCACAAAAGTTAAAGTAAGACAAACCAATTCTTTTTTTCTATTTTTCAAACGATGAAAGTTAAAAGTCATTGCGTGGATAAAATCATTCAAATGTCTGTGCTTTAAAACAGAATTTTATTTAGTATAAATAACAACACAATTCTTTTATTCTTCTGCAAATTCACAGTTAACAATGAGTATACTATTAGTTCTTTTTTTCGCACTGTTCGCATCAGTTAATTCGTTTGAGTACATTCCAAATCGGTTCATTGTGGAATATAAAGACCATGAAACCCTTTCAAAAAGATCAATGAACGGCGACCCCACAGAAGCTTTCATCACCGGTCTTAAATCCTACGGAATTCCTGCGAAACCCGTTCATACTTACTCCACACACAATATATTCCATGGTGCTTCTATTTCAGTTTTTAAATCGCCTTCCCGTGACCACACAATTGGCATTCTTAAAACACATCCCGATGTCAAAAACGTTTGGCCAGTCCGTCTCCTCAAACTCCATCAATCCCCACAAGAACACTCCTTAATTGACAACTTCATCGATAACACTTTTAGCCCTGTAGGATCGTCAAACACCGCCCTTCTTGATTCATACCAAAACAACTTTATTTTAGACAACACTGCTGTGGCCATCGCCAACAGCACCACCGCAAACTCAACTGGGTTTCAATATCCTCCCTGGGACCCCCACAAAGTAACTGGTGTCTCAGAACTTCATGCCCGAGGAATAACGGGCAAGGGAGTGACTGTTGGGATAGTGGACAGTGGTGCATATTATTTGGACAAGCCTCTTGGTGGGGGAATTGGGTCTGAGTATAAGGTTTTGGGGGGATATAACTTTGTTGGAGATGTTTATGATCAATCGTTTCAAGGCTATGATACATTTCCACCTAACGACAACGTTACCGATTGCTACGGACATGGAACTCATACCGCAGGAATCATAGCGGCTTCCAACAATACAAACTTTATTGGAGTGGCACCTGATGCCAATCTTCGGGTTTACAAGGTTTTTGGGTGCGTGGGTACATCGAGCGATGACTCCATAATGAATGGTTTGTTGCGGGCATTCCAAGACAATAATGACATTTTGAGTTTATCTCTTGGTGTTGATGGAGTCATGTTTACAGACAACCCTTTGGCTGAAATCGCCACTCGAATTAATGATGCCGGAACCTTTGTTGCCATTTCGGCAGCTAACTCTGGAAACTTTGGACCCTTTTTTGGTAACGGCCTAGCGGCCGGAAACCACCTCACGTCTGTAGCAGCCTCAGTAAGTGGCCAATACTTGGTATATGAGGCCTTGGCAACCTCTTCATCGGGAGAAACTTTCCAGTTTGCGTATTCCACCGCTTCGGGGATCCAGCCCAAAACTATCGGGACCTTTCGTTTACAACTTTATAATCAAACGGCTTGTGGGCTGAATGGTCAGCTTTCAAACAACACAAATGGCGACCCGATTGCTCTTTTGTTTCCCCAAGGCTCATGCAAAAATAATGAGTTTTATTACTCAGTCAGTACACTAGGTTATCCCGCTGTGTTTACTTTTAACAATAACTCAACGCTCACTTCAACCAGTACATATCCCGACCCGTCAAGAGGACAATATGACCCTATATCAATTCGTGGTTCCATTATTGGGCAATTTCCCAGTTGGGCCCAACAGCAAATTTTAGCAGGCAATACGGTAGATCTTACTTTTGAAGAATCGAGCTTAATCCCACGAAGTTTATTTTCCTTAGATTCCACAGATTTACTTCAAGTTAGTCGGTACACCAGTATGGGTCCCAACTTTAACGGAGCCTTGTTCCCTCAAATCACCGCTCCTGGAAGTAACATATATTCAACGTTTTTATTTAACGAGTTTGCCACCATGACTGGAACAAGCATGGCAGCCCCATATGTATGTTACTGTAGAAAAAAAAAGACAATGGAGTTAAATGTCTAACATTTTCAGATTGCTGGTGTGGCCGCTCTTTATTTGAGCTCTTTAAAAAATCAAACAAAAAACACCAATACCGCCATTAACCTTCACCGAAGAATGATCCAAACGGCAACACCTTTACAGTTTGCCCTTGATTCAAGCTCTCCTAAGTATGTTAACTAGCTTTTGTATGTTTCCATCTAACTTTTTGAAGCACTTATGCCGCGCCATTGATTCAACAGGGGTTTGGTTTCATCAATGCTACAAGATTTCTAGACACCAAATCTCTCATCACTTCCGACCCTAATCTTTCTCTTGGGATATCCTCTAACTTGAATACCCAATTTAATATGACGCTATACAATGGCAATAACTACACAGTCCAATATAGCATTGAGCATAACCCTGCCATTACAGTTTTTACTAAAAGACCAGACGATATGATTCCTTCATATTTTCCTCCATTCATACAAAAGTTTGCATCAGTTAGTGGTGCTTTAAAAACAGCCACAATCTTGCCAATGTCTAGTCAAGTAATTAATTTTGGTATCAAAGCGCCTGATACAGTTCCAGCAGAGTATGGTCCAGTTTATCAGGGAAAAATTCTTTTTACTGGAGATAATGGTGAGAAAGTGTCAGCTGCTTACGTTGGCACATATGTTGATAGCTACAAGGCGTGGAGTCATACACACCAACCTTTATTTTTATTTAACGCAATAAGCAACGCCACCATTTTGGATTCTAGTGTGAAACGTCCTCCAGTAATCAACAACGGCCTAGACTCTTTAATATATCTACCTCTTTTTATAGGTGCTTCGAAAATCGATATTGCTTTGGTCAACGAGTCTTTTTCATTAAATGATATAGTTTTGCCTGTATCTGAAGGACAAAATGGAGTGGTTAATTTTGTTGATGGCTTCCCTTATCTTTATTCTCCGCGATCTTTAAGTGGATCATTCTACCTCTTTGAAATCACCGCTTCTATACCTATACCAAATGGAGAATACCGAGCTTTGGTTAACGTGCTTCCAGCGGTCCCCAATGATAATTCTATAAACGACAACAATCTTACAGCCTGGCAAACATTTATATCAGAGCCCTTTTTCTTTATTTACTCACCAAACGATACAACTGTAGGTCAAGCTCGTGGTGGACCTCATAGAGGAAGAGACGATAGAGGAAGAAAAAGCGTTAAATATGAAAACAATGATGACCCCTTTATGCTTAAGGATTTACATCCTCGTCAAAATCCGAATTTACTAGATCAAACTGATACGACTTCAAATAATGAAACTTTCAATGCTACGATTTTTACTGGGGTTGAGTTAACAAGTTTAAATGCAAATTACTCAATGGGATACTCGCCATATGATACTATACAGATAACTATTCAACTCAACATTGAACAGAGCTTGGTTGTAGGTCAACAAGCAAGTATTAAAATCGCTCCAGAATTTCATGACTTTTCTCAGCTTTTTCCAGTATACAATGACCTTGGTCAAGTCATTATGCAGGTAACCATTGACCCAGACACCAACATCCTGACTGTCACGGTGACCCAAAACTGGGATGTAATTTACATCACAGGGTCTATTGTATTCACAGCATTTTTGAAAAACCCGGAACAATTCACTTCAGACCAACTTGTTCCAGTTACTTTTGTCAAGGAATTGATTCACGAAGGTAGCGTGCTCATGCTTGACATGGCCATAGTCGACGTCTACTTTTTGTCAATTCAAGCTCGAGTAGTTAACTCATCAGGGGTGATTTATATATATGTTCCTCCTACTTTTAAAGGCTGGGCAAATATGCAAATTGGCGTAACTTCGGAATACACATTTCAGTGCTCAGGCATTGCAGTTGAGCAAACGCAGGTTTTGGAAAACCAGCAATCACAGTATACTTTTTTTTCCGAGGCCTCAGTTGATTGTGCTAGTAATTTTGCACTTATAAATATAACCAATCCACCGGCAGACAATAGAGCGATTCGAATATCTATTCCAGTTATGACTCCAGCAACTGTTGTTAACTCAGCAGTGAATGCCGCCATAAAATGCGACTTAGCCGGTTCTTTATTTACTTATTATCTGGATACGGTCTTGAACAACGTTGCACTAATATCAAATTCAATGTCCTTGACAGGCAAGAGAAATTAGTTTTTTTATTTAAAAAAAGCTATATAATTTTCATAGATTTACATTTAAAAAAAATCAAGATTGGTTATTAGAGATGGTTCATTGACAAGGCTCTGCTAGTTCAATTAATAACTACCCTAGCCCTTGCGTAGACAAAAATAAGTAATATTTTTAACCAAACGAGGAGGTGGGAACCTTAAATTCTGGGGGGTTGTTGTCGTTGAGAAAACCTCTCCTGGAGGAGCTTTCTCTGTGCTGACATAACCCCCCCCTCATTTAGGGTACCCCCACAACAAAATGGGCGAGCTCAGTTTATCTACAATATTTGTGAACACCTCATTGACAAGAAAATTGTTGAATCACTTTCTACTGAAACTATTGAGAACCTCTATCTAAATGCAAAGTTTTTTAATAAGCTTAACTTTTATCAGAGAAACTTTGAAGCTAAGAGAAATGAATATGCTCGTGTAAGAAACGATGACGACTCATCTTATGACATAAAGATTAAAGATATTATCTAAATCGACTCTTTAGGAGACGGTGTTCTTACGCAATTTGTCAGAGGAAGAAGATTTGACACTGGAATTGTGAAATCTCGCAATTTCAAGCAGCAGTATTTTAATGACAATAAGAACAGTGGGTACACGACAATAGGATAGTATATTGATAAAAAGGAATTCATCACTAACCCTAAGAATTTTTTTTTCCTCATAAACACATATCATACTTACAAGAGATATCATATGCCCTGTTTGGTTAATCAATGACGATGTTATTTCGATATTTGTTGACCCATCATTTATAGAGGAGTACAAGACAGATGAGGGCAAAGTGATAAGAACTGAGGAGTACGACTATGAGGAGGATTTTAATAATGTTTCCAAAGAATATATGAATATGTAAATAGTAATTTTTTAATCGAATTTTGGGGATAAGTAGCAGTTCTTTTAAAGGCATGGGGTTTACAAGAGTATTTTAATTGCTTGGAATAATGAAAACTAAAAAAGCTAAAAACGACGACAATCTCTGTGACGTAAAATTGAAAACTTAAGAGGCCTGACATGAGTCTTGATGTTTGACTTGAAATATTCATGCATGAGGCTAGGAGGTTTTTCGCAGTGTTGAGAAAACCATGTTTGGGTGTGATTTCTGAATGTGGGGAAAATTACTTTTGGGAGGTTTTCTCAGTGTCGAGAAAACTCCCCTTTTGGTGGCTTTGTAGTCGTTTACCCACTTTTTGCTGAGCTTTTATCATGTCAGCGTTGTCAAATCCCCCATTTGAGAGTTTTCTCAGAGGTGTACAACAAAACTGCGAGATAACCCCCCCGAATTTAAGGGTCCTACCTGCTCGTGCCACCGAGATTACCCAGAGACGATCAAGGTCACAAAAAGCTTATGTAAAGATACTCGATGATGGGGAAAAGCTGAAGACCATAAAAATTAGTAAGAGGATCAACACCGCAAATCTAAAAGAAATTGCTTGTAAACAAAACTTTTTAATAAATTCTAAATTTTTAACAGATTTCAAAATTTATTGAATCAAGTCACTGTTTCTGTAATGTTTCCATATTAAAATGTGGCGTTGTAAAGGATGTTTCATCTTTGCAAATAGCTGTCGTTTTTTTATTAGAATGAGAGCACATCAACCAAAAGCCAAATACAATAATCGTTTATTAAATTTTGTCACTTTTGCCCATTGTATTAACTGAAGTTACTTTATTATTAAAAGTAAAAATATCAATACATTTAATCATTCAATTTCGCAATTCATATGTTTATCAATCTTTCAATTAACCGGCACTTCATTACAAAAAAAGGGACAACCCTCAGAAAGTTTTGTAAAAGTTTTGTAAAATATTTCATAACCAAAGTAATAAAAAATTAAAAAAAATTTTGAATATATATATTCCCCTTTTTCCCATTTTATTTTCTTTCTTTCCACCATCCTATACTCTACACTTTTCGAAATCTCTTAACACTCAAAAAAAATATTTGAAACAATAAAGATCAAACACATCACATCAACATTCATCAATACTAGACAACAAACGCTTATCATTTCAAAAACATGCAAATTACATTGAGATACCCTTAAAAAATGGTGTTGAGAAAAATACTGGGGGCACAAATATCATGTCGTTATTTGTCTAACAATCAGGCCAGTTGCATACAATATGTATCTCAAAGACTTAGAATAAACTTAGGATTAGGTATCCTTATAGTTGTCAAGCCATGATTATAAGTATCTGACCCGCTACGGTTTTGTCATTTTTCTTTTACTCGGGAATCCGCACCCCATTGAGTACTAGTTTGACGAGCCTGTAGGGTCAAGGACACTTGGCTGAATAAATATTGTTTTTGCGACATTGGAGTTCCATTCCATTTGTATCCTTGGTAAGAAATGATTATGGGCTTAAAAAAAAAGGTTAATACTAACAACAAAATGATTCGCCGATTTCTTCCTAAAGATTACATCACTTATCAAAATATTAGTGGTTGCATACCGGGGACTGACCATTGGGATATGCAACGGGGTCCGGCTGAGCGATGAGGAGTTGTTGCATACTGGGAACCCATTACTGGGGTATGCAACTTGGGTCTGGCTGTGGGATTTTGCGATGTTGCATACTGGGGGCTCATCTATGGGGTATGCAACTTGGGTCTAACTGTGGGATATCCAGTTGTTGCATACTGGGGACTCATCACTGGGGTATGCAACTTGGGTCTGGCTGTGGGATGTCGAGTTGTTGCATACTGGGGACTCATCACTGGGGTATGCAACTTGGGTCAGGCTGTGGGATGTCAAGTTGTTGCATATTGGGGACCCATCACTGGGGTATGCAACTGGGTCTGGCTGTGGGATGTCAAGTTGTTGCATACGGGGGACTCTTCACTGGGGTATGCAACTTGGGTCAGGCTGTGGGATGTCAAGTTGTTGCATACTGGGGACCCATCACTGGGGTATGCAACTGGGTCTGGCTGTGGGATGTCAAGTTGTTGCATACTGGGGACCCATCATTGGGGTATGCAACTGGGTCTGGCTGCGGGATGTCAAGTTGTTGCATATTGGGGACCCATCATTGGGGTATGCAACTGGGTCTGGCTCTGGGATGTCAAGTTGTTGCACACTGGGGACTCATCACTGGAGTATGCAACTTGGGTCTGGCTGTGAGATTTTGTGTTGTTGCATACTGGGGACCCATCACTGGGGTATGCAACTTGGGTCTAACTGGGGGATTTTGTGTTGTTGCATACTGGGGGCTCATCAATGGGGTATGCAACTGGGTCTGGCTGTGGGATTGTGTGTTGTTGCATACTGGGGACCCATCATTGAGGTATGCAACTGGGTCTGGCTGTGGGATTTTGTGTTGTTGCATACGGGGGATTCATCAATGCGATATGCAACTGGGTCTGGCTGTGGGATGTCGAGTTGTTGCATACTGGGGACTCATCACTGGGGTATGCAACTTGGGTCTGGCTGTGGGATGTCAAGTTGTTGCATATTGGGGACCCATCACTGGGGTATGCAATTGGGACTGGTTGAATGCTATCGTTTTGTGGAACACTGTAATTCCATTTTTTGAATATCCGACTTAGGTTGAATTTTTTGGTTTTATTTTTGTTGAACTCCATTGATTAATGATTTTTGACATTTGCTCTGACTTTTCTCCCCCGCTATCAATCCATTGACCTCTTTGTCTTCACCTACTTTTTATTAGAATTTGGACTTGCTGTGGCCCTTTTCTGTCGTTGCATACTAACGACTTATTTTTTTTTAGATCTATTATGACGTGGTTTTTTTTTTTTTTTCCTGCCCAACATGGCATTATTATCTTTTTTGGGATGATGTATGGATCAGGTCTTGGATATTTCTTATTTTTTTGTTAATTATGGATTTTTTTTTTTCGATGCCAATTTCTACACAAATTAAGGATTTCTTTCATTTTAGTATTTACACAATTTATCATTTTAGGAGTTTACTGGAGACAGTTTTTGGATCTTTTCTTGAATTGTTGCGGAAAAATTATTTTTCTGCTTTGAAAATACGGTAAGTGATTTTTCTTCTTAAATTTAATTTGTGTTATAGGACAACCGAAATATTTTTTTGAACTTTTCAAATTTTTTTTTCTCATCGTTTAATATTAAGCAATAGTGACGTTTACTGGTTTTTTGAGTGTTTCTTTGTTATTAGTTGTTCTCGTTTGACCATGTTTTAAGCACTTAATAGCATTTTATTTTTTTATTCTCTGGCAGCTATTTTACATTTTTTCTGGTTTGGTTCCCATATTGTTTATTGATTCATTCTTTATAATTAGTAAATTCTTGTTTATTCGACGCATATTTTGTAGCAATTGTTTTGTTTTTTTTGGGACATCTACACGTTGACTCAACGGGATATTTTATTTCGAGAGATTGTTGAGTTAGTCATTTCTTATCTTTTAAATTACTTAACTTGTCGTGACAATCGTCTGAATCTGAAAAAATAAAGATTCTTTGATTATTTATTTCTGTTTTATAGTTATTTTTTATTATTTTTTCCCTCCCAGAGCATAACACTTTTTCAGATGTCACGTTTTTCTTTTTTTTTCTACCTATATATATTTATTTTGACCATATAAACAAGGAAATTAACAACTTTGTTTCTATTTTTGTTCAACCATATGTTGTTGTCTCAATATAATAAATTTAGATATTCAAATACAATTGGATATGTTAATTTGGAATTGCTTAAGAGTGTTGTTAAGTTCCCAAGTTTTAAAATGACAATTGAGTAAATTGGATACCTTTTAAATCCCAAATAACTAAACAACTGCTACCTAAAAAAAAGCTTCCCTAAGTCATTGGGTTATTCTACCATATAATTAAAACCAATATTTTGTTTAAATAATCAATGAAAGCCGAGTCCGATTTTGAGTATTTAACATCCATGCCAAAGTATTAAAAACGTCGTATTCGGCTTTGAAGCCCAACAATAATTGAAACTATTTCATCAAATTATAATTTCTTCTAAATAGATAGAAGTTGTGGGGGCACATGTTAAATTCCATTTAAACAGTCTTTTTCACTAAGCAAAATTGGAGTAAGAAATGGGAGCTACAACAAAGGCTTTACAGAGCAGAGTTGTTAGGCAGCTACCTTAAATAATTAATATATTTTTAAAAAAATATATTCAATCAATGCGCAACTTTACAAACATTCCTATTATTTATTTATGTAACCCTGCAATTCGTATTTCCAAAGTTATCTTAAAAAAACGAAAATCAGGGATTTGAAATTTCCAAAAATTTGTCAAATTTGCACTGTTTCTCATACAATAGCTCGATTCCTCAAGGGCTAGGGTTCCATCATTGTTAACTTACAAATTTTGAAAATATTCATTTATTTGGAATTCAGGCACTTCTTATTAAAATCATTTTTATATTCTATATCTAGACGATACTCTCTATTGGGTAAGATACAAATGATGACGATCGGCAGATCGGGCCATGATGATGCGGCCTGAGATATACTCATTTTGGGTATCTTTCAGTACGGTGCAAAACCGGCCCTGTGTGTTAAACCGGGTATAACTGCATTGAAAGTAATAAATAAAAACTTCTAAAGAGGCCAAATGATACGAAATGCATTTATATACATGTCAAAGAACTTAAATTTAAAAAAATCCATTTTTTATTTTTTCGACCCTAACCCTTGCGTAATCGTTAATTTGTGTGGTGAGTTTTTTTTTTTAAAAATCGAAAATTCATTTTTTTTCCAAAATCAACTTCAAGTGGTATCAATCGATTCAGAATTGAAAACTATCATTGCTGGCAAATTTGAGGTCCTTAGAAATCGCTATGACGCGAGATATTCAACGTTAAAACTAGGTCTCGGGTAAGATTGTGCTGAGATATTTAGTCTAAGTAGATTTCAAACCGCACTTTAAGATTACTAGATATTAGTCATGATTTAGTCATGATTAGTAATAACTATTCATTTTGGTATCTGTGCTATTTTTATTTATTTTCTTTTATAAATATCCCCCACGAAATTTTGAGTAACGGTTGTCAACTGAGACCCAAGATAAGATTATTCCACTGGCATGCCCCGATTTTTGATATATCTGCCAAACCCACTATTAAACACAGCAACTGATCTTTTGATATGATGATTAGATTTTATTTTTGCCGTCTTTCAGAGAATTCATGTTAAATAGTGTAAAGGTATCTAAAGAAATTTATGTTTTTTGTTGAAACCAATTGAGATCGATTAGGCCCGTTGGTAATGACGCTCATCATAACGTGAGACGTCTTGACTAGACCCCTTCATTGTCTCATTTTTAGATTAGTGTTTAAGAGTATAACATTGAAACCAGGTAGCTGATTTCCCAGTCCTATCTTATTAGCTATACGTGTAATTACAGCTTGTATCTCTTGTAAAAGACATTAATAAGTAACTGTGCCTTTATTAACATAATTAAAAAGATGCAGAAAAGGTATTGAAATGATAGAATGATTCTTTTGTTTCTCATTAACTGGTATCCAAGCTTTGGCACTCCGTGTGATTCGTAATTCTAAGACCGATACTTGTGCCATAACGGTAAAACAAGTTATAGGAAAAATTAGTTATAACATACAGGCACTCACAATGAAGCTGATGCAACACTGCTCTAATATTTGAAGTTAAAGAAATATTTCAACATTAGTTTTTTGGGGTTTTTGATTTGGTTTTACCTGGTCCGTATTTTAGTAAAAAGTTGACTTGACTTTGTTACGAGTATAAAAACTAGTCCCTGTAACACAGTCGGCAAAAATGTGGCACGCTGGTTTTTTTACCACAACTCTTTAACTTCTGTCAAATTCTGAGTATTTTGCAAATGGTTTTATTTTAATCAATTATAATGACGATAAATAAATATACTATTAAACCCCTTTCATGTACTACCCAATCAACATTTTCTCTTACCTCTGATCGTACAATGACTGTCCTTGTCATTTTTTTTGTAGATGCAGTTTATTAAATCGGTAACACAACATTCATTTTGTATTATACAAAGCTCCTGAAATTAAAGAAAATAGTCAGGATTTGCGTGGAGCTCTAATTGCCTAATAGGATTGCTTGGTTAACTAATGCACTTTGAATAAGAACAATAAGTGGTATATGACCTTAACCGATTCACAAATAAAGGTAAAATTTTAAAACAAAACTGACAATTGTCAAGTCAATACCGTTTATTTTTCTTAGACCTTAATCGGAGTGCTGCGTTCCAATCCTCCCCCATTCGGGTTATCGCCCTCCAAATAGCCAAAACCCATATTAGTATATGCAACCAAATCTCCAATTATCAATCTCTTAATTCTTTTCAGCCATAACTCATATTCATCATCACTTTAAATTCATGTAATGTCTTTCTTGAAATTATCTCAGGTAAAAGCTTTTGTCGAGAAACCCGTCAACTGATCAATAAGCTTTACTGGTCTAATAATGAAGGTCTTGTCATTAATTAACCTCAATTTAGTCGAATTATTTTTTGAGAAGTGAAGCCTCAAATTTTTTTAACTGGCTGGTCAAGATTTAAATAACCGCACTTTTGTTTTCTTGATTTCCACCAGTTGTTTGCAAGAATTCTTCTATACATGAACATTAAAACTTACCTTGATAACGTTTGATGCAAACCAAAAAAAAGCAGCCACCTCGGCTATTCGAATACTTTCATTATTGATATACATTCGCTTTGTTGACCACGGCATAGAACCACCATCATAGATATTAAAAATCGTTTCACACTAACAACATCCTTGCCAATAGTAGTTTGACTTTCATCACTGTAGGCAATTAGATTATTGTCATCATGGCGAAAATTTAGTTCTTAAGGATATTCACATCTAATTCAACAAGGTCCTCCACAGCTTCAAAAAGTTGAGCTTCACAAAGATCATAAAGATTCTTGACAAGCCCAAAGACGTAGTATTCTTCTTAGGGATTATCAAAACAATAATAAATTATTCCATCCACATGGGCTTTAAAAGATTTAATATCAGGATGAAAATATGTGCACTTTTAAATGCAGCTTTTATAAATGCCTTTTGAATTTTCTGAATGCCGTAAATTTGTTTATCATTTCTAGCAACAAAGCGAACAGAAAAGAGACTCACTCTGTCATCAACTGACTTTGGAGGATACACACACAGTGGGACAATAACAATGGTGAGAAATTCGTCAAAATTACTTTCAGCCATTAGAAAGAGGGTTTTTGATAAAAGGCATTTAGTTGAGTAAGTGTAGCTCTAATCCATCAACAGAGAATCCCGAAGCCAGTCCCACGATGGACAGCACAGTGATGGGTCCCCATTATGCAACAACTCAAAATCCCACAGCCAGACCCAGTATGCAACAGCTCGTCATCCCACAGCCAGAACCAGGTTGCATACTTCAGTGATGAGTCCCCAGTATGCAACAACTTGACATCCCACAGCCAGACTCAAGTTGCATACCCCAGTGATGGGTCCCCAGTATGCAACCCAAAATCTCACAATCAGATCCAATTGGTATCTTTCAGTCAAAACTTCTTTTTATGTAACTACTTAATTGCTTACAACTAGTTTCGATTTGAGGTATATGTCGGCCTTCCAGATAATGATCTATTTCTCGGAATTCTATGTTGAACCCTTTGTTTTTGTTTTAAGTGTTGAGCTATATCGGCATTCTAAGTTGAAGTGTTTGTTGGTGGCATCCATAACAAGCTGTTTGTTCGTTTTTCACTTGGTGGTTACTATTGAGAAGTGCTTCGTAGTCGTAATATTTAAATAAGCATCTAGTTTATATCACGACATCTTTGGTATTGTGTGTTGTATATCTGTTGAGCGTTATCATTAAAAGCGTGTTGCGTTATTTTATAAAAGAATCTTATTTTTGAACAAGACTGTGTTGAAAAATAATCGTTATTTATTTGGTGAGATCTGTGCGTGTAGTTGTTGCTGTTGTTGAAAACGTTTGAATTATTATTGATATATCGTCGTTTTTGTTTGATTTTAGATGCTTTAACGGTGATAGATTTATTTTTGAAATTAATGGAAAGATGGTAAAAAAGAAGAAGTAAAAGGAAACCTTTATTCTTTATATTTTTTTTAAAATGTTAATTAAAACAACTAATACTAAATCATGACAGAATCATTGTTATTACATTTGGTTTGTCTTTTTTATAATTGTTTTTTCCTTCGATATTCATTCTGTTCATATGCTTACTATATCGCCATCAATTTATATCATCACCGATTCTTAGAAGATTGATATTTGTTTCCTGGAATATTTTCAATGATATCATTAGTTTATAAATTTTGAATTATGCAAACCGCAAAAGAAGTTTTGTGCGATCCAAGATTAACTGGTTCTTCTAGCTTATTTAATTTCAATCACTTCATGAGTTGGTGCAATCACTCTGAAAACAAAATCCTGATGACTAGAAGTGTTTTAATTTTTTCATTCGTGATGAAATCCAGATAAGTTTAAATAGCCTTTGCTGGAGATCTCCTTATTCCGTAGTTTGGTTCATTCATTTTTTATTTATGAATATCAAAAAAAGTTTTATGGGAGTAAAATAAACGAAATATATTTATACATCTAAGAATTTTTTTTTAAACTTTTTTCTTACCATCCTCCATAAAGCTCAATAAAGATCAATTCAAAAGAATTTCTGATTTTTTGGAGGATACGAAAGATTGGGGGGTCTCCAGTCCAAAAGTTCTAGCGTCTCTGGGGTCCATGGTCCAAACTCCGTAATAATGACTGGTGTTTGCTTATTTCTAGAGACCAAAGAAAATGCTGGATTAGCAGGTGCTTTATAATTCCTTCCACTTTTTTTATCACTCTGTCTCAGTGGATTTTTATATGCCGGCATTTTATTATGGGATGGAAATACAAGTGCATTTGTTATGTTAAAAAAAGTAGGAAGGGTGTTAAGGGTAGTTTGATTAGCACTAACAACTTGATCTGTGTTTGTGCCGGGTATAAGTTTTGCAACTGAGTTCTCACTAGCCATATTGAGGTTTTGCTGAGAAAGTGTCATTTCTATTTCATCAATAGCCTGAGAAAGCTCGAAACTTATATCTAATAGAGAATCTGATTGCTGTCCTTCCTCAAAATCATCTGATTTGGTACTGTGTGAAGCCGGCAGATTGCGTTTGACATTTGTCGGTGGGGGCATCTCGAAAGAAGCAGTTATTTTGAAATCTTTGTCGGAATTTGGAAGTTCCTCTCTATCCCACTCCTTTTGAATTGCAACATCAGTCTTTAATTTATCATCAGCTTGTCTGTTAACATTGAATAAAGACTTCTCAGGTTCCGAAAAAGGATCATTTTCTATAAGCTCACTACTTGCTTGAATCAATTCAGCTGCAGGTTCAGGACTTGTTTTTCTTTCCGAAATGACGTCACATTTTCGGATGAAATCATAATGCATGTCTAGTTGACTTAAATTTTCCAAATCAAGGTCCAGGCTAGGCTTATCATCAAATTCAAATTCCGGGCTTTTGGTTGGCAAAAATGACAAGGTTGGCTGTCCATTTTTTTCAGGCATATAATCATTACTGTTTAACTCAAAGGCCTCGTCAAAGCTACTTGGATATTGCTGCACATGTTTTTGAGATGAGAGTTCCGCAGCTTTATCAGTATTTTTTTCCAAGTGGTTATCATCCAAAGTATCACCCAAATTTGTTTTTAATGTTGATTGAGGCTGATTTTTTTTAAATCCAATTATACTATCAGGGATTGTAGTATTAGAAATATTTAAATCGGTATCATTTGTTATATGACTAGGCAAATGCACGCGTTCATTCATATCTAAATTTTCAAACGCGAAAGACGAAAGATCTTTATGCGAACTTTGTTTCGGGGGAGAATAAGCCACGCCCAACGATTCTTTATTTAATTTGAACTTTTTTTGGCTTTTGATTGTCTGATTAGAATCATCTTCTATTGTTGGACTATCGCATGTAAATTGAGGGTTACTGATTTTTGTACGTTTGGAAATTTCAGCAACAGAAACATCTGTTCGACGTTTAAGATTAAGTTTTGTAGAGATATCGGCCTGGCATTGATCTAAAACCTCAATATCGTCATCACTGATTAGATCCAAAGGGCTTGTAAAATCATTATTTCGGGAAGGTGGACCCTTAAGATGATAAGGTTTCCCCAAGTCTAAATCGTTTTGCACTGTTGTAGGTATTTTTTTGAGGTCGTGCATATGTTTATGTTTATCATCCAAAGTTGTTTCCCTCTTACTAAATTTTTTATCAAAATTTAAAGACTCGCTGTTACTTCCATTTCTATACTCATCTTCAGAATCATCCTTTAAAGTTTCCAATTTTCTATTATGCTGATTCAAGGTTGGCTTCTGAATAAAAGACTTTTTAGATTTGGGAAGATTTAGCATAGAACGGCTGGAAAGAGAAAGTAACTTTCCGCCAGACCTAGTGGGGAAAACAGACTTAAAAATGTCGGAATCATTTTTGTTTTCAGCACTAATCACAGTAGCACTTGGTCTTTTGTTTAGTAATACGAGCGATTCTGGGGTTGTAGATATGCTAAGCATAACCTTCTTGTCCTGATTTTTTGAAAAAGATAATTCAGCAACCTCATTTTCATTTTTAGATGAAATATCGTTTCTCGTAGTATTTGATACTGGGGTAACCACGGAAAACAGTTCTTTTTGTTTTACTGCAAGTTTTAAGTCACGTTCTGGATCATTTTCAGCAAACTTATTATATGATACTTTTCCAAGATTTAAATCTATGAGATGATCTTCGCAACCCAGGTTCGAATCAGAAGATTGACTGCGATTAGCATTTTTTAAAAAAGCTTTAGGGCTTTTTAATTTATTTGATTTAGATGTTGCTTTTTCTTGATGTGTTTGTTCAATTTCCACTTCTAAGCTACTTCCAAATTCCATGTCACTAGATCCAAAATCAATATCAAATGAGCTTTGTCCTCGTGAAGGTGATGTCAGTTTATTAAGTGATTTATTTGGCGAAGTACTGTGTATTTCATAGAGCGGTTTCTTTGCTATTCTCATTCTATTTTGTGTTTTGCTGGAGTTTTCTTGATGGTTAAATATTGGCATTGATAAAGCCGATAAATCTGGTGGAGTTGAACGTTGCGGCATCTTACTGTCGAGTGCCTGGTTAGAGTTATTGGGGATCGCGTTATACTGAGCAGTTTTGGGAAGCGGGGGAATATATGGAGCCGTAGCACCTGTACTTGTCGAGTCTAGCACATATAAAGCTACGTTTGATTTAGATGGCGTAACTTTTGATTTAGGGGTGGTAATTTTTGTAGACGATCTGGAAGATGAGGATGAGACAGGCCTGCTTGAGTAAATTGGCTGGCGATTACTGGAGGAATCTAGTGGTGATTTAAAAACATTTGACCCATGTATATTTGTAGAATTAGAAAGATGGAGGTGTGGTGGTGCAATAATGCCCTTAGTGCTTGTTTTCTTGGTATTTCGGCAATCCAGTTTATTTGCAACTTCTGAAGTCACTGGAGTTTCCAATTGGTTGCCACCATTTGAACTTGGCGGAAAATATGCCTTTCTATTTTTTGGCAATATTGAAGAGATATCAGTGTATGTCATTTTTTCTTCGCTCTCTATCGTTATCAGATAGGGTGTACCCAGATTGATTTCCCCCGATTGGTATAATCGATCCTGATTTAAAAAGCCGGCTTTCTTATAAAAGTTAGTCATAAAATAATTTTCATAATGAAATTTTTTTCACATACAACTTTATAAGAATTTTCATCTTTAAGAATATAGCTCTTATTGCGGATATGGAATTCGAGAGTACCGTCATTCCATGAGGGCTTTGATTTGTGGCCTTCTTTAGTCCACATAACCACAAAATGAAGCACGCCTGCCAACTCTTTAGAAGGAGATAACAATGATTCGGTATTACTCATTTGGAAGTCATTATAAATAGTTTTGTTGAACCATGAAAAAGCCTGCTTCTTATGGTGATGTTTGATAGCTTGTAATATAATGAATCAAATCACTAATGGTGGTGATAAAATAAAAAACGTAACCTCACAAAAAAAAAGTCGCGGTTCTGGGTTAGGGCATCTTACGCGTGTTTAACGCGACGCGGGTTTATTACATAATCACGTACCCGAATTGGACTGATTTTGGCAGTTTTGCAGTGCAGCAGCTGCAGTAGTAGCAACAGAGGAAACATCTACACACTGGTTGCAAATGCCAGCCAAAAGCAGATATTTGGAAGATGAGACATTGTGTCAATGGTGCTTATTCCTTCCTTCACACCATCCCTCGCTATCTCCCTGTTTTACCTGCGCTCGCTTTTAGATTTGCGAAACAGCACCCTGTCGAGCTTATTACTTTGTTCTTTCTGTGAATAAATAGAGTGCGGGGGAGGAAGGGCAAGAAAAGGCGAAGTAGCGCCCTTCCTCTCGTAGAGCTTAATCATATTTTCATTTGAAACGTGAGCCGCACCCCGTTCAAAAAAAATTTAAACAAGACCTCCGCCTTCCCCTTAATTGCTTTAGATTTTCGTATTTAAAAGGTCGCGTTTCTTCCACCTTTCATACCTTTACCCCCTTATATAAATCCATATATATAAATATATATATATATTCACATGCTCAATCCTTCATTTTAATTGTCAATCGGTTTTCTAATACTTGATACTTTATCAATCTTCAATTATGGAACAAGACCCGACGTCAAGTCCGGTAGGAACCACTCCACCTCTGCTCGCTTCTACTGAAGGCTCTCTTCCCAGTGTTGTCAATATTAATCAAATGACGATTCCCGATTTTTCATTTGACTCAGGCGCAAGATCCAGTCCAGTTATTCCTTCACGCTCAGCTCGGCATGCTTCTTCTTATCATATCTCACCGCAAACTTCAAATAGTGACAATGTTTCCGGTACTTTTTTGAACACAATCCAGCGCGCACAAACACCTCCCGCAGCAGCATCTTCTCCTACTTCTGCTGCACAATCTCCAGTTTCTTCTTTTTCTAATCAGCAATTTCCAACAGCCTCCTCCTCAAATAGTACCGCCAATGTTTCTTTTTCAAGCAACAGCAGTCCTCTCAGACAACCAAGTGTAGACGCCACATCAAGTTCCCCAGTTGGCCGCAGTTCCGAAGTCATCACTCAATCTTCAGGCTCTCCAGACAAATCTACTGCCATTTTCAACACATCAACTCCAGTATTACTGTCTAGTTCCCACAACAGATGCATATCCCAGCGCACGGTCCAGCCCCTTGACCATTCCATTTCTACACCAACTCCTAATTCCTCGAAAACTACGGTATATGGTGAACAGTTAAGTTTACAAAAATCGACCTCTTCAGAAAAAAATAAATCTACTTCGCAAAGTCATTCTTCTAAAAGAACAGAACAAACAAACCCGTTCGATACACAAGATATTCAAACGCAGCTTTCACTCTCTCTTAATGACTACCTCTATTATCGAGGCTTTCTACGTGGAGAAGGTTCAGATGTTACCGTCCGTTGTTTCAATCGTAGCTATAAGCTCCACAAGTTCATTTTAAGTCGCAGTCCATACTTTTCATCGTTATTTTCTAGTTTTTGGGAATCTTCTTCGGAACAGTCTTCTCCTGAAAAGAAGCCTGTTTACACACTTAACTTTGGCCGCGACGAAAATATTACTGAACGTGCTTTTGAACTTGCTATTTCTCGACTTTATGGCCATGAAGATATCGAGGAAGAGCGGAAAAACATTTTTGGTTTGTTTGCTGTCGCAAATTTTTTAGATCTTCCATCACTTGTGGATACCTGCGTCACTAATATTATTAGTCGTATTTCATATAATACTGTTGCTAGTATTCTTTATTTTTTTCACAAGCGCCATTATGGAGAAGATTCAAAGACTGTTGTTGAAGCATGTAAAAACTTTTTACTTGCTGAGGGTTATGAAATGTCTTTTGACTTATGGATGACTATTCCAAACAAGGTTATTGCTGAAGTGGTGGGCTCTGATGCCTTTTTTGTGCCAACAGAGTGGGAGCGTTGTCAATTTCTTATTCAGATAATCAATCTTCGAATTGTCAATGCAAAATCTCCGTCAACACAAGGCCTCGGTTTTGCAAAGGGTAGTTTTAACCTCGACTTGGATGATTTTGATTCTTTACGGTCTACTCTTGATCATGATATTCGATACTGTCATATGACCTACGACCAATTGGAGACTCTGGAGCATATTCGTGATGTCAATAAACAATTTATGATTTCAAGAAAAGTGTTGCGGGAGGCTCTTTGGCTCCAGGTTGGGCTCAAGAAAAAGATAATGCGAGTTTCTGAAGACTGCACGGAGTTGGGCATTGTACGTGAGGTTCCAGCTGGAAAACTTTACGGATATGATGACGAAGAAGAAGGTGCTCACAGCGACGAAAATGATGACATCAAGAATAATGAAGTTGATACCCCATCTTTAGGATCATCTCCTACCGCAAAGGTTAAGAAGTTTGATAACGAGTCCCCGAAGCGTATCAGCACTACATCCGATACAGCCGAAAGCAAACCATCTTTGTCTGATGAAGAAGAAGAGGAGACTTATTATTCAATTCCAAACGCCGATGAAACCTTGGATGCTCCTTGGGACCGTGTTAAAAACCATATTAATCAGCCAACTAAGATTACAAAATTCCCTCCTTTTCGGTTTGCTGTAAAGTTCAATGATGCGACTCTTCTCGAGAATGATCGTAGAGTTTATTCACACACTTACTGGTATGCCGGAAATTTTTGGAATGTGTATCTGCAAAAAGTTGCCTTCAAGAATAAGCATCAGCTTGGTGTTTACATTCACCGAAGCCCTCCTGACTCGTTTATCGATCCACTCTTGAGAGAATCTGCTAATGCTGCGTCAGCTACATCTTTTGTTAACCCTTTAAAGTATGGAACATCTAATGCTGGATTGGGAAATTCATTTGTTTCTTCTGATTTCAGACGCAGGTCCATGGGAGCCAATCCTGGTGTTTCTTCGGTCATTAGAAGAGATATCGACTCTTCGGTGGATCTTCGTGCTAGCGCAGGCGCTGGTACTGAAGTACACCAAAATCCAATTTCCAGTGAAACAGTTGAAAATGCTATTTCTGCTGCAGCTACTGCACCAAACAATTTGTTCAATTTACTATCCCCGTCTTTTGCCAACAATTCTAACGTTAGTAACAATAACACTGGTGCTACTTCTCCTTCGTCTTCTGTTTTAACTGGCGCTCCCTTGGAAACTTCTCATAATGAAACTACAGCTGATATTAGTAACCATACAACAAACATATATGGTGATGTTGCATTGGCAGCTTTAGAACGCGGGGGTGACGACTCGCAGATAATTGACCATCTTCTTGTTAACCTCAGCCTAAGCAATGTAAATGCAGATAATGAAGTTGGTGCCGAGCTTGCTCGGAAGGCCCGCAATTCGATTGCTTCTCTTTCTCTAGCGAATCCTTTGTTGGGGAACCATCTCGGAACGCTTTACCAACATGTCATGACTAATCCAACACCGTCTAATTTTAATGCTTCAACCGACTTCCCAGCCAAGCCAGGATTTGTTTTGTCCAAACAGGCCCAAATCCCTGAGTATATCGATAAACGAAAAAAGGTTTCGGCATTTTTTGAGATTTACACTCCATCAAGAAAAGGTCACTCTTCTCTTACATGCTTTTCATCTACTCCAGATATGTTTAATATTTCTCAAAGCTGGGGTTGGAAGTCTGCAAGCTTATATCTAAAGGCTGAAGAACTTAAGAAAGGTGGGAATAATGATGGGCTTAAATTTATGGTATCTATTGGTCTTGTTTAGACCAAATAACCTCATATGTATTTTTAGCTTTTTTTTTTGTAAATTGATTAATGTATTTATTTTTCATTCTCTAAATTGTTTATTCCTTGCAAAGATATATATTTACTCCCATTCAATAGCCCATTTAAGCGACTGGCCAGCCAAGAAAGGAATAACAGTCATATCTTCAGCACCAACAGATTCCGAAACAACAGTCTCAGCCTTGACAAGGGTGACAGACTTCTTGCCAACATCCTTGTCTTCAGGAGCCTGATAGAAATCTCTACCGAAATCGGTGACAAAGCCTTTCAATTTGTCGAGCTTTCCAGCCTTGTCAAAGATCTCAGCAACGTACTGAATGGCGTAGGGTTGAGTGAAAACACCGGCAGCAGCACCGAGCTCCTTGCGCTTGGCAGAAACAGGGTGAGGAGCGGAGTCGGAACCAAAGAAAAACTTGGGATTTCCGGAGGTGGCAGCCTCAATCAGCGCAGTTCGGTCAGAAGGCAGCTTAGCAACAGGCTTGCAGAAATTCAAAGCGTTACCACCCCAGCTGTCAACAGTGAGGAAAAGGTGATGGGCAGTGATTGTAGCAGCAACAGTGGGGCCGCAGGCAAGAACTGCGTCAACAGCAGCCTTAGATGTGCAGTGTTCAAGAATGATGCGAAGTTTAGGGAATCGGGAGTGAAGACCAGCAAGGGTAGGCAAAAACTTGTGCTCAGCATTGAGAACAGTGATATCGTCACCAGAGGGGCACTCGCCGTGCAAGTTAAGAACCATGTTGTGCTCCTCCATGGCCTTGAAGGTAGGGTAGTAAGGTTCGTAAGAAGAAACACCGGCAGCAGAGTTAGTGGTGACACCAGCGGGATAGCACTTAACGCCAGTAATTCCGGCCTTAGCAGCCTGAGCAATGACCTCGGGGGTAATCTCAGGACGAAGATAAAGAGACATTAGGAAGGTAGTCTCGGGGGACAGCTCCTGGAGCTGGGCCTTGTAAGCCAAAACTGCATCGACATCAATGAGAGGAGGAACCAGATTAGGCATGACGTAAACAATTGAAACACCGCCCGGGGTAATAGTGGGGGTGACAATCTTCATGAGATCTCCTTGACGAAGGTGAACATGGAAGTCGCCAGGCTTGCCGAGGGGGATTCTGGTTTGTTCGGTAGACATTTTTGAAAGGGTTGATTTCAGTGAGATAACAGTATGAGTACTGCAAAAAGTAAAATATATCCGTAGATTTTTCTGGGGTTTGATCTGTAAAAAAAATTTGCTGCACTGTGGTTTGCTAAAATGTGTAGCATAAATTCTTGTAACAAATTTTTGTGCGGCTCAAATTAGCAACTTAAAAAATGGGTTAACATCGATTCCCGACAGAAAGGAATGACGGCTATGGAACCTTGAAAATCTGGAATTAAAAGTGTTGAATTCGTAAAGAAACGTACAGTAGATTTTTATAAAAATAATATATCATGATTTAGATTATAATTTAAAGGGTATTTTGTTTTTTTAGGATTTTATTTGTAGATAATCAAAGTCAACAAGAAGTGAAAGCTTTGGCCTTTCAATCCTCAATACCGTTTTCTCTGTTATCTTCGGATTTCTGGTTTAAATCGAAATGAAAAAAAGTTGTGTTTTTGACTTTTCAACTAAAAAATAAATTGTTAAAATTACTTTGAATTGTTGGTAAATTTTTAACCAATATTTTATTTTTAACGCAGAAGGGTTTTTTTAGAAAGAATAACATCAGTTACAAAATCAATTAACCCTAAAACCCCGAATAAAAGCCAAAGAAAAAGACAACTCTCTATCAATATAAAATTTTTTTCAAATTAATCCAATTTAAAACGTGTGCTGATTTTCCAGGATATATATTCTATCATGAATGTAAATGACTTCAACGCGAGTGGATTAACATTAATACTTCAGTTAAGAGCAACGTCTATTTCATAATGGTCTCCATATAGTTTTTTTTAAATAAATACACAATTATTCTTTTAATCTTGGAAATTTATGCCCATATTTTTTTTTAGTATTCTTACTAAAAATTTGGCTTCTACATAAGAATTTCTATAATCAGAAAAAAAACCCTACTTTTTTCTGATTTCCTCTTTTGGAAATATGTGGACAAAACAACAAGGTAAAGGTGATTTAGAAAAACGTAAATTTACCTCGATTATTCTATTTACATGTAAACCTTTTGTTTTTCCAAACCCCAGAAAAAAAATGAATACCGAAGAAAAACCTCACTCAGTTTTAGAACCAACTGAAGATTATGATTTGGTCGAAGTTCCAACGAAATTGACTAGATCTGACACAAATGTCACGCTTCGAAATAACGACTCTGAAAACAGTTCTCCAGTAACTTCTCCAGAAACACTAGCATCGCCAATTGACGCTGAAAAATTACCTGGTTGTGTCGTACCTCCTACCGTTACTGATGTCATTGCCGTGGATGAATCTCGTGTGGAAAAAAAGAAGAGCACCAGCCCATTTGAAGATGAAAAGCTCGCAACGTTTTCCAAGCTTTCACAAGATTACAAGGTGACTATGATATTGATTGCGTTACAACTTTTAGACAAAACCGACTTTGTGATAACTCCACGACCTACTCATCTTTATGAATATGCAGTGAACTTGGCTAAATCTTACAATGTGAAAAGTTTTGATACTTACTCGTTGCTTATTCAACGTGCAAACCGAGTCATTCATCAACTAAAAGAGTTTAAGTTGCATCCAGCAGAAATTTCTTTGGGTCCTGATATCCAGGCAGCAGATGTTCACCCATTGGACACTGAACAATTTTCAGATCCTTTAAATCTACGAATTTGGGTGCAAAATAACGTGGATAACGGAATTGAAAAATTGATGTTGCATCATTTTGGCTCGTCAGATGCATCGTCTTTTGTGCAGGTTGTCACTTCTTGGCAAGGCCAGGAAGCTGTCGCACAGGAACGGAATCTGCTGTCTTATTTTTGGGACGACGAACGGTTTGAAGCCGACTTGCGTCAAAATAACTGCAAAGTTGATTTGGCTATTTTCCGTTCCTTTTCAAGTACTCCCCGAGCAGTATTTCTTGCCCATATTGCTAGAATTGGGGCCATGATACAAGAAATTATTTTCAAGGGAATTCCAACAGATTTAAAGGTTCGACTCGTCAATTCGGTCATGTGTCTGCGGCAAGCGGAAGGCCGAGTCTCTAGATTTACCACACCGTGCTGCGAAAAACAAGCTGACATATACTGCACTCCTCCTATTTCTTTGAACGAGTTGCGTGATGCTTTTGGTTTAGAAGTTTCCCGACTGATGAAAGAAATGCTTTGGGAGAGCGGTGCTTTAATGACTCAAAGTCGGTTAGCTGTTCAAGCCGCGGTGCAGTTTGCAGCCCATGTATTGGAAAAATGCTCGCATTTTGTGGCTAATTGTACGCACCGATGTTCCGCAGCAACAGCTGCTTTAGAAGCTTTGGTATCGGGAACTCATGCTACCATCACACAGTGTGTTAATTCTGATTGCGTAGTATGTCTGCCATTAAGACGTCTATTAGTTGATGTTGATTTTCAGGGCTCCTGTCATATTATTGAGTATATTTAAAGGAGTAACCCCAAAAAAAATTAGTTTAAGAGTTAAATTTTATAAAAAAATATATATAATTTTAATAAATAGCCAATATAAGAAATAATTAAAATCTACTGTTAAATAAATATATAACTATACAATAGAATGATGCTAAATAAAAATGCAAATAAATTACCAGAACTTTCAAGTCACAATGACGATTCAAGAGCCAAGGTTGGACTGTCTATATTGTTTTGGTTGGCGAGATAACGAGGAGGGGTTTTCGAGGTACATACCAGAATCATTGGCGTATGAAATGCTAGTCGCCTTTTCCTGTTCTGGTTCGACGTCACCCATGACTCTTTTCTGTTCCTCAAAACTTTCCTTTTCGTCATCCTCTCCATCATCTTTATCCCCTCCCTCACTATCTTCTTTTTCATATTCTTTATCTTTGCCTTCAGTTTGACAGGCGTTTTGATGGTTTCCGGGGATTCCCAATTTCGGATTCAAGCCAAACACAGTGTCTTCGGTTACATCACAATTATTGATATCTTGAGCCTTCCGGTGAATGGCAGAAATATCTATAATATCTGGATCTTCAGGCAGCGAAACATCCGCTTTACTGTTTAAGTTTTTTAAATAGTTGGC